>CM076580.1:137230558-137935244 GCA_034641835.2 Pinus albicaulis | reverse complement strand
AAGCCAAAGAAATACTACAAGGGACAGCACAGAGCCCTATTTCAGCACTTACCTCCAGCACATCCACGGAAAAAGGAACAGCACATCGGCAGTTGCCCATTATTCTATCCACGAGACCCTTTGTCTCTTGTTTGTTTGTAAATTATGCTTTAAGTTAGCCTAGATTATTGGCTAAGATAGTGTAATATTGTTTAAGATTATTTTGTGTATAAATAAACCCTCAAAGAGAGTGTTGAGGGTGGATTCTATTACTCTGCTGTAACATTGAGATTTTCGGAATAAAAGCTTTTGGAGAAATTTACTTGTGGCTTGCTGGATGACGATTTGAAAGCACTGGACTTGTTGCGGGATTCATGTGTTGGACTACAGTTCAATAAGTGTTTCTACCTTTTGTCTGAAATTTTATATTAGTTTTTAATACCATCATATCCATTTCTGAATAATTTACATAAAAGATTGAAACAGAATTTTCTTAATTGTACTCTGTTTTCAAATGTGATTGTTCTTAATGTTTTCTTCTAAATTAGCTATAGGCATGAATTCTTAAATGCTCCTGCTTTGCTAATTTAAACATTGTTGATTACTATAATAAAGAATCCTTCATTGCTCTTTGTTTGTAGTCATTTCACTTCTTTCCTTTGAACATGGTGAAAGATTCTTAACTGCCTTTCATCCCTTCAAGATCATCCCATCCACTTTAAATTTTAAGGATTGTTCTCTGTCTGGCTATCTTGCCCTGTAATACCATCTTGTGTTTAGAATAGAAATCCAGTAAAGCCATCCTTTGACTCCATAGCCCAATGGACTGAAAGCTCTCAACCTTGCCCTTAGTTTGTGGATTCCACCATTTTCCCAAAACAAACTTTGAATCTATAACTAGCCTAAAACCTTCCGAGAACAAAGATAAATCATAAAGAGAGAGCCCTCTCTGGATGCAGATTGGCTAGATTCTGCATCTAAAAGGTTGGTTTGTGGTTACCTCGGGTATACTTTCCTCTTACACAACTTCTAGGAAAACCTGAGTGATAACACTGGCCTCAGGAAGGGCTCGTGGATTAGTGGCTGAGCTTCAGTAGGGTCCATTAACTCTATTCAGGGTGAGTTGGAGTCTTAAAAGGGTGGTACCAGACAAGAAATTCAGCTCTGTGGTTGCAGCCCTACGGTCTCCAAACCTTGCTGCCCAGATGAATGTTACTGCCAAAATCTCACTGCTTGGTGAGGGATGCTTGTTGACCAATCGATTAACCTTAGAGGGCTGCTTTTAGGATAGATCTGAGTTGTTCAAGATAAAAATGTTGTGCCAGAAGTTATAACAATGTAAATATTTAATTATTAAACCTAGCCATACTGCTCCAATGACCTCTACTAGAACAAGGAAATGAGTGCTTAGGTAGGGTGGCATTCGCTCCACAAAAACTACACAAAAGAGATTAGATAGACTGCTCCAGTAATCTTAGCTTGGGTTGACTTCTCCAATATGTTGGGGAATGGGAGATGGATAAAAATTATGGCACCATTTGGGATTCCATCTTCCATATCAAAGCTCATGGACCAGTTAGGTATAATGCATCTACACCTAAAATCCTAGCCCTCCCTAGAAGATTTATCTATGAGAGCTAGACTAAAAAATAACAGTAAAAAATCTTACCACAATGGAAGTGAGTAACTTTTGCTTCCATCAGTGATGTTTAGTCTCCTTGAATACAAGATTCCATTAAATTTGGACTCATCCATGATCTGTTTGTTGAGAAGTGTAGCTCGAACAGGAACATTTTGCACAAGTTCAGTGTGAATGTGCAAGAAGTGGTTTGAGACATTTCTTTTGGTGATAATATTGGAAATGTGATCACTAATTCTATCTTGTAAATTCACTTGAAAAAAAAAAGAAAGAGTAAAATTCTAATGGTCCACGGATCACTAGTTTCATAAATTGAAATGAAATGTTTTGTAAGTTTTAGAACAATAGTGACTTATCTTATGATTTAATCTTAGTTGTATCTCATGATTGAGACAGGTTGCAATTAGAATTGAGGAGATAATATATCTTCTCTCAAATCATAAATGGTACAAGGTAGGAGAGTTCAATCACATATATAATAAAGAAAAGAGAGCTGAAAGAGGGCAGACTTGGAAGAATGAGTTCAAGGAGAGGAAGAGGAGAAGATTTCTGAAGTGACCAACAAGTACATCATACCATAAGAGATGTATTGTTGATTTAGCACTTTTTTATTCATGCACAAACTGTACACTGATGTTTGAGGTGATTTTCTTGATTGTACAATTTATGGGTGATTTATCAACCAATATATTATTGTATATCTTTCTTCAAAATGATGATGTGAAGGAGAGTGATTTTGCTCAGATTTTTGGCTCCTTTCTGAAGGTGACGGTGGCTAGTTTTAGGGCTCATAATTTTTGAAGGAGATCAACTCCCTTTCACATTGATTGTGGATATCAAAATGAACTTGTAAGATATACAACCAAATTCCCCTTTGATGACTGATGATGATATATTCACAAGTTTCGTAGCTTTGGTAATTGAAAAGTAGCTTGTGGACTTTGAGTATCAAAGCATCCATATGATATAGTCAATTATTTTGACATTTTTTTTTAAATATTATATTGCTAGTGTCGATATTCCAATGCTAGCTTATCTGACATTTTTTTTTATAAAATGGTTTGTTTCCGTTGGTACTACGACATTAAGTTTTTTTTTCAAATCGTTTGTGTCGTCGGTATTATGACATATTAGCACCGTCGCTCTAGCGATGTTTAAATTTTTTTTTTTAATTTTGTTTCATCGGTCTTTCGACCACTTAGAACCATCACTCTAGCGACGTTTACTTTTTTTTTTTAATTTCTGATTTCATCGGTCTTCTGACTGCTTAGCACCGTCGTTCTAGTGACGTTTATTTTTTTTTTATTTTTTAGTTTCGCTGGTCTTCCAACCTTCTAGTACCATCATTCTAGCAACATTTGGAGGCGTCTAACTAGCGACGCTTGTGCCCGTCGTTCCAGCGACACATAGGCGGCCTAAGAGTGATGTTTTTCGGTGTGCCAAAATGTGGTTTCTTCTCATGTCGGACTTCTGACACTTTACTTTAGGCGTCGAACTAGCAACGCTTGTGCCCGTCAGAAACATGATGATTCATTAAATGTCAGAAGTGTGACAAAAATCTAAAACATCAGAGATATCGTCGCTATACCGATGTTTAATTCAAGTGTCAGAAGTCCGACATGAGGAGAAACCACGTTTTGGTGCACCAAAAAAAGTCGCTCTTGGGCCGCCTATGTGTCATAAGAGTGACATTATGGCTGTCGGAATTTGGGGAAAACGTGCTAGTGACCCCTCCTTTGCCAAATTGATCAGGATTTGCACCAAAGGAGTAGGATTTTGAGTATATGGAAGCCACTATGACCACCCTAGTTCCAGCCCAATGGCTAGTGTGCCTTCAAACTAGCCACATGCTTAGAAGTGAAATTGTGGGGCTCCAGCGTAAGAAACAGGTGCTCAATGACCATCTGACACCCTGGGCTGATGAAGCTCTCAATATTTAACAGGAGTTAGAAGGGGTTGTACGACAGTTGAACAGAACCTTGGATAGTGTCACCACTGCAAATGAAGGCCCAACTTCGTAGAAGCTAGTTGAAATTGTGCAAACTGCAGCCACACAGAGCATAGGTGTTCTACCCCCATTAGCCTCCGCTATTAAGCAGCTCATGGAAATGATGAAGACCCCGCTGACGCTGTGAGTCACGATGAGTCACAAGATTGTCTTGAGGGACTGTTCGAACGATATCCCCTAACTATGTTTTTCGTCTAGTTTTGTAAAATTTTGTAATACTTGGTCTATCGTAGGGGCTTTGGGGTGGGTCAAAGCCCCAATGTATTGTAATAGGACAAAGGGTAGACTAGGAGTCAACAAACCACATTTTGCGGACCTTAGAGTAGCATAGGCTAAGATGCTATAAATAGATAGATTAATTGAGTCTAGAAGGGGAGAAGAAAGAATTAAGGTTGGATACAAACTTGTGGGTTTTTTGTGTTGATCATATGGGTAAGGGCTCCTGCTAGCTGTGTGCGCGGAGACCTAAAATTACTGCTATGTGTGTACCCCACTAGCTATGTGCATGGAATGGTAATAGAGTTTGTATGTCAAATCCGAATATGAATGAATGAAAATATTGTTGACGATGTTTTAGTGTTCATGTGTTATAATTACTGGCTATGTTATGTGCTAATATTGTGTTTCTTATTGAATACTGATGATAAAATAATGTGCCTCTTGGATTCGATATATGCATAGCTCTAGTTAAAACACTCCGCTTAAGTTACTTGTTAATTATAATATGTTCTTAGCTGATATACTATTAAAAGGGTTCTGTTTTGGCTCCTCTTGCGCAAGTCTGTTACATCCGTAGGGAACCCCTTTAATTAACTCTCTCTCTCTCTCTCTCAGAGGGTGTGGAAAACTGGTTCCAACAGCCTCCCATACTACTTCAGGTGAGACCTTGACTTGCGTAAGCAGGCCAGTGCCGAAAGGGTCAGTAGTATCGGGGTTTGTTGGCAAACCTTAAAACCAAAATTTGGTCAAGACCCCTGAAGCCAACATTTCCCCTATTTTAATAAATCCTGATTATTCTATTGATTTCATAATATTATCATTTTCTTTTTAGCACACCATGGCAATAGTCTTGTGGCATAAAAAGGATAAAAATGAGTTTCCAATTGCATTCTTCAATCGCAACAATAGGGATCTAGCCCTTCAGTACAACATCATACAGAAACAGGCTTTGGCTTTGGTTAAAGAGATGAAAGATTTCAGAGTTTACATATTACATTCACATACTCTTGCCTATGTGCCTAATGCAGCTGTAAAATAAGTTCTCATGCAGACACACCTAGAAGGTAGGAGAGGGAGATGGATAGCAACATTACTAGAATAGGACCTTGAGATCAAGCCCATCAATTTGATCAAAGGTCAGGGCTTAGCCAAGCTCATGGCTGAAACAAACCTCTATGCTCTAGACATCAACCTAATTTCAACCTTGTCAAATAATGAAGAGGAAGTAAATCTCATTCAAATATCTGATATCTTTTTGTCATCTCCACGATATTCTGATATTATTTGTGTTTTGCAACATCTAAAAAACTCCTCCAAGCATGACTAAGAGTCAAGGTAGACCTTTGAAGCTCAAAGCTTCCAAGTATTTCATATTGGACAATGCACTTTACTGGAAGGATACCGGAGGTGTTATATTGAACTGTTTTGTTGAAGAAGAATCTAAAGAACTGATGAATGAATTCCACAAAGGAGATTGTGGGGGCCACCTATATTAGAAAACCATGGCCAATAAAATATTGAGAATGGGATATTATTGGCCGAGAATTTTTGCATACGTGTACAAAACAATAATGAGTTGCCATGAATTTCAATTTTTTCAAGGTAAAAGAAATCTTCTCCCATTACCTCTTCAACCTATTTCAGTGCATGCACCATTTCAACAGTGGGGTCTAGAATTCATAGGAGAGATTCACCTGGCATCATCCGCACAACATAAGTGGATATTTACAGCCACAAATTACTTTACAAAGTGGATCAAAGTGATCTTGACCATGCAAGTAATGAATTCCGTCATCATTCAGTTTTTAGAAACTAACATCTTGTCCCGTTTTGGTTGTCCTAATAATATTATTACAGATAACGTGGAAGAATTCAAGTCTAAGAAGATGACTGAGTTCTGTGACATATATAACATCAAGTTGGGACACTCTACAGACTACTACCAGTAAGGCAATGGATTGGTAGAGTCCTCTAATAAATCCTTGATCAGTATCATTAAAAAAATGTTAGAGGCAAATAAAAAAAATTTGCATAAGAATTTGATCAATGCATTGTGGGCAGACCAGGTGAGCAGTAAGAATTCTATTGTAATTTCTCCTTTTCAAGTTGTGTATGGTGTCGATACTATGTTTCCTTCATCATTAGCAGTCTTAGTTATGGAATTGTTGCAAGAAGCAGGTACTAAGGAAAACTACATACAATTTCGGATTAATCAAATGATCCACCTTCAGCAGACAAGAGATGAGGTATTTCAAAACACCTCAAAGCTCCATCACAAGATAAAGAAAATATATGACCGGAAAACAAAGGAAGACAACTTCAAAGTTGGAGATGTAGTACTCCACTGGGATTCCAGGAATGAGGATAAGGGTAAGCATGGAAAAGTTGAGAATCTATGGAATGGGCCATATCAGATTTCAACTTCTCGGGGACAAAATGCTTATTTTCTTGAAGAGATGAATGGGCAAGAGTGCTTAGGAGAACTAGTAAATGGTAGGCTCCTTAACCACTATATTCTCTGAAGTAAATTTCTCAAACATTTTCCCATTTCATTGTAAATATCATTTTACCTTTTCTGTAAGTGTGAAGTAGAGAATCACTGGATTTCGAAGCTCGAAGTGAAGGCCATGGAGTTTCACTAATTTTCTGCTATTTTCAAAGTTCAATTTTCAGTCAAGTAAGTCAGTATTGAGTCAATTTTCAGTCAATTTTGAATTTGTATTGAGTCAGTCTATTTCATTTGTTATTAGTTTTCAGTCATGTTTATTAGTTTGAGTTTTTGACCGTATTGGCCCAATGGATAAGGTGTTCTTCACACCCCTTTCAGATCTCTCATCCCCAATAAGACAAATGTTAGTGTCAGTATTTACATCATGCCATCAGTGAACAAAAATCCTCTTTTCATATCATATTAGGGTCTTATTCAAAAATTTTATCATTCCACTAGGTCATCATTCCAAAATTTACTCACTGATGATAGCCCTAAAATCAAAATTTTCACTTTTTCCTAAATTACCATTACTTGCTAGATCATTTTCATAATTTGTTGAATGTAAATCATTCATGTGGTCTAATTCATCATGTCATCATATCAGTCATTCCATCATGAAATTAGGTCATTCAAGGTTTTGTTAGGTCATTAGGGTTTCCAAGGTCCAAATAAAATACCATTTCCATTGCATAATGTTAGCAAGTAAGGGAGTGATCAAATAACATCTCTTCACCATATGAAGATGATTTGTAAAGAGAAACTCTTATTTCAGCATGTAATTTTGGTTTTAAGATGTAATTTTTAATTTTCATTATGTAATTTTATGTCATTTAAAATTTAATAAGCTCATGATTCCCAAGTTTCCAAATCAAGGTTCCACATGTCAAATCATCAAAATATCAGATCCTGGTGTTCTCTAAGCTCATCAGATGATCAGATGTCAAAGAAGAAAGTCAAATGAAAAGGTATAGTTTCAAAGTGCAAAGTGAATGAAAAGAAGAGAAAGTGGGTCCCAAGTCCCAATTCATTCAAATGATAAATTATAAAGACCGCCACAAGACAAGCAAGAAGCTCATTTTCTCTTGCATCCATTGAGCACACACTCCCTTGGTTAAAAAATTTGAATTGCAGAGTCAGAGGAAAATAATTTGTGTCGCTTTCTAGAGGGTGGCACTATGCTTTCTCAACAGGTGTTGCGCTTTTAGCAAGAAACATTGTGCTTTTTACTTAAGGGCATTGCACTTCTGGGCAAGGTGCTACGATTTTTCCCAAATTGCCCAAAAATCACCAAGACTCAAGAAAACTCTTCCAAACCTTCAAAAATTCCTTCTAACACCATCTAGAAAGTAAGTACATCATGTTTATTGCCTCCTTCCACTCCTAAGAATTGATTTCATAGTGTTTTTGTTCCTAAGTAAAATTGCCATTTGGTCTAGTCGAGAAACCCTAATTATATTCCTCATTCCAAATTTGATTCCCTTTAACCCTGAAATCCCTTCCTACACCATTCTTCAATCTATCCCTACCACTACACTACCATTTCCTTGTCCCTAAATTCCTTTCCCCTAAAACCTTAAGTCCTAAGCTTCTAAATTTCCTAGGATGCCACTTCCTCAAACTTGTAATTTAATTGTCATTTCCAACTCCCTTGACATTTCAACCTCCTATCACCTCCCAAAACTCCATAACCCCTTCCCCCATCTCCCTAAATTTTCCTAGACTTATCCCTATTCCCTAGACCTATCTCCACTCCCCATTCCCATCCACCTCATCCCTATGGTTTCTTAGCCACCAAACACTATGGAGGAAGACAGCCTATATGGAAGAGGAGGATAGACAACACGAGGAGGATAGAGAAAGGAGAAGGCCTCACAAATGAGGAAGAATACTAAGGTTGGAGCCCACTAACACAAATGAAATGATGGCCTCTCCTATGACTGTCACTTGTTTTGAGTATGTAGGTTTTCTTCATTTTTGCAAAATGATTAAGAGGGTTCAACATCATCCTATTTTGAGTAGAGTCTTCACCTTAAACCTTAGAGGAAATCAGGTGACCCTTGTAGATGTGACCTTCATTATATCTACATCTATCATTACTACTGCCACAGGGATTCCAAACATGGGTGAGAGGTAGTTTAAATCCAAAGATTTGAAGGATCAGTATAATGAACCATTCATCAAAACAAGGTACAAAAATGAGAGGAAGAGGGTCTTCCCTTTCAACTACCTTCTTGATAGGTATGCCCCCATGATGAAAATCATCATGAACTACTTATCTTGTGAAGGAAGGTTCTCTAGGCTCTACAAATACCATATTATACTACTTATGCACTTCAAAAGAGTAATATTTCTTAATATCCCATACTATATATTCAAGAGCATAGACAAAATGGAATTCCTCGTATAAAGGAGAGACTATGACTAGCATATGAACAACCTCTTCCACCACTCATTGATCAAAATCATTGTACTCCATCACCTTGACCATTTGAACATCTCATGCAACACCTTCATTTTCAATGACACATTCACTGCTCCACATGCTGAAGATGTGTCTTATTCATTTCATCCTGCTACATCTATGCCTCCACCTTAGTCCACTTAACCTATTTCACCACCATCATCACCATTTCATGGTCATATTAGGTCACCAAGTAGAGCTATGGTCAGCAAGACTAAAGGGGGTGAACTGAGCACATTGGGTAGAACATACTAGAGAGGACACAAGGAGGTGTTCACCCCACATATTGTGGGAGGGACCTTTCCATCTTCATCAAAAAAGTAGGTACATAAGGGAAAACAAAAGATGGTAGAGGAAGATGTTCATGAAGAAATTAGCCATGAGGGGGAAGACCTCCATGAGACAGAGACAGATTCTGACCTTGTTGACTTAGATCAACAAGATGATAATGAAACTTCCTTGAATATCAAGTATAAGGATGCCCAAATTAAAGCACTGCAAGATAAACTTCATATATCTAAGTTTGTGATTTCATACTATGAGCAAGAAAATCAACAACTTCAAACCAAGTAGGAAATCATTGAGATGCAACTTCTCAAGTTAAAGAGAGAAGAAAACAAGGAAAAGTATTTGCTTGATGAGGCTTATGAGAGATATGGTGAAAAAAATGAAGAATAATAACAAGTGCCAATAAGGAGACCTAGGACTAGAAGGCTGAAAAGGGTTCTAGAGCTACAGAGGCAAAAGGAGGCATAACTTACCAATGAGCTCACTTTAAATGAGGGGTTTTCCATCATGGCCAATGAGAACCAGAAGCATTGGCTTAACAGGGTCAGCAAGAATCTTGAGAATCTCCTAGAGAAGGAAAAGAAGGACAATTATTTATAGGGGAAGATGGTCACACATTACTACAAGAGAAATCAGATTGCAAGGTCAAAGCTTCGAAAGACCAAATCAAGACTTGAAACCCTAATCAAGAAAAATGAAGGGTAAAAGCTTGATACCCTTGTTTAGGCATCACTAATTGCCTAACATACCTCATCAGCCTCCCAAAAAATAAATTTTGAAGAAATTTGAGCTATTTTGGGAAATTTTGGAAATTTTTGCATTTTTGGAAATTTTGCATAATTGCACTAGCAAAAGCGCAACGCCCTAGGCACTACTCTTTTTCTAGGGACCTCTAATGGCCAAAATGAAATCACTATTGGATTCATAAGGCCAAATAGATTCAATAAAACAACTTTACAAAACTTTTTTTGGTCAAAAAAGCAGTCAAAAAGTCAAAAATACCCAAAAACTCACATCTTTGCCCTATTTTGGAGGTTGGCACTGCGATTTTGACCAGTTTTGGGTGAATCAAATTTTGGAGGGTGAAATCTTAACCATTTTGGAACCTGAGCTATCCTAAGCTGAATTTTGATACATGGAACCCCGTCAAAAGTGAATCTGAAGTTGGAGTTGCGCTTTTCACACTGGTGCTGCACTTTTTACAAATTTTCTAAGTTTGATGATATTTCCAAATTTTCTCAATTTTTTCATTTTCACCTTGGAAAATGGTGTTTTTACCAATTTAATTACTTTATGTAAATGTAATTATGATGTTGTTGAGTTACCTAGGGTAAATAAATTAGGGGGGAATATACTAAGAGGGGCGGGGGGGGGTGAATCAATATTTAGAGCTTACTGATAATTTTAACTTTTTCTTTACTGAATTCCATACGTGAATTTGATGAACGCAACTCACGTATACACACGCATATGCTAAAAGAAACTTGCGTATATTGATATAATTTTATTGTTATAAAATCTTTCAGAAACAATATTTAACTTAGCTTATTAGTCATGCATCTCTTTGTTAATCAATAAATATGTGCAGTAATAGCATAATAAATCATCACATAAGAGCAAAACACATGAATACCAAGATTTAAGGTGGAAACCAAATTCAGGAGAAAACCACCGCTGCTGTAGTCTCTGTCTTCAATATTTGTTATATGGAAAACTGCTTACAATATTTTACTGATGCAAACTCATATCAGTATGCAGGCATCTACCTACAAAAGGCTGCAACCTTCTCTCATTTTCTAGCTACAACTGGAAGGGACCTACAACCCCCTAATCTCGTTTACTAGCCACTACTAGAAGGGAGCTTCAACCCCCTGATCAGAACCCTAGCTTGTACTAGCAAGAAGCTTATACTTCCCTACTGAAGGCTTCAACACTTAGAACCACTGCATACCACGTTTCATCAATTTTCATACTGGATCACATAGCTTCAACACAACCCTTCATAAAGATCAATAACATTAAAATTCAACCAATACATCAAACAAAATAGTGGGATCATTGTAATTAGAACATTGTAATAATCAGCTTTTAGAACCAATATGCAGAATCAAATTCAACCCTAAACATTCATTATCTCAAAAAGCATATGTTGTTTTTCCTCACTGAACCCACGTGTATACATTCTTTCCTTAACACCAAATTATAGATCTATGAATATTATTTTTCAAAATATATTCAGTCTCAGATCCAGATCTGTGTCATTCAGTCAGATATTTTTTTCAGAAATATAGAACCCTTGATCATTCAATCATCATAACACATATTTTCTCACTCATTGATCATATTTGTACATAATCAACTTAGCATCATATTCAAAAATCAAGAAACCCAGATCTATATGAAGACTTCATTAATAGATAGCAGATAGGTACCAGTAATAACAGAAACCTCTGCAATGAGCTTCAGAAAACCCTAACATCCATAAGCACCTTTTCTGAAGCAAACCTGCGTATATATGCGCTTTTACATAAACAAACTAGCATATAGATCTGTAAATATTAATTCAGTAGAATGTTTTCAGATTAATAGAACTTACCCATATTTCTTCACTCCACATCAACAAACATGTGCCAGGTCTCAGATCTAATCCCCTCTTCAATGGATCATGCAAGAACATAGTCATTTCAGGTCTAGAGATCTTGATCCGTCAATCTATCCAAGGGTGCATCATAACATCAGATTTATCAATAAAACAGATTTCATCCTATGCAGATATACTTTAGAGAGAAGTATAAGTGATAGCCCTTACACATGCATGCCTTTGCACTATGATCTTCTTCTCCTTATATAGATTTATCCTTTACCAATACCATGAGTCAAAAACACACAACTACCGATGGTATTCTTGGAAGAAATCAAATAGATGAGATGGTGCTTAAACCTGTGGGCTAATATCGTGGTAATGCCCCCTGGTATTATCCTTTTGGAGCGCAAAAGGAATACACGACTTGGATCGTTCTTATCCAAGTATATATGCAAATTCTCCTGTACAAACCCGCGTATACAATCTTCAATATGAATACTACCAAATATTCTGCTGGCATTACATATTTCTTCTGATGGACTCCTGAGCTTCTACTGAAGACATATACTCCATATTTTACCAGAGGGTTTCCATCAAGGACAACATATTAAGACATAGGAATTATATTTCCAACAATCTCCCCCTTTGGACTTTATGGCAACCATGATGGTGTTTGATCACTACAAGAGAAAGATATATATAACCATTATTCAAATTTTAAATTCTCTCCCCCTTTGACATCAAGAGCAAAGGGCACTATTTTGACCATGCTCCCCTTAATTGTATGCTGAATCTTCAGATATTTTCAATGAAGTACATGACTCTATAAATCAACTAGGTATGACCTTTCCTATCACCAAGGAGTCATACTTACATCAATTATCCAACCAAGTGGAATTACATATTTGACTCAACTACCAAACAGAGTAGGTTTACAAAGTAGAACAAGTCTGTACATGACTAAATAGAAAAATTTACATCGTGAGAGTCAACATACCCTTTTCATCAAATTACAGAAATGATATGTCATTAATAGGACCAAAAGATCTCAAAATATAAATCATATATCATAAACCAATCATAATTCCAACAATGCGTCCTTTTCAGCAAGATAGGTGCTCCCCCTAAGCTAATGCATCGTAAACACCTTCAACAAAAAATTCATCAAAGCATCTTCATCAGAGAATGATATAAAAATATGATTGCTGGAGCAACAACATAGATTACCCAACAATACCAAATCTGTTCTGAGTGCTAACCTAGAGAATTTCTGTCAACAAAACCCATACACGATTTTATGCACAGAAACTCGTGTATCTATGTGATTCGTCTTTAAGAAACCTGCGTATCGAACTTAAAATTATGAAATTAAGTAGATTTGACCAAAGTGGCAAAGACAAATCCCAGCTTCTGTTTGAGATATTTGAATGCTTCCCTGGGAAGAGGTTTAGTAAATATATCAACAACTTGTTCTTTGGAGGGAACATATTCCAATTTAACCTTTCATTAAAGCACTTGTTCACATAGGAAGTGATACTTGATAGGAATGTGCTTAGTCTTGGAATGCATAATAGGATTCTTTGATATACTAATAACACTTGTATTATCACATAAAATGGAGATGGGAGGTGAAAAATTGATTTGAATGTCTTGTAGAGTTTTCATCATCTAAAGGAGTTGATTGCAGGATGATGCGTCAGCCACATATTTTACTTCTACTGTAGATAATTCAATAGAAATTTGTTTCTTGTTGAACCAAGATAGTAAGCGGGGCCCCATATAGAATACACCACCACTAGTTCTTTTTCGATCATCAACATTTCTAGCCCAATCTTCATCTGTGTAAGCATGAAGAGTGAGCTCAACATTCTTTGGATACCATAGACCAAAGTCTTGAGTCCCTTGTAGATATTTAAATATTCTTTTGATAGCCTGAAGATGAGACTCTTTTGGATTGGATTGGAATCATCTAACAAACCCAACTACATGCATGATGTTTGGTCTTGTCCCAGTTAGATAAAGCAGACTTCCAATCATGGATCTATATTCCGATTGACTCACTGTGGGAGAATCTTCATGAGAACTGAGGCTACATCCAGTTACCCTTGGCGTACTCACATGTTTTCAGTCTTCCATCCCATACTTCTTCATAATTTTCTTAAGATATTTTTCTTGTGATAAAAATATGCCATCTGTTGCTTGTTGGACTTGTAATCCAAGAAAGAATGTTAGTTCCACAAGTAAAGACATCTCAAATTCTTGCTGCATAACAGAAGCAAATTTCTAACTCATGGACTCTTCATTACTTCCAAAAATGATGTCATCAACATATACAACTACAATGAATAGTTTATCATTCTCTATTTTTGTGTATAAGTTACTATCAGCAAATCCCTTTCTAAATCCTTGCTGGTGAAGATATATGTCAAGACGATAGTACCATTCCCAAGGAGCTTGTTTGAGACCATATAAAGCCTTTTTAAGTTTTCAAACAAGTTTTTCATCATTTCCCAGAATGAATCCTTCTGGTTGTTCTATATAAACTTCTTCTTCTGGATCCCCATTAAGAAAGGAAGATTTAACATCCATTTGATAAAATTTGATTTGTTTAAAACTTGAAAAAGAACGAAACATTCTTATGGCTTAAAGTCTATCTACAGGAGAAAATGTTTCTTCAAGGTCTATACCTTCTTGTTGAGCATACCCTTTACAAACAAGTCTAGCTTTGTTTCTAATGACATCTCCATTTTCATTTAACTTGTTTTTGAATATCCATTTTGTTCCAATCACATTTTTATCATGAGGTCTTGGAACCAATTCCCAACTATGATTCTTTTCAATATGATCAATTTCTTCATTCATGGCTTGAATCCAACATTCATCTTTGCTAGATTGATTGACATTATGTGGTTCAATAGTGGATAGAAATTCCAGATAGCTAGGAGATCCTACCAGAGTTCTTCATGTTTGGACACCTGATCCCTTTTCTCCCAAAATTTGAGATTCTGGATGTTTCTTTTGTATGTACCTGGATGGAGCCTTTTCATATAGATCTTCTTCTTATGCTTCAATGGGTTCACCTTCTATATTGTTTCTATTTGATGCAGGAAGATATACATCATCATCATCTTCATTTGTTGTTGTTATTTCCTTTTTAGGAGCTAAGAGAGACTCATAAATTACAACATCAATACATTCAACAATCTTCTGAAGTCTTTTATTGTAACATTTATATGCTTTACTTCTAGAAGAGTAACCAAGAAATATTCCTTCATCTTCTCTAGGTTCAAACTTACCAAGTTTTTCATCATTGTTCTTGATAAAACATTTTCTTCTGAAAATTATAAAATGCTTTACGTGGGAAGATTGCCATACCAGAGTCCATAAGGAGTTTTATCACTGTTCACTCGAACATGAGCCTTGTTCAGAATATTTACCGCGGTATGTGATGCTTCTCCCCAAAAGGTATCGGGAGTTCCAGATTCATAAAGCATAGCCTGAGCCATTTATTGAACTATTCTATTAATCATTTCTGCCACACCATTTTGTTGAGGGGTTCCAGCCACAGAAAACTGTCTTTTTATGCCATGATGTTCACAGAAATCAAAGAATTCATTTGATATATATTCTCCTCCTCGGTCAGATATGAGACATTTGATTTTTAGATCTAATTCATTTTCAACCAAAGCTTTGAAGATCTTAAATTTTTCAAATGCTTCATCTTTATGTTTCAGTAAACTAATCCAACACATTCTAGAGAAGTCATCAATAAATAAGATATAGTATTGTTCTCCACGAGGTGAATTTTTCCTTACAGGACCACATAGATCAGTATGTATAAGTTCAAGAGGCTTACTTGCTGATCGTTCTTTAGCATTGAATTACACCCTGGTTTGCTTACCAAATTGGAATGATTTTCATATGGTACTTTCAGGTAGAGTGATGCTGGGAAGATCACGAACTGCTTTGAGTCTGCTAGATTTGCTTATTTGAGAGAAGCTCAAATGTCCCAACCTTCTGTGCCATAACAAATTTTCTGAAGATTTACCCAAGTAGCATTGTTCTTCGAAACCTTTCATTACATGCAGATTGCTTGGTGTTCTAGTTCCTTTTATTACCATTTTTCCTGTGTCGAGTTCATGTACTATACATTCGTTTGAACTAAAGACAACTTCATTTCCTTGATCACACATTTGACTCACACTTAGAAGATTGTGTTTTAATCCATCCACATACATAACATTGTTAGCTTTCACCTTTTCTTTTAGAAAAATAGAACCTTGTCCTTTAATGACAGCTGGAAAGTCATTTCCAAATGTAACATTATTTTCTTTCTCTAGAGCATTGTATGAAAGGAGTCTATTTCTGTCACCTTTCATGTGTTTTGAGCATCCGATATCAATGTACCATTGATTTTCTTCCCCTTTTGCAAATAAAGCTATGCCACAACTTCAACTTGTAATTATTTCTTTCTCCAAACCTCAGAATTTGAAGGTATATGTTATTTTGGTTGAAGTTTTCTCCTGCATTCAGATTCTTCATGACCAAATTTATTGCAATGAGCATATTCAATTTCATTTTGAAGAGGAGAAAAGTTGTTATAAGTATTCTTCTTTATTCTAGTCTCTTTTCTTTGCTTTCTTGCTTCTCTGGTAATGATGGTTTTGTATGCAACACATTGAGCAGCCTTATGACCAAAATTATGACATGAGAAACATTGTCCAATAAAGAAAAAAATTATGCGATCATGAAACTTTCTATTTATGTTTACCTACTGACTGATATTTCTGTTATTTTTCTTCCTTGTATTAAAGTGGTCATGCTTCACTTGAGTAGTTTCTTTGTTCTTTTGCTGAGAGACAGAATGTTGTAGGCTGGCTTTAGCTGCATTTAGATAACTTGGTGCTGAAGACTGAGATGATTCTCCAATATATCCAAGACCTTACTTTATAAGAGGAGAGCGTTGTACCTTGATAATTTCATCTAAGGTTTCAGATCCTTTAGAAAATATAATATTTAAAGTTTTCACTTTCTCAATTTCCTTTCTTAGACTTACTATTTCACATTTTAATTTCTCATTGTGCTTCTTCTTTTCCATAAGCTGATTTTTTAGAGTATCTATGGAATTTTTTTTTTCTTCCAAACATATTTTGAGATTATTCATTTCTTCAAGAAAGTCATTTTCTTCTAGTGCATCCATAAAAGTATCACTAGAGTCCTTTTCAAAAGCCATGAGTAATCTAATATCTTGATCAGATTCTCCTTCTTCACTATTTGATAGACCATCACTATCTTCATGAGTATAATAGATCTTTCTATTGATAAACTTTTTCTTATTTCCTTTAGCCACTTCCTTTCCCTTTTCATGACTATCTTTATGGGGACATTTAGAAACATAATGACCAACTCTTCCACAAGCAAAACATTTATAAGGAAGCTTACCTATGAACCTTCCAGTGCCAAGATGTAGCTTCTTTAAAAAATTTATCTCATCTTCTTCTGAAACATACCCTGAACCTTCTTGTTCTTCTACCTCCTTTCCTTTTGCAGCAACTCTTAAAAGGACTTCTTTGACTTTAGATGGACCTCCTTTTCTCATTTCACAAGCAGTCAGATTCCCATGAAGTTGAACAACAGTAAGATTTTTTAGATCCTTCTTCTCTTCAATAGCAGACACTTTTGACTCAAATTTGGTAGTTAGAGATCTTAAAACCTTTTCTACCAGAGTAGTGTCGGATATGGTTTCACCCAAATTTCTCATACGATTTACAATATCATCTAGATGTAAAAAGAAATTGGCAATGTGTTACAAATAATTTTTTCACTGTCCCTGCAATCCCCATAACCGCACATTGTGGGCTCATTTCTGTGATCAAAATAAAGTGTCATGCCTTACAAATACCATCATTGCATGAGGTTAACATTCCTTATATTGACCATTTCCTAAACAAACCACCAAGAACACCTGTTTTTTCCTTGGCGCTGGTAGCCCGTTATGCCCTCGCACCAATGAGGCAGATTAACACTGACCCCCACGCCAGTTGGCACTCTGTCTCAATTAGATTCCTGCACCAATCTGTTTATGGAAATTTTTTTTAAAATAGAGGAAAAGTTTCGATCATAACAACTTCGTGGATGTGTCATAGGGAGTGGTTTGACTGAATAACCACGGCCTTCCTCCTTTGGCCTGTTGTTTCCACCTTTTGGGGAAACCTCCCAAAGGATAAGGCCTCCCTTCCACCATATAGGGATCCCAACCTCCTCCTCTCTCTCTATAAATATAGCCATCCTCCATTGATGAAGCTAGTTGAACTAAAGATAATATAGCAGAAATGCTGGAGAGATTTCTATTCAAGATAGAATGGAAGAGTCCCTTATTGAGAGAGCTTAGGCTTGTGCCTTCATCTGTCTAATTTCCCTGACATTCATCGAGACGCGCTTCAACTAAACCCTGCTGAAGGAGGCTGCGACGTCAAGGCTTGGTTGTAACTCTTAGTTCTATTAATACATATGTATAACTATTGTCTAGTTCCCATTTTGTGTTGATTTGTTTTATTTGATGCAATATGCTTAACCCTCCTTGTCTGGCTAGTAATTATGAATGAGATTGTTGTTTCGTATGTTGCTCTTGTTTGTTGATCTTGTGCAGTTATTTGAGCATAGCTGTGAAAGGATCATGACTTGCCAAGACAGGAATTGAGAGGCCACCACTACAACAGCCACAATGATATCGTTGGACTCCAGGTAGGTTGATCTACCTCGTCTATTTCATTCAGTAATTAAGAGCCTAAACTGTAGTTTGTCCTTTTGTTACTAGACCCACACTAGGGCTAGAGGTATCATGTATGTCCGCAGAGAGGATTTACCTTCATAACAAATTGGTGACTCTGCTAGGGAATATTGTGATTTTTTCTTTTTTCCCTTGTCAAGTCGACTTCGGTCGTTTGTTGGTTTGTCTATATTTTCTGGTCTGTTTGCTTGTTTAGAGTCCTCTTGTTCAAATCCATAGTGTCAAAATTGACCTCTACTCATTGGATTTCCCATTCTCCCATAGATATCCAGCTTGGCGTGTTTTTTGGTTGAAAAGTTGCTCTGATTTGTCTGTGTTGCCTATGTTGCACTAGCGCCAATCCCTGTTTGGTGCGAATTACCGTCTTATAGTCGCGCCAAATCTTGTAGGGTTTGGATTGAATTTCCTTTTGAGTTTTTTTTGGTCAGTTGTGCTTGCCTCTGGGTGGATTGTTGATTTGCAATTGTTTTATTTAGATTGTTTTGACTGTCATAGGCTTGTTCTTCTCAGTTTTACGTCTGTTTACTTATCAGTGAAGTTTATGGCCTTAGGGTTTCTAAGTGTCTTAGCTCACTGAGCCTTCTGATTAGAAGTCAAGTTTTTTTATTCTTGTAAGTCACATCTATTGATAAATTGCGTTTATTTCTTTTTGATCCTTTGAGCATTTGTTTTGGTTGAATGATCATTTTGGGTTTCGTTTGATTTTTCTTCTTGCTTCTCCAAGCATAGATCACATTTCGTGTTTGGGTCATTTCAAAGCTTTCTCTTTGATTGGAAGAGTGCATCATTGGTTTGAGTGCATCTTTGCGTTTGTGTTGCTTTCATCGAATCAGTCAGTTTAGCTCTTTACATTCGCAAACCTCAAACTAGTGTTTTTTTTGTTTTTTTCGTATAATTAGTGCATTGTACGCTTCATTTCATTGAAAAAATCAAAAACTTGTGTTCTTTCATTTGGTTGGAAAAGAAAAACTCTTTTGCATAACTAGTTCTTGATTAACTAGGAAATAATTTTTCATTTTTCGCTTGATTTCATTAGATGTATAAGCGGATTTCTTCGTTTGATTTCATTGATTGCTTGAAAGATCTTTATCCTTCTCTTAATTAGCGTTCATTGAATGGAAAATGGTGTTCATTTGCATATAGTTTGCATTTAGGAAATTTGAGATCGACATTCGATAGGGCCTTGAAATTGAAACATAATTCAAGATCAACTATAAAATCAATTGAATTAACCTAAGGAAACATTGGAACCTAACGCAAACATTTTAGTGGTCTAGGCTAGAGACGTGTTCCGACGTCTTAAAACCTAGTAGCTGTCATTCGCCTTTTGGCTTTAGACAGCCCTAGTATGGACTTGTGCTCCCTATACTGTTGAGTATATAAAGAGAGACCCCTATAGGTTCAAATCCTTTATCCATAGGACGTCGAGTCTGCCACCCTGTAACCGTGATACACCGAACACAAAATTTAGGGAGACTACCTACACATATGGAAAGTCCTTGGTCATTTCTCTTTCATTTGATCACCAAGGTGTATAAGGCAGTTCACGGAAACTTGGTACAACCTCTTTCTTAGATTACTAGAGAAGTCATTTAGAACTTTTCGTGACTCTTTAAAAAGAGAAGAGATCATTGAGTACTTGTACTTTCATGCTCGTTTCAACCTGAAAGTGATAGAGTCACTTTTTACCTGTTTCTCGACTCTTAAAATATGAAATGGTAGAGTTTTTTTTAAGTGTCTTAAATTATTAACTGCCCACGAAATATTCTTTGTCAAATTTATTTTCCTTAGAATTTTGTTTTACGGTTGTTTCCAATGCCAACATTTCCAGAGTTTACCAACCAAGGAATCCCCTCCGAAGGGAATCCTGGTCCTTTTCCTGCTTTGGGAATGTTGGTGCTCCTTATATGGCAACATTATCCCTGCATGTGTTAGCTTTTGGTTTTCCTATTTGGTTGTTCTCGACCTTGGTGGTCTCGAATGTTCCACCCACTATGCAACCACCCCCTCCACCTGGACAACATCATGTTGATTCCAAGGTGGACCTCTCCCCTTCTTCGCCTGTTTCTTTGTCCTCCTCGTCTACTTCACCTAGTGAAATTCTAGATTCTAGTAACCAGGTGGCTAAGAAGAAGAAGAAGAAGCCAAAGAAGAAGAAGTTAGATAAGAGAGAGGCAAAATCTGCGGCTATTGCGCCTCAGACACCCTCCATTGACAAACCATCCAACATTCCATGCAAATTCAAATTCCCTTGCATTTTGTGCAAAGGTGACCATTCTCTTCAAGATTTCCCTCGCATTCCCAAGGTGCTTGAAGCATGGTCCTATGGTCGTCCATCATTGCCTTTGGCTTCTGGAAGACATATTGGTGGCACATATTTAACTATCCTTGATAAGACTCATAAGAAACAGGGTAATATTACCAATCCCTTTAAGTTGTGTGAAGGGCACCATCCCATTCACCTTTTTGTGTACATGGATGAAGCCACGAGAGTGTTAGACAACCTTGATGTTTCTTCACCCCACCTTCCAGTTGGCTACAAGAATCTTTCTTCAAGTCCTCTGCTAGTTGATACCACGTTCGGTCAAGAGTCATCCTTGGTCGATCCCATTCCTTTAGAAATTCAAATTCAAGAATCCATTCCCAACCAACCATTGGTCGAGGAATCAGTTGACCTGATCCCACTTATGGTTCATTAGGACTTTTCGTCGAGAGTTGACCCCATCCCCCCCATGTTCTTCTGGTTTCCTCAGATTCCTTGGACTTGGAGAAATATCCTCCCTTCCCTATCACTCAAGAAGTTGCTCTTCCTACTCCCATGTCTGCAATTCAAGAGGATGCTCCTCTTGCTCCCGTAACATCAGGGAATGACCATCTCATTTCTATGGTACCCCCTCCAAGTAGTTTGGTTGCTTCCTTCAATTGGAGTCGATTTGTGGGATACTGCTTTCCTTCTTATGTGCCTTTTGAGATCACGGTACAGGCCTTCGATATGGTCGACCTAGCGCAATTATAAATGAAGGCGTGTTTGTTAGTATTTTTTCTTCAACTACTTGGCAAGATTTTGGTTCTCCACTGCTTGTGCCTGTTACACAGAATCTGTTGGCATTTAACAAAAGAACCAGTCAACCGTTAAGGATCCTTCCAAAGTTGCCTATCACTTTGGGAGGGAAAATTTTCTCTATAGACATGATGGTTGTTCTAGGCCCCTTGGATTTCAATTTACTCTTGGGGCGCGACTATGCTTATGCCATGGGTGCACTTATCTCTTCCCTCTTTCGTGTGATCTGTTTTCCACACAAAGGCCGGTTCGTGACCATTGATCAGCTTTCATTCTTTGGTCCTGATGTGGCAGCTGGCCCACCATCATCCCTTCTAGATATTTATCCACTGGTTGTATCTTCCCCACCACAGGTTAATTATGTGGCTACCTGCCCCGTGCCCACATTCAGTGATGGTGCCGTTGTGCATCGTGTGCTGAGGGCATTGGGTCTCGATTTACAGGATGTTGTTCTCCTATTCGATGTGAACCTCTTGGAAACTATGACCGCTTATTCGTTATGGTAAAGGTCGTTATGAGCATAGTTATTTTATTGTGTCAAGCTCGTTAAAAAATGAAACAAGCTCATCCGAGCATAGTTCGTCTCCTATGTCAACCTCGTTAAAAAATGAATAAGGTCTTGAGGATAGTTCGTCTTCTATGTAAACCTCATTAAAAAATGAATTAGCTCACGAGGATAGTTATTTTAATGTCTTTACCTCGTTAAAAGAATGAAACATGCTTTTGTTCAATTCGAGTCTTTGATTAGATATTGTAAGATCTCAGTGGAGTCTTTCTCTGATCTCGTAAATTAAACCTTGACTCTGTCCACTTTTCATTCATTGCAGTTGGACTGAAGCTTAGGGGGCATGTACCTCGAATTGGATCACCATGTTGGGGGCATGCCCGTGCCTGTCTTTCAAGCATAGTTTACCTTTGTGTCAAGCTTGTGTAAAAATGAAACCAATCTCAAGCATAGTTTACTTTTGTTTTTGAGCTTCCGTAAAAATGAAATCTTTTGGCTTTGTGTGCTTTGTGAACGTTTTCCTGTCTTTTGGGTCGTTACTTATTATGCAGATTATTTAACTGATACATTAGCTAACATTGTATTAGACATTTGCGTAATCTGTAAAATCATCATCACATGAAAGACTCCTATCAGATAGGATATATATATATATATAGATATATATTTATATCGAAGGTTTGCATCAGTGTGCACCATAGTTTCAAAAAATATGTTTTTTTGTTACATCCTCAGACACCATGTCTCTCAACAAAATGAAGAAATAAAAGCCTAGGTGTCTAATCAACATGATGATCATGATAGCATGTCACTGCTAGGACAAGTCGCCTTAGTAAGTGGTGAACTTGGTTTGACACCCCTACAGTATGTCTTTGATATGCATGAGGAACATTGTCAAACCGCGCATAGTCTGGGACCCCACAGGTGATTCCCTCTAAGTTGTACACGATCTCCTCCTCCTCACCTTGAGGGGAAACATCAAAATTGTGAGGTACTTGCCTTGCTATCAGAGACATCCCCGTAGGTCTCTCTGGGCCTACATCTATAAATGCATGGATAAAGTGTCAGAACATACATACTAAAAAATCATAATACTCATAAAATTTTAAGAAAAAAATGAGTCTTACCAAGTACTTCATCCCAATCCTCTCCTTCCGAGAGTGGGAGGTTCGAATCAATAGTGAAAATTGTGCCAGAATAGGGCCAGACCTCCACGAAAATCAACTATCCATGGAGACAATCAAAGAACTCCGATCTCTAGGACATATGTTGACTGCCCCCTGACCTTGGCATCAGAGCTGCCCATCAGGCCATCCATGGTTCTAGTGCTGGTGGTGTTGGGACTATCACCTCCTGAAGCTGAAATATTGGTAGTCGTTCCAAAATGAATGATCCCACAATAGACCCATAACCAAATTGTTTCAATTTGGTATTATTGCACTTTGTCAGCTAATGTTTTATATTGATTGTTACTGCCTTTGCCCAGTTGTAGATGGTCGATGAAGAACAATCTATAGCAAGAAGTAGCTATGTTTTTGTTGCTTCGTGTGGTGCTTGTGTTATTGCAGGTTGTGTGATCATGTGTAGCACTACCCTTAGTGTTAAATCTAGGATAGTCTGGATGTCCACCTTCCCACTTTTTTATCCTTTTTGTGCTCCTGGGCATGCGCTGTTAATTACCATGCCCATGCTCTCCATGGTGGGTTAGGTGCCGGTCAATATTGGTGATACCCCACTCTGCAACAATCCTGTTATGAAATAGACATCAGAAACATCAATCTCAAGCTCCTGATCTCGAAGAATGAATTTTTCCTGATCCTCATCCAAATACTGATGAAGTATTGCAGCAGCTTTGGTTGAGCTCTGAGACATGGTGTCATGAAGAACTTTTTCAGTCCACGGTCTCTGAGAGCTTCTATGCATCTCGCATTTCTCATGGCAAGCTCATCCTCTTCAGTGTCTTCCCGTTCCTTCCACTAAATCACCATTTTGTCACTCTTTCACATGCAAACATGTTCATATGGACATTATTAGCCAAATCCAAAGCTGAAATTTGTGAAATTTAGGACTTCTTTCTTGCATTAAAAGTTTTTTAAGAGGTCTGCATGGTTCGCGTGACTGTTTTAGAAATAATTTCGCTAATGGATGCACCTCAGTTTAAAAATTTGGGCGGTTGGTGCGAGTCTGTGCCCGAAATTCATGCTGACCGCCATGCCCTAGTTTTCACAATTTCCCCCTCAAAAATAAAAAACTGAAGGTTGCGGGGTAATGAAAGAATGTTTAAAATGTGGGGAAGGATGTCAGCTTTTACTTGGAACTGATGGATTCAAGATTGGTTTGCTGGATTTCCCACTATCATTGTCAAAAAATCGCAAGGTAAAATGGGTCACTATTGTCCCACAAGAGGTAAAAGTGAAAAGTAATTATTTTTTACCATTTTTTGCATTTTATAACTTTTCACAACCCTAATTAGGTTTTAATACATGTTTTTCGATTATTACATTATGTTATTTCGAGAAATGGGTTTTACGTTTGTTTCTTGTGCAATGACAGGTCTTTAATGTGATACGTAATGAAGTCACGAGTTGTATTTTATACTTTTTTAGACTCGGTAAAAACACAAAAAAGTCACTATTCAAGTCATGTTTTAGTTCTTTTCTGACTCTCTAAAACTGAAAACATTTTTGAGACTCTTATCGTTTTGGACTCATTAAATGGCTGCAAAACAATATCTACTTAGTATACATTTACCCCTTTTTCGGGTTGGGATAGATTATTTACGAAAAAGGAATACCTTGGCCAATCGCGACTAAGAGGTTCTTTCAGATATTTTTTTCTACCTTTTCGGATCTAAGAGACTACTTACAAAAAGGGACATGCTGGAGTTTTCTTTTCCATTTCTTTTCAAACTCTCTAAACATGAAAATGTTGGCAATATGATGCAGAGTGTTGTCCTTGATGGCAACCCACTTGATGGAGATGATGGAAACCTACTTAATGAAGTTGTTCTTGATGCTTGATGAGTTTATTAATGATGTAAATCTGATGTTCTACAAGTAGCTCAGAAGTACCAGAGAAAGAAATATCAGTAAGGGCCAGAACAATGATGAAAAGTGTGTGTCACAAAGCATACACGGGTTTGTTTAGGAGAAGTAGCGTATTAGCGCGGAAAAGTACGTGCTAAGTCGCGTATGCCTAATTGTGCTCCAAATTTGTAAAACCAGGGGTTCTTACCATGGTATTGACCCATTGTATTGAGCGCTGGATTATCTATTTGATCTCGTCCAGGAATACCATTGGAAGTTGTATGGTTTTGGCTCATGGTATTGTCAAAGGCTAGATCTATTTAAGGAGAAGAAATTCATTGTGCAAGGGGGTGCAAGTGTCTGGGCTTTAATGAATACCTCACTCTGAAGTTTATCTGTATGGTTGAACTCTGTTCTTAATCAATAGATCTGAATCTGTGATGCACCTATGAATATGATGAAGGGTCAAAATCTCTAGATCTGGAATTGATGAATCTCTAAGATGATCTGAAAAGAAGTGGCGCAAATCTATTGAAGAAATTGAAGAAATCTGGGTAAGTTCATAGATCCCAACTGTTCTGCAAAAATTATCTTTTATAGATCTATACGCAGGTTCATTTCATAAAAAGAGTGTGTATATGCGGATCTGTTTAAACAAAGGCGCGTATGGGAAGCTAGGGTTATTCTGGAAAAATGCACAGATGTATACGCGGGTTAGCTTCATGAAAAGCGCGTATATACGCGGGTCTGATTAAATAAAAAGCGTGTATGGTATCTGATCTAATGGTTGATCAAGGTTGAATGTGTTTCTGCATATCTATTCTGAAGTCTGGGTAATCTCTGATATTCTGGTTACAGTGGTTTTACTGTTCTGTTGGAAGCAATGGTCAAAGTATGTTTGTTGATAAATGAAGGGTTGTGTTGAAGCTGTTTGATCCAGTTTGAAAATTGATGAAACATGGTCTGCAGTGGTGGTGAAGGTTGAAGCCTTCAATCAGGGGGTTGAAGCTCCCTTCCAGGTGAGGCTGGTAAACAAGAGCAGGGGGTTGTAGCTCCCTTCTAGGAGAGGCTGGTAAACGAGAGCAGGGGGTTGTAGCTCCCTTCCAGGAGAGGTTGGTAAACGAGAGAAGGTTGTAGCCTTCTGCACGTGGGTGCCTGCATGCTGGTCTGAGTCTGCGCCAGTACATGGTTGTATGATGTTTTCTCTATAATAAAATATTGAAGGCTGAAACAACGACAGCGGTGGTTTTCTCCCGACTTGGGTTTCCACCTAAAATCCTGGTGTTCATGTGTGTTGCTTATGTGTGATGGTTTATTCTATTATTACTGCACATGCTTACTGTTAAATAAACATCAGATGAATGAATGTTGCAAAGATCTAAGTTAAGAAATATCTGCATAATAAGATCTCTGTGCATACGCATGTTTTATTAAGGATATCCGCGTGTATAAGCGAGTTGGCTTCAGGAAAGTCGCGTATGAGTTTTGAAGTAAGGAAAAGTAAAAATATTTTATTTTTCCCTAAATACTGATTCACCCGCCCCCCCGCCCCCTCTCAGTATTTTTTCCAACAATTGGTATCGGAGCAGGTCCTTCTGAAAAAGCTTAGCCGCTAGAAGGAAGATCAAGCAAGATGAGCAATCAAGATGGAACAACATCAATCAAGCCTCCACTCTTTAATGGCAGCAATTTAATCTTCTGGAAAATAAGGATGAGATCCTATCTTCAGTCTATGGGAGCAGATGTATGGGCCATTGTTGAAAAAGGATATCAATATCCTGCTGCAATACCAACAGATCCGACTGAAAAGAAGAATTATGAAATAAATGCAAAGGCAGTCAATGCTCTAACAGGAAGTCTAACTGAATCTGAATTTGTCAAAGTTATGCAGCTGAATACAGCAAAGGAGATATGGGACAAAATCATTCTAAGTTATGAAGGTGACACAAAGGTAAAAAGTGCAAAACTTCAAACTCTCAGAATTGAATATGAAAACTTAAGGATGCATAGTGATGAGAATATTTCCAATTTATTTTTACATCTTGATGATGTTGTAAATCACATGAGAAATCTGGGAGAAACAATATCCGAATCTACTTTGGTTGAGAAAATTTTAAGATCTCTAATAGCAAAATTTGAGTCAAAAGTTTATGCTCTTGAAGAAAAATAGGATCTTCAAAATCTTACTGTGGTACAACTTCATGGCATACTAAATGCATATGAAATGAGAAGAGGAGGACCATCTGAAGTCAAAGAGGCTATCTTTAGAGCTTCTACAAAAGGGAAAGAAGTACAAGAAGCAGAAGGACTAGGATATATCTCAGAAGAAGATGAGGTAAATTTTGTAAAGAAACTCCAACTTGGCACAGGACGGTTCAGAGGTAAGCTTCCTTTCAAATGTTTTGAGTGTGGAAGAGTTGGTCATTATGCTTCTAAGTGTCCTCATAAAGAAACACCTGCAAAAGGGAAGGAAGTAGCCAGAAAGAATAAGAATCGGTTTAACACTAGAAAAAGTTACTATACTCATGAAGACAGTGATGGGTTTTCTGACAGTGAGGAAGAATGTGAACCGGATCTTATACTTCTCATGGCATTTGAATCTAAAGAAGAAAAGGATACTTTTTGGGATGCTCTAGAGGACAATGACTTTCTTGAAGAAAATAATCAACTCAAAATACGCTTAGAAGAATGTAAAATTCTCTTAGAAGAAAAGAAAATAACCATAGAGACTATGGAAAAGTAGTTTGAAGAAGCAAAGAAACACATTGAGAAATTAGAATGCGAAGTGGTAAGTCTAAGAAAAGACTCTGAGAAAGCTAAGACTCTAAATCTTAGATTTGCTAAAGGATCTGAAACCTTAGATGAAATTATCAAGGTACAATGTTCTCCTCTTATAAGGACAGGTCTTGGATATACCGGTGAATCTTCTCAGGCTTTAGCACCAAATTATCTAAAAGCAGATACAGCTGGTTTACAAAATTCTGCCACTCAGCAAGGGAATAAAGAATCATTGCAGGTAAAGCGTGATCATCTCAATTCAAAGAACACTAATAGGAATGTCTTTCAAAGAAACACCAGTCAACAGGTAAATACAAGTAGAAGATTTCATGATTGCAGAAATTCCTTTTTCAATGGACAATGTTTCTCATGTCACAGTTTTGGTCATAAAGCTGTTCAATGTGTTGCATATAAAACCATCATGACTAGAGAAGCAAGAAAGAAAAAGATTGATATTGACACAAAGAAGAATACCTATAAAAAATTTTCTCCTCTTCTAAGAGAAGTTGAATGTGCTTATTGCAATAACTTTGGGCATGAAGAATCTGAGTGCAGGAGCAAAGTTCAGCCAAAAGAGCATTTTCCTTCAAGTTCCAAAGTATGGAAAAAGAAGGAATTACAGGTTGAAAATTGTGGCATAGCATTATTTGCAGAAGGAGAAGAAAATCAATGGTACATTGATAGTGGATGCTCAAGACACATGACAGGTGACAAAAACAAACTTGGTGCATACAATGCTCTAGAAAAGGAAAAGAAAGTTACATTTGGAAATGATACTCCTGCTATAATTAAAGGAAAAGGGTCTGTGTTTCTAAAAGAAAAGGTGAAGGCTAATGATGTCATGTATGTGGATGGATTAAGGCATAACTTGTTAAGTGTAAGTCAAATGTGTGATCAAGGAACTGAAGTTGTATTTAGTTCAAAATAATTTGTGGTTCGTGATCTTGATACAGGTAAAACAATTATAAAAGGAAAAAGGACTCCAAGAAACTTGTATGTATTGAAGAATTACAAAGAAAAATGTTACTTGAGTAAATCTTCAGAAAACTGGCTATGGCATAGAAGGCTGGGGCATCTAAGCTTCTCTCAAATCAACAAGTCAAGCAGACTTAATGTTGTTCGTGGTCTTCCCAATATTACTCTACCTGAAAGTATCATATGCAAATCTTGCCGATTCGGTAAGCAGACCAGAGTGCAGTTTAATGCCAAGGAAGGATCATCAATTAGGCCTCTTGAACTCATTCATACTGACATATGTGGACCTATGAAGAAAAGGTCACCTCGTGGTGAACAATACTATATCCTATTTATTGATGATTTCTCTAGAATGTGTTGGATTGGGTTGCTTAAACACAAAGATGAAGCATTTGAGAAATTTCAGTCTTTCAAAGCACGAGTTGAGAATGAACTAGATCTGAAAATCAAGTGTCTTAGATTTGATCGAGGAGGAGAATATACATCAAATGAATTCCTTGATTTTTGTGAACAACATGGCATAAAAAGACAGTTTTCTGTAGCAGGTACTCCGCAACAAAATGGTGTAGCAGAAAGAATGAATAGAACAGTTCAACAAATGGCTAGGGCTATGCTTGATGATTCTGGAACACCTGACACATTTTGGGGAGAATCAGCACATACAGTGGTAAATATTCTTAACAAGGCACATGTTCGAGTAAATAGTGATAAAAATCCATATGAACTCTGGTATGGTAATCCTCCCACTGTGAAGCACTTCAGAGTTTTTGGAAGCAGATGCTTTATCAAAAATAATGATGAAAAACTTGCCAAATTTGAACCTAGAGAAGATGAAGGAATACTTCTTGGTTACTCCTCTAGGAGTAGGGCATATAAATGTTACAATAAAATACTTAGGAAAATTGTTGAATGTATTGATGTTGTTATTGATGAGTCTCCTACAGTCCCAAAAGAAGAAAAACAAACAAAAAATGAAGATGATGGTGACATATGTCCTTCTACATCAAACAACAATGATACAGACAGTGAACTCAATGAAGAACCTGAAGATAATTTATTTGAAAAAGCTCCATCCAGATATGTTCAAAAGAATCATCCAGAATCTCAAATTTTGGGAGATAAGGAAGCAGGTGTACAAACAAGAAGGACTCTTGTGGGATCTTCTAGCTATCTGGCATTTCTATCCACTATTGAGCCACACAATGTCAATCAAGCAAGCAAAGATGAATGTTGGATTCAAGCCATGAATGAAGAGCTTGATCAAATTGAAAAGAATCACACTTCGGAATTAGTACCAAGACCTCATGACAAAAATGTCATTGGTACTAAATGGATATACAAAAATAAGTTAAATGAGAATGGGGATGTCATAAGAAACAAAGCTAGACTTGTTTGCAACGGGTATACTCAACAAGAAGGTATAGAATTTGAAGAAACTTTTGCTCCAGTTGCTATACTTGAAGCCATAATAATGTTTCTTTCTTTTTCAAGCTTTCAACAAATCAAAGTGTATCAAATGGATGTTAAATCTGCTTTCCTCAATGGTGACCTAGAAGAAGAGGTTTATATAGAAAAACCAGAAAGATTCATTTTTGGAAATGATGAAAAACTTGTTTGTAAACTTAAAAAGGCTCTATATGGTCTCAAACAAGCTCCAAGGGCATGGTATTATCGTCTTGACAAATATATTCATCAACAAGGATTTTCAAAGCGGTCTACTGATAGCAACTTATACACAAAAATTGAAAATGATAAACTTTTGATTGTGGTTGTATATGTTGATGATATCATATTTGGAAGTAATGAAGAGTCTATGAGTTACAAATTTTCTTCTGTTATGCAGCAAGAATTTGAAATTTCTTTACATGGGGAACTAACATTCTTTCTTGGCTTGCAAGTGCATAAAACTACAGATGGCATATTCTTATCACAAGCAAAATATCTTAAGCAAATTCTAAAGAAGTATGGCATGGAAGAGTGAAAACCTGTAAATACACCAATGATAACCAGATGTAATCTCAGTTCTCATGATGATTCTCCCACGGTAAATCAACCAGAATACAGATCTATGATAGGAAGTCAACTTTATCTCACTGGGACTAGACCAGACATTATGCATGCAGTTGGTATTGTTGGACGATTCCAAGCTAATCCAAAAGAGTCTCATCTTCAGGCAGTCAAAAGAATATTCAAATATCTACAAGGAACTCAAGACTTTGGACTATGGTATCCAAAGAATGCTGATCTCACTCTTCATGCTTACACTGATGCAGATTGGGTTGGAAATGTTGATGATCGAAAAAGCACTAGTGGTGGTGCTTTCTATATGGGGCCTTGGTTAGTATCCTGGTTCAGCAAGAAGAAAAATTCTATTGCCTTATCTACAACAGAAGCAGAATATGTGGCTGTCGCGTCTTGTTGCACTCAACTCCTTTGGATGATGTAAACCTTACAAGATTTTCAAATCAAATGTACACCTCCTATCTCCATTATGTGTGATAATACAAGCACCATCAGTATCTCAAAGAATCCTGTTATGCATTCTAAGACCAAGCACATTCCCATCAAGTATCACTTCTTACGAGAACAAGTGCTTGAACAAAAGGTGAAATTGGAGTATGTTCACTCCAAAGAACAAGTTGCTGATATATTTACCAAACCTCTGCCCAGGGAAGCGTTTGAATATCTCAGACAGAAGCTGGGAGTAGTCTCTGTTGTGAAAAAAATCAGAGTTGCTTAATTTCAGCAGATTAAATTGAATACGCAGGTTTCATAAAATACAGTCTCGTATATACGCGAGTTCATACAAAGGAAACCGCGTATGGGTGGTTGCTGACAATTTTTCGGGGTCAGCATTTCTTCAGCACAAGCTGTGGTGTTGTTTGGTTTCTCTGATGCTAGTTGGTGCCTCTGGTGGTGTTTCAGCTCTTATATTTCTATTTCATTCTCTGTTATTGGGTGAATATGCCTTGATGTTCTTGTTGTTGAAAGTGTTCAGGATGCAAAAGCTAAGGGGGAGATGAAGGAGTAAATTGTTGTACAGGTTCAGGGGGAGCATTAGCCTTGCGGAGTATAATGCATTGTTGGCATTATGATGATTCTGAAATATGAGCTCTTCTTTGAGGTCCTTTTGGTTTTTGTTACAAAAGGTCATATTTGTAATTGGTTGAAAAGGTCATGTTGAGACCCATGATGTAAATTTGTAATATTCAGTCATGTAAGTACTTGTTCAAATTTGTAAAACCACTTGGTTGGGTAGTTGAGTCAAAATTGTGTAAACCCACTTGGTTGGGTATTTCAGTCTCATATATAAATCCACTTGGTTGGATCTTTGATGTAAGTATGAGTCCTTGGTGATAGGAAGGTCATAGAGTCATGTACTTCATTGAAAAATATGTTTGAAGATTCAGCATGAACTCAGGGGGAGCATGGTAACTTCAATGCACATCAGATCTACAGTGCTCTTCTATCTATGTGAGGAGAAAACAACCTTGTGTTGGTTTTGATCCGCCCTTTGCCCTTGATTTCAAAGGGGGAGAGTGACATGGTGTTTGGAGAATATCATTATGCTTAATGTATCTATATGTTGATCGTGATCAAACACCATCGTGGTTGCCATCAAGTCCAAAGGGGGAGATTGTTGGCAATATGATGCAGAGTGTTGTCCTTGATGGAAACCCACTTGATGGAGATGATGGCAACCTAATTAATGAAGTTGTTCTTGATGCTTGATGAGTTTATTAATGATGTAAATCTGATGTTCTACAAGTAGCTCAGAAGTACCAGAGAAAGAAATATCAGTAAGGGCCAGAACAATGATGAAAAGTGTGTGTCACAAAGCATACGCAGGTTTGTCTAGGAGAAGTAGCATATGAACGTAGAAAAGTATGTGCTAAGTCGCGTATGCCTAATTGCGCTCCAAATTTGTAAAACTAGGGGTTCTTACCATGGTATTGAGAACTGGATTATCTATTTGATCCCGTCCAGGAATACCATTGGAAGTTGTATGGTTTTGGCTCATGGTATTGTCAAAGGGTAGATCTATTTAAGGAGAAGAAATTCATTATGCAAGGGGGTGCAAGTGTCTGGGCTTTAATGAATACCTCACTCTGAATTTTATCTGTATGGTTGAACTCTGTTCTTAATCAATAGATCTGAATCTGTGATGCACCTATGAATATGATGAAGGGTCAAAATCTCTAGATCTAGAATTGATGAATCTCTAAGATGATCTGAAAAGAAGTGGTGCAAATCTGTTGAAGAAATTGAAGAAATCAAGGTAAGTTCATAGATCTCAACTGTTCTGCAAAAATTATATTTTATAGATCTATACGTAGATTCACTTCATAAAAAGAGTGTGTATACGCGGATCTGTTTAAACAAAGGCGCATATGGGAAGCTAGGGTTATTCTGGAAAAATGCACAGATGTATACGCGGGTTAGCTTCATGAAAAGCGCGTATATACGCGGGTCTGATTAAATAAAAGCGCATATGGTATCTGATCTAATGGTTGATCAAGGTTGAATGTGTTTCTGCATATCTATTTTGAAGTCTGGGTAATCTCTGATATTCTGGTTACAGTGGTTTTACTATTCTGTTGGAAGCAATGGTTAAAGTATGTTTGTTGATAAATGAAGGGTTATGTTGAAGCTGTTTGATCCAGTTTGAAAATTGATGAAACATGGTCTGCAGTGGTGCTGAAGGTTGAAGCCATCAGTCAGGGGGTTGAAGCTCCCTTCCAGGTGAGGCTGGTAAACGAGAGCAGGGGGTTGTAGCTCCCTTCCAGGAGAGGCTGGTAAACGAGAGCAGGGAGTTGTAGCTCCCTTCCAGGAGAGGCTGGTAAACGAGAGAAGGTTGTAGCCTTCTGCAGGTGGGTGCCTGCGTGCTGGTCTGAGTCTGCGCCAGTACATGGTTGTATGATGTTTTCTCTATAATAAAATATTTAAGGCTGAGACAACGGCAGCGATGGTTTTCTCCCGACTTGGGTTTCCACCTAAAATCCTGGTGTTCATGTGTGTTGCTTATGTGTGATGGTTTATTCTGTTATTACTGCACATGTTTACTGTTAAATAAACATCAGATGAATGAATGTTGCAAAGATCTAAGTTAAGAAATATCTGCATAATAAGATCTCTGTGCATATGCATGTTTTATTAAGTATATCCGCGTGTATATGTGAGTTGGCTTCAGGAAAGTAGCATATGGGTTTTGAAGTAAGGAAAATTAAAAATTGTTGAGTTTTCCCTAAATACTGATTCACCCCCCCCCCTCTCAGTATTCTTCCCAACAGAAAAGACGTCGAGTTCTTCCTTTGTCAGACTTGTTAAACCCTGATGACATCAGACATCACCACCATGATGTTCATCGAGTTCCTCCTTTGTATGGCTCGTAAAATGTACTAGGTTGGATTTTTCCGAAGGAAAAACTTAGAGCACAAGCATATGCTATCCCCTTCAATCTTGTTTTAAAAAATAATTGGGGTACTCGCCAGAAATGGTGGGGGAAAATTGAACCAGTCTTTAGTTATGTTGGCAATATGTCGCTCTTGAACATGACACTCGTCTGCATTCGTGTCGAGTTGGGGACATCTCATTTCATCATTTTCTGCCTTTATGGGTTTGGGTAATCTTTTTTGACCTCTCATCTTCTCTTTTCCACATCATCATGACCTTAGATCCCTTGATGTCAAATACTGCCAAATCCAGAGTCATGTCGCTAATATGTTCAAGAGAAGTTTGCCTCTACAATTTTCGACCTCCCCCTGATTCTCTGTTGGTCCTGATTCACTATCATCATGTTCCTTTGTTGTAATATTCCAAAAATTTAGCGTTCAAGCTAAATGGAATATTAGAGTTGTTTTATCACTAGGTAGGTGAATAAATGGGTACGGAGGCCCATTAACCTCTTTAGAAGGATCAATAACACTCCTAATGTGAAAAGAGGAAGAATAAGCAGCTAATTTGAGCACCTTTGGGTGTGAACAGAGATGGGATCATGTTGATTCAATCAACTTTGACCAAGTAAAAAAAGTTGTCTAGATACATTGAATCTCCTTGATGAACAACGCATTTTTGGTGGAGGACAACTTGCATGAGCTTGATGGCACATACGGATGGGGCCCAATGTGAAGAGGTTCATTTTCTATTTATGGAGAGGATGGGAGCCTTTTTTATTCATGCTTTGAGATCATCATTTGATATTTTTCTGTTTAGACTTGGCTTGTTCTTGCTGTTTAGCAGGGTTGCAGTGTTGTTTAGCACCGGGTGTTCCCAAGCGGGAATCCCACCTCCTCCCTTGAGAGGCCTCTTGGGAGAGCTCTGTACTATATTGCTCCACATCCAGGCTTGAGGAAAAGCACCATTCTCCAGCCTCAGTGTTATTTCTGTAGCAAAATATTGCTATGTTGTAGGGTGTTGCAGTGGAGGTTTGATAACACCACTTCCGTGTCTGTTTCTCAGTAGAGGGTGCCTTCCTTCTCTTGAGAGATCAGCTAGGAAGATTTTTGGGCTTCATTCACATCTTGGAAGTTGGAAAAACTATTCCTCATCTCCTACATCACAGTCCCTTACATGAACTATGTCATTTTTCATAGAGTTGCTGCAGCAGGGTTTCAGCCCCTAATTTTGAGCTAGTTTCCTTGGGAAAGGGCCAACCCTTCTCTTGGAAAGCTAGAGGAAGGGATCCTCATCCATCCTTTGTATTATTCAGATATATTTCTATAATGTTGTAGTAATACTACTTTTTTTAGAGCTAAATATTCAGATCTTCTCTTTCTTGTACTTGTACTTTCATGAAACCCTTGCCGGGTTGTCTTTATAATGCATTAAGGAGGCCAAATCTTCATTTTTCTTGGCATATTGTTCAAAAAAGTTCTAGATCCATGTTTTTCTATCATTATATTATAGAAACCCTCAAAAAATAATGCTTCCATGTGCTTCAGAAATTCTGCATCACTTAAGTCATGGGGTTTGGTTGTTTTTAAGTCATTTTAAGGCCGGGAGATCTGTTTAACTTATCAAAAGATATTTTTTTCTATTCCTCTTTTTTATATAAGGGAATTAATACATATTCTAAGGTATCCAACCGTTATTTCTACTTTTTAAAACATAAAACTCCATAAATAACGTTTTTAGGGTCAAAAAGCTGCATTTTCCCCACTTGGGAGGATGTAGAAGTGCTTCTTTTTGCTGTTGTTTCATTCATTTGATGGCTATGTGTTTATAAACACATTTTATGACTTAATTTCACCCTTATATTCTAGTATTGTGCTTATGCACTGCTGCACTCCCATTTTGGGATATTACAGTGGTATCAGAGCATAGTCTTGGCTCAGCCTGTGGAACTTAGCCATTATGCTATCAAGAGAAGGAGAGATGAATAGAAAGAAGGCTCCATTATGTGGAGGAATGAAGGAGGAGAGACTCTCAAAGCTTCTTCCAAAATCTATGTAGAGCATCAATGAAGATCTTAAGAAGATGAAAGAGGAGATGGAATCTCCGGAGAAGTTTGAATCTAGAGCTAGATCTAGATTGGCACATGATAGGTGTGAGAATGCAACTATACCCTATTATGCACAACACAGTCAAATGCCCAGATCTTCTATGAAAGAGATGAAATAAGAGGAAATGCCAAGGAGGGAAAATTTTAGTAATTTTTTGCAAGAGTATGAGTCTCAAAATGAAAAGTTTAGAGATCATATCACTCTCAAAGAGTTTTGCAAGATCAAGGTGGAGAGGAGAAAGCTACATGACATGGATATATTTTCTCTATATACCTTTGATGGATCCCCAACTTGTTCAGCCAAAGATTGGGTGGAGGAGTTGCATACTTATTTGCAGCAGCACCAAGTTTCTGAAGATGAAGCCATCAGAGTTGCAGCATTGCACTTTAAAGGTAAGGCCTATGTCTGGTGGATGTTTGAGTCATTTTAATTGAAAATTTTCAATACTTATTATTTTGAAAATTTCACTAAGAGATTGGTAGAAAGGTTTTATAAAAATCATGAAACAATCAAACAAAGACAAACAAAGCTTTTGCATAAGTTGGAAGGACCTACAAACTCAAAACCACTCCAGAAACCTATTGGAGAAGCTCACATCTTGCATGATACCTTGCTAAAGGCAAGATCCTTGTTTCATAACCTTGGACAAGAGGGCATGAAGGTTCCTTTTGCAAAAGAGGATCCTCTTATTGAGGAGTTACCTCCTATTCATATTGAAGAGGAAGAGAAGGATGGGGGTTACAACACTGTCACATCTAGAGAATATCTAGTACCTCATGTAGATGAAGGAGGAGCACATGCTCCAATAGGAGGATTTATTATAGCATTGCAAGAAGTTCCCCAGGATCTCACATATGGAAGTCAAGGCACAATCAATGGACAACATGATTGTGGAGCATTGCAGATGGAAGGAGAAGATAGGGAGGAAGATGATCATCATTTGATGAGGAGCACATACCCCTATCCATTTTAGAGAGCTAATGAAAGGAAGAGGAAAACTAATATGCATTTTGAGGGCAAGGGCAAGGTTTCCCAACCATATGTATAGTCTACTCTTGAAGTTGATGTCTCACTACATGGAGGCATTCCACCTGGGAGGTCACCTGATCTGGAGTTGGTGAGAGGCATATTGCCATTTTGTTCACCCCTCTTAGAATCTGGAGAGGTGAAGACTTTGGAGGAGTCCAGTATAGTGTAGAGAGTTTGGGATAGTCTCAAGGAGGGAGACATTCTTCCATTTTCAGCACCACCCACTATCACCATATGTACTACATTGACAGAATTTGCTGCAGTGATGGAGGATGGCACCTTCATGGTACAAGGGAGATGCTCCATGGATTTGGAGAAATAGAGGATACTTCCTGTGAGGAAGGAATCCTCCACACATTGGAGTAGATGGAGGCCACTCATGCTTACATGGGCCAAGATTGGGAGATTCTTTTTGGAGGAGAGCTTCTCATGGGAGGCCAACTTCCAAAGGTCACTACTTCTTTTTGAGCATGATCAACTGCATGATGGGCATGGCAACAATTTGGAGGATGAATTTGGCATGAGGGATGTCAAAGGAAAAGACAACAACATGTGGAGAGCTTCACATTGTACATCACCAGTTTTGTCTCTTAGGAGGATTGATCCCTATTGGAGGTCTAAACTCTTGGTAGAGTACTCCAAGGATCTTGGTGCTTGCATGATTCTTTATGAACCTGATGGATATGATAGATATATGGTGGATGATGTGGTCATTTATTCTTATGGCAGATTCTTCTTGACTAGAGCTTCTAAGCTCAAGGAGAAGCTGCTACATGCAACACATGAGGACTTCTTTTCCATGCACTTTGATGCATATCTTTCCTTGGAAAAGGATTTCATTTGGGAGGGCATCCAACATGATATATTTCAACATATGGAGAGATGCATAGCCCATATGGTGATAAAGAGGATGTCACAGCCACTTCCCTACTCTTTGGAGGTGAGGAAGAATTTCCAGTTGATCCATTTCAGCTCAAGGTCCCAAGTACATGGTGGAGAATGTATAATTCCACATTATTTTTTGTACTTATTTACTTTATATGAGCAGAATGTTGTACCAAGGAGGATTATCCCTTCTTGCATATTGTATGATGATGTACTTGAAGCCATTTGTAGCATTGAGATTGGCTATCTCATTAGTGGTTTGTGGGGGAAGCCACATGATTTTTGGTGTGCACCATTGACGCCACTTTGTACTTTCATGTTTCTATCTTGTAAAATGATTGTGGTAGAAAAAAAGTGGCTGGAAAAGCATTTTTTATTGTTTGATTTGATGCAGGCAAAGGATTCACTACACTGGTTCCACGTGAGGAACCTTGATCCACTTTTCGGTTGTCATATGACAACTTGTTTCTATTGGTTTTTGCTTCCATGTATGGTTGATATTTTTATGTTCATGGGGAGCTTTGTTTGGAGAGTGGGATATGAGTTGGAGATTCCCACTGGGAGTATGATTCTCCCTACTTTGCATGATGCATGTTTCAAGAGAAGCAATGGGCAACCCATGATTACAAACTACATCTCTTTTCTTCATATGAAGAACTTGAGTTTTTGGAGGAGCAACTTCAAGGTTTATTTGTTTGGTGGGTTAGATTGGGCCACTCTTTGAGGTCATGAAATTTCAGCCCAAGATCAGCATCATCCCCATACTTATCATAAATGGAGAGAGAAACCATATGGATGGGAGGATCCAATCTCTCCATGTAGCCCCAACACATTGTAAGAACTTGGGGTTGAGGATCTTTTTGAGCTAACTAGATTGGCTCATTTCATTTGGATGATATCATGGGTGTGAAAGTCACTCATTGGGAATAATATTCCCCGTGTTTATCATCACTCCTACCTTGAGGAGGCCATTGGAAAACAAGGAGGTTTCCACTTACACCTTCCACCTTTCTATGATGAGAGCCATATGGTTTTGCATGCTTGGGAGGAAACATTGGAGGGCAGATTTGTAGCAATTCATTTTGAGCAGTGGTGGATACTTTTGATGAGGAGGCCACAAGAAGAGGAGGGGAGGAATTTTTCTCTCCTTATAAAATTTCTTCAGGACAAGCAACATTTTGGAGGGGAGGATTGTAATATTCCAAAAATTTAGCCTTCAATCTAGATGGAATATTAGAGTTGTTTTATCACTAGCTAGGTGAATAAATGGGTAGGGAGGTGCATTAACCTCTTTACAAGGATCAATAACACTCCTAATGTGAAAGGAGGAAGAATAAGAAGCTAATTTTATCACCTTTTGGTGTGAACAGAGATGGGATCATGTTGATTCAGTCAACTTTGACCAAGTCAACAAAGCTGTCTAGATACATTGAATCTCCTTGATGAACAATGCAGTTTTGGTGGAGGACAACTTGCATGAGCTTGATGGAACATATGGATGGGACCCAATGTGAAGAGGTTCAATTGCTATTTATGAAGAGGATGGGAGCCTTTTTTATTCATGCTTTGAGATCATCATTTGATATTGGTATGTTTAGACTTGGCTTCCTCTTGTTGTTTAGTAGGGTTGGAGTGTTGTTTAGCATCGGGTGTTCCCGAGCGGGAATCCCACCTCTTCCCTTGAGAGGCCCCTTGGGAGAGCTCTGTACTATATTTCTCCACATATAGGCTTGAGGCCAAGCACCATTCTCCAACCTCATTGTTATTTCTGTAGCAGAATATTGCTGTGTTGTAGTGGAGGTTTGATAACACCACTTTTGGGTCTGTTTCTCAGTAGAGGGTGCATTCCTTCTCTTGAGAGATCAGTTAGGAATATTTCTGGGCTTCATTCACATCTTGGCAGTTGGAAAAAATATTCCTCATATCCTATAGCGTAGTCCCTTGCAGGGACTGCATCATTTTGCATAGAGTTGCTGCAGCAGGGTTTCAGCCCCTCATTTTGAGCTAGTTTCCTTGGGAAAGGGCCAATCCTTCTCCAGAAAAGCTAGAGGAAGGGATCCTCATCCCTCATTTGTATTATTCAGTTATATTTATGTAATGTTTTAGTAATACTACATTTTTCAAAGCTGAATATTCAGATATTCTCTTTCTTGCACTTGTACTTTCATGAAACCCTTTCCGGGTTGTCTTTATAATGCATTAAGGAGGCCAGATCTTCATTTTCTTGGCATATTGTTCAATAAAGTTCCAGATCCATGTTTTTATATCATTATATTGTAGAAAATCTCATAAAATAATGCTATCATTTACTTCAGAAATTCTGCATCACTCAAGTCATGGGGTTTGGCTGTTTTTAAGTCATTTTAAGGTCGAGAGATCTGTTTAACTTATCAAAAGAGATTTTTTTATGTTCCTATTTTGTATTTAAGGACCTTAATACATATTCTAAGGTATCCAATATTTATTTCTTCCTGTGAAAACATATAACTCCAGAAATAACGTTTTCAGGGTCAAAAAGCTGCATTTTCCCCACTTGGGAGGATGTAGAAGTGCTTCTTTTTTATGTTGTTTTATTCATTTGATGGCTATGTGTTTATCAACAAATTTTATGACTTAATTTATCTTTTTTATTCCATTATTGTGCTTATGCACTGCTTTACTCCCATTTTTGGATATTACATATGTCTCATGTCGATGATGTGGGAAACATTATGGCCCTCCTTTGACCAGGTCACTTCCTGTCGAATTCAGGTCATTATCCAAGAAGTTGATCTAGAGAATCCTTTGTGGTACCTTGGAGCCTGCATGCCTCAATGATAGGTTTTTCGCATTCGACAACAGATCCACATCATTGGCCTTTGATCGAGTGATTCTATGGGTGTTCGATGACAGCTCACTATTCACAATTTTTGGATTGTACCTACTGTCCCTTGAGAACCATTTTCATTATTGGTGGTTTCTCTCATACCTGTTAACAACTTTCATCATTGGCTGGTAATCGTATTATTTTCTTACATGTTTGACTTCATCTCATATATTTTCATGCTTGAATTTGTACTTGTACGGGTCGAGATGGAGCGCAAGACCCTAGATTTTGTTTGATAAGATGCAGGCTACGAGATATTATGATATATCATGACTTTATTACATGACTCTTTTGAATGGATGGTTACGACCATACCTGAGTCTATTTGTTGATCTGTATTGCTGGATGGCTGCGTCCATACCATGGACCTCAGTTTATATGTACTTTATTATGGATGGTTGTGCCCATACCACATGTTCATGTCTCAAAGATATCTGTTGTACTTGTAATTGCAAGTCTTCTGACAACGGTGTTTAGTTCAAACACGTTCTCATAAATCATTTCACCCCTTCCTCTCTCTCGGACCTCATGCTTTAGATGGCATCTGTTACACAACATTTTGTCATTGTCCTTGCAATCCCCATAACCGCACATTGGAGGCTCATTTCTGTGATCAAAATAAAGTGTCATACCTTACAAATACCATCATTGCATGAGTCTAACATTCATTCTATTGACCATTTCTTGAACAAACCACCAAAAACACCTATTTTTTCCTTGGTGTTGGTAACCCGTTATGCCTTGGCATCGATGAGGAAGATTAACACTAACCCGCGCACCAACTGGCGCTCTATCTCAGTCAGCTTCTTGTGCCAATTTGTTTATGGATTTTTTTTTTAAAATAGAGGTTAATTTTTTATCATAACAACTTTGTGGATGAGTCATAGTGAGTGGTTCGACTGGATAACCACGACCTTCCTCTTTTGGCCTCTTGTTTCCACCTTTTGGGGAAACCTCCCAAAGGATAAGGCCTCCCTTCCACCATAGTATGGATCCCAACCTCCTCCTCTCCCTCTATAAATATAGCCATCCTCCAATGATGAAGCTAGCTAAACTAAAGATAATATAGCAGAATTGCTAGAGAGATTTATATTCAAGATAGAATAGAAGAGTTCGTTATTGAGAGAGCTTAGGCTTGTGCCTTCATCCCATCCGAATTCCCTAAAATTCGTTGAGACGCACTTCAATTGAACCCTGCTGAAGGAGGCTGTGACATCAAAGCTCGGTTCTAACTCTTTCTTCTATCAATACATATGTATAACTATTGTCTGGTTCCCATTTTGTGTTGATGTGTTTTATTTGATGCAATATTCTTAACCCTCCTTGACGGGTTAGTAATTATGAATGAGATTGTTGTTTCATATGCTGCTCTTGTTTGTTGATCTTGTGTAGGTATCTAAGCATCGTTGCAAAAGGATCGTGACTTGTTGAGATAGGAATTGAGAGGCACCACTACAATAGCCACGACGACAGCGTTGGACTCCAAGTAGGTTGATCTACCTCGTCTATTTCACTCAGTAATTAGGAGCCTACAATCTATTTTTTCCTTTTGTTACTAGACCCACTATAGGGCTAGAGGGATCATCTCTATCTGCAGAGAGTATTTACCTTCATAACACAATGCTTTCCTCATTATGCATTTTGAGTTTTTCATATTGAATTCTGAGAGTTTGGAGTTTAGCGCTTTTTACCTTGGCATCACCTTCATAGATTAGAATGATTTTTTCCGATATCTCCTTTGCTGTATTTAACTGCATGACTTTGAAAAATTCTGATTCAGTCAGACTTCCCAATAATGCATTGACCACCTTTGCATTGGTTTCATACTTCTTTCTTGCTACTACATCTGTTGGAACGGAAGTTGGATATTGATAACCTCCTTCAACTATAGCCCATACATCTAATCAAAGAGACTGAAGATGGGATCTTGTCCTTGTCTTCCAAAAGATTAAGTTGTTTCCGTTGAAGAGAGGAGGCCTGATAGATGTTGTCCCGTCTTGATTGCTCATCTTGGCTGATCTTCCTTCTAGCAATTAAGCTTCTTCAGAAGGACCTAATCTGATACCAATTGTTGGGAAAAATACTGAGAGGGGCGGGGGGTGAATCAATATTTAGAACTTACTAATAATTTTAAATTTTTCTTTACTGAATTCCATGCGTAACTTTGATGAACAAAACTCGTGTATACACGCGCATATGCTTAAAGAAACTTGCGTATACTGATATAGTTTTATTGTTAGAAATTTTTTTAGAAACAGTCTTTAACTTATCTTATCATTCATGCATCTATTTTTTAAGAAGTAAATATGTGAAGTAACAACAAAATAAATCATCACACAAGAGAAACACACATGGACACTAATATTTAAGGTGGAAACCCAATTCGGGAGAAAACCACCGCCGCTGTAGTCTCTGTCTTCAATATTTATTATATGGAAATATGCTTACAATATTGTATTGATGTAAACTCATATTAGTACGCAGGCATCTACCTGCAGAAGGCTGCAACCTTCTCTCGTTTTCCAGCTGCAACAGGAAGGGAGCTACAACCCCTTGATCTCATTTACCAGCCACTATTGGAAGGGAGCTTCAACCCCCTGATCAGAACCCCAACTTCTACCGGCAAGAAGCTTCTATTTCCCTACTAAAGGTTTCAACCCTTAGAACCATTGCAGACCATGTTTCATCAATTTTCATACTAGATTGCACAGCTTCAACACAACCCTTCATAAAGATCAACAACAATAAACTTCACCCAATACATCAAACCAAACACTGAGTCACTGTAATCAAAACACTGTAATAATTAGATTTCAGAACCAATATGAAAAATTAAATTCAACCCTGAACATTCATTATCTCAAAAAACATACGCTACTTTGCTTCACTGAACCCACGTGTATACGCACTTTCCTTAACACCAACTTGTGTATAGATCTATGAATACTAGTTTTTAGAATATATTCAGTCTCAGATCCATATCTGTGTCGTTCAGTCAGATATTTTTTTCATAATTGCGAAATCCTTGATCAATCAATCATCATAACGCATATTTTCTCACTCATTGATCAGATTTGTACATAATCAACTTAGCGGCATATTCATCAATCAAGCAACCCAGATCTATATGAAGACTTCATTAACAGACAACAGAAAGATAGAAGTAATAACAGAAAACCTCTGCAATGAGCTTCAGAAAACCCTAACTTCCATACGCACCTTTTTTGAAGCAAACCTGCGTATATACGCGCTATCACTAAGTTGAACTAGCGTATAGATATGTAAATATTAATTCAGCAGAATGTTTTCATATTTATAGAAGTTACCCAGATTTCTTCACTCCACATCAGCAAACATGTGACAGGTCTCAGATCTAATCATCTCTTCAATGGATCATGCAAGAACATAGTCATTTCATGTCTAGAGATCTTGATCCATCAATATATCCAAGGGTGCATCATAACTTCAATAAAATAGTGTTCATCCTATGAAGATATACTTCAGAGAGAAATATTATTGATAGGCCTTACACATGCAGACCTTTTCACTATGATCTTCTTCTCCTTATATAGATTTAGTCTTTACCAATACCATGAGTCAAATACACACAGCTGCCGATGGTATTCTTGGACGAAATCAAATAGACGACATGGTACTCAAACCTATGGGATAATACCATGTGAATTCCCCCTGGTATTATCCTTTTGGAGCGCAAAAGGCACACGTAACTTGGATCGTTCTTATCTACGTATATATGCTACTTCTTTTGTACAAACCCACATATACAATCTTCAATATGAATACTACCAAATATTCTGCTGGAATTACATATTCATTCTGATGGACTCCTAAGCTTATACTGAAGACATTACTCCATATTTTACCAGAGAGTTGCCATCAAGGACAACATATTAAGACATAGGAATTATATTTCCAACAGTAAAAACTCTTGATGAGATGTAATGAATCAATTTCCAAAAAGTGAGGGATGAATCAGTTTGACCTCCCTACACTATAGGTATCAATTCAGTTTTTGGTGGAAAATCACCTTAGCTCATGGATTCGACCCTTGAGGTTGGGACAAGTTTTTTTGAGGTCTATATATTGTACTTTTTTACTCATTTCACATGTTGGAGGTTGTTGGATTGATCAGAGACTCTAGTGTAATCCTTATTTGGCAGGAATTTAATGAAAGAGTTGCAACTATTTCGTTGGCATACCTGTGGTATGGAAATTTAACATTGTTTCTTCTTTTGTTGCATATGTGTGAATGTTTTGTACTCTCCATGATCCATTTCATTTATATTATATGTTGATTTTCAAGTGGATAAGAATAATACATCTTCTATGCTCTTTTTTGTGAAAATCTTCATAGTTTGTATCATTTCTTCAGTTTAGAAAGAATACATGCATTGTCTTGCTCTTTCTAGCATCTCATCAGTATGATCCATCTCACCCTGAAACCCTAAAGTGTTAGCCTTCCTACCTACCTTGCCCCATTGAATGGACTGCAATCCTAATCTTATTTTCCCTGACCTAGCCTCTTTGACCTAATTCACCCATCCAGCAAACCAAATCGAACAAACAAACCCCTGTACTCATACCTAGCCTAAAACCATAATTCATCTAGCCCTCTTGGCTGTGACTTTGTGTAGAGAGCCCTCTCCATTTTGGTAGGATTAGCTACCAAGCTAAAATATTGGTATGTGGTTACCTCTGTTTAGACTCTTTCTCAGCCTTAAAGATCCAGTGGAGTGATAATAGGATGCACATGAACATATTTGGATTTCTTTAAAATTTGAATATTTTGTGTTTTTGGTCAACTAGTTTTTTGGTCCCGTTTTTTTTACTGGTTCTGGTCTAATTCTGACTAGTTCCTAGTCCTAGGGGTTTACCAGTTCAATGACTGTTCTAGTTCTAATAACATTGTTCCCAACCACCAAAGATAAACCAATTAACATTGCAATATAATTTTTATACTATATAATATCTGTATTATATATGTATTATGTTATGTTGCACAAGCTTATGGAGCCTATGGAGTGTGGGTGCGAGTTTCAAAAATGGTTAGAAACTTTACCCATATTCTACAAAAGAATGGGTTACAAGTGTTAATAATATATATTTAAGAATAAAAAAAATATAGAAACAAAATTTAAAAAAGAGGGAAAGTATCTATGTGGCTGCGTGGTGTATTGGTTGGGATGGGTGGTTTCCCTGATAACGATCAAGATTCAAATCTTGGCAGAGATAGAGCTTGGATTATGAGTTATCCAAGTTTGATGGGATTCATAGGGAGGATTAATTCAATAAAAATATTGGAAATAAATCGGAAAAGTGCAAAAATTGAAAATATAGGAAAATGGCTTTATCATGATTTATGTGTATTTATATATGTTTTTTATGTGGCCTTGCACAAGCTTATGGACCGTATGGAATGTAGTTACAGGTGTCCAAAAGGTTAGAAATAAGCATCACCCAAATTCAAATAGTAGGTTGGGAGTGGTAATAATATATTTGTAAAAATATTATAAATATGGAAACAAATTTTTAAGAGGGAAAAAATTTGTGGTTGCGTTGTTTGTTGTTTGGGATAGGTGGTTGCCCTGATAATGATCGAGGCTCAAATCCTAGTAGTCATAGAGCTTGGATTCTGAGTTAGCCAAGTTTGATGGGATTCATAGGGAGGATTAATTCGATAAGAAGCTCATAAATAAATCACAAAATTTCAAAATTTCAAAATACAGTAAAATATATTAACCATGATTTATTTATATTTATGCACATTTTCTATGTTTATTTGCAATATGAAGATTAGAACCATTAATAATAATAATTATTATTATTATTATTATAACAATAATCTAATTTTAAGGTTATGAGCTATCATGATAAGAAACTTGATCTATCAAGTCCCTTTGTTGAGCTGCCTCTGTGCAGTGATTTTCTTTATTAGTCTAAGGCAGTATGTATCTAAACCCCGGTCCATTTTTTACTTGTGACCTCAAAGGAGGAAAAAATGTTCTTAAGCATTAGGCCAGGTCTAACATGTAACCCATTGATACAATGCTTGATGCAAGGAAAATAACTAAAATTGTTATTTAAGCTAAGAAAGACAAAATGATATTTCAGAACGTTGAGTATGTGCATTCTGTTAAAAAATAAACCCTAGATTATGTTATAATAGAGTCTTTGATTATAATTTACTTGAATTAGATTAGATTCATATGCATTATTAATTCAATAGAAAATCAGAAAATAAAGGGGAAAACTTGAAAATTTAAAGAAACATAGAAATTGAACTTAACTATGATTTATGTATTTAGTATGTGTATATGTTTTTTCACATGACCTTTACTATATTAAGATCATAACCATTCATTTCTACCATGTAACCAACTCTTAGAATTCTTGAAGCAAGGAACATATGTAAAATTTATAAGGATGCAATGAAAGAAAGATAAATATGTAGATAAAAAATATAACATTTGTCCTCGAATGTTGAATAGCATATGCATTCTAGTGAAAAATTGAGTGTGCTTCATGCTACAAATTCCGAAGATTTATGCCCATAAAAATTTGAGCAATAACAATAAACTGATTGAAGATGATATGACTGCAAATTTATAATTCGTAAGTATTCCCAAGTTCTCTGACAAAATTTAAAAAGAAAAAGCTATATGATCAAATTCTTGCCAAAAGGGTGAATGTAACTTATTTTATGTGTATGCATATATGTTTTCTAATTTAGAGTATGTGGTTAATGATTTTATCATGACTTAATCCTTAAAATATGTAAGAAATTAAATTTGAAAGATGTAATGTGTGGGAAAGATTAAAAATATTGGAAACACATAACTAGTTTACTCTATTTTTAATTGTTGTCTTTCAAGTGTTATGTCCAGGGCAGGAAGCGTGATTTTTTCATCTTCATTGTTTGCACTACAAGAATATTAGAGAGACAAAAATTCGCTTGATCTCATATATATTTTTTAAATTGTGCACCAGAAAAAACCATTCTTTTGAATCTCCATTCTTCGATGATTTGTTTATAAATCATTGGCAAACATTTGGTTACACTCTAACAATTCCAATTAATTTACTCAGAGCTTATAGTTATTAAAGTGAAAATAAAGGTAACAAAGGATACATATAGACAATATAGCCTAATAATAAAAAATATAAGTTAGACAAATGCAACATATAGATGATATAGTATAATAAACAAAAATACAAGTGGGATAGTAGTTCAATGTTGCTGTGATTTTCAGATTATTGATACATTTTTTCACCTCTGACAATAGGGTTGAACTGCAGAGGCTTAAATCATAATTTCTTGCAACTTTTTGACAATTGCGATCGAGATTAAATCAACGAGGGCCCAAAGTCTAAAAAAATCATAAAAATTGGGATAACATTGGTCAAAATTGGTAAAATACAAAAAAAAAATCATTTTTTTCAATTTTTTTAGTATCTAAAGCATCCACAATATAGAATAAATGAATTTACACATAAATATGAAAATAAAACTAATATCTAAGATGTTTAATATCATAATATGTCTAGTGTTACATCACACATAACAATGGAACATGTCTCTCAACAGAAAAATATAATAATGTATATCATATGATGAGTCAATTGTCATATACAATGGAATAAACCAACTAAACTTATGTTTTCCTCTCCATTTCTTGTGAGAAAATGTAACAAATTTACCTCTAGATGAAGAAGGCCCTAGCACTAGCATTAGGATTTGATGTCCTTTAGAAGATGAAGAACTAAGAGCCATAGGAGGTAGACCAAATCCTGCATTGGTGGCCATGGTAGTTGGTGTCATATCCTCCTCTTATTACTTCTCGTACTCCTCCTCCTATTCAACTGCTACCCCCTCCACTACCTCCTCCTCTAGCCAATCAAGAATTGAGTCCATAATAGGCCTCCCACCCTCAACCCTCCATGTAGAAGTAGTGTCAATCCCATTAAATGATAAGCCCTCCACGTCATGCGTCCCCTCAGGTTGCCTCACCCACAATATGAGTTTGTAGTAGACATGGACCATGTCCATAAGGCATTGGGACTCCAACCTGTACAAGGGTAAAAATTATAAATTAATAATTAAGAAAATAATCAATTATATTTTTTTATTATTTAATGAATTCAAAAAATTAATTGGTAAATTCTTAACCTATTGCGCTTCTTGGTGTGTATTTTTTCAATCACACGCCAGTTACATTCACATCTATAGGAGCTATATGTTTGGTTGAGCACTCGAATGGAAAGCTTTTGGAGATTGAGTAATCTACCACCATAGCTTCTCCACCACACATCTACAACAAATATGAGAAACAAAAGAAAATGATGGAAATTTGAAAGTTGAAGCAAAGTATGAAATTTGAAGAGAGAATGAAATTTGAAATTTGAAACAAACTAAAGTTTAGTTGACATTTTGGTTTTCATATAATGGATATCCATGTCAAAGCTAAATGGCCGCCTGCCACCCTCTGTATCTTTATTTATTTGGATATTTTTTCACATTTTATTGGATATGACACTATCTTATGAATACAGGCAAAGAATCCATCCATGACATCAACATCAAATATGAAACCATAGGATTAAGAAAATGTGGGGCTCAGGTAGATCCCTGTAGCAAGAATGAGATGATAGAGTGTATTGTTCCATCACTCATCAATCACTACCCATATGAGTTTTTGTTTCTCAAACCCATCATCCTCCTTATCATCATAACAGTTTCGAATGGATTATTTGGCCCTATCTATGGCCTCATACAAGTATCCCATTGCGGGCTTGTCTCCATTAAATAATCGAAGAACCTTTACCAAATATTTAGTAATGCTACACACCTCCTGAACTTGCACCCAAAAGCTTTCTTGGTATGAAAATAAGCTACATATGGACTCTCCCTCTAGTTTGCGGATATATGACAAAGCATGCCACTCCTCTGAGAGAAACATTCTCTGTACATCCCACATAGGATTCAAGAGAGATTGAAGAGAGATGAAATTAGTGGAAAATCATGTAATGGTAGGGCACATCAACTCCTTGTTGGTGGTGAATTTTCTCATCAAATGAAGAAAATATGAATGATTATATATAAATTTTGATGATTCAACAGTATCCTTAACAAAAGGATTTTTTCCTATGTCCTCCAACATCTAGTCAATGCAGTGTGCAGCATAAGGTGTCTAGAATAATCTAGGTTTCCTCTCCATAAGAATCCCACCAACAACAACATAATTTATAGCATTATCCATTATGACTTGGAAAACATTGTTAACACTGGAGAATTGTACGGGAAAAAGACATTGAAAATGTCAAGACTAAGGTACATATAAAGGTTTCCAGAGAAGGAATACATTAGGAAGAGCCAAAAAATTTAATTCTTCCTAAGGTAAAAGGATAAATTTGTGGACAGCGCACAGGCAACAAAGGCTTTTTGTGCACAGTGCAACTTTTTCTTTGATAGCCTCACACAGTGTGGCTATCCATTTGATAGTCATGTGGTCCTGGTTACAACAAAATGCCACCATCCAAGACCACTTGGCACAATTGGTTAAAAATATTCCCACCCAACCTAACCAAGTACAATCGTCTTTGATCCACCTTGAGGCCTTAATGCAACAAACAAATGAATCATACTTCCACTCTTATTTCACCATCCATATTGGTCCAAGAGAAGGAGAAAAAATTGAAAATGGTCTATAAAAGCCAGCCTTGGAAAGAAGAATAGGAGACACATTGTTATGCTAGCCAAATTTCTCCATAGAAAACTAGCTTTTGTTTCCCAACAGCAAAAGGATTGGAAGGACTCAATTTTTTTCCACCCAACATCTCAGTCCAAGAGAGAGGAGTTCACCACATATTCCTTGATCTACCATCCTTTGAGAGGGAAGAGAGGCTTGCTGAAAACTTGAGGGGAAGAGACTTCCTTGTCTTAGGTATCAAAGATCCATAGCTCAAGGGATCCATTAAAAGAGATTTAAAATTTTATCTTCTATTACCACCAACACCTAATAAAGGGAGAATCTCTCTATTATGAGTTATTAGTGTGTTTGATCTACCGAGCGTGTATCTTGTGTATGTTGTTTTATTTTTATTTTTTTTGTTTATGTAGTATGTTATTTTTCCTTTCTAACCTAGATTATTACATGTTGAAATTGTTCCAATAATGCTTAACAAACCATTTTGGCCTGTGACTCTTATGTAGGTAAGCAGCTTGCTTACTAAGAAAAGTGTATTTCGTATGCCCATGTGCCAAATACACTACCACATGAATGACGACTCCACTGGATTATCTCTTTTGAGTTAATGGTTGTTGATGCAGGTCCTTCTTCCTGCTCAACTTATTGCCAATCACCCCTACATCCTCTCAGGATATCCAATCACACTCAGTGAAAAGTTTTGCACAGAAGAGGAGGGATTTTTTTTTCATTATGCCCAACCGCACACATTACGCTCAAACGGACGTGTGCTCCACTCCTGTGGGGAAAAAACCCGCACAGTACTCCAACAAGCTAACTTTTGCTTGATTTTGCCATTTTTTCGGTTGTAAAGTGTTTGGAAACCCTTAAAAAAATTCCCATCACTATTTTCTTGTATTTCATGACTCATTATGACTCTTACTTCCTATAATTTATCTTAGCAACTAATAATTTTTAATTTTTTTTTTTTTTTTTTGCAAATCATACACAGTTTAAGTAGGAAAAAGTAAGTGGCCTTGAATCCACATATGTTGCCCAAACAAATGATTTGTTTATAAAAGATACAAAACACATAGAATAATTAGCATCAAACTAAGTGGCCCATATATCCACATATATTTAGCTAATTCAAGTTTTTCAATTTTGCATTAGGAATTAGGACTAGGACCAAACTGCCAAAAAAAATCAAGTAATCTTTGCCACCCTTGCAACTCATGGTGAGCCTGGGTATGCACATGAAGGATTTCCTAAGAAAATTTTCCATCTTCCTATAGTGAAAACATAGTCTAACTAGGAAAATGTAAGTGGCCCATAATCCATACATCATTTATTTTTGCAAGGAACAATCAAACATAGGGTAATTAGAAAAGGATTGTAAAGGATCAACACATATCCACATCTCATAACACTCGTGACCAAAAGGAACCGAGTGTGTTGGGACTTTTATCCTCTTCTTATAGTTGCTTCACCAAAGCACACCCTAAGAAAAGTTGAGACTCTCTAAAAATAATCATTAACCGAACTCAGTAAATGCTCCCCGGAGGGGCCACAAAAGAAATTATAGTTCAGGTTAAGACCATCAAGTGTAGCCATCCAATAAGCTGCCGTGGTCATAATATATTTTGAAACATAGATGTTGACTTTTTAGGGAGCTTCAAATCCGTCTATCTGCCCATGAAACGAATACCCGAGCGTTACCAGAGACTCATTTCAGAGGGGGTTAAGATTAGGCCTAGTGCATGCGGTACTTTTTGGGGCTACCTGACCCATCTAGTGCTCGGTATTGGTAGCTAATTACCAAGAAGCTCAAGACTTGAATGCTCATGTGGGAAGATGGTAATTTAGCGGCCAAAACTAGGGCATCCTTCCCTATAGGTTACAGTCTAGGCATCACTTGATCCTCATACCATTACCTTGGTCGATTCTTCGGCTACTGGAAGGAATCACCAGTTCTTTCAAGACGTTAGCCCCAATACCCACTAGAATATATCTTCACAAGGCCGACTTACGTTGAGAGTGTAAGGAAAAGTACGTCTATATAGGCTTTTCTATATCATACACAAAACAAACAAAACCATATTTTTTTCTTGATTGATCACATAGTGTTAAATTAAAGGAAAAATTACCTCTTATTTTTTCACTTTGTTTTATGCATATGATCATATTCTCTTTGATAAAAATATTCCTTTCTCCAAAAAACAAAAAAAATCACCAAGATTAAGTTATTCGACATCATAACAGACCTAACAGGACCCTGTCGATCTAGGTGTTTCTTGGACCTCCCCCCATTAGAGGGAGGAGTGCTAGGTCTCCCACCATTTAGGCATCAAATAAAACATGCCACCACCATTAAAGTTTCATACTTTATTGGGGCATCTATGATTGGAAACCCCCAAGGGTCACCCAACACCACACTAGTGGAAAGCCCAGCAAGGTTAGCACACTCAACCCCTCCCGTAAACCCTAGAGGACAGAGGAGCACTACCCCTTTGGGGAATCAAAAAAACATCCATCAAGGCATGCCATAGGGTAATATTTCCCAGGCACCTCCCCTAAAACATTACATTCAGATACCTGTTGTTCCACAGTGTACAATGTTAGTCAACACACATTTTCCCTTCTTAGCATGACTTAATCTTCTAGATATAACAAATTTAACTAATGACCCCATTGCTCATGTCCTTAACTAGCCTCCCATGCCCACAAATATCCCTTCAGATATACCAAAATTCAAAGGGAAGCAAGTGGAATACCCTATGGTGTTCATCCAATAATATCATTAATGAATACCATTAGACTAAGACTTTTTCAATGCACCCTAACAGGGCCTACGATGAAATGGTATGTTGAGTAGCCTTCTCCTTCTCATGGGACTTTTAGCGCCCTCGCCACCATGTTCCTCACCTATTTTCATATCCCCATTCATCATGATTTATGAAAACACCAGCCATCCATATATCGGACCATCTCCATCAATGGTAGTGACATCATAGTTTGTGTAAAGCCAAACGCGATGATAGAGTGTTGTTGGACTTACTTTTGAAAACTCCCATAGATGAGATTTCAAAAGATGTGGCGACGCACAGACCCACGTCCAAGGAGGACACCATTAGCAAGGCCCAACAACTTGAACTTATTTACAACCAATCAAGATATATTTACAATGTCTTTCCAAATTCCCCATGCCTACAAACATGTAGAGAGTTACCAGGTGCATTGAATACTGCAGACGGTTTGATCAGATCCTTGACCCAAGGTCACCTAAGGAGGAGTAATCAGTACCCAGGATACTTGTACGATTCTATTCAAAATGTATCACAAAATTTCTACCATCAAAGTTAGTTTACACCTTTGCATAATATGATGAATAAACTAATACCATACCATGAACAGGAGGGAGCCCCATACCCTCCCTTGCAGGGGAACCAATATTCAGCTAGGAATGATGATACAAGAGAGCCTCCCCAAAAATCTTATACCAATCAAGGACATGGGAACATATACCCACAAATTCCACCACCAATGTAAAACAACGCACCGGTGAACTTAGTGCAACCATCCTGAGCTCAATAGTGACTTTATTACGACCAAGAGAACAAAAATAACCCTCCCAAAGATGCAAAAAAAAAACCTATTAATAAGCAAAGAGGAGACTCTATACAAGGGGGAAGTAATCAACAATGCCCCCTATAATCTCAGTCTAGGGGAAACCCCAACTGAAATCAAAACCAACAGCCAAGTAGTAACTCCCAAGGGCAAAGCAAGAGACCCAGTCTAAGGAAAAATCATTCTTGTACCATATGTGGTGAATATGGCCATCACACTCACCACTGTCCCTAACTCCCTGAATTGAAAAAAAATTCAGTGTAACCGAGGACAAGGGGGACCTGCTCAAAAACTGGCTCTAATGCAAGAACCCTTCCCCCACCAAAGAGTGGTGAACACCCAACAACAACAACCACCCCAAAATGATATCGGAGGAGGCAACCATGAGATCAACATGGCTCGTGAATAATTGTTCTTCCAAACAAGGAATAGAAAATACGATTCACCACCAGACACCAACCCATTAGGTACAAGTATGATTTCACCTACCACACCATTAAATATCACCAAAGTACCTATTTAGCCCCTTCCAAAAATTGTCAAGGGACCAACCAAGCACGTGGGACATCATTCTAAAGCCGCTCATAGCTATAGAATAGTGGATGATTTAGCTCAATCACCTATTGCTATCTTAGCTTTAGAGGTTCTGAAATCACGCCCAAGTTAATGGAAAGGCTTACTTTCCACATTAGGTACAATCTATCCTTCTGATTCATGCCTAATGGTTTTCAACTTAGACAAGGAAATCTTGAGCCTTCATTTTCTAGTTTCTTTCCATATATCGGTTTCATTTCATAACACCACCATACACCGATGCATCGTCGATGAAGGAGCATCCACATGTATCATGTCCAAATCAGTTTGGAAAAACCATCTGACATAATTCTTAGAGCATATGATGGTCGCCCTTCAGCCCTCGTTGGTCTATATCAAAATGTCTCAGTAAACATGGAGGGAAAGATAGTTCTTATAGACATTGAGGTCTTAGATGCACAACTAGCCTACAATATACTCCTGGGATGGAGTTATGTGTACTTCATGACTGCAGTCGCATCCTATGTCTTTAGGGTAATGATGTTTCCCCATGATGATCAGATCATCACCATCAACCAACTCACATAATATGACAAGAAACCCATGACCACTCTCGATGTCATGCTACCATACATAAACACAACCACAGAACCACTCACAAGGTATAGAAAATTCAGCCAAGGCCAATTCAAACCATCATCCATCCTAGGGTAATTCTTAGGAGATCCCCCTATTATACCAGAGGGATTCCTAGAAATCACAGTGGCACTGATGTGTATGATGCTCTCATTAAACACCGAAACTAGCCCAGATGTAGAAACCAACAGTACGAATGTCAGAGCCACTAGCACGAAATTCCTATCCTACGCCATTTCAAAAACCTCGTTTTTGTATCCTCCACCCAAATTTATATCAAAACAAGTCATGGAAACTATGACATTTCTGAATATGTCTTTTGCAATACCCATGTGGTATTTGGTCCCCTCAGCCATGCTAGGATGTCCAGGCATCACCTCTAGAGGAATAACCCCTATCGCCCCTCAATATGTCATAGAAGTTAAAGAAACACCTGTAGCAGGGCCAGCTAACCCAACCAAGAAGAATAACAAAAAAGGGAAAAAATTCGAGACCCCCTAGTTACCTAGGGCATTACATCCTTGTGCATTGTGCGATATTATAGGTCATCCTACTAATATTTTCACATAGTTAGAATAATTGAAACCCCTTCTACACACCCAAAGAAATGTTTTGACCTTGAATTCCCATAAAAAAGAACAAGCCATGAGAAACCAAGGGAAATCACTACACACCAATCATGTTTGCGCCATATGTGACCAGTATCTACATTATACTCGTCAATTCCCAGAGATGCCGTGATATATGGATGCCTTGCAGGCCCGAGAACAATCTTACCAGGAGGACCCCTCAGTAATACCCATGCAAATGGACAAATATGAACCCAAAACCATACTGTACATATGAGAGGAACCTACATATTTCTCGTATATAGTCACCCCAACAGCCCAGAGAGGAAAAACAGAGGCCACACCGCATGTCCCAGTTTGCGCACTATGTGACGAGCCTGATCACTTAATCACATAGTGCCTTCAGTTAAGGGAATTTAACCATTGGTATCAAATCCCACAAGTTTCCCAAAGACAATTAGTTTGGCATAGAAGACATGTGTCAGATTTTTTGAAGAAACCACCACGTGCGTTGATGTCCCCATATCTATCGATTCTGGTCTACGTTGGATTTCATGCGACACTTCGTCGCTAAAAACCCCGACTTAGCCGACTCGGACATGGAATCCACAAAAAACACTACAACTCAAAGAACATAAGAAAAAAGGACCATATTGTATGTATTAGAGGAGAGATGGTCACCTGAATGACCACCTCTTCCCCATAATCATCCTTAAGCTCCAGTCCAGCTCTGTGCACTATGTGATGAATGAGATCACTTCATCGCTGACCGTGCAGCTCTATAGTTATTGAAATGATGGTACCCGGTCAAACCAGTGTACTATGATAGCCTACGAGCAGTCCAATATTCATTCTGAGTGTGTTCAGATAACCACCCGGTTCGTTGTTGTCCCTACATCCCCTACTTCTGTTCGGCGTTAAATTCTTTACGCTAGGCCATAACTCATCTCGCTGCAGAAGACAAATTAGATTCAGACTCAGTGAAAATTTTGACAACCCAAGAGAATGAGGCAACCAGGTCTATCCTCTTCATATCGTAAGAAAAATGACCAATAAGAGGGAATATTATTTCCCCCAACCACACCCCATGACTAATCCAAACCTGTGCATTGTGCGACGGACATAATCATTTTATCAATCAATGCCCATATTTACGATCATTTCGCAAATGGTACCCAATTACTCTGGTATTCCAAAGGAAGTGGAAAGCCAAAGAGCAACAATCTTGTCTTATTTTCCAAGATAACCATCACGCTTGACATTATACTTACATCCCCCAATTTCGACCTATGTTAGACGTCACACTCTCATTGGTAACGAAATATACGGATGTAACTAGTTTCCAACGTAGGCAACCAGTCACAGTGTGGCCTTCCCCTCATCGATACCAAAACCCTAAGAAAGCTAAGGCAGAAAATCATCTTAGCTGGACACAAAACTAGCCAAGAACAACATGTGTTCTATGCGATAGAAATGACCACATGGTCAATCAATGTTAGGAACTCAAGAAACTCACCGATAGTCTTCTCATGGTCACAACCATATCGCATATCCATCTTTGTAATCAAGAGAAGATCACACGTTGCCATTGTAGGATATGCTCGCAATTTCACCACACTATGAATTGTGAATACCTCCCAAGGTTGCGAGTGACATTGAGCATGGACTCTCCAACAAAGCCACACCACCCAAGACCAAACCATCTCTGAGCATCCACATTTGGTACAGAGAGTAGTGCTGGTTCTCACACCATATACTCGTTAGGCACCTTTACCCCATGCACCATTTTCACAAACCATAACCATGAAATAGATATGTGCCCCATGATGAAAAAATTTCACCACCTCTACATTCAACTCAACTTCTAAGTAAAGGAAGGTGCACATATCCTTAGTACACCATCAAGAGAGAACACATGTGCTCCAAAAAAAACAACCATAACGGAAATTATTCCACCATATAATGCTGACGACACATGAAACCATATATGATTCATCTCATCATGCATGGGAACCATGAATCATGCTCTATGCTCATATTTTCTTGGTGTCGATACCGTTATAACTACCACAATGGTAGTAATACCTTTGACGGTGCAAACCCAACCCGTCTACACCCTATCAACCTCATCTCGTTCCACAACATCAACCGCAGAATCATATTCATGTATGTCTACCAGCACTGTTAGGCCAAACCAATTCCTCATAGACTCACAGAAACCAATTCCCCCTTAGACATCTTGTTTCACTTTGATGAAGTTATTCTATAGGCCATGACACAACCAGATTTTTCGTAGGACTCAGTCCATCACCACTTGTTTTTTCTTCTAGAAAAAAAATTCATTCTTAGTAGCTCAAAAACCCAAGATATATACGCCATTGAATCCAAAGACTTCCTTCCATCGGGGAAGGTATATTGGCTCAAAAACACTATCCAAAATCTCGTTGCATTTAAAGAAGGGAATATGTCAAATATTTTGCTAACCATTAAGGTGAATACCTCAAGAAAACCAGGAAAAATGGAAGAAATCTTGCTAGGAGAAGCATGCTCCCTAGACGAGGTAGTTTCTTATATAGACTTATTACAAGTGTATAGGAATATCTTCACATGGGATTATTCGTAAATTCCAGGACTATGAACCACCATTGTAGAATACCACATTGACACTTAGACTGACATATCACTAGTCCTCCAAAAACAACATCAATTACACCCATCTAAAGTAGAATCAATCAAAGAAGAAATTGAAAATCTTCACAAAGCCAGATTCATCTACCCAATTTCCTACACATCGCGGGTTTCCAACCCTGTACTTGTAATGAAAAAATAGGGCACCATCCGAGTCTACACCGATATTTGATATTTAAATAAAGTGTGTCCCAAGGACAACTACCCTACCTCGTTTATTGACCAAGTCATTGATGCTTGCGCTGGTTGTGAGGCCTTGTCCTTCATGGACAGATTATTAGGGTACAATTAAATTCAAATCCAGTATACAGATCAACACAAGACAACGTTCACTACCCCCTGGGGAACGTTCGTAGATCAAGTTATGCCTTTCGGTCTTAAAAAAGTTGGAACCACCTTGCAACAGGCCATGAATTATATATTCCATGATATGGCTCACCTCATCATAGCTAACTTGGATGACCTCACAGTATGATCCAAGAAATGAGGTGATCCTCTGGAGGACTTACGGTTGGTATTCCAACGGTGATGACACTACAACCTACGCTTGAACCCCCTCAAGTGTGTCCTTTGCGTTAATGAGGGAAAACTATTAGGATTCACCGTATCCCAACAAGGAATCAGAGTTGACCCCCTCAAGGTCTAGGAAATAAAAGAAGTACCACCACCTAAAACTCTCAAGAAACTTCAAAGCCTACAGAGGAAAGCCAACTTCTTATGATGTTTTGTAACTGACTATGCCACTTGCATGCAAGGTTTCCTATGCCTATTCCATCAGGAAATTCTATTCAAATGGGATGATCAGGCTCAAAAGTCGTTTGAGGCACTTAAATACACATTGTCTTCAACCCCCTTGATCATCCCACCCAAGTAAGACAAAGACTACACCTTATATTTATCTGCATCAGAAACAACCATAGCTGGGGTGTTAGTCCAAGACAGGCCAGATAATAAAGAGCATGTAATATATTACATTAGTAAGAACCTATCTAGCCTTTTTTTTTAATACGAACCAAATAAAAAACTGCCCTAGCCCTAGTACATGCAGTACAAAACCTTCGACATTACATCATCTTAAGGACTACAACAGTCATAGAAACTATCAACCACATGAGATATATTCTAACGTATCGGATAATGAATCATAAGCACGCTCGATGGGTAGTCATACTACAGTAATTTGACCTACACTTCAGCTCGCCAAAGAGAAAAAAAACATTAATCCTAGTTGAGTTCATCACTGACCTTCCAAGTTGACTCACTGATTCCTAGTTAACTACTCACTACAAGATAAACATCTATTATTAGCGATGACCAAGGACCCTTGGTACAGCAACATCATCCTATTCTTGCGAACCAAAAAATTCAAACCACAACTCACCCATGACGACCTATGCCATCAAGCCCTCTAGTACCTTCTCATGCGGGACGTCCTTTATCGAAGAGGTGTTGACACTATTTTACGTCGATGCTTCACACACAACCAAGCTAAGAAAGCCTTAAATGATTTCCATAGCGAGGCTTGTGACATCCACCACTTAGGGATGGTCACTGCCCAAAAATTCTTGCGGGATGGTTATTTTTTGCCCACCCTATTCCACAATTGAATCCAAGTAGTCAAAAGGTTCGAGCGATGTTAATGCTTCACCCACAAGGCAAGAGAACCTCTTACTGCTCTGAACCCAGTCATTGCAGCAGGTTCCTTTTGTAAATGGGGAGTATACTTCATGACTTAGAACCCTACATCGTTTGGAAACCAAGAATACATTATTTTTGTCGTCGACTATTTCACCAGGTGGGCAGAAGCCATGCCTACATATGACAACACGACACAAACCGTAGGTTAGTTTCTCTTTAATTTTTGTCATCGCAAAATTCAGTGTACCTAAGGAGTTAATTTCTGACCATGAAAGAATTACAGAAATGAAATATTCCAAGATCTATCCCATCATCTAGTATTTATGCACAATTTTGCATCACCATACTACCCCCAGTCCAATGGTCAGGTAGAAGTTTTCAACAAAGTACTCAAAAAAATGTTATAATTTATGGTCAACAACCATAAACCTAACTAGCACTAGATGGTATTTTTCTGCCTTATGGGCATATCGAAAAATGGTTAAATTTTCAATAGGATTCACACTTTTCCAATTGGTATATGGAGTGGAGGCTGTGATTCCCATTGAACGTGAAATCCCAAACTTACACATAGTTATCGAACTCCTCAATGATACCCAACCTTTAGAGAAATGGTTGGTATAGTTAAAGATCATTGACAAAAGTCAGCGATAACCTCTCCAACATAATGAGGCTCACAAAAAAAGGGTAAATGCATCATTCGACCGCAACATCATCCCTCTCTCATTTTCAAAGGGGGGAGCTAGTCCTCTGCTACGACGTTGCAAAAAAAATCCATAGGAACCGAGAAGTTCGAGACATTATGGAAGGGTCTTTACATCATAAAACACTACCTCCTCAATGGAGCATACATCTTATATGAGCCTAAAGGTACATGCCTAGCTAATCCCATCAATGGGCTCTACCTCAAAAAATTCCACCTATAGGGTAGGAAGTCTCAGCCTTAGAGATAAGATGAATGTAACATAAATTTTTGACATAATCACAATCATCGTGGACTTGTTATAAAAAAATTATCTTGTGTCATAGATGGATCGTCCCCCCATCCACTATTTTGGATTCACTGATGGAACCTCTCGATGGTCACAAAATCTAGTAGTAGCCACCTGGGCCATATACTCTCCTAACTGGTCACTGTTCCTTACCTATGGAGTATGTATCGGATCAACTACCAATAATCAAGAAGAATATGATTAATTCATTGGGCTATTCAGTGATGCCTCCAACTAGGGCATTCGTCATCTACATGTCTTTCTTGATTCCCAGTTAGTGGTGTTGTAGTTAAACCAAGCTTTTAAAGTGCGAGATTCACACCTATTTAGGAAAAACTTGCATGCATGAGGGTTGAGTCATCAATTTGACCACATTACATTTATCATATACCAATAAATCAAAATCAAATAGTCGATCGCATAGCTAACCATATCTTAGACTGGAATGCATCTCGTATAAACCATCATCCATAAAAAAAGAAAAGGCATAAAGCATAAATATCCATCATAGGTACATGACATCCATCATAAACACATGTATACATAAACCATGTAATAAACATAGACACATCATAAGAGCCACAAAAATATACATCTCGCATATATACATAAAAAAATATATGAATCCCAATATACAAAATAGGTCATGACCATCATGTCAATAAAAAATATATATGTCATCAAAACAGGGAAGCATCATCATAATGGGTTTTGTCCCTAAACCATAAAAAAATCTCTAGGAATGAGCCCCACTGGGTAGGTCCTTTGGACCCATGGAACCACCTGGTGCCAGTATAGGTGCAGAACCCACAACCACAAGTGTTGCCCTGTGTAAAGTCAAGCAATGCGTCCTCTCTCGAGTCATCACCATCTCCAGCCAAAAATCGTCCAAGTCATCAAAGAAACCCCTAGACAGCATGCCTCGGGTCAACCTCTACAGCCGACTCCATGAATCAGCTAGACCTATAACATGAGCATCAACAGCCTCAACCTAAGCCTCTACTACCAACACACTAATGTCGGTAGCAACCAACAGATCCTCGATCGACGCCACCTATTCCTGGATGACTCAGCACGGGAAAAAAGAGTAGCATCCCCACCGGCAGTTGCAGCGCTGCTACCATCTCTTGAGGGACTTCTCGCACCACCCTGTCCCCCAATAGGGGCCTAACCAGCCCCAAGTAGGACCCTCCTCCAAGGCTGGGGACCCACCAAACGAGCGGTAGGACACCCTGTTGAATTCTTGTCTGCAAGAGAAACCAAAAAATAATATCAATATCACCATCAAATACATATAAATATATACAAAATAAAAATCCTCAAATTGAAAAAAACATCAAAAGTCATACCCACTGGACCCCATGAATAACTTGCAATAAGACCCATATCCGGATCCCCTCAAAAGTCCATCCCTGAATACAGGAATTCAAGAAACATCTATGATTTCGACTTGAACCATGTCTCAACCGTCACGTCTGAGTAGCGACCCACCTCTCATCCACCACCACGTGGCATCACAAGTTCCCATCGACGCATCCAAGGATCCCTCGAAGGAACCAAGGGCACTACCACAAAAGGTCGAAGCATCATAACCCTCTCATACATGATGCTACATAGGATGCTAGCATAAATGAAGGCCTTAATGGCCCCCCTGTGGGCCTTGCCTAACTGAGTAACCATGCCCTCGTAAATATAGCAAGCCCAGTAAAAGAAGTGACTGGCCTTAAGCTGACACAAAATCGCAATATATGGACCCGACACTCGATGGGGTGTCATCAACCCAGATAGGAAAACCATCATTGCTAAGGCAACTCTCTCAGCCATGTCCATCACAGAGCTCAAACGAACACATCCCTGGGTGATCACATCAGGACCAAAATGTGCCTCATCCTCGACCCAATGATGGATGTTCACTCCCCCAGGTGGGAGTGGATAGGGAAGGGCCCCCTCCTGAGGCATTAGACCAGTCACAAAATAGATGTTGGTCTCCAGATGGATCACGATGTCTCTATGACGCAAGACCATAATGCGTTGTCTCTTGTTCCAACATCAGACTAGGTATCGCACCATCCTAGGATATCAGTAGATTGTTCTCTAAGAACTTTAGTAAACCATACTGAGCTAGGATCCCACCAAAATCGGGGTTTTTAGCCACAACTACACGAAGATCATGCTAGTCTCTCTCCTACCACAACCTCTTGCCACGAGATAAAAAACCAAAAAAACTATTTTTAACCAAAAAAGATTAAACTTTGACCGCACGTTTCTATTAGATACAGACGCATGGTCCATCGCGCATATTGTTTCTCGACTGCGAGGGTCTCATGCAAAAGTTACCTTTTGCATGAAGACTGCGTGGGTCATCCTTGCTCATCTACATGACCTGACCCAAAAATGGGTATAGAATCTATACAAATCCATATTTTTATGGACCCCCCATCCAAGAAAATGACAAAAATGAAAAGTAAGACTTTCAAGTTCCTACCTGAAATTGACAACATGATTCCCGTGTACTCAAGCTGACCACAATAGCAAGAGAAGCTCAGGAACAATAGCTCAGCTCTGACCTCGGACCCTCAAAAGAAACAAATGAGTTGAAATGAACCATATTGACCCATATATCACCCTTTTCTCATTTTTCCACAAACCATAACTGGAGCTCAGAGTACCCTATCGCAAAACTGCGAGAAACACAGTGATCAATGATTCATCATGTTCAAACCTTTCCCCATAAATCCATGTCTCAGAAAAAATCATTTTCAGGCACAACAAGCATGTTGTCTCTTATTTTTTTTACATTGAAATTATTTCAAATATGTTTGTATGAAAATTATGCTTTTTTACTTGGGGTATTGGTTACAAGTATTACAAACATTCCAAATCACCATATGTCCAAGCCAACAAAGGTACAAGAGTAGGTATCATTCTACCGCCAACATGATAGGCTCCCCAAGAAGCTTTGCATATAGTGACATCATTTCTTCAAATAATTCAACCATAGATTTCATTCACCCGACCATGTTTATCATCACCCCACCTTGCACATGATAAACACCCTTGGAGGTCGGTAGAGCCTTACCCTCCATGGCATTCATCACTCATGTATACCATACATTAAAGGTCTGGAACCATGGCCATAAAACCTCGATCGTGGGAAGCACATCATATTCATTCACCCATCATACATCATGTCAAGTTTTACCCGTGTCATTTTAAAACCCCTTACCTAGGCTATCATTCTCACAAGAAGATCATAAAACACACCACCATGTCTCACATTTCGCCTATCACACCCCCATCAACATAGCCCATATGTGACATTTTTCATCCGCTTCGTCACCCCCACACCTAGACTAACCAATGGGGCTCCCACCCTCAGAAAAACACACTCCTCACACCACGGTGAAGGATTATTTCATGTTTATAGGGGCTCGTGTCTCCATGCTTGTACATCCAAACCCATTTTATATTATTTTGGCAAGTGTATGAATATTTTTTTAGAATATAACTTCCACCCATACATTTACATTTCTCACCTAGAAGCAGTCCCTAATCACCCTTGGTCAAAGCTACACATTATTTTATCGCACCCAACCATGACACTCATTACAACCATACACCCACCCTGGACGTCCTATCGACAACAGGGATTTCCTAACCAGAAATTGTTAGGACTGCCCCCACTAGAATTTACAATTGTGACCTTATGCCACTTAACTACCATCATCAGTTATAACAATTTTTAATATTCCTAAAATTTAGCTTTTAGGTAAATGGAATATTATAGATCATTTTGGCACTAGGTAGGTGAATGAGTGGGTAGGGAGGCCCATAAATCACCTTAGCAGCAATAAAAACACTTCAAGTGTGAAAGGAGACCTTCTAAGAAGCAAAATAAAGCACCTTTGAGTGTGAACAGTGGTTGGATCATGTTGAACCAATCAACTTTGACCAATTCAACAGCTCTGTTATGGAGGAGTGGATATTAAATGACGAATAATGCAGTTTTGGAGGGAGATGGATTGCATGGAGGAAATGACCTAATTAAGTGGGGCCAAGGGCAAGGAAGCTCATAATATATATAAGGAAGATGATGGAAGCCATATGGGGTTATGTTTTGGATTATTATTGTGTATGTGGTCTGTTTAGAATTCTTGCATTCTTCAGCTGTTTAGTTGAGATTGATGTGTTGTTTAGCACCGGGTGTTCCTGAGTGGGAATCCCACCTCTTTCCTTGAGAGGCCTCTTGGAAGAGCATTTCATTTCCACATTCAGGTTCTCAGGCCAAGCTACATCTTTCTTCATCAACGTCGTTTCTGCAAAGTATTGTGCTGTGTTGCAGGGTGCGACAATGGAGAATTAGATCAAGTGTCTTCAAAGTTAATTTTGTAGTGGAGGAAGGCTTCCATCCATTGGGAGGCCTGTAAAGAAGCCCCTTGAGTTTTATTGATGCATTTAGTAGTAGGATAAGGATCATTTATCCCCTACAGTTTAGTTTCAGGCCAGATCTGCATTATTTTAGGGAGGAGTTGCAGGGATAGTTGCAGTGGTTGTTTTGGGAGGTGATTTCTTTAGTGCATGAGCCATTCTTTAATCTGGAGGATGTATTGGAGAAGGGCTATAAGTTTCTACATCATCTTCAGCCATATCTTATCATTTCAGTTGTTGTAGCATATCTTTAGCCCTAGGGCTACAACTTACATTGGCACCTTGGGTGCATTTTCCGAAAACCCTCTTGGGTTGTCTTGGAAAGCTGATCTAGTGCCCGTATTTGTATGTTTAGATTCTATTGAGGCTTATATCAGCATTTTTATATCATTGTATCATCTACAATTGTAGTTATTCCCAATATGACTGCGCTGTAGCAGTTCTCCGACATTTTTTGTAGCAGCAACACCTCACTTTTGAGAGTGTTTATGTATTGGAGGCTTGTGTGATCACGTTCTATGATTGTTGCCTCATTGCTTTGTACTTATTTTTTGGATATATGATTAATAATATGGAATTATATTGGTCTCATGATTTCATGTGTTAAATACTTGTTGTTGCCTTCATTTTATGAGCTATATTTTTGCTTTTCCTATTTGGGAATACCACAGTGGTATTAGAGCATAATCTTGGCTCAGCCTGTGCATTTAGCAAATATGTCACCATAAGGAGAAGCTTCTAACAAGAAGAGGAGATGTACAGAAAAAACAAAAACATGACTCCATTATTTGGAGGAAGAGAGGAAGAGGAGCTCTCAAAGCTTATTTTTCAAACTATGTAGAGCATCAAGGGAGATATCAAGAAGATGAGAAGGGAGATGCGTAGGGAACCTCCAAGGGGGTTTAAATCTAAGGAAAACCCTAGATTTTTACATTATGAGTGTGAGAATGCAGCCACACATTATGATCTATAGTGCAGTATTATGCCCAATTTTACTGTAAGGAAGATGGAGGAAGAAGATATGCCAAAGAAGGATACTCTTAGTGATTATCTGCAAGAATATGAATCTCAAACTAAGAGGTTCAAAGATCACATAAACTTCCAATAGTTTTGCAAGATTAAGGAGGAGAGGAGCACAAGGTGCAAGCAGCATGATGTGGATAGATTATTTGTATCTACTTTTGATGGTTCACCTAAATATTCAGCCAAGGCTTGGGTGGAGGAGCTAGACACCTATTTGCAGCAACACCAAGTTTCAGGGAATGAAGCCATCAAAGTTGGAGCACTGCATTTTGAAGGTAAGGCCTGTGCTTGGTGGATATTTGAATCTTTTTCATTAAAAAATGAAAATACATATACTTATGCAAAGTTCACTAGGAGAATAGTGGAAAGGTTTGATGACAAACATTCTGAAACACCTTTGGTGGAGCTAAACAAACCTAAACAAACAAAACCTTTGCATGGGTTGGAAGGATCTATGAACCCAACTCCACTTCTGAAAACTGTTGAAGAGGCTAACATATTTCATAATACCTTGCTAGAGGAAATATCTCTATCTCATACTCCTGGAAAAGAGGGCATGAAGATTCCTTTTTCAAAAGAGGCTCCTCTTATTGAAAATTTTCCCATTCATATTGAAGAGGAAGGGAAGGATGGAGGCAACAACGTTGTCATATCCAGAGAATATCTAGAACATCATGCAGAGGAATATGGAGCACTTGCTCCAACAAGAGGAATTATTGCATGCTCCCAAAGAGTCCCAAAGGATATCATGTGTGGAGATCAAGGCACAATCCATGAACATCATGTGCCATTATTGATAGATTGTGAAACCTTGCAGATGGAAGGAGAAGATAGGGAGGATGGCCAGAATCATATGAATAGGAGCACACACCCCTATCTATTTCAAAAGGTTGATGCACAGAAGAGGAAGACTGATTTTCACAGTGAGGGTAGGGACAAAGTTGTCCATTCATATATGCAGTCTACTCTTGGTATTGATGTCTCATTGCATGGAGGGATTCCACCAGGGAGACCACCAGATCAGGAGGTGATGAGAGATGCTTCAAATTTGGTTGCACAACTCATTGATTCCAGAGGGGTGAGATCCTTGGGAGGACTTGAAATAGTGAAAAGAGTCTGGGATAGACTCAAGGAGGGGGGATACACTCTCCCATTTTCAGCATTGCCCACTCTCACTACATATTTTGTGCCGAAAAAATTTGCGACAGTAATGGAGGATGGAACCACCATGGTGCAAGGGAGATACTCCATGGATTTGGAGAAATAGAGGGCACTTCCTTTGAGGAAGGAACCCTCCATACATCGGAGTATATGGAGGCCACTCATGCTTACATTGGCCAAGATCAGGAGGTTCTTTTTGGATGGTAGCTTCTCATGGGAGGCCAAATTACAAAGATCACCAATTATACTTGAGCATGAGTAGATGCATGATGGGCATGGAAGCACTTTGGAGGATGAATTTGGCATGAGGGGTGTCAAAGGAAAAGACAACAGCATGTGGGGAACTTCATATTTTAGATCTTCAGCGTTGTCCCTTAAGAGGATTTATCCATATTGGAGGTCTCAACTCTTGGTAGAGTACTCCAAGGATCTTGGTGCTTGCATGATTCTTTATGACCTGGAGGGAGATGATAGATACATGGTAGATTATGAGGTCATCTATTATTATGGCAGGGTCTTCTTGACTAAAGCTTCTGAGCTCCAAGAGAATTTGTTACATGCAACACATGTGGAAATTATTTCCATGCACTTTGATGCATATTATTCCTTGATGGAGGATTTCACTTGGGAGGGCATCCAACAAGATGTATATCAGCATATGGAGATATGCATAGCCACTTCCCTACTCATTAAGAGTGAGGGAGAAATTTCAGTTGAGCCATTTCAGCTCAATGACCAAGGTACATAGTAGAGAATGTACACTTATGCATTATGATTTGCATTCCTTTACTTTTTGTGAGTAGCATATTGTACCAAGGAGGATATTTCCTTCTTGTATATTGTATTGTGATGTACTTGAGGCCATTTGCAGCATTGAGTTTGGCCATTCTACTGGTGGTTTGTGGGAGATGCCACATGATTCTTGGTGTGCACCATTGGCACCAAATTTTACTTTTATTATCCTATCTTGTGGGATGATTGTGGCAGCAAACAAGTGCCTAAAAGGACACTTGTTATAATTTTTTTTGAGGCAGGCAGGGGATGCACTACGATGGTTCCACATATGAAACTATGATCCACCTCCTGGTTGTCATATGGCAACTATTTTTTATTTGTTTTTGCTTCCATATATTGATGATGTTCTTGTTCTTATGGAAAGCTTTGTTGGGAGGGTGGCACAAGAGTTGGAGGTGCCCATTGGGAGTATGATTCTCCCTATTTCATATGTTTCATGTTTCAGGAGAAGCAATGGGAAAACCATGATTTCCACACTACACCTCTTGTATTCATGTGGGAGGAGCCATTTGGAGAACTTTCTGAGTTATTGGGAGAGGCACTTCATGGGTGTTTTGATTGGTGGGGTAATTTGGAACATTCTTGGAGGCCATAATATTTTAGCCCAAGATCAGCAGCAACCCCATACATATCATAAATGGAGAGAGAAACAACATGGGTGGGAAAATTTGATCTCTCCATACAACCCCAATACTTTGCATGAATCGGGGGTTGAATATTTTTTGATGAGCTACCTAGGATGGCTCATTTCATTTGAATGATAGCATGGAGATGGGAGTCTCTCATTGGGAATGAGATCCTATATGCTTGTCATCACTCCTACCTTGAGGAGGCCATGGTACAACAAGAAGGTTTCCACTTACACCTTCCACTTTCTCATGATGTGAGCCATTTGGTTTTGCATACTTGGGAGGAACTATTGGGGGTCAGATTTATTGCAGATTATTTTGAGCAGTGGTGGGGACTATTGATGAGGAGGCCACAAGAGGAGGAGGGGAGGAATTTTGCTCCACCTTTACATTTGCTTGAGGACAAGCAACATTTTGGAGGACAGGATTGTAATATTCCTAAAATTTAGCTCTTAGCTAAATGGAATATTATAGATCATTTAGGCACTAGGTAGGTGAATAAGTGGGTAGGAAGGCCCGTAAATCTCCTTAGCAGCAATAAAAACACTTCAAGTGTGAAAGGAGACCTTCTAAGCAGTTAAATAAATCACCTTTGAGTGTGAAAAGGGGTTGGATCATGTTGAACCAGTTAACTTTGACCAAGTAAACAATGTTGTTATGGAGGAGTGGGTATTAAACGAGAAATAACATAGTTTTGGAGGGAGATGGATTGCATGGAGGAAATGACCTAATTGAGTGGGGCCAAGGGCAAGGAAGCTCATAATATCTATAAGGAAGAGGATGGCAGCCATATGGGGTTATGTTTTGGATTATTATTTTGTATGTGGTCTGTTTAGACTTCTTGCATTCTTCAACTATTTAGTTGATATTATTGTGCTACTTAGCACCAGGTGTTCTCGAGCGTGAACCCCACCTATTTCCTTGAGAGGAATCTTGGAAGAGAATTTCATTTCATTTCCACATTCAAGTTCTCAGGCCAAGCTACAAATTTCTTCATCGGTGCAGTTTTTGCAAAGTATTGTGTTGTGTTGTAGTGTGCATAAGTGGAGAATTAGATTGAGTGTCTTCAGAGCCAATTTTGCAGTGGAGGAAGGTTTCCATCCATTGGGAGGCCTTTAAAGAAGCCCCTTGAGCTTTATTGACACATTTAGCTGAAGGATAAGGAGCATTTATCCCTTACAATGTAGTTTCAGTCTAGATCTACGTTATTTTAGGGAGGAGTTGCAGGGGTAGTTGCAGTGATTGTTTTGGGAGGTGATTTCTCTAGTGGAGGAGCCATTCTTTCATCCAGAGGATCTATTGGAGAAGGGATGTAGGTTTCTACATCAGCTTCAGCCATATCTTATCATTTTAGTTGTTGTAGCATATCTTCATCCCTAGGGTTGTAGCTCACATTGGCACATTGGGTGCATTTTCCGGAAACCCTCTTGGGTTGTCTTGGAAAGATGATCTAGTGCCCAGATCTATATGTTTAGATTCTATTGGGGCCTATATCAGTATCTTTATATCATTGTATCATCTCCAGCTATATTTATATCCAATATGATTGCGCTGTATAAGTTCTCCGACATTTTGTGTAGCAGCAACATCTCACTTTTGAGAGTGTTTATGTATTGGAGGCTTGTGTGATCACATTATATGATTGGTGCCTCATTTTTTTGTACTTATTTGATGTATATATGATTAATAACATGGAATTATATTGGTCTCATTATTTCATGTGTTAAATACTTGTTTATGCCTTCATTTTATGAGTTATATTGCTGCTTTCCCTATTTGGAAATACTACACAATTTCTCATCATCATGCCTAGTTAACCCATCACACCACGTCCTACTACATCAGAAACCTGGGTACCTTGAATTAGTACTCATTTCAATCGGTTGATGCTTCCTTCTTGTCCACTACAACAAAAATTTCTCAAGAAAGAGGTAGTACCTTGGATGACTCCTCACCTCAACAGGCGAATCTACGAATGTCACTAAGGGAATCATCATTGCCCATTTATGTCATCTATCCTCTTGACATTCGACTTCAAGAAAATATTTCGTGTCAAGATGGTATCGTACTTCATAACCATTGAACTCTATCAGAATTCATCGAAGACTCGTGACTTGATAAGCATCTCTTTCAATAATGCTTACATGGGAAGGTACCCAATAGTCAAATACCCATGCATACAATGAGCATTCGTTCTAAACAAACATTCCATACTAATATTATGCATGTGGGAACCACATTCAACCTTATTTCATATAAGAACACCCCCGAGGGCGTCACCAACCGTTGTCATCAACCAACATCAGGTCACTACCAAAAGTGGAATAAACAAAACCACTATTTGTCATATAAGATTAACTAGTCAAAACATCATGAGCATGGGACATGCCTACCTCATAGAAATATTTTATTCATTCTATCTTTCGTAATTTTCAAATAGAGCATGGTATATTCTTTACTCAAGATAAGGAGTCTCTCAACTCAGTTCCAAAGCAATTTACTCTCTCTCTCTCTCTCAAAAGGATCACACATAAAAGAAACCATAATGTATTCCGGCTATACAGTTCTTCCTAGAAGTCAAACATTAGGGGGAAAATGTTAACATTGGAAAATCATAAGGGAAAAAGGCATTGAAAATATCAAGCATAAGGTACCAATAAATATTTCCAAAGAAGGAATACATTATAAAGAGCCAAAAAATTTCATTCCTCCTAAGCTCAAAGGATAAATTTCTGGACAATGCACAGGAAATAAAGAGCTTTTGTGCACAATGTGGATTTAGCGCAGCTATCCCTTCGATAGCCACACGGTCCTAGGGATGACGGAATTTCACCATCCGGGACCACTTTGTACACTTGGTTAAAAATATTCCCACTCAACCTAACCAAGTACAATTCTCTTTGAGCCACCTTGATACCTTAATGCATCACACAAAGGAATCATACCTCTACTCTTGTGTCACCATCCATTCTTGGGCTAGGAGAAGGAGGGTAATTTGAAAATGGTCTGTAAAATCCAGCCTTGGAAATAAGAATAGGAGACACATTGTTATGCTAGCCAAATTTCTCTATAGCAAACCAACTTGTGTTGTCCAGTAGAAGAAGGATTGGAAGGACTCAATTGTTGGCCACCCAACATCTCAGTCCAAGAGAGAGGAGTTCACCACATGTTCATCAATATACCATCCTTTGAGAGGGAAGAGAGGCTTGCTGAAAAATTCAGGGGAAGAGACCTCCCTGTCTTGGATATCGGAGTTCCATAGCTCAAGGGATCCACTAAAAGATATTTAGCATTATATCTTATATTACCACCAACACCTAATAAATGGAGAAGCTCTCCATTTTGAGTTATTAGTGTGTTTTCTCTATCGAGCGTGTATCTTGTGCATGTTGTTTTATTTTTATTTTAGTTTTTATGTAGTATGCTATGATTCCTTTCTAACCTGGCTTAATACATGTTGAACTTATTCCACTAACGTTTAAAAAACTATTTTGGCCTGTGAATCTTATGTAGGTAAGCAACCTTACTACTAAACAAAGTGTATTTCGTATGCCCATGCACCAAATACACTACCAAAAACATGTTTTGGATCCACCTCCTGAATGAACACGTCTAAGAAATCACATAATAACTGTGCATATTAGATATGTGCAGATGCATCAACAAATTTCATAAGAATTCTCCCCTTGGGATAATTAACTAAGAAGTTAATAAGGGTTTTTCCATTTTGATTGTTCCAACCATTTGATATCACAGTGCAACCTGTATGTGCCCATGAGCTCCTAAACTCCTCCAATCTCTTAGTGCATTCAAACTTTTCATTATGAAGAATATTCCCTCTAACTTCATCATAGGAAGTGGCTTTGTACCCTGGGTAAACAATAGCAATAACATCTATCGTGGGTTATAAAAATGGATAGTTCCAAGAAATTATGAAAGGAATATCACTCCAAACAAGACATATGCCAAATAGCTTATATGTTCTTCCTTCTCCCTTCTTTTAAGAGATGACGTGATATATGATTGTGTACTAGGTGTGGTTTCAGGAAAAAAATTTGATCAGGCAACTGTGGGGTTGACCGTAGAAATTGATACTGAAGAAGAACCAATACCACTCTCACGGTCACCTCCCAGTACCTACACTCCACCCCCTTCCATTTTTCTCTTCAAATTTGCCTTGGTCAGTTTGGTTGTCTCTATTTCTTCCAATTATTTGAGAGCTCTAAGGATGATTTATAGAATTGTTTTTGTGTACATCGATACTTCATGTCCATGAATTTGTGAAAGGTGGAATTTCAATCTCTATACTCCCCCCTGTCATATGTTTCCCACATAACTTGCAATTCAAATTTGATCAGTCAAACCCCTCATCAGGTTCACCAAATTCCCACATAACATCCATTTTTCTTGGCATGTTTGTAAATTTGTTGAAATTTTTGGTCTTAATGTAAGATTGAAGTTTGAACCTAGGGCACAAGAATAATTTCAAGTTAAACAAATGAAATTAACATACAAAATTTTCAATTTTTTACCAAAAGAAAGCCCCCACTCAATAAATAATAATAGCAAAGAAAACAAATTCAAAACCAAGAAAAAATCATGTAAAATATATGGGTGAATGAAACCTAAGGAAAAAAAAATAGGGCCAAATTTGATGCCCATATCGAAAATCCACAACTTGCTAAAGAAACTTGGTCCAAATTCATTTTTTTTTTTGTGTTTGGGATGCTAAATTTATTTGATTTTCTCCTCTCTTTTCCATGTAGATGAGATATTCTCCTCCTTATCTCTCACTCTTGCCCTCTCATTGCAAAATGTGACAAAAAAAACAAAAAAGTCTTTTTAAAACTCATTTTTTGCCTCATTCATGATTTTTTACCATCAAACCATCATTTTTTCAAAACAAAAAAATCACAATTTAATCGCAATTTTCGCAACATCGGTTTCTTGAACCACATAGGATGAAAGAAAAATTTCTTCTACTAACTAAATAAATAGTTTCCATATAAACAGTAAGAACTTGTTGATATGGAAAAATATGAAGGTGGTAGAATTTAAAAAATATTGTACATTTCCTTCAGTCAAATGCATACGTATTACCGCAATGGAAACAATCTGCAAAGATGTTTTACTCTTTCATGAGAGTCGATGATTTAAACCAACAAGCCGCTCGAGAAATTTATTGTTATACTATGGTATGGTAGCAACTAATAGAGTTGGGGGAATTTTTGACTTTTTTTTTTGTCTCAAATTTTCACCACTTATGCTTATGCATTCATTTTTATTTAAGGTCATTGCCAACTTTTGAACCATAGACCTCAAGTTTTTTCAAAATTTAGCTAAAAAATATATGGATTCGTAACTTTATAATATTATTATATCTAATAGAATTTTCTATGTTTTTTTTCTTATTTTCCTTTCTTGGAAGAGTGTCTACCAATAGTGGGTAAAACTGAATATTTGGAGTCATTTTAACATCTATTTACTTACAGGACTATTAACATCTAGCTAAAAATGATGTTTTTGATCTTTTTCACAATGCAAGGGGCATATTTATGTATTAAGATTAGGGTTTTGTCATAATATTTTATCATTAAATAGACATTTTAGGGTTTTAACAGTTTATGCCTTTCTTTCCAATTGTGGTACTGAACAATGGTGATGCAGTACTGAAAAAACTTAAAGATGAATTTTAAAAAAAAAATTCGAGTCATGTTGTTGAGGAGGAGGGCTTCCAGGCTTGTTGGGAGCTTTTAGAGTTCTAACGAATGTTGAAAATATCATTAATATATCATTAATAGGCTCTATAAACAAACTTATCAGAAAAATGTTGAAATTATTGGGAAACATAAAAAAATACAACAAACTTCTTTTTCTTTTCATTTATATTTATTATTATTTTTTAAAGAAATAATAAAATCAAATAAGCCCACAAATATGAATAGGAACTTGGTATATAAAATTTCATGTGATGCATCAATAGTGATTCCCATCCAACTTCTTTTAAGACTCAAAAGTGAAAATAAAATACAAAATTAATCAAAAGTGTAATAAATGTACCTCATCATCTACAATGTTAAATATACTCTAGATTCCCTCCACCACGTTTATGGGAGAAGGTATTTGCTCTTGTTTTAGACAAGATGGTACTTGGGTTTAAATGAGAATGGAAAGCCATTTTCTACTTACCTTTGTTTATGTTTGTGAAGCTAGTGTTGAACTCTAAATTTTCTTCCTCACTGGAAATGACGAAACTATAACACTCTTGTATCAACCCCAACCACCACTTCCATGACATCCTCATCCAACCATTCAAGTGGCCAATCTACGACAATGCTCTCAATTTATTCCCTCCATTCAACAATGGTGTCAATCCAATCCAATAAAATTTCCTTCACATTAGTTGTGCTCTCATGTTGTCTCACCAATAATGGGAGATTGTACTAGATGTAAACCATGTCATTAAAGTGTTGGGATTTGAACTTGCATGAGGGTTGTCATAAATTAATGAGCCTAGAGGTATAAGAAATATTAGAGGGTGATGGTATATAAATTCATAAGAAATTTAAAAATCAATTTGAATATTATAACATGTTGTGCTTCTCTGTGTATTTATGAGAACACACTCCAATTGTGTTAGCACAATAAAGGGATACGGTTGAATTTCAGCAATATTGGGTCTAGGTTATAATCTTAGAATCTTTGGTGCTACCAAAATAAGAATCTCAACAAGAACTACTTTGAACATTAGAAAATCACATATGCATAAGTGTAGACAAATTTTAACAAATATTGTATAATAATGTACAACCCAATCTTCATTATATTAGACCAATCTTAATAATACAACAATATCTGAAATACAAGATACAGTGATAATCTTCGTAGTAGATTCTATGTCGTATCTTGTCTCGTCAGGCCTTCGCTCCCATATTTTCTCTCTATATTCCCCTTAGTACTTCAAAGGACAATGCATAAAGACTCCAAGAGGGATGCCACCTAACACTGTTGCAAGTAAATTATGTTGCTTGTACACCAATTGATTCAATCTACTCTTCTAGGTTGGCCAATCCTTGAGCTCCAATATGCCAATCTAGCAGTCACTTTTTTCCATCAAAGTGTTGCATATTAGGCACCAAAATTCACCCAAACTTCAGTTCTCTTCATCACTTCAAGATTTCTTGTCTAGGTCTACTTTGGGTAGCCAACACGCTGCCCTCCACCAAAACGATGGCACTGAACACTTCACTATCAAATATTCTCCTATGAAGGATCCCGATCACGAAATCAAACCTTCAACTTGGATCCCATAGGCTACAATTGAAACTGATCCAAAAACTATCAGAATCATGGATCCAACACCTACAAGAATGTATCACAATACACGCCTTGGCTCATTGTTTCAGGTCTTCTCCAACTGCTACAATCTAGGCCTAGTTAGGAAAAATAACATAGTCCCTTTTCCAACGTCAATTTCTACCCAGATTTTCTCTAGATGAATGAGGATTCCCTTCCTTGAGGGAAAAGGAGGAATGCTCCAAGTTTGGGCTATCCCATCCCTCAACCGTTCCTCGACCTACCTCCAATCTCTTGTATCATGTTACAACAAGGCTTAACTAGCTTGCGACAACCTTGTTTAGGGTCTTCTCACCCTCCAAGAAACCCTCAAACATTCACAATGCCTACCCCTATGCCTCAGCCTCATAGCACAACACCTCGGCCTTCATAATAGGCAGAGACATGGAAGATGTCCATATGATTTACAAATCTCACAGTAATCAATTGGTGTTGGATTTTGCTGATTTGGAAATCCATGAAACTGAGTTAGACCTTGATATATACCTTGTGTCCCTATATACATAACTCCCGCAGCATGTGGAGCTCTAGAATGTCCCCTGATTTAGATACTCCTCTTGGCCCACACAACCTGGGCACTCTGTGATTAGGTGTCCTTCAACTAAGCAATGTGTACACCATAAATTCGATCTTGTTGGATGCACTGGCTGCATATCTTTCAATTTCTAGGCTAGACTTGCAATCTGATGTTCCAAGTGAAATATCGAAGGATCCTATATTTTTGTTCCCCCCCAAAATTCATGAGGGTATCCTGCCATAGCTTCAATCCTCGTTGTTTGATCTAAATCATCCTGCAACGTATCAATATTTTGATGGGTCAGTGGCATTCTTATAAGAGGTAAAAGTGCTTTAATAAACCAGTCTCATTGATGGTTCGGGTCTATAGGAAAACATAACTTTCCAGGAGCGTATTTAAATATTCTCATTATCTCCTAAGCCATTTCCACTTCTTGCTATTTAACTTCCCATAGCTCAGAAAATCCATGTTGATTTGTTTCAAGAATTTTTAATTCCTGCACAAATTCTCTTTTGACATCATCTATTGTGATATTCTGATGTAACTCTGACCATTTGATGAACCACCTCAGGGCTCTCTCCCTAAGAGTGGTTTGAAACTCAATCATCTTGGCAGGATCTGATGTTTGGCAAGCCCTCCATAGGGATTTGAAAAAATACCAATGTTACTCCACATCATCATTCCCTTTTCTGGAGAACTCTTGGTATCGCATGAATGATCTCGCCATGTATAAATGTGTTTGGGGAAAAAGTGTAAATCCTTTTGATCTAGGTTGTGATGATCCTTGCGAGACCCTTCCAATATTACCACTGCTACTAGTAATATCTTGATATGTAGTTTAAACACTATGAACCTTAATAAATTTAATCAACTTTGACAAGAATTGATTAGGGATTTTGTAAAGTATTAGGGGAAGGTTGGGGAAGGTGCTACCTAGGCTCAGCGAGATCGTACTGCTTTTCGGCTTGGATGCTTATTTTTTTGAAAATTATCTTTCCATTGCGACATGCATGTCACCATCTGAGTTGTCTTTTGAGCTTGCACCTTATATTTTGTCTCACATCCCCCCTTCTGCGGATCAATATGGGCTCCCATTATCTTATCAATTCTTAATTCTACTAATAGATCCTTATCTCCTAGCTAGTTCCACTGATACTTCTTCTTCTATCGAAATCTGTGACACTTCCCCATCCCGTAGCATCCCTCCCTTTAGATCCTTCCCCTAGTACTGTGTGTTTAGGTTTCCATGCTTGGAGTTTGGAAATCCAACAAAACTTCTTCCACCATCAGAACTTTAATCCACATAGGGAGTTATTTTAGTAGCTTCCCCCACAACCCTAATATAAATATATCCTCAACTTTGGAAAAATATGGGTGGCTCTATGTAGCACACTCAAAAATATACCCTCCTAATGTAGTCTGTACCCAGAAATTTACAACTTGGTTTAGATCAATATCCAACTGATGTAGTGCCAATAAATCTGGATGTGTCCAGGTGCACCAAGATCTGTTTTGTTTCCCTGCTTTTACTTTGATCTGCAGCCTCCTCAATCAATTATAAATATCTTTATGGAATTTACCCCAAAATATCTCGTACTGATCACTAGCTGAATCTGGATACAGGATTTTCTCCTTTAACTTTCTTTCTTTCTATTGTGGGAGTTTTACTTGTTGTGAGATCAATCGATCTACATGGTTATCCCACCAACTTCGTAGTTCTCTATTATAAATATTTGATACCATATTCCCCATTAGTGTCCCGTAATTTAGCAGATTGGTAAACCAAATGACAAGGTAACATCAGACCAATCTTTGGAGTCCTAGGACCTAGCCTTCTTGGACTCAGAGAAGGCCCTCTCTATTATGCGAAGGATGTGAACTTGTTCGCTTTGTATGTTTGATTTTAGGCTATTTGTTAAGTATATTTTGGTTTGTTTTGGTTTTGAGGTAAAACTGATCAAGTAGGACAAATGGAAAGAGAGTTCATCAAATCAACAGGGCTATGGGATCAGATAAAGTCAAGGATTTCTAAATGATGGACAAGGTGTACTACAGGGCCGATTTAGCAAGGTCAATGGATCCTTTGGGTGAGGTATGAGGTTAAATGAACATTAAGTTTGTGAAAAAAAAATAAGTCTTAAACATATATATTTTGAAAGCAAATACTCATGAGGTAGGGCAAACCATTAATCTCTATGAACAATACTCAAACTAATAAACATGAAAGATAAACATTCAGGTGAGACATAGAAGCATAAGAACTCCTAACTTTAGAAATTCACCTTCAACAGTTGGGAAAACATATATGATAAAAAAATAACTTAATATATGAAGAGGGAACTCCTAAACAACATATATTAAACTATCGGGAACTCTGAAACAAGTTGGTAAGCATGGAAAAAGGGCAAGATTGAGCGAGACCTCTTTGACTTAACCTAATCAATCAATATTTCATAGAAAGGCTTCAGAATAGGGTCTTGAGAACTTCAAATAAGTAGGTCTTACCTTAAATAATATTTGATAGCTAACATATTGACTATTAATGAAACAAATAACAAATTCTTGGTGGACCTAAGGAGCAGTTAAGAATTCCTTATAATGACCAAGAAAAAGAAAACATCAAAGCTGTAATAAACAAGAGGTTTGAGGTGCTTCCATGAGCATATCTCAACCTATAATTTTATGATCTATAGCAATCAAGAAGTATGAAACATTAATGGAAACAAGAAGACATAAAAAAATTAGGGAAACATCACCATTCACCAAGCTATGGAATTTTACACACAATGCTTCTCCACCATCAAACCAAGCAAAAGGAGAAAATCTTACTAGAGCATCTAGAAGGCCATTGGCCAAAAAAAAATATCCAATTTGTCCTTGAGGCCTTACAAGGTCCAAGGCACAAAATATATTTTTCAGACCAAAATAGCAAAAAATATTGACTTTTATGCTCTGACATACAAGATAAAACTTTCCCAACGCACATTTTCTCAGTCACCACATAGGAATGCAGCACTCTGTCTCTGATTCTGAAAATTTTCTAGGCACGCAGCACCAAAAAGGGTCTTTTTGCAACAAGGTTTTGGAGGCCTTCCCGATGTAGAAAAAGGCTCTGTTATGGCCCATTGGAAAGATATGGATATCTAATTTCCAAAAATACTTGTTTTTTCTAAATATTATATCTATAAGTTTCCCAAAAAGTAGAAAAGGTGGAGGATCCCAGGAGCGCAGCACCTGCTCAGAAAAGGTGGCAGAAAGGTGAAAAAATGGGTGTTTTTGGCCCTTTTGAGGGACCAAAACAACTCCAAATGAGCTGAAATTTTGTGAGCATTCTCCGCTTGTGCCAAGGAATCCAAAAATGTAATTTTTTCCTACTGAATATGCTCTAGGAAAAATCACAGCGTCCAGGGTGCTGCGCTCCTAGGCTTGAAAATTTGCAAAAAACCAAAAGTGTTCAATTTTGCTCAAAATTGGTGAGTGAGTCCCTTAAGGTTCCTTAGAGACCTGTAGTGAAGCTTGAGCCAAAATTCCAAGCCTAGCTTGGTCCTTCCCATCAATTGGCACTAGGCCCCTCCTTTGGGCAGTTTTGAGCTTCTTCCTAGCAAACTGATTTCTCTTTTTGTAATGTTCAGTCATCCTTCTCTGTAAGCCTAGATATTTGTTTTCCTTCTCTAACTTAGCCTCCAAATGTAGATTTTCCCTTTCAAGCCATCATTATTTTTCATTCTCAATTTCCAAAGTGAGGAGCTTAGTGAGAGGAAATTGTTGTGCTTGGGCTGATTCTTCCTCTCTCTGTTTTTCCAATGCTTTCCTAAGACCCATAGTCTTAGGCCTTTTCCTAGCTTGCCCCTATTCTTCGTTTTCTTCTTCATAGGCACCCCTGCACTCCTCCAGCTATACTTGTAATTTCTGAGCCTCTCTCTTGTATTTGAGCGCCCGGGCTTCATAAATGGCAAGTTGGCCACTCATTTTCTTGTTTTACATTTGTAGGAAATGAATGAGATATTTTGATCTTTCCAACTCAACCTCTAAATCTTTGATTTGTGCACTCCGGTCCTGTAGGATAGAATTAAGTATCCTTGTTTCATTTTCCTCATCACTGCTCAAGTGAATTAATTCAAATTCCCTGTCTTCTTCATGATTTATTTCCTGTTCTTTCATTGTCTTCTTGCCTTTGTCCTTCATGGGCTTCTTACCCTTGTCTTTCTTTGGCAGTTTACCCTTTCTCCTCAATGATTTGGTGCCTTTGCTTTTTACTGTTTGAGTGACCTTGTCCTTCATGGTTTTGGTGATTTTGTCTTTTACTGGTTTTGAGGAGGAGTGCATGGCCCCTTGCCTTTTGGAGGCAACAAACACATGCCTCCTACCTCTTTGATAAGGGATGGTGAAAGGTGTCACAAACATAGCTTGCACAATTTGATCCTTTACAGCCCTAGGACTATCCTTTTCTTCAAGAATGATTTTTTTGTGTATCTCCTTGCTACTTTGCTGCTCGCAATCCCTTTGATTATCATTTTCAACATCTTTTATGGTATCATCATTAGGATGAATTTCAAAACTACCATACTCTTTTTCTGCACTGTCGGAGGCGCCTAGGTTTGACATATTTTTACCTTTAGGACTATCCATTTCTTCACCTTTTTCACTGTTGTTTTCACTGCCAACATTCCTTGGATATTTTCCATCACCTCCTTGTTTATTTAAAATAACTCTGAAATCTGCTTTTGGGCTATCTTCATTAATTTTGTCACTGCCATGACTGTTCATTGTTTCTTCATCACTATCTTCTGTAAGGTTTTCAGTGTCTTTTTCTTCGCCTTGAGACCCAGTACTTTGTCCTCCTTTATCATCATTGGTGTCACTTCTTGTAAATCTGTTTTCTTCTTGGTTTACCTCTTCATCTGTGATGTTGTTTTCACTGTCTTTCTATTCGCCAACATCTTCATCCCTCCTTCCTTCTTCTTCTTCATTTTCTCTCTTATCTTCATCATTCTCCCCTTTACTTCCTTCCTCATGATCATCTCTGCTTTGTTCAGGGCCAACATTTCTTTCTTCATTTTCTTCTTCATCTAAATCATTTTATTTCCTATCTTCATCACACTCTTTCTCACTGATTTGTTCATTTTGATCATCACTGATTTCTTCCTAATCATCAGTGCTCTTATCATCCTCACATTCTTCCTCACTTTTATCATCCTCTCTCTCACTGTTTTTTTCATTTTGATCATCACTTCTTTCTTCCTGATCATCAGTGCTCTCATCATGATCACTTTTCTTAGGGGAAGGTGTTTGAAGAAGGTTTGTTTGGGAAAGTGATTCATGTGAGGAAGGTGAATCATGGTCAGTGGAGGGCGATGGAGGAGTAGGAGGAGGACTTTGAGAAGATGATGGCACATTTTGCAGTGGGATGGAGGGTGAATTTGTGAAGTCATCATGGGAAATAAAGGCCTCCAAAGGAATGCCTTGTTGGTCCAATTGGTGAGTTACAATGACTTTGGTAAGAGAGTGATGAAATAGGCTTGTCATCTGCTGGGATGGAGGCCTATTTTTCATGATGGAGGACATTTTTTCAATGCTTTTGCAGAGGAAATAAGGCATGTTTAATGGCTTGGCCCTGGTGAAGTGCATGAGGAGTATAATATGATAGGAGTAGATTCTGGAGAACCTACCCTCATAGGTAAAGTATTTCATGACAATCTTCATGAGGAGGGCATACCTTTCCAGTAGATGTGAAAAAGGAAAAATGGATTTACACTCAGCTTGACAACTAGGTTTTAGAAATGGATGATAATGGATCAAGTCAAGATGTTTCTGTTTAAACCACATTTCTCCTATGCAAGGCATCCCAGTGGCTTTAGAGATAGCTTTAGGGGTCAACTCAAACCTTACCCCTGCTAGATGAACTTTATGCCCGTGAAGCCTTAGGGAAAATAGCTTTGTCAAATGAGGATGGATTTTGATTTCTTGTACCTTGTTGCAGAACTCAAAACACCCTAATTATTGGAAATAAGATAAGACGGAAGGGGAGGCTATCAGCTCTTTGGTGTCTGTATGCTCAAACGTATTGGGCTTCCCTCCTTTCTTATATTGTCTTCTTGGTCTTTGAGGCTCACCACTCTCCTCTTGAGACATGGTGCTTACTTTACCCCTTCCTCCAATTTTTTAAACATAAAAGGTTTTTAGCTGATGAAGTGATGAGGAAAAAGGTTTTTTAGGAGATATTGGACTTCTAAACAGGGCTAGATGATCAATAGAGAATAGGTTATATTTCTATTCAACTTTCCCTCAAGCTTTTTTTGACACAAACTTAGCCCTACTTGGCGCTTTTATGACCTAAAAAATGATCTAGAGATGTCAATTAATGAAGAATACCTCTTGAAACTGACTCTCATAGCAAAAATGCAATTTTTGAGCAATATTTGGCAAATTTGGACACTTTTTGCAACTTTCTAGGCATGCTTGCACCTTTCTGGGCGGTGCTGCACTTTTCCGCCAGGCGCACAGCATCGTGGGCGGGTAGGTCTGCACGAGGAGTGTGTGGAAGTCGCAATGGTGGGCGCACAACATCATGGCCCGGGCGCTGCCTACACGTGAAGTCAGGTGGCAGTTGAAATGCAGGCATGCAACACCTTTGGCTCGGGCGGCCTCTGCACGTGAAGCTAGGCGAAGGAAACTGTGGTGGGCGTGCAACGCCATCAGCTTGGGCGTGAGCTGCATGTAATTTTTGGATGGAAACTCCAAAACTGTGAGCGCAGCACCGGCAGGCATGTTTGCACAAGGATCTGGGCAATGTTGGACATCAGCTCCTACACGCCGGGCGGGAAAAGAAACGCGCAACGTCGCCCTTCAGGTGCGCAGCTTCCGGTAACAAACTACACAGGGCACCTCTACAGGCATGCAGCGTCCACCTACAGGCACACAACGTCTGTGAAATTCTGCTCGAGGATGCCTTCTGAAGCCCAAAAAAATGCACTCTTATTTGCCAAAGTTGGAAATGAGGGGGAAAGAGCTGTTGAAGCTACTTATACTCCTCTTTCGAAATAATTTTGAACTCAAAAACCCTCTTCCCTAAAGTTTTATTTTCACACTTCTATTGTCTTCCTTTGACTATATTTTCAGTGCCTTAGCCTTTTTGGAGCCAGTCCTTTTTATGTTTCCTTTTACCACTACTTTTAGCATTTGAGCAAGTGATTAGGCTTAAGATGGCATTTGTTTGTCATTTTCAAGGTGAAATTAAAAACTATTTTTTCCTCCATATCCTTTGAATCAAATCTATGACTACCTTTTGTGTGACATTTTAACTATCAAACTTTGATTTTTTATTCTTTAGTGCAATGGAACTCAGTGCCTTAAAAATCAAATTTTCTGACGCTTTGGATTTTAAATCACATATTGTGATCTAGTGGAGTTTTGTGCTCTTTCACTTATCCTTAGAAAATAGCTCAAGAACACTTTTACACCCTTTGCTATTGATGAAGGAGGTGCTTATTTCCACTTATCACGCCTATTTGCTTATTATCCCAATTTCTAAAACTGTTTCCAAATACCTTTCCACTGTAGGTCAAAAAATCATATATTTGCATTTCAAAGCAAATAATACCTACTGCTTTTCTTCTTTAGTGTGATTTTCCTCTTTATAGTGATATTAGTCTGTTCTTTCATCTGATGGCGCATATGATAGCCTTTGTCCTTTTTTGCAAGAGTGTGGCAAAGGACAACTATCCCTCTACCAGTTTTATGCTTTGAGGCCAAAAAATTTTCCAATGATCCTTTTGCTGAAATGGACCATGTTTTTCATATGTTACTAATATTTCTGAGATTTTTCACAGACCTTTGTATGAGCATTATTTTGCATCTTGTTATGATATCAAGACCTTTCTTGTAGCTTTAAGATTGTTGTCCCTTTTATCCACTATAAATGACCTTTTGAAGCTCCTTAGGTGTCCCTTTATCATTGTTTTTCTTTAGACTAAACTTCAAGGCATCCTTGCAGAGATTCATTGGATATGATAGTCTATTCTTGGCAGATTTTACTGTTGGACCAAGAGGGTGCTTTTGGAAGTTGCTTAAGTGCTCTTAAGAATATGACAAACCTCAGCTCTGTTTTTTCTTGAATTTACCTTTGATTTTCTGTGAAATGATAGTGCATGGTAATTATGATGGCGCATGACCTAGGAAAACCTAATTGACTTATTTTTGCAAGGTCTTACAAAAGGGCTTTTGACTGATGGTTTAAATCATAGTTTTGAATAAGACACAAGGTTTAGAAACTCTGCTTATGCACCATCACCTATAAACCTAGACATCTTTATTTTACTTTGAAGGGCTTTCTAGACAGACCTTTGACACCAACAGTGATTGAGGTAGTTGGTGAGTGGGAGAGAAAATTTGGTTTAACCTGGCCAAACAATATTGTGAAATAAGAGGGCTTAGGCATCAGAGGTAGAGTGCTATATATAGAAACAAAAAGCATGGATGGAGTAAGGGACATTGGTCCAGGATGCGATCTTTATAGGATGATAGATTGACCACTGTAGACAAGAGAGGAGGGATAGGTGAAAATTTCTATTTGAGGGGATTTCTAGAAGAAAACAAGGTTCCTGGAATCTTGTTTCTAGAAAACCTGGACAAAGCATTTAGTCATATAAACAAGTGAAAGTTACTAATGACTAACAATGGCTCCATTTGGAGAGGACAATTCCTTTTTGAGAGGTGTCCAGAATTTCAGATCTCTGGCTCTTGAAGACCAGTGCCTCATCCATTGGCGGGATTTTCTTTTTTCATTGCTACTTTCTTGAAATGGCGATTTGAAAATCTGAAAACATGATTAGCTCAACTTTACCTTTACCTACCCAACCTACTTTTCCTAACATTTTTTCTTCCTTGGGTGCACTCGAACTAGCAAACCCCTTGATATTTTATTTTGAAAGAGAAAACAAACTTTCTACTTCTACACTTATATCTTCTGAGAGTTCAGATTAAACCGATGAACTCCATTGATTTTCTACCTATACTAGTCAAGTATCAAGGTTAAGCTGTTTGATAGGATTTCATTCACTAGACTAAAACATGAAATTTAAAATATCATCAAATTAGGATTAGACAGTCTAATTTGTCATGTGCTTGTGGCATAACAACAAGCTACACACAAATGTTATTTTTGTGCAAAATGAGATTTGGAAAAATCAGGGCTAGGATACAAAGTTTGCTATTCATCCCTATTTTCCTCTTTGGTTCTGTTTTGAGTGTGTGGAACCAATATCTTTCTTTCCTAATATATTTTCTTCGACAAGTCAAGATTTCATAATTTGACCATCATTCTTTTCACTAACTTATCAGCAATCAATTTAAAACATGCTCATCTATGATTAGGCTAGATAATTGAACAAGGAGTCTTCTTGGCACTAGTAGTGACACTTAGACTTGCGCAATTTCAGTATGGCTATTTTTTTGGGTATGGGGTTGTACCATTTCTTTAGAATCTACCCTCTTTTCTACTTTTCCCATTTTTTTTTTATTTTCTATTTTTGACTTTTTCTTCCAACCATGATATGTACAATGAGTGAAAACTCAAAACTAGAAATCTTGACAAAAGTTGTGTTTTAGTGTCCTGCCATTGATAGGTCCTCCAAATGTTTCAGTTCCATCAGGTTCTTGTAAAAAGAAGGCATTGTTTCCTCTAGCTGAACTGATAATGAATGGCCCTTTCCATAAGTTTTCAAACTCCTGGAGTCCCATTTCAACACTTTATCTCCAATCTGAAAATCATTTTCTTTGGTTCTTCTGTCAAAAATCTTCTTCATATTTTCTTGTACTAATTGTGTCCTCTTGTAGACTTCTTCTCTTGTCTGTTGTAAATGGATAGTCTGATTTAGCCTCCTTTGCATATCATTTTCTTCTTTTTGTACTTCTTGCAATAGTTTCATCACTGGAACTCCCAAAGATGTTGAGAAAATGACATCCATGCCATACACTAGTTGATAAGGAGACATACCAATTGATTTCTTGGTGGTTAGTCTATCAACCCATAATGAATGCACTAGTTTTCCATGCCATGCTTTTTTATTTTGTTCTAGAAGTTTCTTAATGATATTGACTAGGCTTTTGTTAGAAGACTTGGCCAACCCACTACCTTGGGGGTAATAAGTTGTGGAATGTCCTAATATGATATGATATTTATAACAGAAGTCAACCATTCTTTTGGATGAAAATGCAATAGCGTTATCCGTGATAATTTTCCTAGGACAACCTAATCTAGACATAAAGTTGGTTTCCAGAAATTTGGTAATGACCGAATCAATGGCATTCCTAGAGGGGATGGCTTCTATCCATTTGGTAAAGTAATCGGTAGCCGTGAGGATCCATTTGTGTTGAGCAGATGAAGAAGGGTTTATTTATCCAATAAATTCTAGACCCCATTGCTAAAAAGGAGCTTCAACAATGATTAGATGCAAAGGTAAAGGTAAAATTTTTCTTTTGCCATCAAAAATTTGGCATTTATGGCAAGTCATGACTAGTTTGTGGGTGTCAGGGAACAAGGTAGGCCAATAGTTACTAGATCTAAGGATTTTGTTGGCTGTGATTTTCCAGTAAATATGGCCCCCACATTCTCCCTTGTGCATTTCATGCATAATATTCCCTGCATCATCCTCAAGAAAACATTTAAGTAGTATACCAGTAGGATTTTTCCAATACAGAACTCCATCTAAGATGCAAAAATTTAAATATTTTTGTTTCAGGAATATTTCTTTTGCCTTTGATAAGGTAGGAGGGGAATTAAGATATAATAGTACGTAAAGAATATCAGCATACCATGGTGAATTTAAAAATACTTCTTCAACATAGAGCTGGGCATTCTTCCTGTTCTTCTAAAGTGTCAACAAAATTTATATCTAATTCTTGGAGATTTGTTTCAGCCATGAGTTTTGTGAGTCCTTATCCTTTAACTAGTTTAGTGGGTCTGACCTCTAAGTCATATTCTAAGATAATAGCAATCCACCTTCCTCTTTTACCATCGGGATCTTGATTTAAGATATCTTTGACAACTGTGTGTGGAACAAAAGCAATGATATGAGAATGCAAGATATAAACTCTGAAGTCTTTCAATGCCTTTACTAATGCGAATACCTATTTTTCCATGATATTATATTTTAAAGGAGGGCCTCTCAGGGCTTTGCTAAAAAAGGCTATGGGTTGTTCTTGTCCCATCACGTTCTTTTGTAGCAACACTGCAGCTACAGTGTGCTCGGATGCAAATGAGAAGATATAAAATTCTTTGGTGAAATCGGGACTTATCAGAACTGGCATTTGGGTGAGTGCCCTTTTAACTAATTCGAAAGATTGTTTGGCCTCTAAAGTCCACTTAACTCCTACCTCCATTTTTAGCATGTTTGTGATACTTCTCAAAATTTCGGCAAGATTGGGGATGAATCTCCTTAGGAAATTAATTTTTCCAATAAAGGATTGTAACTCCTTAATGTTTCTGGGGTGGATGATTTGCAATATGCCTTCAATCCTTTTGGGGTCTATTTTTATTCCATTTTTAGAAATGATGTGGCCTAGGAGCTTTCCTTCTTCGAGACCAAAACATGTTTTCTTGGGATTCAGAGATAGGCCATATTTCCTACATTTTTCAAAAACCTTTATTAAGTGAACCAGATGTTCCTCATCAGTTTTGGAATAGACTGTGATGTCATCGAGGTATATGACTATAAAGTAGCCTATGTCTTCTGAGAAAGCTATATCCATGGCCCTTTGAAAAGTGGCCTCGTCATTCATCAACCCAAAAGGAATTTTAACATACATGAATGTGCCCCAAGGTGTGGTGAAAGTGGTTTTGTGTTGATCACTAAGGAAAACCAGCACTTGGTTGTACCCGCAAAAACCGTCAAGTAGTGAGATTATTTTAGAGCCAACAAATTTTTGAAGTATGTGGTCCATTTTAGGCAAAGGGTAGTTATCTTCTAAAGAGGATCTGTTAATATTTCTAAAGTTGATGCAAAGTCTAATCTCTCCAGTCTTCTTCCTAACTAAAACAAGGTTTGAAACCCACTCAGAGTATCTAAGGGAAACTATTATCCCAACATCATACATGCTCTTGATTTCTTTTTCAGCTAAAGGTAATAAGATGGGATTTATCCTCCTCAACTTTTGTTTAAAAGGCTTATGGTTATCTTTGAGAGGAATTTTATGTTGAATAATGCTTGTGTCGTATGATTTTAAATCTTGATATCCCCATGCGAACAAATCTTTAAACTCTTTAAACAGCTCGACATATTTCTGTTTTACGTGAGGAGGGGGAGTTTTGGAAAGTTTGATCATTTTTGGTTCTTCTATGCTCCCTATGTTATACTCTTCTATATCAGCTTCAGTAGATTTTATCTTTTGTTTTTTGGCTACGTCATTAAAATCGAACAATTCTTCTAAAGGTGCAAGGCCTCTTGGTATCGTGTCATTTTCACAGTGTAAGAGTTCAAGCTCTCTTTGGTCTAGGTCCTCATATATTTTAGCTTCATAAGGATGTCTAATCAGATTTATATCAGCTAGAGAAAGCAAATCTGACTCACGATATTTATCTTTATCATGATTGTCTTCCTCGTGTTCTAAGCTTGGTTTAGTCATTTTAAACTCATTTCTAGATTGTAAAAAATCATCAATTTGTTCGTCACCCTCAAATATTTTCCAATAGTTAATTTTGTCAGGCACTGTAGGACGGTGTTTGAGTTTGATACAATATTATTCACTTGCATATGGTATTTGGAAATTTCTTGTAGCAAAGGCGAGCTTATTGGCCAGGCCGTTTTGGGCTCTAGGAATGTAAGCGAGCTCATATTTCTCAAAGGTTTTGAGGATTTCTAGGGTTACATTTCTGTACTCCCTCAATCTTTGGTTCTTGGCTGAGTATTCACCTTTGATATGTTTAATCACAAGTTCTGAATCTCCTTGGGCTGATATTTTCTTAGCACCTAAGTTTTTAAGTAAGTGCAAGCCAAGGATGAGAGCCTCATATTCTGCAATGTTATTCGTATATTGGAATTCTAATCTGTAAGCATGACCCTCATTGGTGTTGTGTATCCAGATACCAGCCCCTGTACCAGTTTTTCCATTATGCTCCAAAGAGTTTCTACTTCATGTTTGTCATTAAGTTGTCCTTCAGGTTTGTTAAAGTTTTGGTTGTCATTTTCTTTATTTGAGGATGAGTGTGAAAGTTCTGAAAGACTGAGTTCTTCTTTATTTCCTTTTATTTGTTCATCAATATTATTTTCATTGTACAAAGTAAAAGAATCTAAATTTGAATGAATGGAATAAACCAAGGTATTGTTTGGCCTATCTAGGTTGCTTACCATATATTTCGTGTGGTTTTCTCGATACAGCTTCCTAGTTTGGTTGAAGATCGGGATAGTGGCATATGAAATATCCATTTGGAGGCTTCCTCTTAGTTTGGCTCCCCATGACCTGGACAATAACATACCATATTTCAGGGGAATATCAACCACTACTACATCCATTACTAGACTTTTAGCAGGTATTTGCGCTAGAGTGATACAAAGATTCTTTATTAGGCCCAAACACTTGACTCTACTTGAATCGAATGAGTACAGGTCTTTGTAAGGTTTGGTTACCTCTAGGCCCAAAATCTCCATGACTACCTTAGGCATGACGTTATGGAAAGCACCAGAATCTAGCATGACATTGTGTAATATTTTGTCATGTATGTTCAGGCTAACATAGAAAGGAGAGACATCTCCTTCTTGATATTTTCCCTCTACTTCGGGACCGAATAATAGCTCAGGCTTATCATCTGTCAAATTTAAAGTGTCTACATCATTCCCAATGTTTGGAAATTTCAAAATTTGAGATCTGTACACATCCATAGTTACCAATTCAGTGAGAGGCATGGTTATCTTGATTTTAGCAATATCTCCTTCAAAACTGAAAGGTACTTGGGTTTTGGGCATATTCGTCTCAGTTTTATTAGCCATAAATTTTTCTATATTCTTGATTTGTTGATTTTGATTTGGGGCTTTGTTCAACAAATTTTTCTCAGGGATCCTAGTAGAGGTACTAGGACAGCTTGAGTCCATGTTTGTTTGGCTAGTTTTGTCTTTGTTCAGATCAGTTTTCTTAGCCATGATATTGTTACTGTCTGCTATTATTTTAATGTAGAAATTATATGCACTAAGCTTGCATATGTCCTAGATTCACCTGATCTCACACTATTTAACTTTATGCAAGATACTGAATCAATTCCACTTGTTAATATTTTGCGAAAAAATTAATTACACACACATGTAAAGCATAAATAAAAATAATCGCACATAACACAGTTTTTAACTGGGAAAGCCTGAAGCTGAAAACCCCAACTATATATTATGTATCATGGAATCATATGACAATTCTCATAAAAAGCTTATCAAGCTCTCAGTACAGTACAATCATCATACACTAATCAGGAACAATCTTGCAAATCCATGCATCGATCTCTGCCTCCTACTAGCCTGCCTCCACTACGCAATCCTTGCTGAAGAATAGCTCTGAATGAATTCGAATTACTCTTGCCTTGACTGCGCAATCCTCATTGGCAACTCCAATGTGTGTGTGATGCAATCAATGCATCACTATAGTCACAACAGATAGTCCATCTTGCCCTTTCACCTATCTCTCCACTGGGTCTCCACTGAAATGCCATGCATTGTTGTTAACTGTTGTTTTGTTTAGTTGATTAATGAGTTATTATTTGTGAATTAATTAACTAATTAATTCACTCCACTCTCACTAATGTATCATTCAGTTAGACTAGATACAACTAGCTCAACTGAGTCTAACTGAGTTAAACTAAATACAACTCCATAACTACTTATTCCAACTGTGTCATAACTCTGCCACTTGAGTTCTAACTGAGTCCTACATTCATTAGCTCCAGTAAACCCTTGGGAATTGCGTAATTCCCTCAGTCCACTGATGTGCCACATTTGTGCACTGAAACAAAGTGCTCCAAGAGAATAAGTTGTTGTTTAGTGTCTGATTATTATTAAGAGCTAATAATAATCGACATGCATCTATTTTTAGATCGGCGATCTATAAATAGACTTCGCCCAATATTCTAAAAATAGAATTTCATCTATTTTTCCAACTTGATAAACCATCCACAAATAGAATCCTGCAACTTTTGAAATATGATCATCATGTCTAAAAATAGACATATTCTAAAAATAGACTTGCACCAAAAATAGCTTGCGAGCCCACTTAGTGAAGGCGACTCTTTTCACTAAGCTCATCATCTTGTTGAATCTCAACATTTAAGAATGGTTTCAGGAGCTTTCTTAAAAAAAGTGTCTGAGTTGCTTCTCCTAGAGTTGTCTTGGTTTTTCTTACTCCTAAGATCATATTTCCTATGGACTTCCATTATGGAATTTTGTAATCTTATTTCGTGATCTTCATAATCTTCATAATTTGTTTCATCTTGGTTTGAGGAGAAAAAACTTTGTTCTTATTCTATGAGAAAAACCTCACCCTCATTATCAGAGCATATCAAGTTTAAATGATTTTCATTGGGTGTTCAATATCTCCTTCCCCTTCATCAACATAGTTAGCTTGGAAGGGTGGTCTGATTTGTTGATCATTTTCTCTTGGTTTGATTTGGGGTGGGTCTCTTCTGAAGTTTTGATTCCAGTTTCTACTTTGGGGGTTTGGCTGGTTGTCCCTAGGAGGTGTTCTCTCGCTTATGTTTATCCTTTCCATCATTCTCTCCATGGTCCTAACCAGGTTATATATTTTGGAATCTAAAGAGGAAGTTGAAGGTGTGGTCTTATCTCGGTAAGTGACCTTCTCTTCCGACCTCATCCTAGCCCTCTTTTCAGTGAGGGTGGATTCTGCACTAATAGCTCCCCTTTTCATTTCTTCTAGAGTTGTGGGGTCTCTTTCTCTTAGCTGGTATGTCATGTCTATATTGAAACCTTCCAGAAATTTTACTAGTGTGAGACTTGGTGGAGGTTTCATGTGAGGCGATAGGGCATTATAGACACTGCTAAACCTAGTGCAATAGTCTTGGACACTTTCCCCTATGTTCCTTTTAAGATTATTGTATTTGGAAAGGATTTGTAGGGGATTTTTCTTGATTTCCCACTTGTTTATAAAATTTTGGTAAAGTGACGGGAGATCATGTATACTATTTGGAGTTAAATTTTTAAACCATTTCTTGGCTTCTCCGCCTAGGCTTTGGGCAAACATCCTCATCTTCATGGTTTCTTCTTCTAGTTCCATGTATTCAAAGGAATCATTGATTCTATCTATATGTTGTTGGGCAGTGGTGGATTCAGCCTGGCGAAGTGCGGAATTCTAGATTGGTAATCATTTGGCAAAGGTACCAAAGGCTGTGGTAACACTAAGGGTGCATACCAAGCTGCCATGATGGGAGCTGATGGTGGATTTACAGTTGAAGGATTTGCAGTATGGGATGAGGTGATTTTCATAGTGGTGGTGTGAATGAGTGTGGCGGAAGTACTTGGACTAGCAAATTGATTTTGAGCAGACTTAGGGTGAAAAGAGCCGAAGTGGTGGAGAAGCTAGAAATCAGGTGGTGTAGTGGGAGAGGCTTCTTTGATAGAACTATGTTTAAGTCTATGGGCTCAGGATCGGTATGGTCATTGCTAGTCTGTGACTTGGTTCTAAAAAGGTTTTTTGTATGGCACAAGTCAAAATGGGAATCTTGCAAGGATGTAAGATGTTCAGGTACAAAGCTTGCTTTATGGATACTCCTATTGGTAGTTAAATTTCTAGTTTTAGAAGTTTGCCACAAAATATTTTCTGGGTCATCAACTATGGTAGGAGTATTTGGGTCCAAGTGAGATTTGGAATTAATTCTTCGTGAAGCCATATTTCAAATTTAGGAGGTAGAGAGGTTGAAGGTTTTGATTGTTTTTCAGAAGGTTGTCCTCTCTAGGAGTTTTCAACTCGCACAGTCTACGACTAAGCTCTTAGACTTCTCAGGGCTGATTTTGATGTAGTCCTATAGGATTATATGAATGCAAGTAAAGTTAGAAGGCCTACTGGAGGCTAGTGGAGTCAGCAGGTGGATGTTTTTGGTTTTTTTTTGAAGATATGTTGTCTATTGTCCACCACCAATATTGACACAAAAAGCCAATCTGAAAATGTTTTTGGGGTTTTTTCTGAGTTTTTATATGCAGCCTGATTTGTAAGAGTGTCCTATACCTAATTCATCACTTAGCTAAGGTGGCGAAACGATGAGAGTCTACTCAAACGCTTTATTGGCTATTTTTCTAATATAATTTGAAGGACTAATGAGTCTAAAAGGGTTTGTTAGGATATCATGTACTCAGTGTCCCACTGTGATTTCCATTATGTTAGTGAGTGGTGGGATAAATCCACAAGATAGTTTTCTTAAGGGCTTTTGAAATGTTTAGGGAAGTCTAAGTTGTTTCTTACTCAAAGTCCCACCGTGATCGCCATTATGTTAGTGTCCCGTAATTTGGTAGATTGGTAAACCAAATGACAGGGTAACATCAGACCAATCTTTGGAGTCCTAGGACCTAGCCTTCCTGGATTCAGAGAGGGCTCTCTCTATTATGCGAAGGATGTGAACTTGTTCGCTTTGTATGTTTGATTTTAGGCTAGTTGTTAAGTATATTTTGGTTTGTTTTCGTTCTGAGGTAAAACTGATCAAGTAGGAAAAATAGAAAGAGATTTCATCAAATCAACAGGGATATGGGGTTAGATAAAGTCAAGGGTGTCTAAATGATGGACAGGGTTTACTGCAGGGCCGATTTAGCGAGGTCAATGGATCCTTTGGGTGAGGTATAAGGTGAAATGAACATTAAGTTTGTGAAAAACGAAGAATTCTTAAACATATATAGTTTGAAAGAAAATACTCATGAGGTAGGGCAACCCATTAATCTCTATGAACAATACTAAAACTGATAAACTTGAAAGATAAACATTTAGGTGAGACATAGAAGCATAAGAACTCCTAACTTTAGAAATTCACCTTCAGCTATTGGGAAAACAAATAAGGTAAAAAAATAACTTAATATGTGAAGAGGGAACTCCTAAACAACATACATCAAACTATCAAGAACTCTAAAACAAGTTGGTAAGCATGGACAAAGGGAAAGATCGAGTGAGACCTCTTTGACTTAACCTAATCAATCAATATTTCATAGAAAGGCTTCAGAATAGGGTCTTGAAAACTTCAAATAAGCAGGGCTTACCTTAAATCATATTTTATATCTAACATACTGACTATTAATGAAACAAATAAAAAATTCTTGGTGGACCTAAGGAGCAGTTAAGAATTCCTTATAATGACCAACAAGAAGAAAACATCAAAGCTGTAATAAACAGGAGGTTTGAGGTGCTTCCATGAGCATATCTCAACCTATAATTTTATGATCTACAACAAACGAGAAGTATGAAACATTAATGAAAACAAGAAGACATAAACAAATCAGGGAAACATCACCATTCACCAAGCTATGGAATCCTGCACACAATGCTCCTCCACCATCAAGCCAAGCAAGCCATTCATCCACTTCATAAAACCAATATTTTCTCCAAGCTCATAAAACTATGTATTGCTCTTAACATGTCAAGTTCTCCCTAGTTTATTACAATGAATCCTCATGGTTTATATAAGAAAAATTGGAGAAAATCTTACTAGAGCATCTAGAAGGCCATTGGCCAAAACAAAATATCCTATTTGTCCTTGAGGCCTTACAAGGTCCAAGGCACAAAATATCTCTTCAAAATATCTTTTTCGGACCAAAATAGCAAAAATATTGACTTTTAGGCTGTGACATACAAGATAAAACTTGCCCAATGCACATTTTCTCAGTCACCACACAGGAATGCAACACTCTATCTCTGATTTTGAAAATTTTCCAAGCGCGCAGTACCAAAAATGGTGTTTTTACAGCGAGGTTTTGGAGGCCTTGCCGTTGTCAAAAAAGGCTCCGTGATGGCCCATTAGAAAGCTATGGATGTCTAATTTCCAAAAATACTTGTGTTTCTCAATCTAATATCTAGAAGTTGCCCAAAAAGTAGAAAAGGTGGAGGATCCCAGGAGCGCAACACCTGCCCAGAAAAGGTGGCAAAAAAGTGAAAAAATGGGTGTTTTTGGCCCTTTTGAGGGACCAAAACAACTCCAAATGAGCTGAAATTTTGCGAGCATGCTCCTATTGTGCCAAGGAATCCAAAAATGTAAATTTTTCCTGCTAAAGATGCTTTGGGAAAAAGCAGAACGTCCAGGGTGCTGCGCTCCAAGGCTTGAAAATTTGCAAAAAACCAAAAAGTGTTCAATTTTTCTCAAAATTGGTGAGTGAGTCCCTTAAGGGTCCTTAGAGACCTGTAGTGAAGCTTGAGACAAAATTCCAAGCCTAGCTTGGTCATTCCCATCAATTGGTGCTAGGCCCCTCCTTTGGGCAGTTTTCAGCTTCTTCCTAGCAAATTGATTTCTCTTTTTGTAATCTTTAGTCATCCTTCTCTGTAAGCCTAGATCTGTGTTTGCCTTCTCTAACTTAGCCTCCAAATGTAGATTTTCCCTTTCAAGCCATGATTATTTTTCAAGCTCCATTTCCAAGGCGAGGAGCTCAGTGAGAGGAAATTGTTGTGCTTGGTTTGATTCTTCCTCTCTCTGTTTTTCCAATGCTTTCCCAAGACCCATAGTCTTAGGCCTTTTCCTAGCTTGCCCCTCTTCTTAATTTTCTTCTTCATAGGTGCCCATGTACTCCTCCAGTTGTACTTGTGATTTCTAAGCCTCTCTCTTGTATTTGAGCACCCGAGATTCATAAATGGAAAGTTGGCCACTCATTTGCTTGTTTTTCATTTGTAGGAAATGAATGAGATATTTTGATCTTTCCAACTCAACCTCTAAATCTCTGATTTGTGCACTCCAGTCCTGTAGGAGAGAATTAAGTATCCTTGTTTCATTTTCCTCATCATTGCTCAAGTGAATGATTTCAAATTCCCTCTCTTCTTCGTGACTACTTTCCTGTTCTTTCATTGTCTTCTTGCCTTTGTCCTTCATGGGCTTCTTACCCTTGTCTTTCATGGGCTTTTTACTGTTTGAGTGACCTTGTCCTTCACAGTTTTTGTGATTTTTTATTTTACTAGTTTTGAGGAGGAGTGCATGGCCCCTTGCCTTTTGGAGGCAGCAAACACATGCCTCCTACCTCTCTGATAAGGGATGGTGAAAGGTGTCACAAAATTAGCTTGCACAATTTGATCCTTTACAGCCCTAGGACTGTCCTTTTCTTCAAGAATGCTTTCTATGTGTATCTCCTTGCTACTTTGTTGCTGGCAGTCCCTTTGATTATCATTTTAAAAATATTTTATGATCTCATCATTTGGAGGACTTTAAAAACTGCCATACTCTTTTTTTTCACTATCGGAGGCGCATAGGTTTGACATATTCTTACCTTCAGGACTATCCATTTCTTCACCTTTTTCATTGTTGTTTTCACTGCCAACATTCCCTGGATATTTTCCATCACCTCCTTGTTTATTTAAAATAACTCTGAAATCTACTTCTGGGCTATCTTCATTAATTTTGTCACTTCCATGACTTTTCATTGTTTCTTCATCACTGTCTGCTGTAAGGTTTTCAGTGTCTTTTTCTTTGCCTTGAGACTCAGTACTTTGTCCTCCTTTTTCATCATTGGTGTCAGTGATTGTAACTTTGTTTTCTTCTTGGTTTGCCTCTTTATTTGTGCTATTCTTTTCACTTTCTTTCTCTTGGCCAACATCTTCATCCTTGCTTCCTTCTTCTTCTTCATTTTCTCTCTTATCTTCATAATTCTCCCCTTTACTGCCTTCCTCGTGATCATCTCTGCTTTCTTCAAGGCCAGCATTGCTTTCTTCATTTTCTTCTTCATCTACATCATTTTCTTTCCTATCTTCATCACACTCTTTCTCACTGATTTGTTCATTTTTTTCATCACTACTTTCTTCTTGATCATCAGTGCTCTTATCATCCTCACACTCTTCTTCATCTTCCTCACGTTCTTCCTCACTTTCATCATCCTCTCTCTCACTGCTTTGTTCATTTTGATCATCACTGCTTTCTTCTTGATCATCAATGCTCTCATCATGTTCACTTTTCTTACGGGAAGGTGTTTGAAGAAGGTTTGTTTGGGAAAGTGATTCATGTGAGGAAGGCTAATCATGGTTAGTGGAGGGCGATGGAGGAGTAGGAGGAGGATTTTGAGAAGATGATGGCACATTTTGCAGTGGGATGGAGGGTGAATTGGTGAAGTTATCATGGGCAATAAAGGCCTCGCAAGGAATTCCTTGTTGGTACAATTGGTGAGTTACAATGAATTTGATAAGAGAGTGATGAAATGGGCTTGTCATCTGCTGGGCTGGAGGCCTCTTTTTCATGATGGACGACATTTTTTCAATGCTTTTGCAGAGGAAATAAGGCATGTTTAGGGGCTTGGCCCTAGTGAAGTGCAATGAGGAGTATAAATATGATAGGAGTAGATTCTGGAGAACCTACCCTCACACGTAAAGTATTTCATGACAATCTTCATGAGGAGGGCATACCTATCCAGTAGATGTGAAAAAGGAAAAAAGGTTTTACACTCAGCTTGACAACTAGGTTTTAGAAATGGATGATAATGGATCAAGTCAAGATGTTTCTGTTTAAACCACCTTTCAATTATGCAAGGCATCCTAGTGACTTTAAAGATAGCTTTATGGGTCAACTCAAACCTTACCCCTACTAGATGAACTTTATGCTTGTGAATCCTTAGGGCAAATAACTTTGTCAACTGAGGATGGCTTGTGATTTCTTGTACCTTGTTGTAGAACTCAAAACACCCTAATTCTTGGAAATAATATAAGACAAAAGGGGAGGCTATCAACTCTTTGGTGTCTATAGGCTCAAACCTATTGGGCTTCCCTCCTTCCTTATACTATCTTCTTGGTCTTTGAGGCTCATCACTCTCCTCTTGAGACATGTTGTTTACTTTACCCCTTCCTCCAATTTTTTAAACAGAAAATGTTTTTAGCTGATGAAGTGATGAGGAAAAAGGTTTTTTAGGAGATATTGGACTTCTAAATGGGGCTAGATGATCAATAGAGAATAGGTTAGATTTCTATTCAACTTTCCCTCAAGCTTTCTTTGACACAAACTTAGCCCTACTTGGCGCTTTTCTGACCTAAAAAATGATGAGGAGATGTCAATTAATGAAGAATACATCTTGAAACTAACTCTCATAGCGAAAATTCAATTTCTGAGCATTATTTGGAAAATTCAGACACTTTCTGCAACTTTCTAGGTGTTCTTGCACCTTTCTGGGTGGTGCTGCGCTTTTCGGCTAGGCGCGCAGTGTCGTGGGTGGGCAGGCCTGCACGAGGAGTGTGCGGCAGTCGCAGTGGTGTTCACGCGGCGTCGTGGCCAGGGCGCTGCCTGCACATGAAGTCAGGCGGCAGTTGAAATGCATGCACGTAGTGCCTTTGGCCTGGGTGCCCTCTGCACGTGAAGCTGGGCGTGCAGCGCCGTCGGCCCGAGCGGGAGCTGCACGTAACTTTCGGGTGGCAACCCGAAAACTGTGAGCGCAGGACCGGCAGGCAGGTTTTCACAAGGATCTAGGCGGTGCCAAGTGGCATCTCCTGCACGCCGATCGGGAAAATAAATGTGCAGTGTCACCCTTTAGGTGCGTAGCGTCCATTAATAAACTACATGGGGCACCTCTACATGCACGCAACGTCCAACTACAGGCACGCAACGTCTGTGAAATTCTTCCCGAGGGTGCCTTCTGAAGCCCGGAAAAATACACTCTTCTTTGCCAAAGTTGGAAATGAGGGGGAAAGAGCTACTGAAGCTACTTATACTCCTCTTTCGAAATAGTTTTGAACTCAAAGACCCTCTTCCCTAAAGTTTTATTTTGACACTTTTATTATCTTCCTTTGACTATCTTTTCAGTGCCTTAGCCTTTTTGGAGCCAGTCCTTTTTCTGTTTCCTTTTACCACTACTTTTAGCATTTGAGCAAGTGATTAGGCTCATGATGGCATTTGTTCCTCCTTTGCAAGGTGAAATTAAAAACTATTTTTGCCTCCATATCAAGACCTTTCCTTCATGGGCTTCTTACCCTTGTCCTTCATGGGCTTTTTACTATTTGAGTGACCTTGTCCTTCACAGTTTTTGTGATTTTTTCTTTTACTAGTTTTGAGGAGGAGTGCATGGCCCCTTGCCTTTTGGAGGTAGCAAACACATGCCTCCTACCTCTCTAATAAGGGATGGTGAAAGGTGTCACAAAATTAGCTTGCAAAATTTGATCCTTTACAGCCCTAGGACTGTCCTTTTCTTCAAGAATGATTTCTATGTGTATCTCCTTGCTACTTTGTTGTTGGCAGTCCCTTTGATTCTCATTTTAAACATCTTTTATGATCTCATCATTTGGAGGAATTTCAAAACTGCCATACTCTTTTTCTGCACTATCGGAGGCACATAGGTTTGACATATTCTTACCTTCAGGACTATCCATTTCTTCACCTTTTTCATTGTTGTTTTCACTGCCAACATTCCCTGGATATTTTCCATCACCTCCTTGTTTATTTAAAATAACTCTGAAATCTGCTTCTGGGCTATCTTCATTAATTTTGTCACTTCCATGACTTTTCATTGTTTCTTCATCACTGTCTGCTGTAAGGTTTTCAGTGTCTTTTTCTTCGCCTTGAGACTCAGTACTTTGTCCTTCTTTCTCATCATTGGTGTCAGTGCTTGTAACTTTGTTTTCTTCTTGGTTTGCCTCTTCATTTGTGCTGTTCTTTTCACTTTCTTTCTCTTGGCCAACATCTTCATCCTTGCTTCCTTCTTCTTCTTCATTTTCTCTCTTATCTTCATAATTCTCCCCTTTACTGCCTTCCTCGTGATCATCTCTGCTTTCTTCAAGGCCAGCATTGCTTTCTTCATTTTCTTCTTCATCTACATCATTTTCTTTCCTATCTTCATCACACTCTTTCTCACTGATTTGTTCATTTTTTTCATCACTACTTTCTTCTTGATCATCAGTGCTCTTATCATCCTCACACTCTTCTTCATCTTCCTCACGTTCTTCCTCACTTTCATCATCCTCTCTATCATTGTTTTGTTCATTTTGATCATCATTGCTTTCTTCTTGATCATCAGTGCTCTCATCATGTTCACTTTTCTTACGGGAAGGTGTTTGAAGAAGGTTTGTTTGGGAAAGTGATTCATGTGAGGAAGGCCAATCATGGTTAGTGGAGGGCGATGGAGGAGTAGGAGGAGGATTTTGAGAAGATGATGGCACATTTTACAATGGGATGGAGGGTGAATTGGTGAAGTTATCATGGGAAATAAAGGCCTCGCAAGGAATTCCTTGTTGGTCCAATTGGTGAGTTACAATGAATTTGATAAGAGAGTGATGAAATAGGCTTGTCATCTGCTGGGCTGGAGGCCTCTTTTTCATGATGGACGACATTTTTTCAATGCTTTTGCAGAGGAAATAAGGCATGTTTAGGGGCTTGGCCCTAGTGAAGTGCATGAGGAGTCTAATATGATAGGAGTAGATTCTGGAGAACCTACCCTCACACGTAAAGTATTTCATGACAATCTTCATGAGGAGGGCATACCTATCCAGTAGATGTGAAAAAGGAAAAAAGGTTTTACACTCAGCTTGACAACTAGGTTTTAGAAATGGATGATAATGGATCAAGTCAAGATGTTTCTGTTTAAACCACCTTTCAATTATGCAAGGCATCCTAGTGGCTTTAGAGATAGATTTATGGGTCAACTCAAACCTTACCCCTACTAGATGAACTTTATTCTTGTGAATCCTTAGGGCAAATAACTTTGTCAACTGAGGATGGCTTGTGATTTCTTGTACCTTGTTGTAGAACTCAAAACACCCTAATTCTTGGAAATAATATAAGACAAAAGGGGAGGCTATCAACTCTTTGGTGTCTATAGGCTCAAACCTATTGGGCTTCCCTCCTTCCTTATACTATCTTCTTGGTCTTTGAGGCTCATCACTCTCCTCTTGAGACATGTTGTTTACTTTACCCCTTCCTCCAATTTTTTAAACAGAAAATTTTTTTAGCTGATGAAGTGATGAGGAAAAAGGTTTTTTAGGAGATATTGGACTTCTAAATGGGGTTAGATGATCAATAGAGAATAGGTTAGATTTCTATTCAACTTTCCCTCAAGCTTTCTTTGACACAAAATTAGCCCTACTTGGCGCTTTTCTGACCTAAAAAATGATGAGGAGATGTCAATTAATGAAGAATACATCTTGAAACTAACTCTCATAGCAAAAATTCAATTTCTGAGCATTATTTGGAAAATTCAGACACTTTCTGCAACTTTCTGGGTGTTCTTGCACCTTTCTGGGCGGTGCTGCGCTTTTCGGCTAGGCGCGCAGTGTCGTGGGCGGGCAGGCCTGCACGAGGAGTGTGCGACAGTCACAATGATGTTCACGCAACGTCGTGGCCGGGGCACTGCCTGCACGTGAAGTCATGTGGCAGTTGAAATGCAGGCACGCAGTGCCTTTGGCCTGGGCTCCCTCTGCACGTGAAGCTGGGCGCGCAGCGCCGTCGGCCCGGGTGAGAGCTGCACGTAACTATAGGGTGGAAACTCGAAAACTGGGAGCGCAGGACCGACGGGCAGGTTTTCACAAGGATCCAGGCGATGCCGAGCAGCATCTCCTGCACGCCGATCGTGAAAATAAACGTGCAATGTCACCCTTTAGGTGCATAGCGTCCATTAATAAACTACACGGGGCACCTCTACATGCGCGCAACGTCCAACTACAGGCACACAGCATCTGTGAAATTCTTCCTGAGGGTGCCTTCTGAAGCCCAAAAAAATACGCTTTTCTTTGCCAAAGTCGGAAATGAAGGGGAAAGAGCTGTTGAAGCTACTTATACTCCTCTTTCGAAATAGTTTTGAACTCAAAGACCCTCTTCTCTAAAGTTTTATTTTGACACTTTTATTATCTTCCTTTGACTATCTTTTCAGTGCCTTAGCCTTTTTGGAGCCAGTCCTTTTTCTGTTTCCTTTTACCACTACTTTTAGCATTTGAGCAAGTGATTAGGCTCATGATGGCATTTGTTTGTCATTTGCAAGGTGAAATTAAAAACTATTTTTGCCTCCATATCCTTTGAATCAAGTCTGTGACTGCCTTTTGTGTGACATTTTAACTATCAAACTTTGATTTTTTATTCTTCAGTGCAATGGCACTTTATGCCTTAAAAATAAAATTTTCTAACCTTTTTTATTTTAAATCACATATTTTGATCTAGTGGAGTTTTGTGCTCTTTCAATTATCCTTAGAAAATAACTTAGGAACCCTTTTACACCCTCTGTTGTTGATGAAGGAGGTGCTTATTTTCACTTATCATGCCTATTTGCTTATTATCCCAATTTCTGTAACTGTTTCCAAATCCCTTTCCACTGTAGGTCAAAAAATCATATATTTGCATTTCAAAACAAAGAATACCTGGTGATTTTCTTCTTTAGTGTGATTGTCCTCTTTATAGTGATCTTAGTCCTTTCTTTCATCTGATGGTGCATTTGATAGCCTTTGTTCTTTTTTGCAGGAATGTGGCAAAGGGCATTTTTCCCTCTTCCAGTTTTATGCTTTGAGGCCAAAAAAATTTCCAATGATCCTTTTGATGAAATGCACCATGTTTTTCATATGTTACTGATATTTCTGAGATTTTGCATAGACCTTTGTATAAGCATTATTTTTCATCTTGGTATGATATCAAGACCTTTCCTGTAGCTTTCAACTTGTTGTGTCTTTTATCCACTGTAAATGACCTTTTGAAGCTCCTTAGGTGTCCCTTTATCATTTCTTTGCTTTAGTCTAAACTTCAAGGCATCCCTGCAGAGATTCATTGGATATGATAGTCTATTCTTGGCAAATTTTACTGTTGGACTAGGAGGGCACCTTTGGAAGTTGCTTAAGTGCTCTTAAGAATATGACAAACCTTAGCTCTCTGTTTTCTTGAATTTACCTTTGATTTTCTGCGAAATGATAGTGCATGGGAATTATGATGGAGCATGACCTAGGAAAACCTAATTGACTTATTTTTGGAAGGTCTTAGAAAAGGGCTTTTGACTGATGGTTTAAATCAGAGTTTTGAATAAGACATAAGGTTAAGACACTCTGCTTATGCACCATCACCTATAAACCTAGACATCTTTATTTTACTTTGAAGGGATTTCTAGACAGACCTTTGACACCAATAGTGATTGAGGCAGTTGGTGAGTGGGAGAGAAAACTTGGTTTAACCTAGACAAGAAATATTGTGAAATAAGAGGGCTTAGGCATCAGAGGTAGAGTGCTATATACAAAAACAACAAGCATGGATGGAGTAAGGGACATTGGTCCAGGATTTGATCTTTATAGGATGATAGATTGACCACTACATACAAGAGAGGAGGGATAGGTTAAAATTTCTGTTTGAGGGGATTTCTAGAAGAAAACAACGTTCCTTGAATCTTGTTTCTAGAAAACCTAGACAAAGCATCTAGTCATCTAAACAAGTGAAAATTACTGATGACTAACGTTCCCAATCCCTTTTATATTTTAGGTTCTGACAATGGAACCATTTGTTGGCAAAAAAAATAACCGAGTAAAGACCCAGGTTCAGGAACAATGGCTAATAAATCTTTGTTGTAGTCTATGACAATGTTGACATATTCACCTTACCCAAGAATGATTAAGGAGTCTCACCCGAGGCATTTTGTGGCCTTAATGAAATGAGAGAGTTGGGATTTGAATATCCTAAGAGCACTATCATTCACTACTTCTTTAGAACACTGTTATCATAACCAAGGAATCATTTCACAAGAGCTAAACATATCATCAAGTGAAAAGGACTAAATGATACATGATAAAAATTTTAACTACATATTATTGAGATAAAAATAGTAATCCATAACATACATGTAAGATATAAGACACCAGGAATCTCTTCATATTAGCTTAATCATAATACATTACATCAACCACATAAATGTCTTTCCTAGAGAACATACGATACTATAATACAAAGTTGCAGGATAACCATGTCTCAGTTTGGTTCCGTCTCCTTTTGCGACCCCCTCTTCTTCCTTTCCCTCCTAGTTTTTTTTTCCTTCTTCCACTTTTTCCCTATTGAACAACTAGTTTTCCATTATCCTTTGCTTGGCTGCATCTGTGGCTTAGTTGTTCTTGCTTTTTCCCACTTACCTTTTGGAAGTCAGAGTCCATTCCAGTTCACTACCTATTGCTTCCTTATCTCCGCAATGAGTGTCCTACAACCCACTATCACTCCAACTATCTCAAAAATACCTTGTACATTTTAAAATGAAGGCCCCAACAAATGTGACACTTTTAAAAATGAAAGCAACAAGAAAGTTTTTCTAGGCTTCTAGTCGATGTCATTAATAAACAACTAAAAGCCTAGAGTGAGATCAAAAGGCCAACGACTGAAGGCTAACACATTGGCTAATATAATAAGATATTTGTAATTGGTTTAATGGTGAGTATAATTATGGGAAGGGGCACATTTATGCCCAAGCCTCCTCCTCCCATGCATTTAAGAAGTATATGAAAATAATAATTATTTGTTATATTTGAAAGGTAATATAAGAAAAATAATTATATTAAGAAGCATATTGAAATAATAATTATATATTACATTTGAAAATGAATCTAATAGACATAATTATATCTTAGTTTACTAATATAAGTTTATAAGGCCTTCACCATAATGAATAAGTATTTGTTGTTAAATAAAAAATTCTAAATAATTAGTGAAGCATAAACTGATGAAATAAGGATATGCTTAACCAACGAGTATGAAATTAATGCTCATACACTCCATCACATCAATAACAATGGAAATTTGGGAGGAAACGAAATGGAGAATAATTAAAAATTTAGTTTACCACTTTTATCGAGAAAGTGCAAAATAAATTTTAATGTCACAATAAGTAAGTATTCCACTCCACTTTTCCCAACTTTCATGGATGCTAAATAGTTAGTGATATGATGTTTTGTTTACTACTTTTCCTAAATGTATTGAACAACAAGAATTTGGATGCTAAGTAATTGATGGTGTTGCATCCACTTTCTAGTAATCACACGAGGAAAGAAACTTCTCCCACAATGTTCTATAAATAATTAAAAGAATAGAAAGGCTACTAGGCCTCCATATTTTGCATTATGCAAGTATATTTGTTTTTCTCTATTATTTCTTATGATAGATTTAAGTCCTTTGTTTTAATTGTGTTGAAATTTGCAACAAGAAACAGTGAAATTGGCATCCTGAAACAACACACACGCTGGTGTGGGATCATAGGTCACACAATTATGGATCCTAGCGACACATTAGTGTCCAACCAATTTTTAGATAAATTGGAAAATTAATTGTAATATTATCTCATAAAAACTTGTAATAGTTAACTAAGTGTGATAGAATTAGTTACCTCAATAATTTTGATTTGAGGGTCAAAGGATATGAATTTAGAGTGTTTCTATTATTAACAGAGTCTAGTTTTAGTTGTAGCACTAATGTAATGTGAGTGGGATCAGTTAACTCACATTAATTGAGTTAAAATCAGATTAACTAGTTCTAACTGTTCGATGAGCTAGTGGAGGATCTATTAGCCCCCCTATGAGATTCTTGACAAGCAAGCTGGGGGCTGAATTGTTTTGGAGGCCTTCAAGGAATGTCTTTCCCTTGAAAACCCATCTTCCTTGTGTTAGCCCCCCTATGAAATTTTTGACAAGCAAATAGGGGGCTAAATCATTCTTAAGTCTTCAAGGAATGCATTTCCTCTGAAAATACAGTCTCCTTGAAGCCTCTTTGTTCCTTTTATCCTTTGGTGAATTCCCCTCTGCTGATTCCCCTTTTAAAGCCTCTCTGCTAATGAAGAAATGCCCAAAGGCCTTCCTTTTCCCTCTTATTTCCCCTCATTTAGCCTCTTTTTATCCCCCTTTTTTTTCCCCTTCTATTTCCCTTCTTACCCTTCATTTCCCCCTAAAATCCCCTTTAAATTCCTCCTCCTAACCTTTGTTTTCCCTTTTTTTCCTTTTATTCCTCTATCGTTACCCTTCCCCGGCCCTCAAATTACATGAAAATGGGCTGAAAAACCCTCTTCCGACCTTATAACAGGCCCTAGCCCCTTTCCCGTTAAGCCCCTTCAACCACTTCCCCACATATGCCCGTCGCCCAAGACCAAGCGCTTAGGCCTTGGGGGCCAATCGTAATCGAAACAACCGGCGGGTGCATTCCCTTTGTAATACTCTAAAAGCCCGATGCGATTGTTTTATTTCGATAGGTCCCGCGGTGCGTTCCGCACCGTTGATCTACCCAGATGATCCAACGACTATCGCTAGCCCCCGCCCAATCGCAATCGCAAACCTTTTGCTCCGACCTCCGATTGATCGCCAGTCCTTCCGTCTCCCTTCCGATTCAATCCTGACCGTTGATCTGATCCCCGATCCAACGGTCAGCACTCATCCTCCCTGATCGCAATCGAAAGAGTTTATGTGTGTCACCCTTTGGTACCCCCGATCGCGATGGTTCTGATTCAGTCTCGGCCATTGATCCTCCCCTGGATCTGACGGTTCAAGTCTAATCGCCCTCCGCCTCCGCTGGGTCCCACTCTTGCATTTGTCTCCGTCATATTTCATGTGTTTTGTATGTTTTTTCCCGTGGCATATGTTATTCTGTCACCCAATCTCCACCGTTGATCTTTGTTCCCAGACCAAGATCTAACGGTCTGCGTTGCACTCCGCCACCATTCCTCTGCCTTCACTGCATTTCCTCCGCCACCACTGCCCGGGTTTTAAACACGTTTATTTCAAAGTGTGCAGACATCACAGTGAGGTGTTTGCAGCATCGCCGGCAGACCAGCAGAAGAAATTCAAAGGGGTTGGTGCCTGTTATTAATGAAATTAAATGCCTTGCCCCATATTCAAAGGATTCAGGCACTGTTCGAAGACTAAGAGCGCACCAGCAGGTCATAACTGCGCCACCTAACAGCAGAGTACTCTTCTCCAGATGTGCACCTTCCTACAAGAAGTCGCCATGCCTCCACGAGCCCTGAAAAGATTAATGGCACTGTCTGAGACCCATTTAAGATAGTCAGGCAACAGTTACGGAGGTATGGAGCAGCCTTGCAGTCTTTCATCCAGTCCATTTATTCAGAATGGCAGCACAGAGTTCCAGACAGCTGAAGGACTCCAAATGAAATATCCGAGGTCAAAATCAACCTAACAGAGATCTCCAAAACAGCCTACAGAGCACACACAATGCTGCATTTTGCCATTAAGCAGCATGGGCGTGAACACTTCCGTCCTGTTGTCTTAATGAGTCTCATTTAATTGTCTATCCTACCACTGCTTCTTCCTCTTCTCCTATAAAGAATTCCCAGAAACGAATTGTAGAGGTTGTTGTTCAGTTGCTGCGTAGTTTGATGTTAAAGGGATTCATTTGACTGTTAGAACAGTCTTGGGAGGGAATAGTAGAGTAGTTTGTATGTAATAGGCTGGGAGGAGAGGTCTAGACTGTAACAACCATTGAGCTATATTGTACATGACGGGTTTTGCATCAATTAATCAAAGCACATTTCACAGGATCCTGGTCTATTACTATTGGTGATGTCTTTCTTAACTCTGTTATTTACATTTCCATATTGTTTCATGTTCTTCTGGTAGGCATCAGAATAATGGTATAGGATTCACCCTTGTTAGGTGCCCTATGCTGTCTGCTCTCCCTACCTTTATGTTTTCTGCTGCATGTGCTATCTAAGAGTAGATTCACGGGTTTAACCAGTGCAGCGGATGTTATTGCCTGCTGGCTGATGTGTGAACTTGGGGGTTTGCTTTTTAGATGTTTCTTGGTAATCTCATCTCTGTTTTCCCCTTGGATTTGCTAAAGCAAATCTGGAGTTAAATGACCTCTGGTCTGATCTATAAGCAGCCCCATTGTCTCTTTGAGAGCTGCCTTTGAGTATGTCCAAGCAGGTCTGGAGTTAAATGACCTCTGACCCGATCTATAGACAGAAATTCGGTTGCTTTCCTTCTTTCACTTTCCTCCTTAATGTTCCATCCCACCATCTAATCTAAAGATCCTCTAGTATTAGATGACTTGCCCTTTGGAAGCCTTGGCTAGTGGATGCAAGTAATTCCCTCTCATGACTCCATAGCCCAATGGATGGCACTGTCTTGGCCCATTCTCCTTGCTGAAACATCCTGCTGCTTTTTTCCTTTCCTCCCATTGCTTTCCCAGTCCATGATCTCCTAACCAACCCAGCAACCCTCCAACCAAATCATTTAAACCCCCGTCTGTGCTTCATAACTAGCCTAACATCTCATTCTGAGCCTCAAGGATATATCATTCTTTTCTCTATTTCGAGAGATCCCTCTCCGGGTCCAGGAGGGCTAGATCCTAGGGCCCCAAAGTGGTTCTGATGTTGTCTCATCTTTTGGTCTTGCCAATCTGGCCAAAACATGGGAACCCCAACACCTTGAAGTCCCCATGTGCTAAGCCTGATATACACCTCCTCTGCTAATTCATGCACCCCTAAGAGGCCTTATTTTACCCCTTGTAACCCCTGAAAAACCCCACAATTTCATGATTCTGTCTTCCTTCCTCCATAAACCCCATTTCATAAGGTCTAAGGTCTCTTATTAGCATTATCGGAATTTCCATTTCCCTTGAAAAAGCATTGAAAAACCATAAAAACACATATTTTCCATACATCATACTTTAACCCCCTCGGGCTAAGTCTCCAATCCTTTTCTCTCCATGCGCCCGAGCGCCATAACCACTTGCTTAACCCATCGGGCGCTTATTCTCTCCACTGTCTTTTCCGCCCAAAAATCATAAAAACCTTTGTTAAAGCACATTTTCGGGTTTTGATTATTTTCTAAAGATTGCAGCCAGTTTGATTATCTGAAAAATCTCCGCCGTAGATCTGCTCCGTAGATCCAACGGCGCGGAACGTGGCATTTCCCCGTGGGCCCCGTCAACCATACGTCTTTCCTCCAAATCCAGCAGTTTATTCCGCACCATTTTTGCGTACTGGCGGTTTTTCCCCAACGCCGGGCGATTCCACTCATAAACTGACACGCGTCCTCTGCCCGATTTTCAAACCGTTTTCCCCGATCGTTAAAGTTATCCCCCACGCGCTAACTCACGACCCGGGACGCCCAGCGAAACCCATGTCAACCGTCCGATCCCAGGCGCCCCATCCAATGGCTCCCAATTGTCAAAGATGCACGATTTTTAATAAAGTTGTGCGTGCGATAGTTCGTGTCCTGGCCCGCCCTAAATCATCCTCCGTCGTTGATCTCCACCCGATCGACGGTTTAGATCTATCCCTCCATTTTTGACCAGTCCACGGTCTCGCGGCTCACCCCGTCTTGCCACGTCATTGCCATGTGTACGCCCCGTACATTCTACGTCTCTATCATTATATCTTTGGTTTTATCGTGATTTTTAATGTTTTTCGTTCATCTATTACGTGCATTCGCACTGTGTTTCATTATTCCTCCGCTAGAGCATTCCGCCATTGTTTCCCACGATCTCTCCCCATTTCTCCATCTGCATGGTTTTTTCTGGCACGTCCATTTCGTCCATCCACATCACCCGCCACCCTCGCCCATGGATTTCCCCACAGTCTTCGTGTCTTGCAGGGATATTTGAAAGAAATGGCCGCCATGATCGCCCAGTTTCCTATGCAGCGGCTGAGAGATGCAGGAAAGCTTTGTGCCTTGGTACATTTAATGAGGAAGGCCCGGGAAGGTGAAGATAGGTCGTTTATTCAAAGAACAGGGTTCAAGATCAGTGAAAATCTTTCAGCGCTATTAAAAGCCCGAGCTACCACTGTCAGAAGCAAAATGAGAAGGCAAAGTCATTCAATACAAGCAAAGGAGATTAGGGCATGTTAATGAAGATCTGGGGCCCTAAATCAGTGTGTTCAGAGGCAAAACAGCAGATTACAGACCCCGATAACCGATCAAAGGATCCTGAGCGCAGAAAAAAGGTAATATCAGGGTTTTCGTCAGCAGAATGTTTTTCTATATCAGGTACATGGCACCCATACTGTCTTATTTATGCACCGTGTCCCTGAAAATATTTCCACCAGAGTACAGCTCAAAAACAGTCAGACATTTATGAGACAGACCTTTCCAGCAGTTTATTTCACTTTGTTCAAATCATCCAGGAGTACTTCAGCCAAAATATGTCAAGATCAAATCTGGAGCAAATCATTCTCTCACAGGGGATGTGACAGAGATTAAATATGCAGCATGTCAAGCAGAATGGGCTTCAGCCCTGCAGTCATTGTTAGGTTTAATGACACATTTAATTTTCACCTACTCCTTCAGTCGATCTTAGGTTCATCCTTTGCTATAAAGCACAGAGGGAAACATTGTAATGGTTGTTGATGAGAAATCAGTGGAATGCAAGTATTGTCCCTATTTTGAGACAATTTCTCTGTGTATATTGTAAGATAGGCTGAGATTAGATGTATTCAGACTGAATGTTCTAGCTATGGGCTATGATGTACCTGATTGGTGTTGTTTTTAATATGACAAGCATGTTTCTTTGGATCCTGATCTAAAGCAGCTGGTGATGTTTCCTCTTTCTCTGTATTTGTGATTGACTTGCTCTTATGTTATGTTCCATTCCATTTCATTTCTACTGGTAGGAAACGGAAGTATAATATAGGATTCACCCTTGATAGGTGCCTTATGTTTCCTGCTCTCCCTACCTCAATGTTTTCTGCTTATATGTGTATCTGAATGTTGATTTCAATTGATTTAACCAGTGTAGTGGATGATGTTGCCTGCTCTCTGATGTATGAATTGATGAAGTCCATGTTTAGATGTTCTTGGTAAGATTTAACTGGAAGGTTTGGGAACACTGGGGATTTGTGTTAGCCCTTTCCACTAGGATCTTTGCACGACCAGCTAGCCTTTCTGAGATCCCTTGTTTTACCCCTAATTCTGTCCAAGCGGGCCTAGAGTTAAATGACCTCTGGCCTGATCTATAGACAGAGTTGGTTGGTTCTCCTCCTTCATTTTCAATCCTTTGTCTCCCATTCCCAATATCTCTTTCAAGATCCAAATGCTCTAGATGACTAGCCCAACTGAAAGCTTGCACATTGATTCCTGCCTAAGCTTCCTCTTTGCTCATCCTTGTCACATATTGGTCCTTATTTTCTTGATTCCCTCCAACCAAACATAAACAATCAAACAAACAACCATGAGCCTACAACTAGCCTAAAATCATAACCTAAGATCTTCAAAGATATATCTTTTGACTTATATAGAGAGATCCCTCTATGGACCTAGGAGGGCTAGATCCTAAGGTCTGAAAGTGGTTCTATGTTGTCTCATCTTTTGCTCTCTGTCAACCTGGCCAAAACATGGGAACCCCAACATAATGGCGACTCCGCTAGGGAATTCTGAGTACATTTCACCTTAAACATTTGTAAAAACCTCATAAACTTAGAACTCTGGTTAGGTTGACAGTAAGTCACCCCTTTCTCGAATCAACCTCCATTATTGAATATCCACCATACTCTTAGACAGAGCCTGGAAAGGGCCAGGTAGCCTCCAGATCTCATCCTCTTTTCAGAGGTGACATATTTGGTAAATGCCCTCCCAGTCAATCTCTGGTTGGAGCTCGTTGTTTTAGAGGAGATTCCTGAACGGTGATAGTGCCTGAGCACTGTGGTGGACAGTGTATCCTTCAGAAACATCCTAAACCCTCCACCTGGTGACTCCATTGTTCCTAAATGTTAAAATACTCCACTGGTGATCAGTAGGCCTGCTGATTATCTTGGTTTCACAATCAGACTCCACTAGAAGACCAGACCCGAAACATAATGAAGACTCCACTAGGAGGCCAGCCCCTGAGACAACATTAACCACAATAGAAGTAATGAGTAGGGTTAAGCTGCTTGGCTTATAAACAGCATTCTGGCTTTCAGAACCATCCACACAAGAGCTTATCCCAACCCTGACCCACCGGAAATAGTTGAAAATCCTGAGAAAATCCTCAAGAGAACACCTCTAAGTAGGAGTTCAACTATTTCCAGCAACATTCATAGAGCTAATTCTGCACCTGATGATCTTGCAGCTCTATTAGACCCCTTCTTCAACCTAGACCTTCAAAACAGATTACCTAGAGCTAGTTCATTCAGTTTTCCAGACCAGCCAAATGCTAGGGACAGTGAAACCCCTCCTTCTACACCTCCTGATTTTCACTTCCTTCAAAACTTGGGGCTCTCCCACCCTAGATCTGCTCAGCAGACCTCTGCTGGTCCTAACATCCCTGTCATCCGAATACCAGCTGCTCAAGTTAACCCTATACCCCATCAGAACATCATCATGGCAGCCTGGTATGCACCTTTGCTGTTACCTCAACCTTTGTTACCCTTACCTAATGATTATCAGTCAAAAATCACACACTTCACTGCTAAAGAGTCCATAATAGCCCAACAACATGTAGATAAGATGGAGGACTCTTTTGATTATATGGAAATTGATGATGAAACAATCAAAATGAGGATCTTTGCCCAAAGCTTAGGGGGTGGGGTCAAGAAGTGGTTTAAAAATTTACCTCCTGGTAGTATTCAAGATCTCCCTGCATTATACCAGACATTCATAAACAAGTGGGAGGTTAGAGAAAACCCTCGCCAGCTCCTCGCATAATACATGTCCCTTAAGAGGAATGTAGGAGAAAGTGTTCATGATTATACCACTAGATTCAACAGCATTTATAATGCTCTCCCTCCACACATGAAACCTCCACAAGGTATGGCCTTAGCAAAATATCCCAATGGATTTGATGCTGACATGGCCTATGAGCTTAGAGATAAAGAGTATACCACACTGGAAGACATGCAGAAAGGAGCCATAACCATAGAAGAAAACTTAATGGAAAAAAGGGCAAGACTAAAGGCTGAAAAAAGGGTAACATATAGGAATGAAAACATAGCTTCCACGTCTAATCCCAAATATGACAGACTTTCAAAAAATGTGGAAGAACTTCAACAAATGATAAAGAGGATGGTTTTCTAAAACAACAACCAAAACAGAAACCAGAACCAAAACATTAGAAGAAATAATGCTGCTCCCAACAGACAAAGAGATACAGATCAACATATTATTCCCCCATTTCAAGAAAAAATTTTAGATGAAGACGAGAGAATCATTGAGGAGTCTGAAGGGAATACAATAAACATGTTTGAAGCAGAGGACTCAGTCCTTAATGGTGATTCAGAAGAAGACCAGCCCTCCACCACTGGTTATGATGAGGAATGGTTGGAAACTGAGAATTACAGATTAGGATTTGAAGATGCCATGCTACAAGTCAGGGAAAAATATGAACTTAGGAGCAAGAGAAGCCAAGATACTCCCAAAACAAATATTCCTGAGGTAACCATCAAGAAAAGACCTAAAAAACTTCTAAAGCAACCTCTGTGAATAACAAAACAGCAGCTGAAAGTTCTGGTAAACATAAGGAGAAGGACAACCAAGGCAATGAAAAACAAAGTCAACCAACTAGCAGTACTAACACTTCAGTTAGTACTCCTGATACAACTGTTCCAAACATTGTACATAGTGAGAAAACACTAAATGACTCAGCTACCAAGGCAGCAAATAAAACAGAGTCAAGTGGTTCCAAGACACAGTCCGCTTTCAATTTAGAGAGCGAGATTTCAAAAATCAAAATATCTATACCACTATCTGAGCTGGCCACTCAGGATGTATATAAAGGCCAAATTTTGAAAGCATTAAATCTAGGGGAAAACAATGATAATGTAAATCTGAATGATGATCAACCAGCCCTACTCTTTGGTCCCAAAATTGAAGGAAAGTTTCAAGAAGGGGTAGTTCCACCTTTTTATATCAGTCTCAACATTCATGACAAAATACTCCACAATGCCATGCATGATTCTAGAGCATCACACAACTTAATGCCTAAGGTAGTGATGGAGAGGCTAGGCTTAGAAATCACCAAACCTTACAAAGAATTATACTCATTTGACTCCAGTAGAGTAAAATGCCTAGGCCTAATCAAAGACTTGTGTGTGAGTTTAACCCAGATTCCTGCCAAGTGTATGGTCATGGATGTGGTAGTGGTAGATGTTCCACCTAAGTATGGCATGCTGTTGTCAAGATCATGGGGAGCCAAACTGCAAGGAACAATGCAGATGGATGGCTCTTATGCCACTATCCCTATATTTGGCCAACTTAGAAGATTGTACAGAGAGTCTCAGATGAAATTTTTAGTCAGTAGCCCTGAGAAACCTGGAAACTCACCATTATACTCTGTACATACAGATCTAGACTCATTCATTCTCTACAATGACCAATCCCCAGAAGAGCCGAGATCGGATAATGGAAATACAAACATACAGCCCATGGATTTCAACATAATGGCTACTCTGGAAGAATGCGAAGAAGAAGACCATGGGAAAACTGCTGAAAATATAACTCTGAATGAAACAGAAACAGGACAAAAATAGCAAGCTAGCCACCTCCCTGATCTCCATGCCCATAATGAATCACAAAATGACCCCCCTCCTAGCACAAACCTCACAACTCAACAAAATGGCGAATCCAGCTGTAGGGGAGGGGATGAAAACGAAGTAAACAATGAGCCCCTGTGGGAAATGAACTTTGATGGGTCCTGTACTAGACAAAGTGCTGGAGCAGGAGTGTGGCTGCATAACACTGAAAATGATCACGCAGAGAGCCACACTGTCAATCTGCATTTCAAATGCACGAATAACATTGCAGAATATGAGGCTCTGATCTTGGGCTTAAATCTGTTGAAAAAACTAGGAGCCCGTAAGATAGCTATGAGAGGAGACTCAGAGTTGGTAATCAAACAAGTGAATGGTGATTATTCAGCAAAATACCCCAGGCTTAGGGCATACAAGAATGTTACTCTAGATTTGCTGAAAGCGTTTGTTGAATATGAGTTAGTATTCATTCCTAGGGGGGAAAATACAATTGCGAACGGATTAGCTTGCCTAGCCAATTCATATCCTAAAACCCCAGTTGACCAGCAAATTATCATTCAAACCAAATTCAGGCCTGCAGTGCCAGACAATGAAAAATACTGGCAGGTCTTTGAAGGAGACAAACAGATTGAAGATTTCCTGGTGGGCAGGAATGAGTTTGAATTTTCTGGTTCAGACTCAATTTCTGACGATAGCTGCCCAAGCGAGGATCCCCCAGACGAACACGAAACACCCGGTAACATAGAAATAAATTCTTTTTCTGAACAAACTGGAAATTTCAACGAAAACAGTGAAAACGCAAAAAATGAAGAGGTTGAAGTGCTGCAGGCCAAAGACAAGAACATACCCAGAGGCTTGGCACCCTTGGAGGACCTCTTTGATTTTGATGACGTAGCAAAAAAGCCCACAATAGAACATGTAGAATCAGATATAGAAGTATGCAACATAGGCACTGAAGATAAACCCAAAATGATAAAACTGGCTAAGTCTGTACCTGCAAACATGAAGAAAAAATACATTGACTTGTTTAAGGAATTCATGGATGTGTTTGCATGGAGCTATGAAGACTTAAAGGTCTATGACACCAACATCATACAACATAAGATACCACTGAACGAAAATCAGAAACCTTTCAGACAAAAGCTTAGAAGAATCAATCCAAAACAATTGCCTGCAGTAGAGAAAGAAATTAAGAAGATGTATGATGCAGGCATAATAGTTCCTGTAAGGTTTTCTGATTGGGTGTCAAACTTAGTGGTTGTAAGGAAGAAAACAAGTGAGATTAGACTATGCATAGACTTCAGAAACCTGAATAGAACCTCCTTGAAAGACAACTACCCCTTTCCTAGAATGGAACATATCCTACAAAAGGTGGTGGGCTCTAAGAGGATCTCCCTGCTTGATGGTTTTTCAGGATACAACCAAGTTCTGGTACTCCAGGAAGATCAACTCAAAACATATTTTACCACTCCATGGGGCACCTTCGTGTATGTGAAAATGCCCTTTGGATTGATGAATGCTGGAGCTACCTTCCAGAGAGAAATGGACATTGCTTTCTTAGATGAGATTGGACACTTTATAGTTATCTACTTGGATGACTTGACTGTCTTTTATAAAACTGAAGAAGAAAATTTGAAACATCTGAGGAAATTTTTTGAAAAATGTAGAAGGTATGGTCTGTCCCTAAATCCTAAGAAGACTGTTTTCGGGCTGCAAGAAGGTAAACTTCTGGGCCACATTATATCTGAGAAAGGGATCAGGATAGACCCACAGAGGGTTGAGGGAATACTTCAAATCACACATCCAAGAAACATCAAGGAGCTACAGTCCTTCATTTGGAAGATCAATTTCCTTAGAATATTTATCCCCAATCTTGCCGAGAATCTTAGGAAAATGACTGAAATGCTAAAGAAAGATGCAGGAATTAAGTGGACTGTTGAAGCCAAGAAATATTTTGAGCCAGTAAAACTTTCACTCACCCAGGCCCCTGTCCTTATCAGCCCTGACTTCTCAAAGGATTTTCTGATCTTTTCATTTGCTTCCCAACACACAATAGCTGCAGTTTTGCTGCAGAAAAATTCAGAAGGTAATGAATAGCCTATAGCCTTCTTCAGTAAAGCATTAAGAGATGCACCCTTAAAGTACAACATCATGGAAAAATAGGCCTATGCTCTAATTAAGGCCTTAAAATACTTTAGGGTATACATTCTGCATTCTCACACCATTGCCTATGTGCCAAATATAGTGGTCAAAGATATCTTGTCCCAAGACCCTGATGGGAAAAGAGGCAAATGGATTGCTACCATCTTGGAATATGACATTGAAATAAAACCCACCAAACTAATCAAAGGTCAAGGCCTGGCCCAATTAATGGCTGAATCAAACCTACAGGCCTTGGACATTAACATGATGAATGCCTTAGATGAGCAGGAAGGATTGCCCCATCCAACTGTCGAGGAGCAGTTCCAGAACTCTCCTTGGTATACTGATATCCTTTATGTGCTCACTAACCTCAATGCCCCTCCAGAACTCTCCAAAACAAAGGCCAGATTCATAAAACTCAAGGCTATAAATTACTGCATTATGAATAAAAGCTTATATTGGAAAAATCCTAATGGCCTTTGCTGAAATGTTTGTCTGAAACTGAAGCTGAAAGAATCAAACAAGAATTCCATGCTGGGGAGTGTGGAGGCCACCTGAGTTGGAAAACCACTGCAAATAAGATACTCAGGGCTAGTTACTATTGGCCTACCCTCTTCAGTGATGTCCATCGAATGATACTTTCCTATCATAAATGTCAGATCTTTGAGGGCAAAAGAAAGCTCCTTCCCCTCCCTCTACAACCGATCACCATAGAAGGCCCTTTCATGCAATGGGGCCTAGACTTTATAGGAGAGATTAATCCTGCCTCCTCTGGACAACATAAATGGATCCTGACTGCTATAGATTACTTCACTAAATGGATAGAAGCCATACCCACTAGGAATGCCACTGATTTTGTCATCATTAGGTTCCTAGAAGACTTAATCTTATCTCGGTTTGGTTGTCCAAGGAAAATAATCGCTGATAATGTTGCTGCTTTCGGGTCCAAAAGAATGATTGATTTCTGTCACAGGTACAGAATAGCACTTGGGAATTCAACTGCCTATTACCCCCAGGGTAATGGCCTAGCTGAATCATCAAATAAAATCCTGGTTACAATCATTAAGAAGCTGCTGGAAGAGAAAAAAAGATCATGGCATAAAAAGTTGATACATGCCTTGTGGGCAGGCAGGCTCACTACAAATAAATCTATTGGCATGTCACCCTTTCAGCTGGTTTATGGGATTGAAGCAGTGTTTCCTACTAGTCTTGGAGTTCCAGTGATTAAACTTGTTCAGGAGATCCAATCAGAAGAGGACAACATGATAAGGAGAATTAATGAAACAATCCATTTGCAGCAAACAAGAGAGCAGGTTTATGACAGAGCTGTCAGAGTATAGGAAGGCATAAAGAGACAGTTTGAAAAAAGAACCAAAGCTTCAGATTTCAAGGTTGGAGACATGGTTTTGAGATGGGATTCGAGAAGAGAGGACAAAGGAAAACATGGCAAGTTTGATAGTTTGTGGCAAGTTCCATATATCATACAAGCCACTATGGGTCCCAATGCGTTTTTTCTGCAAGAAATTGATGGCACAGAATTGTTTGGGGGTCCTGTCAATGGCAGGATGCTCAAACATTACTTCTATTGATTTTCCATTTCCAGTTTCATCTCCATTGTACATACCATTGCAAGTTTTCATTTTCAGAAAAAGGGAAAATGTTCCAAAAAACAGAATGAAAAGAGCGGTTCAGGAATGCTCAAAACATGAACCTCTGAATTAAAAAGCATGGCTCAAACCTGATCAAAATCCGAGCCAAAGGAAGCTGAATAGCTGGTCCTAATAAGCTCAAAATCTGGATCAACAGTGAAAGAGAATCAGCTCTAATATGCCCAAAACCAGAGCTGAAGCAAAGAAAAGGGGTGACTCAAATATGCTCAAAACCTGAGTCACAAGAAAGAAAGAAGGATGTTTCACAGTTGCAGAATTCCATGCCTTCACAGTTTTTTTTTCTACAAGTTTCTGCCCAGCAAGTCAGACAGTCTAATCCTGGCTTGGCTGTGTTTAAATTTCCTGTCTTAGAATGTAGGTGAAGAAACCTGTTGGACAGTTTAATCCCAACAAGTAGTAGATTAGGTAGAGAAATAGATGAGGTCAACAGTCTAATCTGGCCTCATGGAGCAATAAGGGTAGATTTAGAATAGGTTTGTTTTTGTTTTGCAAAATAAAATGTAAAGGGTCTGCTAGTTCAAATGCACCCAAGGGAAAATTGTAGAACTGTAGTTTGGGTAGGTAGATTGGTTGGGAAATATTTTTGCTGATGTTTCTATCATACTGTGGCAGCTAAGATTGAAGAAGAAAGATGGCTTATGACAGCAGGCATCTGGCCTACTCCAAAGATCATCTCTGGTTTCTTGACTCCTTCAAGGAGAAGCCATCCCCATGTGGAGCCACTGTTAGCCCCCCTTATGAAATTCTTGACAAGCAAGCTGGGGGTGGAATTGTTTTGGAAGCCTTCAAGGAATGTCTTTCCCTTGAAAACCCATCTTCCTTGAAGTCCCCATGTGCTAAGCCTGATATACACCCCCTCTGCTAATTCATGCCCCCCCAAGAGGCCTTCTTTTACCCCTTATACCCCTGAAAAACCCCATAATTTCATGATTCTGTCTTCCTTCCTCCATAAACCCCATTTCATAAGGTCTAGGGTCTCTTCTTAGCATTATTGGAGTTTCCATTTCCTTTGAAAAAGCATTGAAAAACCATAAAAACACATATTTTCCATACATCAGACTTTAGCCCCCTCGGGCTAAGTCTCCAATCCTTTTCTCTCCATGCGCCCGAGCGCCATAACCACTTGCTTAACCCGTCGGGCGCTTATTCTCTCCACTGTCTTTTCCACCCAAAAATCATAAAAAACCTTTGTTAAAGCACATTTTCAGGTTTTTATTATTTTCTAAAGATTGCCGCCAGTTTTATTAACCGACAAATATCCGCCGTAGATCTGATCTACAGATCCAATAGGGCGGAACGCGGCGTTTCCCCGTGGGCCCCGTCAACCATACGTCTTTCCTCCAAATCCGGCGGTTTATTCCGCACCATTTTTGCGTGTTGGCGGTTTTTCCCCAACGCCGGGCGATTCCACTCATAAACTGACACGCGTCCTCTGTCCGATTTTCAAACTGCTTTCCCCGATCGTTAAAGTCATCCCCCGCGCGCTAACTCACGACCCGGGACGCCCAGCGAAACCCATGTCAACCGTCCGATCCCAGGCGCCCCATCCAATGGCTCCCGATCGTCAAAGACGCACGATGTTTAATAAAGTTGCGCGCGCGATAGTCCGTGTCCTGGATCGCCTTCAATCATCCTCCGTCGTTGATCTACGCCCGATCGACGGTTCAGATCTGTCCCTCCATTGTTGACCAGTCCACGGTCTCCTGCCTCACCCCGTCTCGCCATGTCATTGCCACATGTACGCCCCATACATTCTCCGTCTCCGACATTATATCTTTGGTTTTATCATGATTTTTAATGTTTTTCGTTCGTCTATTACGTGCATTCGCACTGTGTTTCATTATTCCTCCGCCAAAGCATTCCGCCATTGTTTTCCATGATCTCTCCCCATTTCTCCATCTGCATGGTTTTTTCCGGCACGTCCATTTCGTCCATCCACATCACCCACCACCCTCGCCCATGGATTTCCCCACAGTCTTCGTGTCTTGCAGGGATATTTGAAAGAAATGGCTGCCATGATCGCCCAGTTTCCTATGCAGCGGCCGAGGGATGCAGGAAAGCTTTGTACCTTGGTACATTTAATGAAGAAGGCCCAGGAAGGTGAAGACAGTTTGTTTATTCAAAGAACAGGGTTCAAGATCAGTGAAAATCTTTCAACGCTATTAAAAGCCCGAGCTAACCTGTCAGAAGAAAAATGAGAAGGCAGAGTCATCCAGTACAAGCAAAGGAGATTAGGGCATGTTAATGAAGATCTGGAACCCTAAATCAGTGTGTTCAAAGGCAAAGCAGTAGATTACAGACCCCGAGGATCGATCAAAGGATCCTGAGCGCAGACAAAAGGTAATATCAGGGTTTTCGTTAGCAGAATGTTTTTCTATATCAGGTACTGGGCACCCATACTGTCTTATTTATGCGCCGTGTCCCTAAAAAGATTTCCACCAGACTACAACTCAAAAAACAGTCAGAAATTTATGAGACAGACCTTTCCAGCAGTTTATTTCACTTTGTTCAAATCATCTAGGAGTACTTCAGCCAAAAGATGTCAAGATCAAATCTGGAGCAGATCATTCTCTCACAAGGGAGGTGACAGAGATTAAATATGCAGCATGTCAAGCAGAATGGGCTTCGGCCCTGCATTCATTGTTATGTTTAATGATACATTTAATTTTCACCTACTCCTTCAGTCGAGCTCAGGCTCATTCTCTGCTATAAAGCACAAAAGAAACATTTTAAGGGTTGTTGATGAGAAATCAGTGGAATGCAAGCATTGTTCCTATTTGAGACAAGTTCTCTGTGTATATTGTAAGATAGGCTGAGATTAGATGTATTCAGACTGAATGTTCAAGCTATGGGCTATGATGTACCTGATTGGTGTTGTTTTTAATATGACAAGCATGTTTCTTTGGATCCTGATCTAAAGCAGCTGGTGATGTTTCCTCTTTCTCTGTATTTGTGATTGACTTGCTCTCATTGCATGCTACATTTCATTTCATTTCTACTAGTAGGGCAACAGAAGTATAATATAGGATTCACCCTTGATAGGTGCCTTATGTTTCCTGCTCTCCCTACCTCAATGTTTTCTGCTTATATGTGTATCTGAATGTTGATTTCAATTGATTTAACCAGTGTAGTGGATGATGTTGCCTGCTCTCTAATGTATGAATTGATGAAGTCCATGTTTAGATGTTCTTGGTAAGATTTAACTGGAAGGTTTGGGAAAACTGGGGATTAGTGTTAGCCCTGTCCACTAGGATCTTTGCACGACCAGCTAGCCTTTCTGAGATCCCTTGTTTTACCCCTAATTCTTTCCAAGTGGGCCTGGAGTTAAATGACCTTTGGCCTGATCTATAGACAGAGTTGGTTGGTTCTCCTCCTTCATTTTCAATCCTTTGTCTCCCATTCCCAATATCTCTTTCAAGATCCAAATGCTCTAGATGACTAGCCCAACTGAAAGCTTGCACATTGATTACAAATAAATCCTTTCTTGACCCCATAGCCCAATGGCTTTTATGTTCCCTGAGTTATATGTCTCTGCCTAAGCTTCCTCTTTGCTCATCCTTGTCACATATTGGTCCTTCTTTTCCTGATTCCCTCCAACCAAACATAAACAATCAAATAAACAACCATGAGCCTACAACTAGCCTAAAATCATAACCTAAGAGCTTCAAAGATATATCTTTTGACTTATATAGAGAGATCCCTCTCTGGACCTAGGAGGGCTAGATCCTAAGGTCTGAAAGTGGTTCTATGTTGTCTCATATTTTGGTCTCTGTCAACCTGGCCAAAACATGGGAACCCCAATAGGATCAAGTGAATTAAAATAGATTTAATTCACTAGTAGTGATCTACCAAGTAACTGATGATTCACTATTTATAGCTGCATGAATGTTAATTCTGGTGGAGACCCATTTGAGAAAAAGCTTCAAGGCAACTAAACTATTAGTTTTATTTTTAGCAAACTATCCAAATGCAATTATAAAACCACAGGAATTCCATGATGAATTGCGCAATCAACAAAGGTTGAATTTGGTATTTTATAGGGGTTTAATTCTCTAGGGATTGCATAAGCAGGGTAGGCTGAGGGTAGGCTAATAATTGGCTATGTGTTTTTCTAAGTTTGGGGTGATCACAAATACATTATATTGTTTCTTGATTCCTTGGTTGATTATACAATAAAGATAGATGGGTTTTGAGAATTTTTTTCCCCAGGAGTATTTGGTGTTGTGTATTTATTTACCTCTTTCTCTTACTTGTATGTGATTGAGCGATCATGTTTATATTCCGAAAATATTGTAGAAGGATCCAGTATCTTTCTTTAGTTCATTACATGATCAGATTGAGTCCATTGATATAATTTCTACATGGTTTTATATTTTTGTTAGATATTTTCTACACATTGTGTCTTAAATGCAATAACTGGCTAGCAATGAAAATATTGATATGGTCAATAATCAACAAGGCTTAACAAATATCTTGAATCTATGTTCTTAGTGTAACCTACATACAATAGTTAGCTGCCAATGCAACAATAGCAATGAAAATTGACTGAAAAAAATAATTAAACATAATATTGGTCTAAAAATACTTTATATTTGGTGAATAAATATGAATGGCTTGTGATTTGTTTATTATCACTGTAACTTGTATATAATACTAGTTGAAATATGGTTTTTAAGGGATAAAGGCATTGCATCTACTACATGCTCACTTTTCAATTATGAAATATATCATTGACATATGAATAATTAAATTTAGATGAGGCCAATAAATTCCAAATCATTATATCAACTGTTAATTACACACCATGTTCATATATCTTGAAGGTTTAATCCAACACTGAAATTTTGTTGCTTGGAAATGGTTGTAGTGTGACAAATGAAATAATTGCTATGATTGATCAACAATTTTCACAATTTGAATTGGAAATGTGAAGCAATGTTGAACTAACAACAAAATATATTCAACACCCAATTAAAGGCCAATTTTATAAAACTTTTAGAAAATAAACTTTCAAACTCATTTCCATGTTAGGTGTAGGCTTATGCAAAGAGGAAAAACTAGGACCATGATTTTAACTATGCCACTTACCATGCATTCATGTTATCATTTCTTATCCTCACTATAGTCATGGGGTCTGTTTTTACACATTTTCTATTGTCTCTTCCTTGGTGTATCAACTTTTAATCTCCAAAATTTCTTCCTTGTTCATAGCTTCACCTATTTATAGATACCTCACTCAACTGCTTCTTAGGTTCTCTTGTTTGTCTTTTTTCCTGTCACATTCCACCATTTATAAAATCCCTCTAACAAAAAAATAAAGGTATCAAATATTTCATACACTTAGTGAAAAGATGGGTACCACCTAGAACCCTTAATAGTTCCTACTTTATAGAACAATCAATTATTTGTAGATGAAGGTTGTATAGTCGACATCTTCAATTATAAGACTTGGCTCATCCAAGATAAAGGGAAGTTGAATAAGATGAGTGGAGGTAAATCGAATAGTATATATATAATATAGATAAGTGGAACCAACCCAACTATTAGATGAGTCACCCAAGCAATATGGAATTGGCCTGGGGAAATGTAAATTCATACAACAAATTTCCATACATACATGTGGCAATTATCAATAGTTTGGAAATAAGTGGATTAATAGCTAAATGCTAGAAAACTAATTGAGCAAGATAGCTACGAAAGGAAATCATGTCAATAGTCTTATGATCACAACCATATACCTTTAGTTTCAAGTTGAATCCAATGGTGTACAATATAGAGCTGTTGGTATTTTTCACTTTTACATAGAGAATGAATTCCCACACTGTAAGATAGCCAAGAAGTATTTCAATCATAGGAAATATTAAAAAAAAACATAAGGAATCCATAAATTATATCAGAAATTAAGCAAGTAATAAAACACAATTAATTCACTCACAAATTGTTTTTCATAAATACATATAAAAAATCCAAACCATTCATGACACAATGACCATGATGTGTACTCTAGAAACACAAATGGGAAAACTAGCATTCATTGGTTTCCCGATGTTCATTTTGAGAAGTCTCTAGTTACAATGCCATTTCTCCTTTTAATGCTGACCCTCCTTTAACTAAAATCCACACTGGGAATGAAGGTGGAGGGAAATAAGGAGAGATAAGGAGCAAGGAGAAGGCCAACAATCATGATGCTTCATTTCTCATTCCTCAACCATCTCCTTGCTTTTTTAATATTTTAATTAATCCAATTTTCCTTCTCTGCCTCTCTCTCTCTCTCTCTCTCTCTCTCTCTCTCTCTCTCTCTCTCTCTCTCTCTCTCTCTCTCTCTCTCTCTCGCTCTCTCTCTCGCTCTCTCCACACTTACATTTGTTTACAATCTTTTCTAAGCTTCATAATTTTTCGAATAAATTTTGCAACCGATGGGTCACCAATTTAATGGAAGCGTTGGTTGTGGAGTTTAACTAATGAAGGGACTTGATGGAGATCAAGATGAGAGTGCCATTATTAATGATAATATGGTAACATTAATTCAAGAATTAAAGAGCGTTGATTCTATTCAACATTGCAATGATCTCCAATTAACATTATTTTGATTTAGAGTGAGTTTAGGAACGTAAAGGTGATGTGAAAGGTGACCTAATCATGTCTAATCTTAAACTTGTAACTGTAATAATATTGACACAATATTCACAATAGGATATCTTAATGGTACCTTCAATACTAGAGAATAGATTTGATGATAATTTTGGTTCATTATCGTCACATAAATCAACCCAAATCATTGTGCATGGTGGTTTTATAAGCCTCATGAATGAAAATCGCCTGACCTACTTTTCAAGAGGATTTACTGTGATTTTTCATGTCCAAGTCCCTTCCCCCTATTGTATGTCTATTAAGGTATTCGAAAGTAACAAAATCTCCATGGAGAGCAACACATCAATTTCCAAGAAAACTAGAGGTTAAAGCTACAACCAAAGGAATCAAATATTGGGTGGAGTTTTTCTTGCAAGGAACCAAACCGAGGCTATATCTAGAAATAATTTTGATCATTTTCTATTTTGTTTGATTTTCTTAATAGTCCAATATTCACAAAAATAATTTCTAATTTCCAACTATTACGATATTTTTCCCTATACATAGAATTTTTGGGGACTATATCCATCCCCGCGATAATTGATTTTCTTCTCTACACGCTTGAATTGGCTGAGCAAGAAGTGACCATTATACTTGAATTCTCTAGGATACTTATCATTCAAATTCTTCCTAAAATTGGTAACTTATATAGATGAAGGCACACACTTATTAAAACTCTTAAATCAATACCTAGAGAATACCTTCAATGAGTCTTGAGTTTCGTGTATTCTCAAAACCTCTTGGTTATAATTTCTAATATCAAATCAATCATGATTTTGGGAATTATTCAACTTGAAATAGTGTCACATCTCTTCAAATTTCTTCTTGAATACTTGTCCAATGATACAAACCTAATTTGTACATATAGACAAAAAGGAAATAATTATGATGTGCTGAGGCCTTACTTTATAATTTACATACCATATTTCATTAAAGTTATTATATTTTCTTAAGTTATTGGAGTAGTTTGAGTTTATCTAGAATTAGTTATGGTTGGGATTAAGGTTTTATAGAAACCATATATAAAATTCATAACTAAATTAACCTTTACCCAAGTGGCTTCAATTACTAATTTACAGAATAAAAACTAAGAAGAAATATACGATACATTATTCTATTCTTAAATAAAGAATGCTAAATAATTGGTGAAGAGAAAAGATTAATTCTTATAAAGAATGCTAGATAATTGGTGATGAGAAAAAGAATGAAAGAAATGATGACACCCATAACGAAACTTTGGCACTTGGTGAAGAATGTTAAATATTCAGTGAAGAGCCTAAAAATAATGAAAGAAATGTGACATCTGTAACAAAAAATTTGGGGCTCGGTGCTTTACCCATGCAAAATCATCATCATGTACCATTGAATATAAAATGAATGGTCATACAACATCAATACCAGCGAGAATGTTGGAGGAAATGAAGTGGAAATTGATGAAAAGAATAATACCAATGGGAATGTTTGAGTCGAAAATGACGTGGAAATTAAGTTTCAACATCAGAAGGGCTGCACTCCACTTTTCTTGAAATGAACACATGCTTAACGAAAACTCTTGTTCTTGGAGCTTTACATATAAACTCATCAATACACTTTGTCACATCAATACCATCAAATGAAGTGGAAAAATGATGAAAAGCATAATACAAGCGAGAATGGCCTAGGAAATTAAGTGGAAAATGATGCAAAGATTAATACCAATGGTAATGTCGAAGAAAATTAAGTGGAGAATAATCAAAAGTGAAGTAAATGGCATGGCATGACTACAATCCACTATTATCGATTTTCTTGGACACGAAATAATCGTCAAAATGAAAGAGTGGAGTGCACTTTTATTTTTCGTTGCATCATAAAAAGTATACATAATAGGTACTTTTTGGATACAATATTTAATTCTGGATCCAATGAGTGTCTACACTTGAAATTTGAGTAAACCTATAAGGAGATAAGCCAAAAATACAATTAAAAAAAGTAGTTTTCTTCTTTTCCCTCCAAAATTCATAACTCTTGTTTTATTATTTTAACTATTATTTTATTATGTTTCCTTAGGATGTCACTTTTAGGCTGAAATTTCCTATAATTATACATATCTGGCACAATTATCTCTTAGACCAAACGATTTTATGAATGTAGGAGCTCCTTGAGATTTTCTTCATTGTTGTTGTTAGATTTGCTGCTTGATCTGTTGTTGGTTTTGCTTCTTTTTTCCTTGGTTCTCAATGTTGTTGTTGGTATTTTTTGCTACAATTTTATTGAGTTCTTCTTTGTTTTTTTACCTGCATGCAAACTAGACCCACCCTTTTGAACTCCAAGACCAGATTTATCTAATGGTGATCTTTGGATCTCAAGAAAACTATCAAAGGCCATGGTACACTTTTCCATATTCTGTTCCTTTCTCAAGGATACCACTTCAACTTCTAATTTCTCACAATTTTTTTCCTTCTCTTAGTACTGCTTCCTCATACCTTCCTCAACTTTTTCTAATTCTACAAACTTAATCTTTAAGCTGACATTCTCTTCCTTGAGCTTGGCCTCCTTATCATCACATATATGTAACGATTTTTCTTGAACCTTGCATGTGGCTATTAGTATAGAAATCTCAACTCTAAGACCCTTAATAACATTTTCATCTTCATTATGTGCCTCAGCATGATCTAAATCTGAATCATCAAAATTATAACTCAAAAGAAAATAATTATTATTTATACCTTTAGTGTCATTATTTTATTATCTCTTCTCATCATTTGCTAAATCATGTGCACTAGAAGAATATGACTCTTGTGGATGGGATTATTCATTTTGAAGGCCCTTGTTTTTGTTCTTCTTCTTTTTTTCTCTTCTTCTCATTTTATTTATTGTTGCTAGTACCATCACTAAATATGGATTCTCTCTTGTCCCACATTTGCTTCGCACGTTTCAAACCTACTAGCCTCTTCAAATCATCATCATGAAGATCTGTGTAGATTATCCATACATCTTGTGTATCCTGTTATAGAACTTCATCTGTAATCAGATTCTTGCCACCACCTTCACATAATACTATCCAAATTTTATATCCACAAGAAAAAAAATTGAGATTTAACATTTTTGTGCCATACCTTATAATTTTCAGTAGTGAGGACAACCATTCTGAAAAAAAAATCAAGTTTTGCCAACAAACCCCAGATATAATCTCCAACAATCAACATGCAACCAAGAGCCCCACTATGATACCAATTTTTGGAAACCTTTGAGCACTAATGCAAGGGGGTGGGTGGGGGGGTGAATCAATAGTGTTACTTTTATACAATTTTCACAAATTTAAACTTCAATTACTTAATCACACATATGTTAGCCAACATCTAATAAAAAAATTCATAACGTGTGCACCATATCAACAGAAACTAAAAACCATAAACAACAATAAACAAGCACACAATCACATCATCACACAGGAGACACAAAATTTTAGGTGGAAACCCTTCCGGGAGGAAAACCACCCTTATTGTTGTTCCTCTACTTTTAATTTCTATTATGTCAAGAATTATTTTTTTTACATAGCTATCTCACACCTATCAACATGGAGACTCGACCTCATCTACAATAGGCCATCGAGTAAGAGACTCGATAATATTGATCAGCTTAGAAGACTATGTTCTCACACGAATCTATGGACTACCATCTGCTGAAAGCCACCATGATCAGTCGATCCTCGCCCAACTCAGATTGAACTATCCAACTACCATTGGATTGAGAAACTATTCCTTTCATTGAAACTTCGACATCCTTTCTCCTCTCTCCTAAATTCGCCACTCCTCTACACTATGTGGACCTCATTTCATCAATTTTTAAACTAGATCTAAGATGCTCTGCTCAAGAAGAATTCAACTCTATAAACATGATTTCAACAAAATGCTATCATCTTCAAGTCAAAAGACAAATACCACAAGAAGTATGCTTATGAACTCAAGAAAATAGTGGTCACATCAAAATTGAATACCATCAACAAAAAAATATAAAATCCCCACACCAAAATATGAATGTTGCATAATACAATAAACATCATAAGAAATTATGGGTATGTGCCAAATGCATCAACATCTCATGCAAAAAAAGTGTGAGAATCACCAACAAAAACTATCTAGCAACATAAAAAACTATCCAACATTGTCTTCGCTAAAAAAACTTCAAATATGATCTATTTTGCAACATGAATTAGATGTGCTCACTATGCAACCTTTAGCACTCATACGTTGAAGCATATACCCTCACAACTAGGTCTGAAGCATAATGATTGTTTGCAGCATTCTCTTGCACACATACAGTCAACATCAACCATCACACAACTCCCAAGTGATGAATATAAAACATGTAGGGATAAATTGAGTTTGGGGATAGAATTGAGGGAGCATAAATTGCACCAAATAAATCCAATAAGACCACTAATTTTGCACTAAATTAGTTCACATCATTGGAATACCTTTTCAAACCATTCTGAACCTTTAAAACTTCTAGAAGCCTCTAGGAATTTCCATGCCAATTTTCTTCTGATTTGTGTGAGGATTGTAGAGAATTTTTCGTGTTTTCTTTTGGTCACATGAAAAGCACAAGCTAAACTCGACCGGTCGTATGCACATGCTTGATTATCAATGACTGGATCTTTTCATATGCATGCACAGGCTTAGCTCCATGTGAATGGGGCAAAGGATGAAGAAAAACAACAATCCTTCAGCTCAAAACCTCTACCACCTATTGTATCCTCTTTTCCAGCATCTGTACAAGCCTCTAAACTTATGACATAGCCTCTGAAACATTTGCAAGTGGATCAAACATGTATCCCAAGTGTCACTGCCAAATTGACCTAGAAGGACAACACAGAAGGTTGGAAAGAGTGCCAACAAGTCCTCCACTCTTCAACAAACATCTTCAAAAGTTGCAACACCTATGACAAACCTGCAACACCTTTGTAGCATTATCATCATGATCATCATAAAAAATAAGGCCATAACACTACAACAATTCATCTCCATGAGTACACCCATGAGGACCTAGATGAAGACCTAGTTGCAAACTCAACTAGTGTGCCAATCATCATATCCATCACATGTACATCTAGATCCACCTGTAGCAACATCATCAACCAAACTAATTCCATCATATGCCCATCATGAGTAACATCATTGCAAAAACAACTAGTTGCAACCATGCTACAATAAATTTCATCCAAACATCAACTAGTTTACAAGGGTTAATGTCATAAGGTTAACATCAATGCCAACGAGCTAGCTACCATCATGAACCTATGCCAACATCAGCTAAGTGTAACCATGCACACCATAATGCCAACAAATTAAAGTATGGTACGTGAAATAAAATTACTCACAATTAACAGAAGAGCACTGCTACTACTTGATACTTGGGATTTGAAAGGAAAACCCCAAATCATAATAAGTTCAGTAGTGTCATTCACACAAAAAACCAACTAGGATATGAAGATAAATTTATAATAATGAATTGAAGTATAAAAATAATACTTTCTAAACTATTTACGGAACAACATAACTAAAGCGTTAGATGCACAAGTGGCTATTTAGAGTCATCTAGATTACATATATAAACTTGTATAAAAAAGAATAGCAAAACATAATAAAAACATTTGTAAAATAAAATGACATAAAATTCCATTGAGGCTACCCACATAACAATCCTCTGTTGAGAGTGAAAAAATCAAAAGAAATTCATAATTAACGAATAGAAAAAAACTTGGGTTGTAGTTATGCCGAAGAACCCTAAAATCAACAAGATTTTCCTTATATAATATTGTCTCACAAAAATCCAAAATAGGTTCAGAAAAAAACAAATAATTGTGAAATGATACATATCACTGAAGTTTCGAAACCATTTTTCAACTATAACAACAAGAATCAAATATACTACATAAATAGTGAACTACGAAATGACTCTATGCCATCCTTATCTCAAACCTCGATACTGAGTCATAAAAACCATAAAATTAAAGTATGGGTGGAATCTTACTTGAAGATGATGATTTATGGAGGTTAAATAATATTGTAACCCTGTAGGAAAACTCTATTTGATCCATCGTGAAATATTAACTAGAAGAAACACCCTCAGCAAGGGTTTTGATCAAAAATGATGAAAAGGACTTCCGATAGAGAGAGAAACCTCTCCAATCCTACGAACACAAAGAGAGAGAAAATTAAATTTATTCAGATGACATAAATATATAAAATCTAAGTAAAATAATGTAAGTGACATAAAAGTTTAGAGAAATTTTCGAATTCCATTTACCTTTTCTGAAATCCATTGCAAAGTCAAAAAGAATGATTCCACTTGAAAGGTGAGAGACCAACACCACAATGTAATTAATACTCTCATATAATTTAATTGGGTGATAAAAATAAAGAGAAAATAACCTTATAAACCTAGTTGCGGAGCGATTGAAGCATCAAAAGAAAACAAAGGAAATTAATGAAGTTTTCGTAAACATGTAATACTAATTAAACTTCGAGAAACCCTAAACCTATTGCTACCATTGATTATGTGAGATTCAATCTCGAGCATGGATTTTGTAGGTAAAATGTATGATACAAGAGAAATTAAGAAGTAGTGTATGTTATTTATAGATCAATTGGAACAAAAATAATAATATATGAGAAGTCTTTATTACTCAATTCTATTATTAATATATAGAAGGAAGGATGAGGAAAGAAGAAACTTCATAATGAAACAAAAGTATTCAGATGTGAAAGGCGGCCTAAGTATGTATTGTTAGGGTCTCTGTAGTTTGCAAGATTGGCAAGAAAAAACACTGCAGAGCCTACATCAAAACCACTTTGGAATCCTAGGATCTAACCCTCCTCGATTCAAAGAGGGATCTCTCTATGTGAGTGTTTTCAAAGATATTTCTTCAAGGCTTAGGATATGATATTAGGCTAGTTATGAAGTACAAGGGTTTTTTTTTTGTTTTGGTTGGAATGGATATCATCAAAATGAAGGAAGTCATTTTGAAGGGTAAAGGTGTGAGCAGGTTGAGAGAATGGTTCAACTGATAGGATAAGTAAGAAACAATATCAATCCATTGGGCTATGGAGTCACAAAAGGATTTAATTGCACAACAAGTTTCAAGAATGGTCCATGGGGCAAGTCATCTATGTCAAAGGATTCTTTAGATTGATTTGTGATATGGAAACATAAAACGTGCTGTGAAGGAAACAAACACACAAGAAAAACAAAGGACAGCCTAAGATCAGGTAAGTACTTTTAAAATAGCCTGCTTTTGGCATGCACTTAATGGAAAGACACAAAAGTAACCTAAGATCAAGTAAGTACTTTTAAACTAGCCTTCTTTTGATATAATTTTGAGGTAAAACATTAAAAACAAAGAACAGCTTAAGATCAAGTAAGAACTTTGAATCTAGCCTACTTTTAGCATATTATTAAAGTAAAACATTCATGACAAACATAAAAAGTAGCCTAAGATAAGGTAAGTAATTTTAAACTAGCCTGCTTTTGACATACTCGTAAGGGAATTTTTCAAAGCAACTGTTGGAGAAGAAAATAGAGGACAGGACTAACCATAGACTTCTCTAATTCAACTTTACTTAGCAGACTTTTCAAGAACTTTCAAAGACAATATCTCAAGTTATACTAAGTAAACATGGGCTTACCAACTCTTCACTGGTTATACTCTATTCGATCATCCTCAAAACAACATTGGAAGAAAACATAAAGATAAAGATTTAGGGTACTTGACAATAAATCCTAATCTATATTTGTTGTTCTTTATCAGAGAAAGTGGACAGGATGGAAAACATGAGAAAAATGACAATTACAGTAAGAAAAACATCACCATTGACATAAACCAAGATCCCATAAATCAGCTTGTGTATTTGATGTTCAAACCGTTTACAATCTTCAAGTCCAGTGGGTCTTTTACAGCTTCAAACTTCTCATTTCAGCCTATCTTTCTTCAATTACAAAATAGAGCTTCAGTAGCCTCAATAGCTATTTACACTTGATAAGTATTCAACCAACAATAATAATGAACTCCTCATATGATATATATAGGTAAATTTGAGGAGGTGGAGTGAAAAGAAGGTCTTTTTGTTCAATTAATACAGAGTAAGTGCTTCTCGACCTTTGGGAGGCCTAAAGGAGAAAATTTCAGATGTTTATCACTATTTTAATCAATTTTTACATTAACTTTCATCAACTTCAATCACTTTTGTTGACTTTGGAGGCTTTTGGTAGGTTGGCAATTAATTCTGAGTTGTCTTTAGCAAATATCTCTAACTGTGCATTCAATTTGTATTCTTTTGAGGAAAATGAACCTGTAGGTGGCATTTTGAGTATTAATTGCCTCACTGATGTGGCATTTGGATTCTCTCTTTGTTGATTTGTGTTGATTTGGCACTTTGAACTTAAATTAGGCCTTTGATTTTTCTTTTGGGCCTTTATAATCATCTTTGAGCTTTAAACTTTATCTGTTGACTGTACTCTCTTTTAATCATCGTTTTCCTTTGGTTTTCGGCCTTCATTCCTTCCTTTAGTTTCTTTTTGGGCTTTCTGTCTTTAATCATTATGCTTTATCCATATTTGGCTTGGTTCTAAGCCTTGGAAAATTTGTCTTTATGCTTAAATTTTCCTCTTCCCTTTTTTGTTGTGTACAGGTGTCTGGGGCATCCTGAGGGTTTGACTGCATAACTAGTGTTGATATATCACCGATCAAACCATTAAATTAACCCTAGAAGCTTATATTATACATTTTTTTGGGCTTCATAGGTGGTAATCTTCGGCTCTGTTTCTTATTTAACCCTGAGAAAACCTTTTGGCTTTAAAACTACTCTCGAACCCTGCAAAAAATCGATAAAAACATTAACAAAACCTGCGCGGGAGGTTTTGATTACTCACAAAGGTCAAGCGGAGGCGGAAGGAGTAGTGAGGTAGAGGAAATGCATGTAGGGGGAGGTTTTATGGACAAAAACCATGAAAAAAAGGTTTAAAACAGCATTTGGCGCGAAATATGGCTTAGTGGTTTTGCGAAAACCGTCATTGGTTTTTGCGCGGCATCCAGGCGGTAAATGGTTTTGTGCGTATCGAATGAAATACAATCAGAAGGTGAGGTGTGGCTTCCAGGAAACCAGCGGTTTCACCTGAATTTTGGTGGTTAAACCCTGGCCGGGAAAGTAACGTGAAACACGATGTGAACCGTTGGATTTGGAGGCATAGATCCAACGGTGGGGGAGGAGCGCGATGGAGAGAGGTACACGGGCAAAAATTGTAGTGGGAGCCAGGTGTCAGCCAATGATTGGATGGGTGGTTGGATAATGGTGGGTGGGCCATAATGCTAATGTCATCTCTTTTGTTTGGTAGCACAGGTGGTCGATCGGTGATTGGAAAGGCTTGGGTGAATGTGAGCCGTCGAATGAGATGAATAGACAGTAGGAATGTGTATGTGAGGATGGATGGATAGGTATGCTTGGGCGATCGGAGGATGGGAGGGGAGGTGCGATGACCGTTAGATCGATGAGATCGACAGTCATGATCACCCAAGGGAGAAATATAGCGTGGAGGAAAAGCATGGAGGAATGCGGCTTAAGGGAAAAAGGAAGGTTTTATGGGAGAATAACGACCGTGAGCCAAGAAAACCGGGGCTGGAGATAGCGAGAATCCATGACGGACAGGAGGTTAAGGATAACCATTGGATCTCCCAGATCAACGGTGGAGATCCGTTGTCAGGGGAGGTAAAGAGGATGGGAACAACGAGAAGCGAGTAAGATGGGGAGTACCGACAACCGTCAGATTGATGAGATCGACATCGGAGATCTGTTGTCGGGGTTTGAAACATCGGCAAGGGAAAAGAAGAAGTGTAACGGAGGAACAAAGCGTTTTTCCGATGTGATGGGGGCTTAAAGATGGGTGCTGGTGCAGTGGTCCCGTGGGGAGATAAGGTGACCAGGAGCAGAGGAAAAGGGGCTAGCGGCTAGGATTTAGTGCCAGGTCGCGGGTGTTAGGTCATATGACAGAGAAGGAGCTGAATTTTTAAGCCCTCGGGGGCTTAAAGCCTGTGTATAAAAAAGGGCACTTTTTAGGCCAAAGGAGGGGTTTTTAAGGGTTTTTTTTAGGTTCTGATAAGGAAAAAAGGATAATTTAAACCATAAAAAAGGATTTTTTATGAGTTTAAAAGGGATTTTTGAAGGTTTTTAAGGAAAATGAAGGGTAAATGAGAAGGAGAAAAGGGGATTTTCAGAGCAAAATGGAGGATAAATGAAAGGGAAAAATGACTAAAATAGGCTTAGAAAATGATGGAAAATGGCCTAAAAAATAGTCTTTTTTGATATCAACAAGATTACTTGGTGGATTTTTTTGAATGAAACAGCAATGAAAATTACTCTTTGAGTTTACAAAGCATCAGAAGGCTTCAAGAATGAGAAATTTTCTATGAAAATAATCTCTTGAAGGCTCAAGACTTGTTTTAGCCATCATTTGCTATGACAAAAATTTACTGATGGCTAACAGTGGCTCCACTTGGGGATGGCAGCTCCTTGGAGTTGTCAAGAACTTCAGAAATTGATTTCTGGGATGTATACCTATGCCTTATCCATTGACAACATTTCTTCTTTGATCATGCTGCTTAGAAAAGATGATCAGTATTTCATATCAGCAAACAAATTTCTCCCAAACATTCTACCTACACAGCCTACCTTTCCTATCATTTTTTTCTTCATAAGGTGCACTTGGACTTGCAAACCTTTGACATCAAAATTTTATTCTTTTATTGAAAGCAGGAAACTAATATAAATCTACCCTTATTTCTTCCATGAGTTCAAATTAAACAGGTGAACTCATAAATTCTCTACCTAAGCTACTATCTTCTAGGATTAAACTGTCTAACAGATTTTTATTCTCTATATTCTAAAAAAAAAAATTAAAACATAGTCAAATCAAGATTAAGCTGTCTGATTTGCTATTGTGTCTATGTCTGTATGTACAAGCTGCACATATACTTTATTTGCAGAAAAATTAAAACAAAACTGTGAGGGCTTAAGATCTGAAAATTTAAAACATGCTTCATTCTTCTTATGACTCGGATTTGGATCTGTTTTGAGTCATCTTTTTTCCTTTCTCTTGGTTCAAGTTTTCAGTGTATTAGAACCATTCTTTTCTTTTTCTTTGGCTCAGGTTTTGGTCTAATTAGATCCATTTCTTTCTATCCTAATCTAATCTACTGATAAGCCAAGATTAAACAGTTTGGCAAATCTAATTCACTAACCTATCAGTAGTAAATTTAAATCTATATAGTCATGATTAGGTTATATGACTAAATAGCAGTGTTCTTTTTAGTAGTGGCATTTAAGCTTGCACACTTTCAGACTTTCTTTTCTTTTTGGTATGGGGTTGTACCTTTCTTGTTCTATTTCTGCCCTCTTTTTCTCTTTTTCTATTGTTTTTGTATTTTTTATTTTCTCAAATTTAAAAGCAGTGTTATATATAATGAACAAAAAACTTGGAAACTTAAGATATCAGCTAACAAAAATAATGTTTGAGAACCCTGCCATTGACAGGACCTCCATAAAATTCAGCTCCATCCAACTCTTGTAAAAATAATGCATTGTTTCCAACAGCAAATTGAATAAGATAAGGGCCTTGCCATAAATTATCAAATTTTCCATGTTTGCCCTTATCTTCTCTCCTTGAATCCCATTTCAATACGTTATCACCAATCTTAAAATCACTTGCCTTGGTTCTTTCGTCAAATAGCTTTTTGATGTTTTCTTGTAGTTGTTGTGCTCTGATGTAGACTTCCTCCCTGGTTTGTTGTAGATGCATAGTCTAGTTTATTCTTCTTGACATATCATCATCTTCAGACTGTATTTCTTGGATCATTTTCATGATTGGCACTCCTAAACTGGATGGAAAAATTGCATCAGTTCCATAAACTAGCTGTTAAGGAGACATCCCAATTGAATTTTTAACTATCAATCTATCTGCCCATAATGCATGTACTAGCTTATTGTGCCATGATTTCTTGTTATCTTCCAACAACTTCTTGATAATGTTTACCAAACTTTTATTTCATGATTCTGCCAACCCATTACCTTGAGGGTAATAAGCTATAGAATGACCCAATATAATCTGATATTTATGACGAAATTCCACCATCTTTTTAGATCCAAATGCAGTAGCATTGTCAGTTATGATCTTCCTAGGACAACCAAATCTAGACAATATATGGTTTTCAAGGAATGAAATGATGACTAAATCTGTGGCATTCCTAGATGGGATGGCTTCTATCCACTTGGTAAAATAGTCTGTTGTTGTGAGGATCCATCTATGTTGGGCAGATGAGGCAGGATGAATTTCCCCAATGAAGTCTAGACCCCACTGCTGAAAAGAAGCTTCAACAGTGATTGGTTGCAGAGGTAAGGGAAGCAGTTTTTTTTTGCCTTCAAAAATTTGGCATTTGTGACAGGCAGTAATCATTTTGTGGACATCTTGAAAGAAAGTGGGCCAGTAGTAACCAGCTCTAAGGATTTTGTTAGCAGTTGACTTCCAGTAGAGGTGGCCTCCACATTCTCCTTCATGAAACTCATGCTTGATCTTTTCTGCATCATTCTCAGGAAAACATTTATTCAATAATCCACTAGCATTTTTCCAATATAAACATTTATCCAAAATGCAGTAATTTACAGCTTTCAACTTTAATAATCTTGCCTTTTTTTTAGACAAACTAGGAGGGACATTTAGATTGAGCAAAAAATACAAAATATCAGTGTACCAAGATGAATTCAGAAAATGATCTTCAATAATTCGAGCTGTCAAATCCTCTTGTTCATCTAATGCATTAAACATGTTTATATCACGAGCTTGAAAGTTGGATTCAGCCATAAGTCTTGCTAGTCCTTGAACTTTTATGAGCTTAGTGGGTTTGATTTCTAAGTCATATTCTAAAATTACAGCAATCCACTTTCCTCTTTTACCATTTGAATCTTGGGTCAATATGTCTTTCACAACTGAATGAGGCACAAATGCTATAATGTGGGAATGTAAAATGTAAACTTTAAAGTCTTTTAAGGCTTTAACCAAAGCAAAGGTTTGTTTTTCCATTATATTGTACTTCAGAGGTGCATCTATTAATGCCTCACTGAAAAAGGCAATTGGCTGCTCTTGTCCATTCATGTTTTTCTGTAATAGGAAAACAACTACTGTGTGTTCTGATGCAAATGAAAAAATGAAAAAATCCTTTGTAAAATCAGGACTGATAAGAACTGGTGTTTTGGTAAATGCTTGTTTTACCAGTTCAAATGATTTCTTTGCTTCTAAGGTCCATTTAACACCTTCTTCTCTTTTAAGCATATTTGTTATGTTTCTAAGTAGTTCAACTAAATTGGGTATGAACTTTCTCAAGAAATTAATCTTTCCAATGAAAGATTGAAGTTCCTTGATGTTTCTAGGATGGCTAACTTGCAATATATCATCAATCCTCTTTGGATATATCCTTATTCTCTCTTATGATATGATATGTCCAAGAATTTTTCCTTCTTGGAGACCAAACAATGTTTTCTTTGGATTTAAGGACAACCCATATTTTCTACATTTTTCAAAGACTTTTCTTAAGTGTATTAGGTGTTCTTCATCTGTTTTAGAATAGACAGTAATGCCATCTAAGTAAATCACTATGTAGTAACCTATTTCTTCTGAAAATGCAATATCCATGGCTCTCTGAAATGTGGTCCCAGCACTCATTAAACCAAAGGGCATTTTCAAATACATGAAAGTACCCCAAGGTGTAGTAAAGGCTATTTTAAGTTGATCATCAGGATGTACCAATATTTGATTGTAACCTAAGAAGCCATCTAGCAAAGAAATTCTTCTAGAACCAACTACCCTTTGTAAGATATGATCCATCTTAGGTAAGGGATAATTGTCCTTTAATGAGGCTTTGTTTAAGTTTCTAAAGTCAATGCAAAGCCTTATTTCTCCTGTTTTCTTCCTAACAGATACAATATTAGACACCCACTCTGAGTATCTAACAGGTACTATAATTCCAGCATTATACATTTTCCTAATTTCCTTCTCTACCAAAGGTAATTGAACAAGGTTAATTCTGCACAATTTTTGTTTAAAAGGTTTCTGGTTTTCTTTGAGGGTTATCTTATGCTAGATTATTTCTGTATCATATGATTTTAGATCTTCATAACTCCATGCAAATACATCAGAAAATTCTTTAAAAATCTAAATGTATTTCAGTTTAATGTGGGCTAGTAGTGTCTTAGATAATTTGATCATTTTGGGCTTTTCCTCACTGCCTATGTTGCATTCTTCCACTTCAGTTTCGATAGGTTCCAGTTTTGGCTTTTTGACAACATCATTCAAGTCAAACAATTCTTCTAATGGGACTAGTCCTTTTGGCAAGCTTTGATCTTTAGATTGCAGCACTTTTGAGTCTTCATTTTCTACATCTATGTTATTTTCTGTTTTATGTTTGGGTTTATGGGTTAACAGATTTATTTCAGCAATCTTAGGAGATTTTTCTTCTTCAAAAAGTGGATTTTATTCAGTAGGACAGTCTTGTTCATAGTCTGAATGTGAGTTTGGTGTTTCAAATTCATTTTTGGACTGTAGGAAATCTTCTATTTGTTTATTTCCATAAAAAACTTGCCAGTATTTTTCATTATCTGGGACAGCTGGTCTATATTTGACATGGGTGGTGCATTGCTTGGTTTCATAAGGTGTAAGACAAATTCTAGCAGCAAAAGCTAATCCATTAGCAAGAATGTTTTGGTCCCTCGGGACAAAGGTAAGTTGGAATTCAACAAATGTTTTCAACAAGTCCATGGCATCATCTCTATAGGCTCTAAGTCTAGGATGTTTAACAGTGTATTCCCCATTTACTTGTCTAATTATCAATTCTGAATCCCCATGAACTTTTATTCTTTTGGCCCCTAATTTCTTCAATAAATGTAGGCCTAAAAGGAGAGCTTCATACTCTGCTATGTTGTTTGTACATTGGAAGTTTAATCTATAGGAATGACCCTCAGCATGATTATTTTCGATGTTGTGCACCGATATGCCTGCTCTTGCACCAGTTTTAGAGAAAGACCCATCAAAACCCATACTCCAAAGAGGACTGTTTTCAAATATGTCATTTATTTTAGTATTGTCCTCTTTGTTTTGCTTGCTTAGTATGTCACTGTGTTGTTCCTGCAAGTCTGCACTATGTTGAATTTTGTTTTGTTCCTCAGGATTCTCAATGTTTTGAGGTTTTATTCTTTGATTTTCATGATCTGCTCTATTTTTATGATTGTTTTGGACCTCAAGACCTGTGATCTGTTCAATTTTCTGAATTAGAAAACTGTCTTTTAGTTTTCTCCTTGTTTTCCTCTTAATCTATGGCTGCCACTATGTTTGGATGTGGAGTGACCACTATATTGGGTGATGTTTCAATGACTAACTCTTGCTCATTAGGAATCTCATCATTGTAAAGAATGAATGAGTCAAGGTTAGTGTGTACGGAATAAAGAGGAGAGTTTTCTGGTCTTTCTTGGTTTCTCACCATGTATTTCATGTGAGTTTCCCTATATAGCCTTCTAGGTTGACTGAAGACAGGGACGGTGGCATAAGTCATATCCATCTGCATAGTACCTTGCAACTTAGCACCCCATGATCTTGAAAGAAGCATGCCATATTTGGGGGGTATATCAGCCACTACAATGTCCATCACTAAGTCTTTGGCTGGAATTTGAGCTAAGTTAACACATAGATCTTTTATTAGGCCTAGGCATCTCACTCTACTTGAATCAAAGGAATATAAATATTTATAAGGTCTAGTTACCTCAAGGCCTAGTTTCTCTATTATTACTTTGGGAATGAGGTTATGTGATGCTCCTGAATCAAGCATGGCATTGTGCAGAATATTATCATGAATGTTCAAACTAATGTAGAATGGAGGGGTAGTTCCTTCTTGAAATTTTCCTTCAATCTTAGGGCCAAACAGGAGCTCTGGTGTATCATCATTTAAGTTAACAATATCATGAATTTCTTCTATGTTTAGAGATTTAAAAACTTGACATCTATATACATTTTGAGTGACTAACTTAGTGAGTGGGACAGGGATTTTGATTTTGGAATTTTCACTCTCTAGGCTAAAGGGAATTTGATTTTTCAAAATGTTTGATTCAACCTTTTTAGTCACTGATTCATCAGCAAAATCAACTTGCTGATTTCTACTATTTACAACTGTTAAAATGGTTTTTTCAGGAGCATTAGCTGAAATGCTAGTGCTACTAGGGTCACCACTATGTTTTTCATTGATTTGGGTGTTTTTTCCCTTGTTTGGATCAGAAATTTCAACCATTGTTTTATGATTTTATGCTATCTTTTTATAAGTATTTTCAGGGTTGTTTTTGGTAGAATTTTCAGAGGTTTTCTTCTTGGGAGTTTATTGATTCTTTTTACTTCTTAGGTCATATTGTTTAGGTGATCCTATGATGGCATTTTGAAAGTCTGGTTCATAGTATTCAGTTTATGCTCTTCTATCATCATAGGGTGTATATAGACCTTGTTTTCTTTCATAAATTATGAATTCAGAATCCTCATTGCTTACTCCCAACATGTTTATGTGCTCATCCTCTATTTTTTCATTTGTTTCTTCATCCTCATTGACATAATTTTCTTGAAAAGGAGGTCTGATTTGTTGATCAGCATCTCTTTGTCTGTTTTAAGGTTGATTTCTTCTAAAGTTCCGATTTTGGTTTTGGGATTGATTCCTGTTTTGAGGAACTATTTGATTTTCTCTAGATTTAGCTCTCTCATACTTGCTCATTCTCTCCATCATCTTCTCCATCATTCTTTCTAGTTTTGATTCAGATGTGGAAGGTGCAGCCTCATCCCTATATGATACCCTCTTCTCAGTCCTCATTCTGGCTTTCTTCTCAATCATAGTTGTTTCCACACTAAGAGCTCCCTTTTTTATTGTCTTCTAAAGTTAAGGGATACCTTTCTCTTAGTTGATAGGCAATTTTAGGATCAAATACTTCAGGGAATTTGGCCAAAGTTGATCCTTGTGGAGGTTTCAAATCTAGGGGTAGTGTGTTATAAACACTATTAAATCTAGTGCAATAATCTTGAACACTTTCCCCAGTATTTCTCTTGAGGTTGTTATAATCTGAAAGTATTTGGAGAGGGTTCTTCCTAACTTGCCATTTGTTTATGAATTTTTGATGGAAAGCTTGGAGATCATTAATACTATGAGGGGTTAAGCCTTTGAACCATTTTCTTGCTTCTCCCCCTAAACTTTGAGCAAATAATCTGAGTTTAATGGTTTCATCATCTATCTCATTTCTATCAAAATATTCATTCACCTTGTCCACATGTATTTGAGTAGTAATAGTACCACCAGCATCATATAATGGGATCTTGGACTGATACTCCTATGGAAAATTGGCTAAAGGTAAAGGAAGGACTAGAGGAGCATACCATGCTACCATGATAGGAGGTTGTGGGAAAAATGGTGGGTTTACAAGTGGAGGTTTTATGAAAGGAGGGGGAGGATGGAATGGAGTAGTTTGAACAGTGGGTGTATGAATAACAGAAGTGCTTGGACCAAAAAAAGCCTATTGAGCAGATCTAGGATGAGAAAAACCAAAGTTATGAATGGAATGAAGGTCAGGTGGGGTGGTTTCTCTACTACCAGGATGTTCACCACTATTTTGGAGTGAGTGTGGAGACTCAAAGTCTATCTGATATATATCATCAAGTGACCTAAATCTGAATGGGTTTCTTAAGTCAACTTGTGTATCTTGCAGAGCTAAGATATTTTCAGGGACAAAGTTAACTCTATGAATTGGTCTAACAACAGTTGAATTTTTAGATTTAGGATATTTCCTAAGGATGCTTTCTGGATTATCAACTATCTCAGGAGGATTTGGGTCAGGATAGGCTCTAGTGTAAATTCTTCTAGAAGCCACTATGTGGTGTTATTAGACCCAATAATGAGAAAAGTTTAGCCAAATATGACAGTCTTTAAGAGGCTAACTAATATTTTTCAAAGAAAATTCAATCTTCAAAGTCTTCTTAACTGAGTTTCTATGATGTTATGATAAATGTTTTCCCAGTGGAGTCTTAGGAAAAACCAAAGAGGTCAGCAGGCCTACTGAATAACAATGGAGTCGCCAGGTGAAGGATTTTTACTTGTTTTCAAGGTTTGGTTGTTGTTCACCATCAACAATCAATAATAACCAGTCTTGGTAACACTTGATTCATTTAGAAATAGGGGTTCTTTGAGTTGTGAAGTTATATATTACTCAATATTACTGTCCCCAGTTGTTGAGATTCAACAAGATGATGAGATTAGTGAAAAGAGTCACCTTCACTAAGTGGGCCAGCAGGCTATTTTTGGCACAAGTCTATTTTTAGACATGATGATCATATTTCAGAAGTTGTAGGATGCTATTTGTGGATGGTTGATCAAGTTGGAAAAATAGATGAAATTCTATTTTTAGAATATTGGGCGAAGTATATTTATAGATCGTCAATCTAAAAATAGATGCATGTCGATTATTATTAGCTCTTGATAATAATCAGACTCTAAATAGCAACTTATTATCTTGGAGCACTTCAGTTCAGTGCACAGATGTGGCACATCAGCTGACAGAAGGAATTACGCTATTCCTAAGGGTTTAATGGAGCTAATGCATGGAGGAATCAGTTAGAACTCAAGTGGCAGAGTTATGACACAGTTGGAAGAAGTAGTTATGGAGTTGTATTTATTTTAACTTAGTTAGACTCAGTTGAGCTAGTTGTATCTAGTCTAACTGATTGATACACTAGTTAGAGTTGAGTGAATTAATTAGTTAATTAATTCACAAATAATAAATCATTAATCAACTGACCAATATAGCAGTTAACTACAGTGCATGGCAGTTTCAATGGAGACCAGTGGAGAGATAGGTGAAAGGGCTAGATAGACTATATGTTGTGACTATAGTGATGCATTGATTGCATCACACACTCAATGGAGATGCTAATGAGGATTGCGTAGTCAAGGATGGAGTAATTTGAATTCATTCAAATCTATTATTTAGCAGATATTGCACAGTGGAGGCATGCTAGCAAGAGGCAGAGATCGGTGCATGGATTTGCAAGATTGGTCCTAATTAGTGTATGATGATTGTACTATACTGACGGCTTGTGATAAGCTTTGCATGTTTGTATGAGATTGTCATATGATTTCCACGTTACATAATATATAGTTGGGGTTTTCAACTTCAGGCTTTCCCGATTAAAAACTGTGTTATGTGCGATTATATTTTTGTTTATGCTTCACATGTGTGTGTAATTAATGTTTCAGCAAAATATTAACAAGTGGAATAGATTCAGTATCTTGCATAAAGTTAAATAGTGTGAGATCAGGTGGATCTTAGACATATGCATGCTTAGTGCATATAATTTCTACATCGTATCAAAGCATTGTTGATTTAATATTGCAATTATGAAGTGAGTTTGTGCTGGTGGACAATTCGAATTTGCTACAGAAGATTCTTGGTGCAGAAATCGAGTATACATTGAAATTTCTTTCAACGGGTTGAGATTGGAGTATGCCCTTGATGGGAGATCGAATTACATAGCCTGGAAGGATAGGATGGAGGTGGTGCTGGAGGATAATGGGCTGAAGGAGTTCATCGATAGCGATGTTCCTAAGCCGGGATCTAGCGATGCTGCATTACTTGATGCATGGCAAAAGAAGACAGCAAATACGAGAAGGACTCTGTTGGAAGGTGTGAAGGACCATATTGTGTCCAGCCTTCACAGGAAAGCCACTCCATTCTTAATTTGGAAGGCTTTGACAGATTTGTTCCAAAGTATAAGTCACCAGAGGAAATTAGCGCTCAAAGACAAACTCATAAAAATAAAAATGGAGAAAGGTGACAGTATTCCAAAATACCTCACGAAGTTTTTCCACTGCAAGGATGAACTGGGAAGTATGGGGGTTACTGTTGATGAAGAAGACTTAGTGAGCTTGTCTCTCCTTGGGCTTTCGAAGAGTTGGCATAGCTACGAAGACTCTGTCAATGGATGGGAGAAACTGCCGGGATGGGAGCGACTTTGGTCGGATCTTGTGCAGGAGGAGATAAGGCGGGGTACCATGGATGGATCTTCATCAAAGAATGAATATGAAGAGAATTTCACTTTGGTTGCCAAAGCAAGGAAAAGGAAGGGGAAGAAAAATCCTTCAAAATTTGGTGCTAAAGGCAAGAAGCAGGATTTGTCCAAAGTGAAGTGTTTTCACTGTCACGAGCATGGAAATTTCACCACTAACTATCCACAGAAGAAGAAGAAGAATGAGAAGGTTGTTGGATTTGCAGCTGGAGAGGCCTTAGCCTTGCAATTTGAGCTGGATTTTTCCTTGATCGCATGCTTGGTTTCAAGTTGCATGGGATCGGTGTGGTATCTTGACAGTGATGCATCTTTCCATATGACGGGAGATAAAGAGTTGTTTAGTGACTTGGAGGAGAAGGACCACCAGATGCATATAGAGATGGGCGACGATGTTCGGTACAGTGTGACTGACATTGGGACCATTACCTTTGAGAGGGAGTTCGGTAATCCATTCTTGTTGAAGAATTTCATGCATGTTCCAAGTCTGAAGAAGAACTTGGTCTCAATCGCAATGCTGGAAGACAAGGGTTATGATGTTGTTTTCAGTGAGGGAAAAGCCTTCCTTCGACATAAAACAATGGGTAAAACCAAGAAGATAGGGGTTCGAATTAAGAATCTCTAAAAGCTAGAGGTAGATGGTTGTGCTGCAATGGTGGGCAAAGCAGAAGAAGTGGTGAGCCGGGATGAGGGCGAATTATGGCACAGGACAGTGGGTCATCTTCACCATGGTGCTATGAAGAGTTTGCAGCAAATTTCTACTGGACTTCCCAAGGGTACTCTTGCGTAGTCAGATAAGTGAAAAGTATGTACAAGGGGTAAGTTTGTGAAGACCACCTTTCATGAGAAGGAGAACTGTGCTTCGGTGATCCTGGAGAGAATTCACACAGACATGTGTGGACCATTCTCAGTTGCTTCAATAGAAAAACATAGGTATTATGTGATATTTGCTGATAAATTTTCTCACAGATGTTGGATGTTCTTCATGCAGAAGAAGAGTGAAACATTCTCAAAGTTCTGTGAGTTCAAGGCATTGGTGGAGAAGGAGTCAGAGAAGCAAGTGAAAGCTCTACGGAGTGATAATGGTGGTGAATACATCTCAGGAAAATTCAAAGAATTCTGTAGCAAAGAAGGAATTTGAATAGAACTCATAGTGCCTCATAACCCATAGCAAAATGGGGTCGCGGAGAGAAAGAACAGAATGATCGTGGGTGCTGCACGAGCGATGCTGCATGACCAGGGCCTACCGATGCACTTGTGGGTGGAAGCATGTAACACTGCGGTTTATGCGCAAAACCATTGTCCTTATAAAGTACTTGGCATGAGTACACCCAAAGAAGCTTTTACTAGTAAGAAGCCTGATATTTCTCATTTGAATATTTTTGGCTCACCTGTTTACATTCATGTGACGAAGGAAGCTAGGAAGAAGCTGGAGTTGACTACAGAAGTTTGGATATTTGTGGGGTACACAGATACACCCCATAACTATCATGTGTATTTTCCAGACATTCGGATGACTGTTGTGCGACGAGATATAAAATTCAATGAGGTGAAAGCCATGAAGTTGTCGCTTGAGAGGGAGCTACACTTGCATGCGGAGGAGGAACTTCTAGTTCCCAAAGATGAGCCTCTCGATGTGGATCAGCCATAGGAGGAGATTCATGGAGTGGAGGAGTCTACTCATGCAGAACCAAACATCAGGGAAGGCAGAAAGCGTACCACAAAAGCTGAGAGACTGAAGCTTGATGCGGCACAAAATGTAGGAGTCCCTACATCACAATGAAGATAGAGACAGTCACCTGACCGATATACTGGATACATGGCTCTTATGAGTAAGTGTATTGTGACAAAGCCATCTTCTTTTGAAGAAGCAGCGCAGGAGCCCACATGGGTAGATTCCATGGTGGAGAAGTATGACTCCATTGTCAGAAATACTGCTTGGGAGATTGTTCCAAAGCCGGTGGGAAAATCAATTGTAGGATCAAGATGGATCTACAAGGTAAATGAAGCTGCTGATGGGAGTGTCGATAAGTATAAGGCAATATTTGTTTCTCGGGGCTTCTCACATATTGAGGGGATTGACTATGAAGAAACCTTTGCACTTGTCGCATGGTATTCTTCCATACGGACCATCCTTGCTCTCTCAGTGCACATGGGTTGGCACATTCAATAGATGGATGTGAAGAATGCGTTCCTTAATGAGATCATTGATGAAGAGATGTACATTGAGCAGCCTGGAGTATTTGAGATCTTCAGCAGCGAATCGCATGTGTGCAGGCTCAAAAGAGTGTTGTATGGGCTGAAACAAGCACCTCGTGCTTGGTGCACTCGAATCGAAAGCTATTTCACTGGACTTGGATTCACCAAGAGTGAGGCAGATGCAAACCTATACCAGATTGTGGTGGAGGATAAGCTTTTAATCATTTTACTTTATGTTTATGATTTAATACTAACAGGTGATGAGCAGTTGATACACGCATGCAAGGTAGATATTGCAAAGGAGTTTGAGATGAAGGATTTGGGCCTCCTTCATTATTTCCTTGGATTGGAAATATGGTAGTGGTAAGGTGAACTATTTGTGTCTCAAGGCAAGTATGCCTGGGAGATACTGGAGAAGTTTCACATGTAAGGATACAAGCCTATCGACACTCCTCTTCCAGGAAATTGGAAGAAAGAGGATGATACATCGACATAGGTAGTTGATGCCACTATTTATCTATAGTTGGTGGATTCTCTCATGTATTTAGTCAATACAAGATTGGACATATGCAATGCGGTGAACCATCTTTCACAAGCGATGGTTAAGCCTACCAAGCTCTTTTGGAAGGCAAGCAAGCATGTTCTGAGATATCTCAGGGGCACATCTGAGTATGGTTTATGGTACAGACAGACAGATGAGGTGAAGTTGCATGGCTTCACGGATGCATATTGGGCAGGAAGCCCAACAGACAGAAAGAGCACATCAGGAGGTATTTTTAGTATCGGATCTACGACAGTTTCTTAGTACAGCAGGAAACAAAGATCTGTGGCACTCAGTTCAGCGGAAGCGGAATACATGGCAGCAATTTTAGCTACATGTGAGGCTATCTGGATGAGGAAGATCCTGGTTGGTTTGTTTGGTTCACATTTAGATCCCACAGTGATTCATTGTGATAATCAGAGTTGCATTAAACTCTTGGTTAATCCTGTGTTTCATGATAGATCTAAACATATTGATATCCAGTATCATCATATCAGAGATTGTGTGCAGTGGAAGATCACGTTGCTTCAGTACATTCCTACAGAGGATCAAGATGAAGATATTCTGATGAAGGTGCTCACCAGGAGAAAATATGAATACCATAGAGGCAGGATAGGGGTGAAGGATAATCCCTATCTTGTTGAGAGGGAGTGTTGAGATTCAACAAGATGACGAGCTTAGTGAAAAGAGTCACCTTCACTAAGTGGGCCCGCTGGCTATTTTTGGCGCAAGTCTATTTTTAGACATGATGATCATACTCCAAAAGTTGCAGGATGCTATTTGTGGATGGTTGATCAAGTTGGAAAAATATATGAAATTATATTTTTAGAATATTGGGCGAAGTCTATTTATAGATTGTCAATCTAAAAATAGATGCATGTCGATTATTATTAGCTCTTAATAATAATCAGACTCTAAACAACAACTTATTCTCTTGGAGCACTTCATTTCAGTGCATAAATGTGGCACATCAGCTGATAGAAGGAATTACGCTATTCCTAAGGGTTTACTGGAGCTAATGCATGGAGGACTCAGTTAGAACTCAAGTGGCAGAGTTATGACACAGTTGGAAGAAGTAGTTATGGAGTTGTATTTAGTTTAACTTAGTTAAACTCAGTTGAGCTAGTTGTATCTAGTCTAACTGATTGATACACTAGTGAGAGTGGAGTGAATTAATTAGTTAATTAATTCACAAATAATAACTCGTTTATCAACCGAACAATACAACAGTTAACTACAGTGCATGGTAGTTTTAGTGGAGACCAGTGGAGAGATAGGTGAAAGGGCAACATAGACTATCTGTTGTGACTATAGTGATGCATTGATTGCATCACACACTCAGTGGAGATGCCAATAATGATTGTGCAGTCAAGGATGGAGTAATTCAAATTCATTCAAAGCTATTCTTCAACAGAGATTGCGCAATGGAGGCAGGCTAGCAGGAGGCAGAGATCGGTGCATGGATTTGCAAGATTGGTCCTGATTAGTGTATGACGATTGTACTGTTCTGAGGTCTTGTGATAAGCTTTGTATGTTTGTATGAGATTGTCATATGATCTCCATGTTACATAATATATAGTTGGGGTTTTTAGATTCAGGCTTTCTCGGTTAAAAACTATGTTATGTGTGATTGAATATTTTTGTTTATGTCTCACATGTGTGTGCAATTATTTTTTCCGCAAAATATTAACAAGTGGAATAGATTCAGTATCTTGCATAAATTTAAATAGTGTGAGATCAGGTGGATCTTGGACATATGAATGCTTAGTGCATATAATTTCTACAAGATGAGCCTCTGGATGTGGATTAGCCACAGGAGGAGATTCATGGAGTGGAGGAGTCCACTCATGCAGAACCAAACATCAGACAAGGCATAAAGCGTACCACAGAAGCTGAGAGACTGAAGCTTGATGTGGCATAGAATGTAGGAGTCCCTACATCACAATGAAGACAGAGACAGTCACCTGACCGATACTCTGGATACATGGCTCTTATGAGCAAGTGTATTGTGATAGAGCCAACTTCTTTCAAAGAAGCAGTGCAGAAGCCCACATGGGTAGATGCCATGGTGGAGGAGTATGACTCCATTGTCAGAAATAGTGCTTGGGAGATTATTCCAAGGCTAGTGGGAAAATCAGTTGTAGGATCAAGATGGATCCACAAGGTAAAGCAAGCTACTGATGGGAGCATCAAGAAGTATAAGGCAAGATTTGTTGCCCGGGGCTTCTCACAGATTGAGGGGATTGACTATGAAGAAACCTTTGCACCTATCACACGGTATTCTTTCATACAGACCATCCTTGCTCTCTCAGCGCAGATGGGTTGGCACATTCATTAGTTGGATGTGAAGACTACGTTCCTTAATGGGATCATTGAGGAAGAGGCGTACATTGAGCAACCTGATGTATTTGAGATCTTCAGCAGTGAGTCGCATGTGTACAGGCTCAAAAGAGCACTGTATGGGCTGAAACAAGCACCCCGTGCTTGGTACACTTGGATTAACAGTTATTTCACTGGACTTGGCTTCACCAAGAGTGAGGTGAATGCAAACCTGTACTAGATTGTGGTGGAAGGTAAGATTTTAATCATTGTACTTTATGTTGATGATTTAATACTAACAGGTGATGAGTAGTTGATACGCTCATGCAAGGTAGATCTTGCAAAGGAGTTTGAGATGAAGGATTTGGGCCTCCTTCATTATTTCCTTAGATTGGAAATATGGCAGCGGGAAGGTGAACTTTTTGTGTCTCAAGGAAAGTATGCCTGAGAGATACTGGAGAAGTTTCACATGCAATTCTGCAAGCCTATTGACACTCCTCTTCCAGGAAATTGGAAGAAAGAGGATGCTACATCGGCAGAGGTATTGGATGCCACTGTTTATCGACAGTTGTTGGGTTCGCTCATGTATTTAGTCAATACAAGACCGAACGTATGCTATGCGGTGAACCAGCTTTCACAAGCGATGGTTAAGCCTACCAAGCTCTTTTGGAAGGCAGGAAAGCATGTATTGAGATATCACAGGGGCACATATGAGTATGTTTTATGGTATAGATAGACGGATGAGGTGAAGTTGCATGGCTTCATGGATGCAGATTGGGTAGGAAGCCCAACAGACAGAAAGAGAACATCAGGAGGGATTTTCAGTATCGGATCTACGGCAGTTTCTTGGTACAACAGGAAACAAAGATCTGTGGCACTCAGTTCAGCAGAAGAGGAATACATGGCAGCAATTTTAGCTACATGTGAGGCTATCTGGATGAGGAAGATCCTGGTTGGTTTGTTCAGTTCACTTTTAAATCTCACGGTGATTCATTGTGATAATCAGAGTTGCATTAAACTCTCAGTTAATCTTGTGTTTCATGAGAGATCTAAAAATATTGATATACGGTATCATCATATCGGAGATTGTGTGCAGCGGAAGATCATGTTGCTTCAGTACATTCCTACGGAGGATCAGGATGTAGATATTATTACGAAGGTGCTCACCAGAAGAAAATTCGAATACCATAGAGGCAGGATCGAGGTGAAGGATAATCCCTATATTTTTGAGAGGGAGTGTTGAGATTCAACAAGATGATGAGCTTAGTGAAAAGAGTCACCTTCACTAAGTGGGCCCGCGGGCTATTTTTGGTGCAAGTCTATTTTTAGACTATGTCTATTTTAAGAAATGATGATCATATTTTAGAAGTTGCAGGATGCTATTTGTGGATGGTTGATCAAGTTGGAAAAACAGATGAAATTCTATTTTTAGAATATTGGGTGAAGTCTATTTATAGATCGTCAATCTAAAAATAGATTCATGTCGATTATTATTAGCTCTTAATAATAATAAGACTCTAAACGGCAATTTATTCTCTTGGAGCACTTCAGTTCAGTGCACAGAGGTGGCACATTAGCTAACAGAAGGAATTACGCTATTCCTAAGGGTTTACAGGAGCTAATGCATGGAGGACTCAGTTAGAACTCAAGTGGCAGAGTTATGACATAGTTGGAAGAAGTAGTTATGGAGTTGTATTTTGTTTAACTCACTTAGACTCAGTTGAGCTAGTTGTATCTAGTCTAACTGATTGATACACTAGTGAGAGTGGAGTGAATTAATTAGTTAATTAATTCACAAATAATAACTCATTAATCAACTGAACAATACAACAGTTAACTACAGTGCATGTCAGTTTCAGTGGAGACTCAGTGGAGAGATAGGTGAAAGGGCAAGATAGACTATCTGTTGTGACTATAGTGATGCATTGATTGCATCACACACACATTGGAGTTGCCAATGAGGATTGCATAGTCAAGGATGGAGAAATTCGAATTCATTCAGAGCTATTTCTTCAGCAGAGATTGAGCAGTGGAGGCAGGCTAGCAGGAGGCAAAGATCGGTGCATGGATTTGAAAGATTGGTCCTTATTAGTGTATGACAATTGTATTGTACTGAGGGCTTGTGATAAGCTTTGTATGTTTGTATGAGATTATCATATGATCTCCATGTTACATAATATATAGTTGGGGTTTTTAGCTTCAGGCTTTCTCAGTTAAAAACTGTGTTATGTGCGATTGAATATTTTTGTTTATGCTTCACATGTGTGTGCAATTAATTTTTCCGTAAAATATTAACAAGTGCAGTAGATTCAGTATCTTGCATAAAGTTAAATAGTGTGAGATCAGGTGGATCTTCGACATATGAATTCTTAGTGCATATACAGTATGGTCGCTAATATGTTAGGGTCTTTGTAGTTTGCAAGATTGGCAAGAACAAACGCTGCAGAGCCTACATCAAAACCACTTTGGAATCCTAGGATCTAGCCCTCTTGGATTCAGAGAGGGATCTCTCTATATGAGTGTTTTCAAAGATATTTCTTCAAGTCTTAAGATATGATATTAGGCTAGTTATGAAGTACAAGGGTTTTTTTTGTTTTGGTTGGAATGGATATCATCTAAATGAAGGAAGTCTTTTTGAAGGGTAAAGGTGTGAGTAGGTTGAGAGAATGGTTCAGCTGATAGGATAAGTAAGAAACAATATCAATCCATTGGGCTATGGAGTCACAAAAGGATTTATTTGCACAACAAGTTTCAAGAATGGTCCATGGGGCAAGTCATCTATGTCAAAGGATTATTTAGATTGCTTTGTGATATGGAAACATAAAAAGTGTTGTGAAAGAAACAAACACACAAGAAAAACAAAGGACAGCCTAAAATCAGGTAAATACTTTTAAACTAGCCTGATTTTGATATACTTTTGAGGAAAAACATTAAAAACAAAGAATAGCTTAAGATCAAGTAAGAACTTTGAATCTAGCATGCTTTCAACATATTCTTAATGGAAAAAATTCATGACAAACATAAAAAGTAGCCTAAGGTTAGGTAAGTACTTTTAAACTAGCCTTCTTTTGACATACTCTTAAGGGAACTTTTCAAAGCAACTATTGGAGAAGAAAATAGAGGACAGGGCTAACCATAGACTTCTCTAATTCAACTTTACTTAACATAATTTTCAAGAACTTTCAAAGATAATATCTCAAGTTATACTCAGTAAACATGGGCTTACCAACTCTTCACTAGTTATACTCTATTGGATTATCCTCAAAAAAACATTGGAAGAAAACATAAAGATAAAGATTTATCAGTGAGATTTAGGGTAGTTGTTAGTAAATCCTAATCTATATTTGTTGTTCTTTATTAGAGAAAGTGGAAAGTATGGAAAACATGAGAAAAATGACAATTTCAGTAAGAAAAACATCACCATTGACATAAACCAAGATCCCATAAATCAGCTTTTGTATTTGATGTTCAAACCAGTTACAATATTCAAGTCCAGTGGGTCTTTTACAGCTTCAAAATTCTCATTTTAGCCTATCTTTCTTCAATTACAAAACAGAGCTTCAGAAGCCTCAATAGTTATTTACACTTGATAAGTATTCAACCAACAATAATAATGAACTCCTCATATGATATATATAGGTAAATTTGAGGAGGTGGAGTGAAAAGAAGGTCTATTTGTTCAATTAATATAGAGTAAGTGCTTCTCGACCTTTGGGAGGCCTAAAGGAGAAAATTTCAGATGTTTATCACTGTTTTAATCAATTTTTACATTAAATTTCATCAACTTCAGTCACTTTTGTTGACTTTGGAGGCTTTTGGTAGGTTGGCAATTAATTTTGAGCTGTCTTTGGCAAATATCTCTCACTATGCATTCAAATTGTATTCTTTTGAGGAAAATGAACCTGTAGGTGGCATTTTTAGGATTAATTGCCTCACTGATGTGGCATTTGGAGGCTCTCTTCGTTGATTTTTGCTGATTTTGCACTTTGAACTTCAATTAGGCCTTTGATTTTGCTTTCAGGCCTTTATAATCATCTTTGAGCTTTAAACTTTATTTGCTGACTGTATTCTCTTTTAATCATCCTTTTCCTTTGGTTTTCGGCCTTCATTCCTTCCTTTAATTTCTTTTCGGGCTTTTCGTCTTTAATCCTTGCACTTTATCCATATTTCTCTTGGTTCTAAGCCTTGGAACCTTTTTCTTTATGCTTAAACTATCCTCTGCCCTTTTTTGCTATGTACAGGTGTCTAGGGCATCCTGAGGGTTTGACTGTATAACCAGTGTTGATAAACGCCGATCAAACCATTGAATTAACCCTGGAAGCTTCTATTTTGCATTTTTTTGGGCTTCATAGGTGGTAATTTTCGGCTCTATTTCTTATGTAGCCCTGAGAAAACCTTTTGACTTTAAAACTACTCTCGAACCCTGCAAAAAATCGATAAAAACGTTAATAAAACCTGCGTGGGAGGGTTTGATTGCTCACAAAGGTCAGGTGGAGGCAAAAGGAGCAGTGAGGCAAAGGAAATGCATGTAGGGGGAGGTTTTATGGACAAAACCCATGAAAACAGGGTTTAAAACTACATTTGGCGCGAAATATGGCTTGGTGGTTTTGCGAAAACCATCAGCGGTTTTCACGCAACATCCAAGAGGTAAACAGTTTTGTGCGTATCGAAGGCGATACAATCACAAGGTGACGTGTGGCTTCCAGGAAACCAGCGGTTTTACATGAATTTTGGTGGCTAAACCACAACCGACAAAGTTACGCAAAACACGATGCGAACCGTTGGATCTGGAGGCATAGATCCAAAGGTGGGGGAGGAGCACAATGGAGAGAGGTGCATGGGCAAAAATTGTAGTGGGAGCTAGGTGTCAGCTAGTGATTGGATGGTTGGTTGGATAATGGTGGGTGGGCCATAATGCTAACGTCATCTCTTTTGTTTGGTAGCGTGGGTGGTTGATCGACGATTGGAAAGGCTTGGGTGAATGCGAGCCATCGAATGAGATGAATCGACGTTAGGGATGCATATGTGAGGATGGATGGATAGGTATGCTCGAGCGATCGGAGGATGGGAGGGGAGGTGCGATGACCGTCAGATCGATGAGATCAACGGTCATGATCGCCCAAGGGAGAAATATAGCGCGGAGGAAAAGCATGAAGGAATGTGGCTTAAGGGAAAAAGGAAGGTTTTATGGGAGAATAAGGACCGTGAGCCAAGCAAATGGGGGCTGGAGATAGCGAGAATCCATGACGGACAGGAGGTTAAGGATAACCGTTGGATCTCCCAGGTCAACGGTGGAGATCCGTTGTCAGGGGAGGTAAAGAGGATGGGACCAACGAGAGGCAGGTAAGATGGGGAGTACTAACAACTGTTAGGTTGATGAGATTGATGGCGGAGATCTGTTGTTGGGGTTTGAAACATCGGTATGGGAAAAGGAGAAGTGTAACAGAGGAACAAAGCGTTTTACCGATGCGATGGGGGCTTAAAGATGGGTGCTGATGCAGTGGTCCCGTGGGGAGATAAGGTGACCAGGAGCGGAGGAAAAGGGGCTAGCGGCTAGGATTTAGCGCCAGGTTGCGGGTGTTAGGTCATATGGCAGAGGAGCTGAAGTTTTAAGCCCTCAGGGGCTTAAAGTCTATGTATAAAAAAGGGTGCTTTTTAGGCCAAAAGAGGGGTTTTTAAGGGTTTTTTTTAGGTTCCAATAAGGAAAAAAGGATAATTTAAACCATAAAAAGGGATTTTTTATGAGTTTAAAAGGAATTTTTGAAGGTTTTTTAGGAAAATTAAGGGAAAATGAGAATGAGAAAAGGGGATTTTTAGAGGAAAATGGAGGATAAATGAAAGGGAAAAATGACTAAAATAGGCTTAGAAAATGATGGAAAATGGCCTAAAAAATAGTCTTTTTTGATATCAACAAGGTTACTTGGTGGATTTTTTTGAATGAAACAACAGTGAAGATTACTCTTTGAGTTTACAAAGCATCAGAAGGCTTCAAGAATGAGAAATTTTCTATGAAAATAATCTCTTGAAGGCTCAAGACTTGTTTTAGCCATCATTTTCTATGACAAAAATTTACTGATGGCTAACATGTATAATCATAAATTCGTAATTGTAATAATATTAATGTAATATTCAGAAGAGGAGATCTTATTGGTACGTTTAGTACAGAGAATATATTTGATGATAAGTGTGGTTCATTATCCTCACATAAATAACCCAAAATCATTATACATGGTTTTTTTATAAGCTTCATGAATGGAAATAACATGACCTACTATTCAAGAGGATTTAGTGCAAATTGTCATGTCCAAGTCCCTTCCTCCTATTGTAGTTCAATTAAGAGATTCACAAGTAAAAAAAATATCCATGGAGAGCAACACATCAATTTCCAAGAAAACTAGACATTAAAGATACAATCAAAGGAATCAAATATTAGGTGTAGTTTTTCTTGCAAAAGACCAAACCCAAGATAAATCTAGAAATAATGTTGATCATTTTCTATTGTGTTTCATCTTCTTAGCAGTCTAGTCTTCACACAAAGGATTTGTAATGGCTAACTATTACAATAGTTTTCCCTATACATATAATTTTTTGGGACTATATCCTTCTTGGGATCACTGATTTTCTTCCCTACACACTTGAATTGGCTGAGCTAGAAGTGACCATTCTACTTGAATTCTCTATGATACTTATCATTCATATTCTTCCTTGCTTTGGTATCTTGTATAGATGAAGGCACACACTTCTTAAAACTCTTAAATCAATACCTAGAGAATACCTTCAATGAGTCTCAAGTTCCTTGTATTCTCGAAACCTCTTCGTTATAATTTCTAATATAAAATGAATCAAGATTTTAGGAATTCTTCAACTTAAAAGTGTCACATCTCTTCAAATTTCCTCTTTAAGACTTGTCCAGTGATACAAAATTGGGTTGTACATATAGAAAAAAATGAAAGAATAATGATGTGCTTAGGCCTTAATTTATAATTTACAAATATTATTTCATTAAAGTTATTATATTTTCTTAAGTTAGTCAAATAGCTTAAGTTGATCTATAATTAATTAGGGTTGAGATTAAGGTTTTCTAGAAACTATCTATAAAATTCATAACTAAATTAACATTTTCCTAAGTGACTCTAATTACTAATTTATAAAATAGAAATAAGAAGAGATAAAAAGAAGGCCAAGAAAAAAATAAGCGAGGAAAATATATATATATATATATATATAGATATAATAAACTAGAGATTAGTTTAGTGACTACTTTTATTTTCATTCAATATTATGCTATTTATAAATATTGTAAACTTCAACATATTATATATCATCAAAATTTCTATATAATTTATCCAAAAAGATATTAACATCGCATAATAAAACTTTTAAAACAAAATTTCAAAATGTACATAATTAATACCAACCGCGCAAACATCCCGTGGTTAATTCTAAAAGATGCCATTAATAAGCACCTAAAAGTGAGATGGAAAAAAGTCACTGAAGGTGGACACAAACCAGATAATTGTAATTTTTTATGGTAAGAAGAAATTTGGGAAGTAAAAAAGGCATGCCTATAATACTAATTAGCTATCATATTGGAAAGATAATATACGTTGCTAAGACGTTTACCATGTGAAATAAAGAATAAATTCTTCTATTCTTAAATAAGGAGGATAATATACGTTGCTAAAACGTTTAGCATGTGAAATAAAGAATAAATTCTTCTATTCTTAAATAAGGAAGACGCTAACTTTGGGACAAACCACAGGTGATTTGACAGTCTCCGACGACTGTCCTCTGGCGTGACCCCCTCTGGCGCGACCCCCACCATGGTCATTTTTCTCTCTATAATCACCCGATAGTCGGGCCACCCATCCGCCACCTTCTTCCTCTGCCACCCTCCTGCGCTCCCCAGCCACCCTCCCTACCCATAAACCCCGTCCCATCACCCCTGCATTAATTCTGTGACGTTCATATTTTGAATTATGCCAGGTTCAAATTTTGAATTGAATCCGCGCCCAATTCCTCTTTCCCAGGCTACCTTTCGATTCAGACATTTTAGCACCATTGCGCTTGGGCAATTCGACAAGCTCCAGCTGTGTAGGTTTCCATTGTGCTCCGGCGTTTCGCTCCGGCGTTTCTGGGAGGAGAAGCCACTACATACTCGTATCATTGCAGTCACTCTTTCTCGAAGACTTCTAGATGTGAGGAAACAACTTGAAGAACTCTAAGGGAATCAACATTCCTAGCTCGAAGGCTTTCAGAATTCGCTGGTATGTTTATGTGGCCATGGCTACCTCTTGACTGTGTCAAATGTTCCAGAGTTAGTGCCTCTTTGGATGTGGGAGGAAAATTGTGGTTTTTGGATTGCCATCCTTTCTATACAAGATTTCGTGTTTAAGTCCTAGTCATGACACTAAATCATGGAACTTTGTCGCCACTAATCTCTTTTAATGTGCCTCTTTGTAGGAAATGGCTTCTACCTATTTACTGTTGAATACAACACTAAATGTTTCTTCCGATTCATTTTGTCCTTTTCACTTAAGAGTGGGATTGTCACCACGATTTGCAGGACTAAAACAAGAGTTTTCCTCTTGAAATTGAAGGTATGGTTCGTTAACACAACCCTGATTTTGGATGTCTCCTAGATTTGTGTTTCACATTTGTTTCACCCCTTGTTTCTGATGTTCTAAATGTTCAAGTTTCCTCTTTATTTTAAGTCCCCTTGGCATCTGCTTTTCCTTTCACAACGGGGAATCCAGGAGGTAGTTCGAATGAAATGCCATTGACATCCAATACTAGCAGATAAACCCTTGAAGCCATGTCGTCAAAAGACATTCAACCAATCCCAGGCGATGGTTGCAGTTCTTTGATATGATTTAAATTGTTGCCACTGTACTGCCTGCGGTACCATCCTAACTCTTTTTCTTATCATAAAATTAATTTACGGTCTAAAGAGTCTATACCATTGACCATTAATAACTATCGTAACTCACAATAGTTTTCTTATTTAAAAGTAGAAAAATAAAACTAAACTAAGGTTTAAAGAGTAATGAAATCACAAATTTAACTCATATTCTCCTCTGTTGATGAAAAGAATGGGATTTTTTTTTTTCAGAACTCAAATATTCTTACCATAACTTTCCAACACATGTTCAATCAGCGCTGAATCCGCTTATTGTTACTTGCACATTGAATTCAAGCTAATGTAAGATTCTTTAATGGTAGTCATTTTATCGAAGATTCTAAGAACTTCGATGTGGAGATTTGTTATCAATAAAATATAGTTAAATAACTAAATATCAGTTTTTAATGTAATGTTCTCAAAATATTTAGGCTCCTTCATTTAAGATTTTGTATCTAATTTTTAATAAAACAATGCTTATCAAATTATATATTTATTTTTTAATAACCTATAACTCATTAATGTAATTAACAAAATTAATTTAAAGAGTAAATATACTTATGATTAAACAAGGAAATTGAAATCTAGTTCTCTTTGATGTTTAAAAATATTAATTTATTTATTTTATAAGTTTTTAATTATTATACAGAAAAATTAGTTCATAGAATTATATCTATCTATGTATATTATAAAAATGATATGTTAATAGGGATATTTTGCATTTTAAATTGAAAAATAATATTCAAAACATATCAAATGAATATTTAATATTGAAAAAATATTATTATTTATTATATTGAATTCATTATTATTCAAGTAAATGCTTAACATGTGTTATAATTATGAATGAGTAAGATTATAATTTACTTAAATTAATACTTATTATTAATATAAGTTAATTTTATCTACATTGCTAAAAAGACTAGTAAATAACTTGTTTTGAAATCGATGTGTAAACATGATAAAATCTAATTAACTTAAACTAAATTTTCTATTACAAGTTTTCAAGTAGGGAATAATGTTTACAACACACATATAACCCTTCTAAGAGGAAAAATAAAATAAAATAACATAGTTTTAAAAAATAATTATTAATATTGAAATTTAAATACTATTATTATTGTAAATAAACAATCTAATATTAATATTACTAAAACATATAATAAATATCTTATATGAAATATATAAAAGATAAATTTAAGTTAAAAACCTAAAATTTTAAAAATATATATATATATATATATAATTAAATTGTTGTGCGTGATATGATTTCGTTAAATTTTACAACTTATTAATATCTCATATTAAAAATTCCAAAATCTATATTCAATGTTTTGTAATACACATTATAATTAAGGTAAAATATAAATATAATATAACATTATAAACATTAAAAAATTAAATAGTTTATTCACTTATCCAATTAAGAGTTGTAAGAGTTAAGAATAAAAAATGAAAGGAGATATGTGTATCTCATTCTAGTACATATTAGAGAATATCTTTCAGAAGTGATATACACTCCAATAATCATAGTTTCTAATTTAATTCACTAAGTGAATATGAACTATAAAGTTATTGTAAGTTAAATGCTAAAATATATGAACATCTTCACGAGCATGACTATGTGAATCATTCTCAATATGTCTCTCCACCAACTATATTTTACCTTTACAAAATTTTATATCCATTCCATATACTTTTCTTGCAATTTGGAGAAGCACAACCTGAAAATAAGGAGCATGCCTATGTAGCATCACCATGTGTAGCAATCCCAAAAATATATAACAAAATTGAATCATCATAAAAATATACTACTCACTACTAATATAGAGCCTACTACAAATATTGTCTATGAACTTAACTTACAATACTTATAGATTTTATATTGAGTTAATAATGCCATGTAATTTTTTTGCAAAAAGTAATTATTGAGTAAGTAATATTGGCATCATAAAACAATTATATATATATATATATATATATATATATATATATATATATATATATATATATATATATATATATATATATATATATATATATATATATATATGGGTTAGGGATTTAATTTTCTGACCTCTCATTTATAATTCACAATATCTAATAATTGTTAATGAGTATAAACTAACAATAATGTGATAACACATTTCAATATTTACTTTATTTTTTAAAATTCTAAGATCGTATTTTTCGAAAAGATTGTTTAAAATATCATGTATTATTATTATATTATGGAGAAATCATACGATGTTGAAGTTCCTGTCAATTAAAAGGGAAAAACATATGATGGTCAAGATACAACCATTATTTCTTATGAAATTAACTCTTAGATATGCTCCTACCAATTAACAAGGGGAAAAATATGGTCATTTTTTCTATCTTTATTTACCTAGAAAAATAACACAATATAAACTAACAATCAACATGAAGTTATATTCAAATCTATAGATTCATGTCTCATCCGTCTCCAAAACACAAGTATATGAAACAAATAACTACCCCTCAAATTTCTTTAAATGTGAGATAAATAAATTCTATAATTTGAAAAGTACACAAAATTTATAAAGTAGTTTAAACACATATAAGGCATATGTAATGAATGTCTAAAAAGTTAAAATAAGGAGAAAAAATAATAGGAATAGCTTAATGTTAGTGTGAGTTATAATAACAAGTGTACGAAAAAAATTCACTTTAATTTTGCATAGCAAACAACCCTAACATCAAAAGTGGCTGTCAATTTCCTTATATCTATAGTGGGTGACCATAATAAATGACACAAAAATCCAGATCTATGCAATTAAATACAATAAACAGCAAAAAATAATCAAGATTTGCTCCATGTATCCAATGGACAAGACAAGAATTTTTAAAGATTTTTTTGTATTATGACACCTGGGAAGGGAACATAGAAAGATGTTACTAGTCCCCCTCAATGGGACATGTTCTTGTATGTCCTCAGCGCTTCAGATCTAACATCTCTCTCTCTTGATGATGCAAAAAACCCAAACAAAACGGAACTCAAAGGGAGCTCACAAGAAAAAATTAGAAAAAATATTACAATGATGGAGGATCAAAGTTAGACCAAAAGTATAGATCAAAAGGTGATCTCAAGGTAACAAAAGGTAGTGAATGAATGGAAAAACCCTTCTATTTATAAAAAAATATTGAGTTATTCTAGATATTGGTGCATAGTTAAAATATTATTAACCAAATCTAGATCTAACTTATATGGAATATTTTATTATTTTTGTTGAAGGGAAAAGGAATTTGAATTTGGTCAAATCCCTTTATTTAGGAATAACAAATAAATAATTGATTTATTTATTATTTTAAGAATGTGGTTAAGGAATAATTCTATAAATAATGATTTATTCAATTAATTAGAAATATTTTAGTCAAATTTAACAAGGAATATTATTAAATAATTATTCCTAGGAAATAATAAAATATATAATGATTTATCTAATTAATTTTCTTGTTTTGGGTTAAATATGACAAGGAATATTAATTAAACAATGGTTTAGTTAATTATCCCTAGAGGAAAATAAAACAAATAAGGATTTATTTAATTATTCCTCATGGGATTTCCAGTTTAGACGAGAAATAACTTAATAAACTATGGGTTATTAAAATATTTTTCATAGTGAAAGCAATTTTACTATGAGAAAATTGGTCTTACATGGTGTACTTTACTCCATCTAATAGTAACAGGTTAGATGACCAAAAATTGGTGTAATATATTTCCCCCCAACATGTGAGCGTTAGGAGCTAATCGTGTGACCGAAGTACGTTGTAAGAACACAATCACTAGACACCGAAGGGGAGTCAGAGAGATAGAAATCTAAGGCAGACTGAAGCAAGAGAGGAAAATACCTTGAGGAGGCGAGAATTATAGGTGCGAAAAGTCTCTTTTATGAGTGAGTGCCTGATCTGAATGAGGCGAGGGAGGCATACCTATGCCATTCGAGATAACAAAGTACAAAGAATAATGGAGCGTCCAACAAACATGTGACTAAACTATATAGTACATGTTAGCATAAACATGGGCCAGATAAAAAACATGATAATGGATTCCACATACATAATGTGCCTAGGAAAACAGCGAGGACTTATACAATAATATCTGAGTACATGAGATATAAGTACAACCAAATGGGCCCTGTAAAATAAGAAAGGGCTCTGAAAATCTAAATGATACATGCAAACTAAAAAGGCGCTACAAGAGGCTGAGGCCAGAACCATCAAATCTATGGAGCTGTATCCAAGGCTGTAGTAGAGAGGTCATTTGGGAATATGGGGGGATACCTAAAGGGCCACCCCATCATGAGGTCTGAAACATCTCACACACACTTGGGAATCACTGGTACAATCTGCTGCATCATTGAACCATCAAGTATACAGATCTTAATCATTCCAGGAGGGGGTAAAAGAGTGGAAGCTGGAACCAAGGTACATTGTCCTCTAGACCTATCTTCTGGAATGAATAAGTTGATGTCGACAGAAGGAGGTACGCCATAGGTGAGGCGATGAGGAATCCTTAACTAAGGTATGGGGGATAATAGTAGAGTGACTGATAGACATACACCAGTGATAATGGTGGAATGGGGGGTACTCCATAGCAAGCTGACAACTTCCCTTTTTAGCGCATAAAGGGCATGAATGACCTGACAGCTACTGGCTTGACTCCAGAGGGGATAGGGGAAAATATCACTGAAGGAAAAATGTGTGACATGAGAGAGGTAAAAAGTAATGAAGGATGGAAGACTGTGATTCAAGACAAAAGGAACTCGAGACAGACTCCATGGATGCGATCGTGACTCAATTCAGATGCTCTAAAGAAGGGTGACTTGATGATGCTACCACACAGAATAGGCCCAGTGGGGACCATAAAAACATGAGTACAAGATGGTTACTCACGACGAAAATTGACACAAACATCGACAAGTATCAAGGCAAAGTGGTACCCCAAGTACAAGTTTTGCAAGTGAAGAAATTCTATTTTTAGAAGCAGTGAAGTGACCCTTCTTGGAAAAAAGGCTTTCGGGTGAAATGTCAAATCACCAAAAACGAAAGGATACCCATTTGAGTGCTCAGTGAGAGCTTTCCAATGGTTCTGATGGTTTTTCAAACCGAGCGACGGTTTGGTCGCAATTGGCGAAAGAAAATTTGGGGTTTTTGTTTTAATAAGGCAAATTCCCTCCAATTTGATTCATTTGCAAGTGTAGCTATGGTGAATTTAGAGAGGATAAAATGTCCTAAATCTTATGGTGATCGTAGCAAAAAAAGCGACCATTGGAATCGAGATTTTCGACTTTCATTTAGGTGACCTTACTTGTCTAAAGGTGGCCTTAATGCTTCTTGAAGGGATGGTCCTAGTGAAGAATCAAGGTAAGAAAAGAATACAAGAATGAACTAATAGAGAAGGTCTAGAGTCATCCCCACCCACCAAGTCAAACAGAGGGACCAAGTGGTAATTATGGTAGCACATAAAGTATAATATTTGAATAAATGGTATCAAGCATCTACAATATATGGCTCGCTGGGGAGACCCATAGGAAAAACTATCCAAGGAATGGGAGGATAATTGACCATACCTAGATCGGTGGAGTCTAGGCCGAGACTTATGAAAACTAGGTGAGAAGGTGGCCAGGGGTGCCATCATGCCCCCAAGCATGGGATACTACCCCCAAACATATGTGATGGAGGGGAGTGATCTAGTATGCAAAGGTGGGAATGATGCCCCTAGTGAGAGAATTTTGTGGAGTGCCATGGTGTTCCAAGTGATGAAATAATGAATTCAAGCCTTCAGTATCATAGGCACTAAATCCTCAAGAGGATGATAAGAAGGTATAGGGGCATAGGTTCCCCCAAGCATGTTATGGTCATGCCAAATGTATTTAAAAAAAATGGAATCTAAACACCTTTTTATGATGTGGTTCGCCATTTTTTTACATCATGGTTATCTTCTGTGGGAAGAATGGATAGATACAGTTCGAGAAATGGAATGGAGGGTTACCAATCTCTTTTGATACTGCATATATGAATAAAATGGACTAAATTTTTGGGTTTGTATACATGGTGTCACTATCCCAATGAGTGGATTTGGATAAAATGAATTGGTGCTCACCTAGAAAACACACAGGTTGGTCAAAAACAATGTCTAGGGGACTGGGTTGTTGATGTAAGATGAAGGAATGATTTAGTGGATCACCGCTAGAGTGATCTGAAGTGGTATGAGACTCTAGAGGTTCTTCTAAATAGGGAAGAATAATGGTACTAGAGTTGACACTACCAGATGAACTAGGAGGGTTGTGGAGAATTGCTTCTCATAGACTCTCAAATATGGGCGCCCCCTTAGCAAAAAATTAGGTGTCAATGTGATGACCACAAGTTGTATGTGGTTCGAATGCATGGTTGCGATGTAAGGGGGGATAGATAAAGTCAGGGGTGGTAAATGCTTCCATAATGCCATCATCATAATAGAAGATGGGGTGACTGGTGGAAGAAAGACCACATGGTGCGACAAAGCTACCTAACTCATCATTATGAGAAGTGAGGTTCACATGCGCATCATCACAGAGGGTGACAAAAGAACAAGTAGGTGAAGAATATACCGATGTTAAGCCCAAGGTAATTATTGAAGGGAGGTTAGGTAAAACAGAAGGGGATGCCCTAGAGGGGTCTTCCACCATGGATCTCATAGATGATGACAGGTAGAGGATAGTGGCCGGAGGCTTCGTCATCTCGACATCGGGAGGGGGAATCTCAATGGGAGTGGATGTTTCCTCTGATTTTTTCCAAAGCATAACGTGCAAGTAAGGGAGAGGTGGAATCGTTGCATTGGGCCTCGAATTAGTGAACTGATTCCAAGGAGGTGCAGAAATATTCGAGGCGGGGACATAGGTGAGTATAGTGGCAATGGAAATCACACAAAGGACAAGGATGATTTATGCGCAAATTCCTGATTTTTGGGGCTTAATCAGGTAAATTAACATGGAATTTTGGGATATCAGACTGAGGAAATGCTTCATTGAACATGGGCTTGATACGAGACAATTAAGGAAAATTATGGGTGGCATGACCAATAACATCACACAAAGCACACAAAGATGTATGATTTGGGGGCTTAGGAGGAGCAGGTGTTTTCTGAGCAGCCTTGTCCTTAGATGCATTTTTGCAGGCTTTTACCCCCTCACCCGAGGCTTTCACAATAGGAGTAGGTTCCTGTTGAGGTGGCTGAGGCACACAAGCAAAGGTAGGGTTCATGGTGACCGGTTGGACCGAGGTCAAAGGAGTATAGGTTTGGGTTGATTAGGCGGGGTATTGGTGAGGGGATCATTGTAACAGACTAAGATCCCTAAGGTCATGTTGGGAAGGAATAAGGTAGCCATAATAGGTATCGAAAATACTCCAGCAGGGGAAGAAAGAAATGGTATCTGACCAGAGGGGTAATGGCGAGGCGAGACAACTCCACGATGGTTAAGGACAGGGGGGGCCATTCTAGGAGGAAAGAGATGATTAGGTACACCAGCTACAGATGAAGGGCCTTGAGGAGGAGGTCCTGAAGGCTAATTCGAAGTACTAGGAGAAATTTGCAAAGGGGGAGGCTATTGACTAGTCGAACCAAATTGTTTGAGGTCGAACCGAGACGATTGCATCATGCAAACATTCAACGAGCTAGGGTTAGAGATAGGAGGGGGGAGACCAGGGACTGAACCAAGAAAAGAGGAATCGTTATAGACTCCGGCTGAGACATTGGTCAGAGGTTCGACTATTTGTTTATTGGCCACCGAAGAAATAATGAACTCTAGAGAGGTCTAAGACTTTGGTTCGTAATATGTCAGCTGGTCTATAGTGACGATATTTTCGTTGTGAGGAAATCACATCTTATAGTGAACCGCAGATGGGATAGAAAACATCACATAAGTGTAGCTACAACCCAATAGAATGTTGTAGTCTAAGGGGGCATCAATCACTTCAACGTCAACACACACAGTATTTCCCACAAGAGTAATAGGAAAATTGCGAAACATCCCAAGGGGCTAAGAAGGGTGGCCATCCCATGCACGGAGGGTGATAGTGGAAGGGGCTAACTCGGGCAATCCAAGCTACTTCCAAACAGAAGCAGACATCATGCAGGTGGATGCCCCCTCGTCAATGATACAACATGAGACTTTGGAATTCTGAATATTGGCATGTATTTGGAAGGTGACGGATGCAGGAAGGGGGGGGATGCTCTGACTTGTCAACTTCGAAGATAATCAAACGATCATATGAAGGATCCACAACACCCCTAGTAGTTAGTAGAGCTTTTCGTTGTGAAGGGCACGACTGGAGGACTTCCAGCGTTGACATGGCAATGGGGGATTGCGCCAGGTCATCTATTATACTGTAGGTGTGGGCGGCCTTATCAGAAGTAGTGTTTCGGCGTAATGGTCATTTGGGGATCTTGGTATGTACCTATACCTTAAGCTGAGGGATCTATAAAGGACCATTGGGTTTCGAAATTGGCTTTGTGGAACCTGAATATGGGGGCTTGGTTGCAGACATAGAAAGAGGCTTGGTGTACTGACGGGACCGATTTTGAAGGTTGAGATCAGTAGTATTAGTCTGGTTAGAGTTCATCACGAGGATCTGGTAATCAGAGGTACCAGATGGAGGAGGTTGAGCAGTCGCCTAACCTTCAGGGGGTTGGGCAGCCACATATCCTTGTTGAGGGAAAGGATTGGTAAAGACAGTCGATCGAGTAGGTGCAGCACTAGGAAGAACCGAAGAAGAGGCTTGTTGTCCTCGGGATGCTACTTGAGCTTCCCACATTTGACGCATCTGAGGTAAAAGGGGACAATCATGGGTATAGTAACCATAGACACCGCAAAAAGAGAAAGTCTTACTTGTGTGAATAGGCATGTCCTGCTTGGGCTAAGCACCCTGTTGTTGGGTTGTAGTGTTAGATGTATTCCATTGGAGATTATTTCCTATATTACCTAGAGTGGGTTGATTCTGGTTGCCTTTCCTCTTCTTTTTGGAAGTGGGAGGATTAGTCACACTCTCCTGCGCATACATCTAATCCTAAGGGGTGAGTGGCTACTGTTGCGGAGCTTGAGAAGGCAAGGGAGGCTGAGGTGCTTGTGCTAGAGGAGCTGGAGCACCAGGTTGTGGATATAGATAATAAGGAGGTTGAGAAAAATTGGTGTAAACAGGTTGGGAAGAAGCATGCCCTGATATTGGAAGATGCGGTTGTGAAAAGGCGTGAAGCATGATGTGTCGTGGATACATGTTGTCGAGAGGGATAAAAGTGCTAGAGGAGCTGGCCAATCCTTGAGGGAAACCATAACCCATGGGAGGATGAGTGTACGGATGTGAAAGGGATCCAATGATACCATCGGAAACATAGGATGCCCCCAGTGCATTGGCACCACCAGGTCTAGGGAGATTAGGTAAGACAGTATAAACATAACTAGATTGCGCTTAGATCAAGTCATATTTCAACGCAATCTGGAGGGAAACTTCCTTGGTCTGAGGAAAGTGAGATGCGACATGTTTACCAATAGTGGGAAAAAGGGATCTAAGAAACAAGTCCATGTAGACACGGTCTTAAAAAACGGGGACTCGACATAGGCTCTTTCTTCTGCGCCATTCTTGAATATTGTTAGATAGGCAAGTGGCAAAAGTTTGACGGAAAGAGGTCATGAGTTCAGTACTGGTGTCATAGCGAAGGGGAAGCTGGAAGTAAGACAGAAAAGCCTTGGAAAGGGTCGCAAAAGTAATATGACAAGAGGAGGCCTAGTCGACATACCACTTGGAAGCTTCTCTAGTAAGCGTATGCTGTAATAACCGAAGACGGATAGAGTCATCGGTGATGGAGTTAGATGAACACCACATGTGGAAAGAAAAAACATGGTTAGTAGGATCCTCTCCAACATTTCCTTCAAACTTGGGTGTGTCTAAAGGAAGCTTGGTTGGCATAGTAGGCCAACCTATATCATGGTGTATGTGGTCAATAATCAACTGGCTAAAATAGGAAAGGCTTAGGCCTGCCATATAAGGAAGTAAGGGAGAAAACAAAATAGTCTCTATTGCAGCACCACTAGTAGTGTTTCCAGCATTAGATTTGGGGTAACCACTAGCGTTAGGTCTTGAACCAGACATGATAAAGGTGAAAGGTGGAGGAGAGCCAGGAATAGAAACAGAAGGGGAACCTGATGAACCAAAATCAGAGTCTCAATGGGGACTCGGTGGAGGACGAACTCGAACCATATGTGGTGGGGTAAGTCTTCCTAATAGAAACTGAGGACAAAGGCCTTGGATTCTCTAGGATAATTGTCTTGGGGGCGCAATGATGGAAAATATACAAAGAACCCTGACAGGAAGAGAGGTAAACAAGGGCACGGAGGTGCAGATAAATTAATTATAATGTTTAATTCTTGGCTTGGAGGTGTAAACCAAGCACTCTTCACTTTAGGTGTGTGCATGTGTGGTAAGTGTGTTAATTTTAATCAAGCCTAGATGTGTGTACAGAAAAAAAGAAAAAATATCTTGTATAACTGAAAATAAAACTAAAAGCGAGAGTAAAGGAAATTGAAAGTGACAGTAAAATAAAAAGCTAAAGATGTATAAATTTAAACCCAAGGAGGAGGGATTCCCAACAACTAGTCTATGGGTGGGAAAAATCTAGTCAAAACACACAAAATGGCCAATGGATCTAAGGTCAAGAGGGACAAGGATCTAAAGGTCGGATCTACTGAAAATAGGTGTAAAAAACAACAAGAAACAAGAGGGGAAAATGCTGCAAAATAGGTAGTGAAAGGCTACAACATAAAGGGAAATGTAGGGCGCCCTCAAGGGAGGACCAAAAAAAACTGAAAAGAGGTGTTTTGGATGGAAAAATCACCGATCTGAAATGGATCTGAAAATACAGGTTTAGATCTAAAAAATGGCTGAAAAACACGGAAATCTCAGAAGACCTGCTTCAACTAAATTCCTTCTATAAAGGTGGAAGCATATTGAAGCACTGAGGGGCTTATTTCCTACTTCGACGAGTAAAACTAGGAAATTACATGTCCAAGACGGGTAAAGATGGAGGTCAGAAAACTTTGAAAAGTGCCCAGAAAAACCCAGAAAATCACAGAAAAAATCCTGCAAAAAGTACAGGTCGCAGGTTCTGACCTATTTTCCGCTGAGGTTGCAGTTTTTGGGCAGTTTTCCGCTACCTGAGAGCTGAGGTCACAGGTTTTGGGCCAAAAAGTGTGACCTGCACTTCTAGCTGTCTTTGGAGCAGGTTTTAGAAAAAAGTTTCGTCTCTGCTGCGGCCAATACCTGTTACATGCACAAAAGGCCTAGAAACACATTGAAGTTAGAATTTTTAATGTTTTAGGGTTAAAAAGGTTAAAAACAACATCAAGAAATGCAAAATAAGAAGCTGAAGAAAAACCCTAGGGGTTGAAGCAACTGGTCATGAAGGGATCTGGAAAATGACAGCGGTCATAATTATAAACCCTTGTGGAGTCGTCAGTTGTTAGTGTGAACTCTAATCACAAACGTACGAAAAAACTCAGTTTAGCTATGAATAAAAAACAACCCCAACATCAAATGTGGTTGTCAATTTCCTTAGATCTGTAGTGAGTGAACAAAATAAATGCTATAAAATCCATATCTACACAGTTAAGGACATTAAACAAAAAAAATAAGCAAGAGTTTCTCCATGCATCCAATGGAGAAGACAAGATTTTTTAAATAATTTTTTGTCTTATGACACCTAGGAAGGGAACATATAAAGATGTTACTAGTCTCCCTCACTGGGATGGGTTCTTGTATGTCCTCAATGCTTCAGATCTAAGATTTCTCTCTCCTGATGGTGCAAAAAACCCAAAAAAAATGGAACTCAAAGGGAGCTTACAAACAAAAAGTAAAAAAAATATGAAAAGGATGGCGGATCAAAGTCAGACCAAAAGTATAGATCAAAAGGTGATCTCAAGGTAACAAAAGGTAGTGAATGAATGCAAAAATCCTTCTATTTATAACAAAATATTGAGTTAGTCTAGATATTGGTGCATAATTAAAATATTATTAACAAAATCTAGATCCAGGTTATATGGAATATTTTATTATTTTTGTTGGAGGGAAAAGGACTTTGAATTTGGTCAAATCTCTTTATTTAGAAATAATAAATAAATAAATGATTTATTTATTATTTTAAGAATATGTTTAAGGAATGATTAAATAAATAATTATTTATTCAATTATTTATAAATGATTTAGTCAAATTTAACAATGAATATTATTAAATAATTATTTAAATAATTATTCCTAGAAAATAATAAGATAAATAATGATTTATCTAATTAAATTTCTTGTTTTGGGTTAAAGATGGCCAGGAATATTAATCAAACAATGGTTTACTTAATTATCCCTAGAGGAAAATGAAACAAATAAGGATTTATTTAGTTATTCCTCATGGGGTTTATGTTTGGACCAGGAATAACTTATTAAAGTATGGGTTATTAAAATATTTTTCATAGTGAAAGCAATTTTACAATGGTAAAATTGGTCTTACATGGTGTACTTTAGTTCATCTAATAGTAATAGGTTAGATGACGAAAAATTGGTGTAACACATAATATCCACCCTTATGGATTTAAGGATATATGCATAATTTTTTTGAGGAAATAATGCTTATGAGAAAAGACAATATCTAAAAAATATATTGAATAATGCTTCTTGGAGTGCTCAATACATTTTTACCTTGTCTCTTCATTAAATTTTATTTCATAATTGATATATAATCCAATTCCTAGACCAGTTTAATTGGAAATCATGAATTACATGATTATTCATAGTTAAATCCTCAAGGATATAAACATCATTACCAACATGCTTCTATGAACCACTCTAATTATGCTTCTCCTTCAGGTATCTTTTACTTTTACAACATTCAACCACTAATAATATTGTAAACTAACACGTATGTAATAAAAATTATCCATTGAAAATTTTGCAAGAGTAATTGCCTAATATTATTAGAATAAACTTTTATTTGGACATCACTTGTGCCTTCATTGTTAATGTTTTCTTCTTTTCTTTTTAACCAAGGATTTTGAGGCATATTTACCCATTAAAATTTCACATTAACATCTTTTGTATTTCATTTTTTATGATAAAAATCAATTTCTCTAAAATAAATATGATACATTGGTTTAAAAAATTATTTACCAAAAATTGTATCATGAATTCTAACATCTTATTAGACATATGAGATTCTATATACCATAGTTATTGCTTTTTTAAATAAAATATTAGATATATCCATTTAATAATTAAAATATTGTATCAAAATACAAAAAAATAAATCAAATATATGTTAGATTGGAGGTTTTTGTGGTGTAGATTTTGAGATGCAAAACTCGGAGTATCCACAGTCTTAATTTATTTCAAATATATGTTATTAACCACATTCTTCTACTAGACTGAGAAAACTAACTTACTATAGACTAATTATCAACATGAAATTGTAATCAAGTCTACAATTTCATGCCACAATCATCTCAAAAACATAAATATGGGAAATAAATAACTACAGATCAGTATTTTCCAAACGCAAGGAAAGTAAATTTTAATTTTTGTAATTTGAAAGACTACAAAAGATTTATAAGTTCGCTGAAAATAATAATGATAATACTTTTAGTGAAAGGGAAAAAGGAAGTCACAAAATATCACACTTTTTTTTTATCAATACATGTCATTATGACAGTGGATTTTATCTATGGATTCATGAACAATAGCCCGAGGCTTATTTCATATGCTTGCCACATGTTGCTCAAGTGTGCAACCCTTGCGATCAGGCTCTACACTTCTTATATTTCTTCATGGTCTACAAACAACAAGTTCAAATATGGTTATGAGAGGTTTGAGGTGATTTATAGGTATGTGAATGTTGTTTTCTTGATATTTATTGGGTCTCTCATAGTTTTGGAGTTCAATGAGAGAATTTTATAAACCCGAGAGATTTCTACATATTTTTTATTGTTTGTTTCAGTCAGAGGACTTACGGTTAATCTTGTTGGTTTTGAATTTTTACATGAAGCTCATCAGCATGCCCATGGTGGGTGTTGTTCAAATTCTAATACTCTTGAAAGTCATGGATAGAGCCACACCCACATAGCTTATTTTGCTCCTTGTAGTGGCAGGGAACATAATAACTTGAAAGGTGGTGAAAATTTCGATGACGTCAGTTATTTCCATGAAAATCATAACCATAACAATGGTGTTCTTATTGATCCTCATATTTTGAATTGGGGAAACATTAACAAGGCTAGAAAGCCCAGTACCTTCGACAACAACCATAGGACCAAAAACCATAGATGCATTCGAAAGGTTGAAGACCACAATGACCAAGGACTGAGTGATGAAGAAACACCAAGTATAAAACCCTATAGCAGAGCATGCATGATGACAAAAACTCGGTCGAAACCCAAAAATGAATGTGTTTTATGGATAACTTCCTCTTGCAGACAGAAACAATATTTCTAGACCTAGTGGCTTGATCTAGAAAAAAAGAAGACAAAATTGCATTGTTTATCCTTAGAGAAGTTTTAAATATGGAAGAAAGACTTACTTGGAATCCAATGCAATCTTCCTTCTTCTCCTTGCTTGTTATCTCCAGCTCCAACTCCGACTCCAATTGTTAAAAGTGGAACCTACAAATCATCCAAAATAAGCAAGATAATGAAAACATACAAATAACATATATAAACAACTCTGAACATTAATTGAAGGATTCATGTTCTACATATGCATAAATGAGACATAATGTATAGGAAAGCAAGACACTTTTGTATTAATAAATGTAGGAGAATATTAATTTTTTATATTATCATGCTTCACATCTCTTCATTATACATTTAATGATCAATATATTTAGTCAATGTTACAACATTTCACAGCGACATTGGATAACACAATAGAATAAATTAAAATGTATTTTATTAAATATCAATAAGAGGGTCTTTGTAATACAAAATTGGATTGTTATTGGTAACCCCTTGTCTTTCAATTGAGACATTATATCCACTACATTACACAAAATTTTTGATTTTCACAGATGTTGAGGAGGTAAATCCCCTCTGCGGACAGAGGCGGTCCCTACTAGCCCAGATCGGGTCTAGCAACAATCAAACACGCTACAGTGCAGGTTCCTAATAGTAAATAAACCGACTTGCGAGGAAGGCTTACCTGGAATCCAACGTTGTTGTTTGTAGAAGAGGTGGTGCTCCCGTTCCTTTGCCCTGGCAAATCACAATCCTCACGATCTCCGTGATCGGACACCTGCACATGCAAGAAACAACACAAACACAAGCATAAAATCTAGTATATACAACTATATGTCAGTCGAAGAGGACATAACTCATGAACATGATTAAGAACAAGAGTGGAACCATAACTGATTGTCGCTTATCATTAAAGAGTCAAAATAAGAATACAACCATAGCTTCGATGCAGCACTCTCCTTTAGCAGGTCGTCAGCACAACATGTCTCGATAAAGCCTGTCAAGGATGAGACAAGCCTCTCTCTCCGGACACTTGGCAATAGTCTCCTTGCTTGGATTTGGCCTTAGGGAATCAAGAAGGCTTTTGCCGCACGAAAGCTCTTGGGAACTTGGAGATTCTGGAACTAGCTATTCAGCCATTCAGCCCTTCAGCCCCTTCATCAATGGATGAAGGCTATATTTATAGAGGGGAGGAGGAGGTTGGGATCCCTACAATAGTGGAAGGGAGGCCTTATCCTTTGGGAGGTTCCCCATATGGTGGAAACAAGAGGCCAAAGGAGGAAGGCCGTGGTTATTCAGGCGAAACCACTCCTGATGACTCATCCACGAAGTTGTTGTAATCGAAACTTCGCCTCCTTTTTTTAAAAACTTTCCATAAACAGAGTGGCGCGGGTGCAACACTAGGACAGAGCGCCAATTGGCGCGGGCTCAGTGTTAATTTTCCCCCATTGGCGCGAGTACATAACGGGCTACCAGCGCCAAGGCAAAAACAGGTGTTTTTAGGGGTCTGCTCAGGAAATGATCAACAGAAGGAATGTTGTCCTCATGGAAAGGGATGCAATGATGGTATTTGCAAGGCATGACACTACTTATTGGTCACAGAAACAACCCTCCAATGGGCGAGATGGGGATTGCAGGGACGGTGACAAATTACTGTGTAACAGATGCCCCCTAAAGCATGAGGCTCGAGAGAGAGAGAGGGGTGAAATGCTTTACGAGAACGTGTCCAACTGAAAACTCCGCCGTCGGAAAACCTGCGTGAAGAAGTACAACTGATGTCTCAAATACATGATATATATGTGGTATGGGCGCAGCCATCCATAACAGAGTATACAATAATCCAGATCCAAGGCATGGGCGCAGCCATCCAGTGAGGATCGATAAATAGACTCAGGTATGGTCGCAGCCATCCAGTAAGTGAGTCATGTAACCAATCATAATAATCCACAAAATCGCAGCCTGGATTATAACAGACAGGAATCCAGGGTCTTGCGCTCCATCTCAACCCGAACAAAGTACAAGTTCAAGCATGCGAATATGTGAGCTGAAGTCGAACATGCAAGAACATCGCCTGATTACCAGCCAATGATGAGAGCTATTAACAGATGCGAGAGGAACCACCAATAATGACAATGGCCCTCAAGGTACTATAGGTACAATCTACGACGTGTGAATCAATGAGCTGGTGTCGAACACCCATAGAATCACTCGATCGGAGGCCAATGATGAGAACCTCACGTCGAATGCGACGAACCTGCCATTGAGGCATGCAAGCTCCAAGGTACCATAAAGGAGTCTCTAGATCAGCTTCCTGGATAATGAGCTGAAGTCGACAGGAAGTGACCTTGATCGAAGGTGGGCCATAATGTTTCCCACATCATCGACACGAGACAGAGGAAAATGATGTTTTTTGTTTTTTTTTTGTGAATCGGGATCATATGAGAATCAGAGGAAGGTTGATACTTTGCAGAGGTCAACTTCTCTTGAACATGTAAATGGCACGACAGTGGACTTGGCAGTATTTGACATCAACGGATCAGAGGTCATGGTGACGAGGCAATGAGCAGATGAGAGGTCAAAAGGGATTATCCAAACCCACGGAGGCAAGTGAAGAACGAGATGAGATGTCCCCAACCCGACACGAATGCAGACAAGTGCCATGTTCAAGAGAGACATACTGCCGACACGACAATGATGCTGGTTCCATTTTCCCCACCATTTCGGCGAGTACCTCTTTATTTTTACACAAGCTTGAAGAGGATACCATATGCTTGTCATATAAATCCATCCTTCGGACGAATCCATCCTAGTACATTTAACGAGCCCTAGGAAGGAGAAACTCGAATAACGTCATTACGACTGAATCCAATGTCATCAGGGTTTAACGAGTCTGACAGAGGAAGAACTCGGCATCTTTTCATGTTTAGAGAGTTTGAAAAAACAGCAGAAAAGTAAACTCCAATGGTCCCTTTTCGTAACTAGTTCCTTAGATCCGAAAAGGTAGAAAACAATATCCGAGAAAACCTCCTAGTCGCGATAGGCTATGGTATTCCTTTTTCGTAAATAATCCATCCCAGCCCGAAAAAGGGGTAAACGTACACTGGGTAGATGTCGATTCGTGTCCACTTTAACGAGATCGAAACGACAAGGGCCTCAGCAATCTTTTCATGTTTAGAGAGTCAGAAAAGAGCTCAAAGATGACTCCACCTAGAGGAACGAGTGGTATAAAGGGTAGCAACTGGTTCCGGTGATGGTGGAACTCCTCAGAACAAGTAAAGGTCAAGAGGCTGGATAACAAGACCACTCATCGCAGCGGTTCCCCAGGCACGGGTAAAACAACCAAGTGAAGGCATATGATCAGCCAAGCAGATAGTGACGATGGAGTGAGAAAACCAAGGCTCATCTGGCAAAACAGGCTGATAAAATGGCAATCACAAGAGGTAAAATGGGAATGGTTTCATTTTTACACAAGCTTGAAACAAAGATAAACTATGCTTGAAACCGGTTTCATTTACACAAGCGCTTGAAACGGAAACAAACTATGCTTGAAAAAAGTAAGCATGCCCCCAGCATGGTGACTCAATTTAAGTACATACCCCCAAGCTTCCAATGCATATGAAGGCGGATGGAGCGAAGGTTCGGAGTCTGAATCGAAAGGCTTCATTTAGGATTTTACGAGAACTTATCAAAGACTTCGAATTACTCGAATTGAACGGGAATGTGTTTCATTGTTTTAACGAGGTTGACACATTAAAAGAACTATCCTCAGAAGAGCTTATTTCATTTTTTAAGGAGCTTGACACAAGAAAACGAACTCTTCTTCGACAAACTTGTTTCATTTTTTAAGAAGCTTGACACAGGAAAAGAACCATGCTCCGACTAGCTTGTTTCATTTTTTAAGGAGCTTGACACAAGAAAACGAACTGTGCTCCAACAAACTTGTTTCATTTTTTAAGGAGCTTGACACAGGAAAAGAACCATGCTCCGACAACCTGGTTTCATTTTTTAAGGAGCTTGACACAGGAAAAGAACCATGCTCCGAACAGACCCAGTTTCATTTTTTAAGGAGCTTGACACAGGAAAAGAACCATGCTCCGACAGACCTCATCATAATGAACAAGAAGTCAACGCTTCCAAGATCTCCACTCCCGATGGAAGGAAAACATCCTGGAAGTCAGGACCCAATGCCCCCAGCACCTAATGCACAACGGCACTATCACTGGGTACAGGCACGGGGTAGGTAGCCACATAGTTGACCTGTGGTGGGGCAGATACAACGGGTGGATAAAAACCAAGAAGGGATGATGGAAAGCCAGTTGCCACATTAGGACCAAAGGATGAAAGCTGATCAATGGTCACAATCCATCCTTCATGTGGAAAACAGACCACACGAAAAAGGGAGGAGACAAGTGCTCCCATGGCATAGGTGTAATCGCGCCCCAAAATCAGATTGAAATCCAAGGGGCCTGGAACAACCATCACGTCCATATGGACGGTTTTACCTCCCAAAGTGACAGGAAACCTTGGAAGGATCCCTAACGGTTGACTCGTTCTTCTGTTAAATGCCAACAGATTCTGTGTAACAGGCGCAAGTGGCGGCGAACCAAAAGCTTGCCAAGTAGTTGAGGATAGAACACTAACAAACGCACTTTCGTCTATAATGGTGCTGGGTACGACCAGACCAAAAGCCTGTATTGTCATCTTGAAAGGCACATAAGACGGAAGGCGATATCCTGCAAATCGATTCCAATCAAAGGAAGCGACCAAACTACTCAGAGGCGCTACCATTGAACCGAGATGGTCTCCCCCTAGTGTTACAGAAGAAGAAGGAGCATCCTCCACGACCTCCATCTCGAAGGCGGGAGGGGAATCCTCCAGGACCTCCATCACGGGACAAGCTTGATGACCTTTTCAAATTTAATGAGTCAGAAAAGATCAAAATGACTGCTAAGGAATACTATACCAAAAATTCCAAATGCCAAATAAACAGTGAAAAAAAAATATGCCTTGGTTTCAAAATGAAAGAGAAATCAACCAAGGACTTAACGTACGTGTAGGAAATCTCCCCGAATGCTGTGTCCGGTGTATCATGGGTATAGGGCGGCAGACTTGGCTTCCTATGGATAAAGGATAGAAACCTAGTGGGGTCTCCTTTTATATACGTGACGGTACGGGGAGCACAAGTCCATACTAGTGCTGTCTAAAGCCAAGAGGCGAACGATAGCTAGTAGGTTTTAAGACGCCGGAACACATCTCTAGCCTAGACCTCTAAATGTTGCGTTAATGTTTCAATGCTGGCTTAGTGTAAATTGAGTAAATTTTAATGTTTATCTTCAATTACGTTTCGGTTTCAAGGCCCTCACAGTATGTATCATATGACAGAATGCAGCAGAGTGAGGAAGAGAGATGTTTTCAGTTAGGTAATTTTAGCGTTGAGGGAGGACTAAACAATGATGCAACAAACAACAAAAACAGAAAAAAACGAAAATTTTCAAACTAGATAGCTTGCTATAAGAAGTGAAGGCACCAGGCATTCCAACAGATAACAATTAATAAATATAATCTATGCAAAATTATAAAAAAAAATATTTTTTTTTAGAAAATATAATTGTAATTAGGCACAATTACCTTTTTTCTTTTCAAATAAAATTATACATATGCATTTTTAGATGAAATGAATCTCACTCAGGCATTACTTTTAATAAAAGAATGCAAATCAAAGCGATTTCTAGCTTTCAATCCATTAAACAATGTGATCTAAGTTAAATGATAAGTCTCAAAATACAGCATTTTAAAATGTAGTCTGAATACAAAGTAACAAAAAAAAGAACACTTTGAGATGAAAACTAAATAAACGCAAATCTTCTTAATGAAGGATGAATGCAAAAGAGATGTAAACAAACACTAAGAATGCAATCGTTGTTTCAAACACTTTGTCACGAAATCCCTCGAAAGGCGACAAGACATATGAGGTCAAACACAAAGAGGACTTCCAAAGCAAGAGATCAAAACAAGGCATTCATTCCCTTTTACATCAAGCAATCATGGAGAGAAGACATTTCAAACAATGAACAATGTAATCTATGCTCATACAGTGAAAAGACCGGAAGGGAAAGACACACTGGTGGAGGATTAAGGGAAAAAATCTCAATTTTCACACACCCTGAAATTGGCCCGACTTGTACATTGACAACTAGCGCCAACTGGCGCGACTTGCACACTGAAAACTAGCGCCAATGGCAAATTGGCGCGGGTTGCTAACTGACAACAAGCGCCAACGCCTGAAAATGAAAAAAACAAAGAATTTCTCCCAACCAAGACCAGACTTACCACTTCAAGCAGAATCCAAAACAAACCCAAAAGCAAAGTACTGACCAAAAGAAGCTTCCGAACAAGGGTAAACCCTAGCACCTACAGGAAATGGCGTGACTGTCTGGCTATAATCCGCGCCAGACAGGGAATGGCGCGAGTGATGAACTGGAAAACTGCGCCAACGAGCGCGACTGTCAGGGCTAAACTCGCGCCAATCGAGCCAACTATGAAAAGGTGAAAATTAGGAAAAACAGAGGTCAGATCTGATCCTCTGGGGCTGAACCAAAAGCCAAACACAAAAAGAGCCAGCCAAAAGAGCCAATCAAGCAAGCAAGGCCAAGAAATTGACCAGAAAGAGAAGACAATACTCTAAGTTGTTTCGTCCGTAAACTAAACTGGAGATTGACTGAAGCAGCTTTGATCTACTCTGCTAATGCAGAGAAAAAGCGTTTCGAAGGCTATCTGGCTATACTTCAGGCTCCGTCTATAGCTTACAAATCAAACAACAAGCTGAGTCCCCAGTAGAGTCGCCAAATTGTTGAGGAGGTAAATCCCCTCTGTGGACAGAGGCGATCCCTACTAGCCCAGATCAGGTCTAGCAACAATCAAACATGCTACAGTGCAGGTTCCTAATCGTAAATTAACCGACTTGCGAGGAAGGCTTACCTGGAATCCAACGCTGTTGTTTGTAGAAGAGGTGGTGCTCCCATTCCTTTGCCCTAGCAGATCACAATCCTCACGATCTCCGTGATCGGACACCTGCACATGCAAGAAACAACACAAACGCAAGCATAAAATCCAGTATATACAACTATATGTCAGTCGAAGAGGACATAACTCATGAACATGATTAAGAACAAGAGTGGAACCATAACCGATAGTCGCTTATCATTAATGAGTCAAAAATAAGAATACAACCAAAGCTTCGACGCCGAATTCTCCTTTGGCGGGTCGTCAGCAAAACATGTCTCGATAAAGCCTGTCAAGGATGGGACAAGCCTCTCTCTCCGGATACTTGGCAATAGTCTCCTTGCTTGGATTTGGCCTTAAGGGAATCAAGAAGGCTCTTGCAGCATAAACTCTTGGGAACTTGGAGATTACCGGAACTGTAGCTATTCGTGCATTCTACATTAGCCTGTAATGGATGAAGGCTATATTTATAGAGGGGAGGAGGAGGTTGGGATCCCTACAATAGTGGAAGGGAGGCCTTATCCTTTGTGAGGTTCCCCATATGGTGGAAACAAGAGGCCAAAGGAGGAAGGCCGTGGTTATTTAGTCGAAACCACTCCTGATGACTCATCCACGAAGTTGTTGTAATCGAAACTTCGCCTCCTTTTTTAAAAAACTTTCCATAAATAGATTGGCGCGGGTGCAACACTGGGACAGAGCGCCAATTGGTGCGAGCTCAGTGTTAATTTCCCCCCATTGGCACGAGTACATAACGGGATACAAGCGCCAAGGCAAAAACAAGTGTTTTTAGGGGTCTGCTCAGGAAATGATCAACAGAAGGAATGTTGTCCTCATGGAAAGGGATGAAATAATGGTATTTGCAAGGCATGACACTGCTTATTGGTCACAGAAACGAACCTCCAATGGGCGAGATGGGAATTGCAGGGACGGTGACAAATTACTGTGTAACAACAGACAATTATTTTAAAAAAGAAACAGGTTGCATTGATATTCAAATATACCATCATTATTTGTTCGAATTGTTGTCAGTGGCGTAGCTACTTCCACGAAATGGGTTATTTAGAGGAATTTTTTGTTGATTGAGCCTTTTCAAATTGCAAATTGGAACACAATATCTTCCAACCACAATCCTCGATCAACAATGATAATAATTTTTGGTATAATGTATTTTCAACAAACCAATTGCATTGACATGCTTACTAATATCATTGATATCATGCTAATGACGTTCAATATTTTTTGAAATTAGGATTCTGGTGATGATGAGCTACCCACCTACCATCTTCTGGTGCACCCCACTACAATGTAAACTCATGAGAAGGTTGTATTAACATAAAGACTCAAAGAGGAAGCATACACAGAATGGTTGAATCAACCACATATTTAATTCCCACTACTTCTAGATTCACCTATTAGGAATGACTACAACAATAGTATTTCGTCATCACAAGTTGGCAATGGAGGAAATCAAATAGAGGTTGGTATGGATGATTACTTACGGGATACAGTTTCCATAGAGGCAATGTTGTTAGATGCATTATAGAATGATGAGCTAAGGGATGATGCTCATATAACTGATACCTTATTCGAAAGCCTAAAATCCACTTCCACTACCCCTCTCTTTAAACTTGGTGGAAAATCTAAGGCTACTCAGTTAGGGACAACAATCTTGTTGTACGACTTGAAATAAAAGTTGGGATGTTGAATTCTTGTTTCTTAGCAATATTGAGGTAATTCACCTGCACAATCGATCATTTCCCTTATATGTTGACAAATATTGTCACACAATCAACATTAAAAATGATTGATTTTACGAATGTCAAATATTGACATTCTACAATTATATTCCCCACCATCTTCAGGTTATTCAAATATAAGGTTCTTTTGAGTGATAATATCTTGTTGGGTAGTTGCGAAGAGGTGAAGGCACTATTGAAAATGTTAGGTGTTGAGCACCTATCATATTATGCATGTGTGAATGATTATATTCTATATAGAGGAGAATATGCAAACAAAGAGATATGTTTAAATTATGGGTATGATAGGTATCGCAATTAAAAAAAAGGGTAAATAACATGGTCCTCCACATAATATATTGAGGAACATGCCTATAATCCCAAGGATTCAAAGACTCTTTTGTTGCAAATAATTAGCTATGTTTTAGGGATGGCATGCCTCATACAGAAGTGAGACAAGAGTTATGCAAATCCAAATAGATTAAACAGCCATGAAGCATATAGAGGATAGATGGCCTGAAAAATTCAAGGATGAAGTGCAATTTCTACAACTCAACATAGTCATGAATGGTGTCAAATCATATTCACTCCAAAACACCAACTATTTTAGTTGGAAAAAACACCAGTTGAATGGATTAGAGCATATGGGAGAGAGAAGGAGAAGGATTTTGCATAAATGTTTGAATCAAATGGGGAGCCTATATTCGATGATCCAAAATTATTTGACAGGTATGTTAAGAAATTTCCCATTGGGATGAAAAGGAAATTCATCTTTTATGAGATCCCATATTGTGAGCATCTTAATATTTCTCACTTAATAGATCCCATGCATATAACTAAAAGTGTTTTATCTTCTTTTAGGAGGAAAATATCATAAAAAAGGGTAAGACATTGGTTGTTACAAGATATATTATTTCCTTAAAAACTGAAAAGAAACAATTGTCAAGAGAAGAAACTAGAGGAGAGCTTGGTCCCTCTTGGTCTTTCAAAGAAGGTGATGTCCCATGGATTTTAAAGAAAGATGATCTTTCTTTGTCAAAGTAAGTTATAATGAGTGTGAGGGTTCCTTATTTATATGGGTCTTCACTACAATGTTGCTTCACTATGGAAGGCCATTTGTGAGGGTTGAAATCACATGACCATTTGAACCTTCTGAGAGAATGTATGTCAAAATCATGATTTTTTAATTTTTAATTTTATTTTATGTAACGGGATATTTTATAGTTCGTTTTTTGTATAATGTATTATTTATTGTGCAGTTTCAGTATCCTCTGCTCCTGCGTGGGTGTGTGAACCATGACTTCCCCCAAGACCTACGCCATGCCATATCTAAATTATATGCATTTCTATGCTAGATCATGGTGCCTTGTTTGACTGTATCACCACTCTTTTTAAAAAAATTAAAAACTTCTTAGTGATGCTCTTTAGAAGATTCCTCGGGGAATTTTAATACATTTACAACATTAGTGCATCATTGGAAAATAGTGCGACATATTTTTGAAATTTAGAAACTATAAAGGTCCTCCTTCTTGGTATGCACTAGGAATTTGACTACATCAAGGGCACAAGTGATTTGGGTGTACATAGCACTAGAAATTTTTAAAATTTAACATTTTTCTAGTGCTAACGATTATTCAAGCATTGATGCATTGTGTTATTTAGCGCATCGTGTTTTATTTTATAAAATTTTCCTTGGTGCACCATGTTCTATGTGGCACCATTGCTTATATGTATAGTAAAGCACCGATGTGTTTGTATATTGTAGATGCACCACCTAAAAAACATCTGCTAAAACATCTTTCTTCTCACCTTCTTTGGTGACCTCTGCTACAAACGGAGTTTTGGGATATATTTATAGGGGCTTTTACAGAAACTTCTGTCAGAAGGTATTTTCCTTTTAGTGATATGCACATATATAGAAGTTTGACACATATGGAAGTTATTCCCATTTACATAAGTTGCACATATAGGGAGGTTGAAGTAGTGCGAAACTTCTATATATGTGTAGCTTCCATGTATGCACATATATGGAAGTTGCACATATACGGTAGATGCACATATGAAAAATTTGTGCATATATGGAATATACACATATACATAGTTTATGCACAAATTCAACCATTGTATATGCACAACCTCCATATATGTGCAATTTCCGTATATCCATAATTTTTGTATATGTGCAACTTTTATATATGTGAATATGCATTTTTGCATAGACAGAATATATGTGCATATACAAAATATGCGCATATATGGAAGTTGTGCCTATTCAAAGGTTGAAGTTTTGCATAACTTTTGTATATGCATATATCATCTGTATATGTAGAACTTCTATATATGTGCATATCTTCTATATATGTCAAACTTATGTATATACACATGTGAAACTTTGTGTTATAATATTTTTCCATTTTTAAAATGTAATTTGTACTAATGCATTCCAAAGTCATTTTAATTGGTATTCAATTGTCAATTAATAACTATAATATAAATTTAATGTACATAAACAAATGTAATGATGAATCTTCTACAAATTTTTAAAGTAATTTTCTTAAACAATGACTAGAATTTGAGGTTACATTTAAACTTTATATTCCATAAATAAAATATATACTCTTTTATTATAAAATGTAATGTTAAAAATTAAAATAAAAAATAAAATTAAGTTACATTAATAGTTTTCGTAATCTTAAAATATTTATTTGCACTAACTAAATGAGTTATTATTAGATTAATCATTTTTCTGAAATTTTGATAAAGGTAATCTTTTCATACATAATGTTTCCTTTAGCTATGCTTTAATTCAATATATTACCATTGATAACAATAGATTCCTTTAAAATTATCATTATAAATATCATTGAAATAAATCATTTAATTGAAAACAATTATATAAAATAATTCATGTTGATAATAATTAAATGTTATATTTATTATGTGCTAGACCAAATATAATAAAATATCATGGAGTGAGATGTCTACAATTATGTTTTCAATGTAAAATTCATAATACAAGTTTTCAAATGGTTTTGGAACCATATTTTCAGTGTAAAAATAATACTTTGGTGTCAGACCAGTTGGTTGATTGATTTTTTCTCGTTGTGCATTGTTTGTATTCATTATTCATGCATTGTGGTTCATGTATCATGTATTTGTGTATTCATGCATTTTTTGGTTTCAATTGAATTTTTGTCATCATGCATGCTCTGCTACATGGATTTCTACTTGGTGTTTCGTTGTCACCCAATCCTTGGTTTTTGTGGTCTTTGGCCTTTAAAATGCATCTATGGTCAGTTTTCTTGTAGTTGTTGTGGAAGGTACTGGGATTTTCGGCCTTGTTAATGTCTTCCCAATTCATAATATGAGGATAACTAGAATTACCATTGCTATGGTCATGATTCTCATGGAAATAATTGACGTCATCCAAATTGTCGCCCCCGTTCAAGTTATTATGCTCCTTGCCACTACAAGGAGCAACATTAATTGTGTGGGTGTGGTTGTGCCCATGAATCTCATGAGAATCAGAATGGGAACAATCCCTACCATGGGAATGATGATGCCATTCATGGAAAAATGTCAACCCTACAAGATTCACGAGAAGTCCTCAGACTGAAACAAACAATAAACAATTTGTAGAAAGCTCAAGGGGTTATAGAAATCCCTCATTGGGCTCCAAAACTATGAGAGACCCAATAAATACCAAGAAAAAAACATTCACATACCTAGAAAGCACCTCAAACATCACATAACCATAATTGAACTTATTGTTTACAGGAAGCGAAGAAATATAAGAAGTGTAGAGCCTGATCGCAAGGGTTGCACAGTCGAACAACATCTGGAAAGCATATGAAATAAGCTCAAGGCTATTGTTCATGAATCCATAGATTAACTGATTGTCATAAAGACATGTATTGATGAAAAGGAAAAGTGTGATCTTTTTCGAATTCCTTTCGCCCTTATGCTCAAATTATTATTATTGTTATTATTTTCAACGAATTTATAAATCTTTTGTAGTCTTGCAAATTACAAAATTTAAAATATAATTTCCTCGCGTTTGGAAAATCCTAATCTATAGTTATTTATTTCCCATATTTATGTTTCTGAGATGATTGTGGCATGAAGTTGTAGAATTTATTACAATTTCAGGTTGATAATTACTCTATAGTAAGTTATTTTCATGAGTTTAGTAGAAGAATATGGTTAATACCATAGATTTGATTCTTTTTTGTATTTTGATATCATCTTTATTTATTAAATGGATATATCTAATATTTTATTTTAAAAAACAATAATTGTGGTGTATAGATTATCACGTGTCTAATAGGATCTTAGAATTCATCATATAACTTTTGGTAAATACATTTTTAAACCAATGTATCATATTTATTTTAGAGAAAATGATTTTTATCATAAAAAAAATGAAATACAAAAGATGTTAATGTGAAATTTTAATGGGTAAATATGTCTCAAAATCCTTGGTTATATATATATATATATATATATATATATATATATATATATATATATATTGAAAATGAAGGCATAAGTGATGTCCAAATAAAATTTTATTCCAATAATATTAAGCAATTACTCTTTGAAATGTTAAATGGGTATTTTTAATTACATATCTTACTTTACACTATTATTAGTGGTTGAATGTTGTAAAAGTAAAAGATATCTTATGGAGAAGCATATTTAAAGTGGTTTATAGAGGAATGTTGGTAATGATGTTTATATCCTTGAGAATTTAACTAGAAATAATCATGTAATTCATGATTTCTAATTAAATTAGTCTAGGAATTGGATTATATATCAATTATGAAATAAAATTTAATGAAGAGACATGGTAAAAATGTATTGAGCACTTCAAGAATGTATTATTCAATATATTTTTTAGATGTTGTCTTTTCTCATAAGCATTATTTCCTCAAGAATTTTCATGCATATATCTTTAAATCCATAATAGTGAATATTAGGATATTTATATTATTTGTTCTCCTTATTTTAACTTTTCTGGTATTCATTAGATGCCATATAAATGTGTAAACTAGTTTATAAGTTTTATGTACTTTGCAAATTATAGAATTTATTTATCCCACATTTAAAGAAATTTGAGGGGTATACTTGTGTTTGGGAGGTGAATAAGGCATGAATCTATAGATTTGACTAAAACTTCATGTTGATTGTTATTACTTTCCTAGGTAAATAAAGATAGAAAAAATTACCATATTTTTCCCTTTGGTAATTTGTAGGAGCATATCTAAGATTTAATTTGATAAGAAATAATGGTGGTATCTTGACCATCATATATTTCTCCTTGTTAATTGAAAACAACTTGAACATAGTATGCTTTCTCCATAATATAATAAAAATAAATGATATTTTAATCAATCTTTTCCCAAAAAATGTTAAAATTTTAAAAAAGTAAATATTAGAATTTGTAATCATATATATATGTTAGTTTATGCTCATTAAATATTGTGAATTATGAATGAGAGATCAGAAAATTAAATCTCATACATATATATATAACTCATTTAATATATCATTGTTTTATGATGCAAAAATTATCTAACTAATAATTACTTTTTGAAAAATAATTACTTTTATGATTATTAGAGTGTATATCACTTTTAAAAGATTATTAGAGTGTGTACGAGAATGAGATACACATATCTTTTCATTTTTTTCTTCATAACTCTCACACCCAAACATCAACTCCAACTCCTAATTGTATAAGTAAATAATAAACAAACTGTTTAATTTTTTAATATTATAACAACCATAAAGGTTTTATAATATTATATTATCTTTATATTTTTTTTACCTTAAATTATAATGTGTATTATAAAACATTCGATATAGATTTTGGAATTTTAAATATGAGATATTAACAATAATAGGTTCAGTTGTAAAATTTAAAGAAATCATATTAGGCACAACAATTTAATAATATTTTTTTTATTTTAAGTTTTTAACTTATAGTTATATTTTATATATTTAATATAAGATATTTATTTTATATTTCAATAATACATAATATTAGATTGTTTATTTACAATGATAAGTTTTGGTTTAAATAGTATTTAATTTCCAATATTAATAATTATTTTTAAAAACTATGTTATTTTTATTTTATTTTATTTTCTTAGAAGGGTTATATGTGTGTGTTTTAAACATTATTCTCCATTTTGAAGGGAAAACATGTAAAAGAAATTTTAGTTTAAGTTAATTAGATTTCATCATGTTTTACAACAATTTCAAAACAATCTATTAACTAGTATTTTTGGCATAGTAGATACAATTAACTTATGTTAATAATAAATATTAATTTAAGTAAATTATAATATTACTCATTCATAATTATAAAGCATGTTAAGCATTTACTTAAATAATGAATTCCATATAATAAATAATATTATTTTTTCAATATTAAATATTAGTTTGATATGATTTGAATATTGTTTTTCAATTTAAAAGACAAAAGATCTCTATTTGCAACATATATGAAATATCTGTTATTTTTAGTTTTTTTTCTTTAATTTAACATTTTCGGTTTACTTACACAATTTAATGTTACTCATATATCTATAAAAATATCTTTCAATTATATATAATTTGAATTTTGTTTGAACTTATTAACAAAATAAATTACAAAATTTTACAAAATAAACCAAAAAAATGGATTCAAAATTTTAAAAGAAAAAATTGAAATATATATATATATATATATTTATATTGAAATAAGCTTTCTATACAATTTAATTAAAAACTTATAAAATAAATAAAATAATATTTATGAAGTGGAAAAATGATAGAAAGTATAATACGAGCGAGAATATCGGGGTAAATGAAGTGGAAAAATGATGAAAAGTATAATACGAGCGAGAATTCCGGAGGAAATGCAGTGGGAAAATTATGAAAAGGTTAATACCAATAAGTGAAGAATGTCAGAGGAAATTAAGTGGAAAATCATTAAAAGCGAGGTAAATAACGTGGCACTGCTGCACCCTACTTTTCTCGATTTTCTTGAACGCGAAATAATCGCCGAAATGAAAGAGTGGAGTGCACTTTGATTTTTTGTTTTTTGTTGTATCATTAAAATGCGAGTAAATGAATGCAAGTAAATCAAATGAAGCGGAAACCACTCTCCCTCTCATTTTCTTGTCCACTTTCTGAGCTCCCGCTTTCTCCACTTTTCGCTGACCGTGTGGAAGAATCACACGGCACATGGAAGAATTGCTGACCCATATTCAATTTATCTGTATGTCCAACACCAAGAAGTTATTTTTCATTTGTGAAAAGAATATTATTGCTAACTAGTGGAGCCATTGTTTTTATACTATGTTGTTTAATTTTGAGATTTTTTTAGGAAAAGAGATATATATATGAAAAATTGTGATTTCTCACCAGTGAAAAGCTATTGCAACTAAAAGATTTCATATGAAGAGTTTTACATATAAATTAATGGGTTTTCTAATGTAACTTTGTTGAGAAAAAGAAATTATGGGTTAGTGTATAAAGGAATTTTGAGTGATGGTTTAAATGTTGCTGTTAAGGTTCTTTAGTTGCAAAATGAACAAGTTGAGAGGAGTTTTAAAGAAGGATGTAGTGTCTTGTAAAAAGTTCGACATAAAAATTTGGAAAGAGTCATAACCTCATGTTCTAATCTCCAGTTCAAAGCTTTGGTGTTCGAGTTTATGAGTTCAGAGAATCATTTGTATCATGATAGAGATGACAACAATGATGAGGATTTGTGTGAATTGAGATTGGGAACGCGATTAGACATTTCCATAGATGTGACCCATGCCATGGAATATCTTCACCATGTTTTTTTTGTGCAAGTAGTGCATTGTGACATAAAACCCAGCAATGTACTTTTGGATGAAGATATGTCAGGCTATGTTACATATTTTGGTATTGCAAGACTAACTAGTGAAACCTCAATGTATTCACTTACATCATCACTTGCTTTGAAAGGATCAATGGGCTACATTGCCCCAGGTATGGCTTTTAAAACAATACTTTCACTTGTTTTTTCTCAGTAATAGTTTTGTATTATATGCATTGGTTAAGTAATATATATATATATGGATTGGGAGTGGCACTTTCCACAAAAAGAGATGCTTATAGCTTTGGTATTTTGTTATAAAAAAAATGCTTACAAGAAAGAAACCAACTAGTGACATGTTTGTTGGAGAGCTAAATTTGCACAAGTGGGTGAGCCTTGCATTTCCAAATAGAGTGAAGGAGGTAATTGATGCTTTTTTTAAAGAGGTGGAAGAATATGAATTTGAAGAAAATAATATATACAATTGCCTCCTTTCTTTGCTACCCCTTCATTTGAGTTGTTCAAAATATTCACCTGAAGAAAGACCAACCATGAGAGAAGTGGCAATGGTATTGGAGAGTATAAAAAAGGATTTGATGGCAAATTTAGTTGATTCTCAGAGGTTGAGATGAAGCATATCTAATTTTCTTAGAAATACAAATGAACTAAGCAATGTTGCAATTTCCTCAAATGATCAAAGTTCTTCTACAATATAGTTTGTGCAAAACACAATAGCCAATTATTTGAGTCTTGTTAGTTTGCTTACAATAACAACAATATTTGGTAGTTATGTATGATCTATTTGTAATTATTCCTGACATGAAAATTATATGCCCTTACAATAGTACATTATGGAGATTATATATTTACATTTTGTTAAATTTGTTATCCATCTATAAGTCCAATATCATATCCATGAAGTAAGCCCCCCAATAATAGTTACTACCAAGAAATTATTGCATGTTTTTTACACCTATAGGTGAAAATATTGTTATTTAAATTTAACATAACATATAAACATGATTTCTAACCTAATGACATGTTTGTGTGTATTTTTTAGATTCTAACTTATTGTTTTACATTGTTTCCTAAATGTTATAAGTTCAATTGCTAGTTTAGTTGTGAATTTGAATTGGTTGTACTCTTCAAAGTATACCATATTGGTCTTCAACAAATGAAACATAAAGATAAATGTTGTGAAGCTATAACCTATTAAGAAATTTCTAATCATATTTAACCTCTTGCATATTTTCCCATGTTAAAAAGATGTTCCAATCCTTTCAACCTTTTTATGTCCCTAATGAATACTTGTAAACCATATAGGTACTTGCTAGAGATCTCTACATTTTTTTAATAATCATTGTAGCATACATCATAAATCCCAATGAACATTTGGATTTTTTATTACTATTATTGTTAAGGGGATCCATTTTATGAAAATGGAGGTTTTAGGCTAAGTGTCCCTACTAGCATAAAATAGGCACAAGATTTTCTCAATATTGTATAAAGGTGTTATTATTTCAAAATAAGAAGTCACACTGAAGCTATTTTCCATTCCTCATATTTCTTGATGGCATGTTTGTTTCCCATGTTAATGATACTACAATATTAATTTGATAAAAATGATTCACATACATGGATACTTTGGTTCGTAATATTGCTATGTCAAATATAATTTTACATAGATATTTGTTCTTAACATGGATTTGGTAATTGATTGTGCTCAAGAATGATATGGTTTATTTCCTTATTGATCCTCCTAATATCGCACTACAATTCCTTACTCCATGTTCTTTCACCATGGACATAAAATCAATATCATAGACTCATTTTTCACCTTTCTTTGTTAAAAGGTCATATTGAGCACCAAATTTCAACTCTCTATTATTACTAAATGAAATTTTATATGCTAAATCTTAAGGGTCTATACAATCTCTATACAATCTCTCCATAGGAACAAATACTTTCATTTTTGAGACAGGCACATAAACTTGTTACATGCATCTCTATGGTGAACGTATTCCTATTAGCATGAATAGTTTTGCTTAAATATAGCATGATTGCGTATTGTTATAGATCTATGTTTTTCCTTTATTCAGTTTATCACTAGGGCACACGTGGGAGGCTTACTATAAATTATTTCCTCTAATTAATCTAGACTCATAGAATATGACCACCCATGTCTTATATTGCAAAAACAACAACAAAATCCTAAGAAAAATCCATGCTTGATTCTTGTTGTAATGCACTGAGCTAAACATATATGGTTGTTAACCACTCTCTATTGATAAAGGACGATATAATTTCCAGAATTTAGGCTTCTACGATTTGGCATTGAATGTAAACTAACTTCAGGATTCATTGCATTGAATTTAGGATTTCGAAATTTCGAACATGTTGGTGCAGCTCATCATCAAGAAAGAGAATGAGAAGAAAAATGACGATGCAATAGGGAATTGAAAGGACAAAAGACCGATCAAAAGTAGATCAATTTAAAAGCTAAATGTTAGAATTGGATAATAAAGGAATCAACAATAGTTTATAAATTTGTTAAGAATTAAGTACTATTTAATAAATTAGTAATTATATTAAAATAATGAATATTTAAATGAATTACATTTAGATAAGCATTAAAAATTAAAAGTTAATGAATATAAATAAATTAATATCAACATTTTTTAATATTTATTTTAATACTTATGGGTGGAGAATATTTAAAGTGTTTCAAGGAATATGAATAATATGAAATATAGAAATTAATGTTCTTGAGATTTTTTAAAATTGAAATAGGTATATATGAAATATATAATTCATGTTGTTAAATTTATTTAAGTGGTTAACCTTATTTAAATTTGAAATGTGAATATAAATATGAAATTAGGTTATAGAGTATAATAAATTTGATGGATATATGAAAGGGAATATATTATGGAAATAGGGAAAGGGATAAAGAAAATCATCAAAGATTATATATATATATATTAGACTAGAGAAGGAATTTATGAAGGGGGATTTCCGAAGGTAAGGGTTGGAATCTAATTTTCACTAATTTTTCACCCATCATCTCTATTAAGGTTATTAGGGTGCTTTCCAATTTCAGTAGCTTCCCTTAATTTCTTGTGGTGGTAATGGGAAATTCTGGCTAATTTCTTGTGGTGGTAATGGGAAATTCTGGCTAGGATGCTGGCATTTTCGATACAAATTTGATTATTTGTCTTAAGGAATTTCTCTGCTAGAGCAGAGGAGTGAGAATGGTTGCGTTTTGTTTGCAGATTGCTCTTGAATTCTAATTTTAATGTACCGACTAGTTTCACCCACATAACATTTGCCGCAAGAATAAGGGCTTAAGTAGACACCTTTTTTATTGGTGGGGTCAATGGGGTCTTTAACAGATCTAAGGTGTCTGGGAATAGAGTTTATGGGTTTAAATATTATGTTTTTCTTTTTAAGTATACGTGATATTTTGTCAGTGGTCCCATGAATGTAGGGGAGACAAATCTTGGAGACTCTATTGCTGATATCAAGTTTTGCTTTAGGCCTCTCATTGGGTTTTTTAAAAAACTTAATGATTTGGTGTTTAGAGTATCCATTTTTGTGAAAACATCAAGGAAATGATTTTTCTCAATGTCTAAATTATTATTATCAGAAATTCTTAGAGATCTTTTCACTAAGGTATTTAGAACTCCAAGTTTTTGGTTGGGATGGTTGTGGGATTTAGTGAGGAGGTATTGTTTAGTATGTGTAGGTTCGTGGTAAACTTGATCGAAGATGAAACCATCTTTATTTCTGGACACCAGAACATACAAAAAGGAATACTACCATCTGCTTGAATTTCCATGGCGAATTTGATAAATTCAGATTGATTATTAAGGTGTTGTTTAAATATTTATAATTTTTCACGTCCATGGGGCCAAATAATGAAAGTATCATCGAAAAATATTTTCTAAAGCTTGGGTTTGATAGGTGTTGAATCTAAGGCTTTTGTTTCAAAGTCTTCCATAAATAAATTAGAAACCATGGGGGAAAGAGGGGATCCCATTGCCACGCTACATGTCTATTCAAAATTATAAATAGTAAGACTTAATAGACTTAACCCAATTTCAAAATTTTGAAAAGGGACACAATTCACATAATGTTGTGGTGCTTATTGCCTTCAAAAATACATAAATTTATGTATTTTCTACTTCTATTCCACTTGACTATCTCATTGAGACAAAATATATAATGGATTAGTTCTTGATATAATGCCAAACAACAAATGTATATTTAGATGAGAGAATGCATGTTATATTTTTGATAGAGCATTATTATCATTAAAATGGATAGATATTTACTTCTTTAACATTAATATAATATATTATAGCTTTGTAACACACCCAACCCCTAAAGTCACCTTGAGGAGGCATAGTTATACTATTTTTTCTTCTTTACTAAATTTAAACCCCATTTCTAAGGAAACCATTGTATTCTACTCATCAAAAGCTTTCAATGATGTAAATTCCATTTCATTCCAAGCTTAGAGCACCAGGATATCGCCCTTGGAAGATTTTGTACTAGTGTCATGTCAACGTGATTATATCACTAATATGTGGCATATGACATGGCACCCTGGGTCCACATGTCACTTTAGGGTGGTTCCTTATTAGTATCAGGGCCACCCTTCCCTAGTGTATCCTCCATTGAATCTAGTTAACTTACTTTATGCATCCCTGAATGAATAAAATTATGAATTAATTTAATTAAATATTAATAATATATACATATTATTATGACATTATAAATATACAATAATCATAACATTATAAATATAAAATACATTATGTTTATATTTATGACATATAAAATCATAGGTGAACCCACACACATTCCTTTATAGCTATTAAAAAACACATACCTTGATGTTATCTCAAATGGACTTACCACATGGTCCACTTTGAGGTCTCTAGAAATGATAAACTATCAAAAGGGTTTAATGGAAAATTTAAAGTGGATAGGGCTTAATTCTATTAGGTGATCCAATGGAGGGTTTGAGCCCATACTACTCAATGTGTATGTGGCACCTCTTCATTGTTGTTCATATCCATTTAGACTTTCCAAAACAACATGTCCATTTATTTGACACCACCAATCAATTTTTAGTTAACTTTACTTTATGCTTCCCTATGATTCCACTGTTATGAAACCAACTCACAAAATAGAAGAAAAGAGAGATCAATGACTTATAAATAGGCCTCTTCAAGGGGGAAACCTCCTTTACATTACATAAATGAACAATTCTTAGATGATACAAATGATAAAACCTTCCTTCTATATATAGGATTCTAAGGGGTCACAATATAACAATATGGGGACTACATGGGAACAACGATAACAATAATGGGGCTACACTAACAATAACAATAAGGGGCTACACTTATATTATAGGGACCTAACATTCCCCTCTCCTTCAAAAAAATTCTTGTCCTCAACGCTTGATTACTTCTCGATGCTTCGGTATAAAATTCTCATCCTCCCATGTGGAATCCTTAGTGGGTAAGTTCTTCCACTTGATGAGATACTCTAAAATTAATCGATTCTGTAGCTGTCAAGTTCTTTTTCCCGTGATTGCTTTAGGTTCCAATATGATTTTTTCCTTCCTCCTCAAGTTCTGGAAATATTTTTTGAACTAGGATTTTGTCAGTTATAACCTTCTTTAAGCATGAAACATGGAAAACTGGGTGCACTTGAAAAGATGCAAGAAGCTCCAATTTGTATTCCATAGTACAATTATTTTGAAACACCTTGTAAGGACCATAGTAGTTTGGCGATAATTTATTATCCTTCTTAGCTTGATTTTTGGACATTAGTTTGTATGGTTGCAGCCGTAAAAATGCATAGTCACCTACATCAAAACTTCGTTCGTTGCGATGTTGATATGACAGTTGTTTCATTTGATTCTGCACCAAAGTTAGGTTATCATTTAAGAGTTGGAGAACTTGTTGTTGATGCTCGATGTGTTATTCCATTTCTTTATCATCCATATTATATTTTATTTCATCCTTCAAACCATCCATCTTAGCATCCTTTTCTCCTTTCAAACCATCTATGTCATCTTTGATTTCTCTTTATGAGATCGAAATTTATTTCACTTCATACCGTAATTTTGATATACACAATTATTCCTCTCCATGCGTCATAGTATATTTTTCTGATGTCTCAATGGGTGTGTATTTATTTTTGGGAGGAATTTTAGAACCCAATACTGATATATCAAAATTACTTCAAACTACCCTTCGAATCACTTCAAACTGATTTTTCAAACAAGACTTGTGCAATTTTTTAAAAAATACACACATTTTTCTTGCTTTTGAGGAACTCAATATTGAAACTGATGTATCTCTATAGTTTTTATCCCCAATATTTTATCTTCAATCCTTTAGTAGCCCTTTGAATATTCTTTCCAATTCCACAGGTCCGATCAGATTTGGATTCTTCAAGACAGAGTTATGCCCAATCTCCCACAATGTCCTAATTATGGACTGGTTCAGTAGAGCGAACTCGTACGACATTCCACATGTCACTGTTTCCTCCTTCGGCTATGCAGTCCATTTGTTTTCAACCACTTTTTAAAGAATTCTAATATGATGCTCAGAGAGAGAATTATGATGATATTCCCAAGGTCACCTCTTTGAGATGAAATTCAGGAGCCTACAAACACCCTAACTTCCACATATCATATCTCTGAAAATATTGTAAACCAAGATCTGAAATTTTTACATGAATTTCCTTAGGATTTCTTTGTAAATGGGTTTTTTAGCTTCTGAACCTTCGTAGAAAAAAACTTATAGCAAAAATTCCATGATGACTTGTTTGAAGCAGCGAAACCCTAGAATCCAAAGCTTTGATACTGAATGTTATAAAACCAGCTCACAAAATAGAAGAAAAGAGAGATAAATGACTTATAAATAATCCTCTTCGAGGGGGCCACCTCCTTTACATTACATAAATGAACAATTATTGGATGATACAAATGAAAAAACCTACCTTCTATATATAGGAGTCTAAGGGGTCACAATATAACAACATGGGGACAAAAATAAAAATAATGGGGCTACACTAAAAATAACAATAAGGGGTTACACTAGTATTATAAGGACCTAACACCCACCCTTCCTCGTTTTCGACATTAGTGTCAAATCAACAACCATGTTGGAAGGCATGGCCTAGATGATATTCACTTCAAATATTCCATGTGAAATTTGGGTTTGGCCTTTGGTCCAATGGGCATACATTTGGGAAATGATTTTAGCATACCTCTAACATACAAATTTGGCACATGCCCTTGCATAGTCATCACAATTTGGCATGTGCCCTTGCATAGACATCACATCTTAGGAAACACATGTTTCCACATATGGTGGTGCATAAGTATTTCCATATCATATTTACTATAACTTGCAAATGATTTTAAAAAGGCACATGGAAATCACATTGGAGCCCTTGCACCATGAATGCAATTGGGTCAACATTAGATATGGAAAAATTTAATTTCTAGGCACAATAAATCAATTACAGGGACATGAAAAATGCCATAAACTCATAGGTTGACACATATTATAAAGCCATTATTAAAGTTTATACTTGATTTCATTAGATTATAGTCAAATCTTTAAATTGTTTAGTGTTATATACTTGAGTTCATTTGATTATAGTTAACTCTTTAAATTATTTAGTGTTTTCCCAAGCTTATATATGGAAACTTCTCCTAACATGTACAATTTAAAACCTATAACGTGGAAAATTGTCATAGCATGTAGAGTTTACATATAGAGTAAATTAAGATGTTCTCTTTTTCATCAAGTTTGCTGTATTTTGGAGATATAATCAACAATTTTTTTTTTCCAATTTCTTTTTTTCATTATTAAAACCTTTTGTGCATGTAAGAAAAGATTATTCAAGTAAAGTTTTAATGGGCCTTTAAAGGCATGTAATTTTTTTAATTTAAATTTGCATATTGCATAATAATGTCTAGACCTCATCAAAATTCTAATTGAGGCCATAAGGCTAGTAAACCCAAGGCTATAAAATATATTAAATGTATTTTATAGTTTGTAAGGAGATGAAAAAGGCATTGGCATTCATATCCTAGATTAGTACAAGCCATATCAGTTTGTAAGAAAAATATTTCTTGAAGTTGTTCATAACCTTGGTAATAAGTTCCAACATAATCAATGGGTTGGCCATCCAAGTTAATGATTTGATATCCATCCTTGTATTCATTGTGGGACGACAAATAAACTATTTGAAAAATGTTGGAAGCATAAATAGGTCAAGAAAGAAATCCATTAGAGATGGATAAATTCTCGAGGACGGAATAAAGAAGTAAAGAAGTTGCATATGTCTTACCTCTAGTCAAGATAAAGGTATGGAAATAGATAAAAGGTTAAATGAAAAAACCATACGGTTATCAAGAAATTATTACAAATGATTCTGGGAATGAACCACATCCAATTCTATATGTTCTCTAGAGTTAAATATGGTACTCTCCACACATCAATTGGGGAGAACAATGATAAAAAGAAACTCTCCTACACATTTAGGGAGTAAGAGTAAATTTATGTAGTTTAAATGGTTCTAGTGGTAATCCAAAACCATGACATGTTCAAAGAAAATTGGTTAGTGGTCATCCAAAACAACCAAATAAAGTAAAAATGGCTAGTCGTAAACCATAAACCACTATTATTGATGGAATATGGCTAGTGGTCAACCAACAAAACCACCACATAAATAATTCAAAGCTATAGCTTGGATCCTTTCAACCATGAATCATTGAAGAACAATAAAACCAAACACTCCAACCTACATCCTTTCAAATATGAACCATTGAAGAAAAAGAGAATCCAAGGCCCAAGCTTGGATTCCTTCAACAAACTTCTCATATTGCATTTAACACAGGGGGATATCAAATATTAATGATAATAGTTGGATTTCAATCGAAATTTAATAAACATTTTGGAACTCCATAAAAAAAAATGGTATTTTCAATAATAAATATACAAAAATTTCAATTATTTAATGGGAATGTTCAGATATGGTAGCTGTTCACTTCTAGAGATTGATAGTTTTTAAGGAAAATCTTGAACGAAGTTCAATTCAACAGTTTAGAATTTTTTGAATTGAATATGATACAAGTTATTGTTACAATTATCCATACTTGTAATTGAAAGGAGGAGTGGGGGCGATGGGGATATGTTAGGCCATGAGTACCTACACAATCATAAAATTCAAGACCACATTTTTCACGAGTTATATACCATATATTTGATGAGGTGTTGTCATTATCCACTAATGGGTTGTTAGTGAAATGTAGATATAGAATTTTCCAATTGATGCATTATAAATTCAAATCATGAGATAAGTATAATGATTTGAAAATGGATTAAACCTTTTCCACCATGTTCTATATTTCTTATGCTTGTGATGAATTCTCAATAGTTAGATCAGTAGGAATGAGGGAATTTTTTAGTATGTAGGTTAATGATGATGTTAAAATATTAACACATATAAATTTTAAGGAGAAATTGTGTTATGATAAGGAATTAGTGGATAAGATAAAATTAAAATACTATAATTAGGCGATCGACCCTAATAAATAAGATCAAAAGTATTTCTTTATTTTAGAAATTATAAAGAAAAAAATCAACATTAATAAAATAATAACAAACTCTCATGAGCTCCATAGTGAAATAGGGAATTGAACAATTTCTAAAACACCATGAAACAAAATAATTAATCATTTTTCTGACATTAAAGCAATTGAATATGGAAAAAATTCTCTTTAAATTTCATGTATATACCCACATTAGATCATAATTTCAAAACATTTTCTACAAAACCAACCTTCCTATCATTTTATCCCATCAAAACTATGCTTATTTAGGAATTATTTTCTTAAGTAATTTTGAGTGCAGAAATAAAATTCCAAAGTAAACCAAATAATTTAATATCTTAATTAAGGTATGATGGACTAAATTTGACCATAAGGGACTTCAATAATGTCACCATCATCATTAATTATTTATTACCAGGATAAATAGGATATATTTGTGGCTAAAATGAAAAGCTAATTAAATTATAATGTGATATAAATATAAATAATATCATATCTTTATAAAAATCAAAATTTTAAGAGAGTATATGGAAAAAAGAGATTCCCAATAAGAAATGGGTACTTATATTAATTATTAATAGTATATCTAAAAATTGTAAATGAAATGTCGTGTAATGAAGTAATGATATTTTCCTAGGGAAAAAGTTAAACTACTTGGTAAGAAGCTAAACTACAATTGAGAAGTTCAATTAAAATTAAAGATACAATCTAATTTCGTACAAGAGACTAAGGTTAGATATTATTAGAAACTACAGTACCTCATAAGACATAGCTTTAACAATTATCACAACCATGGAAAATTTTAGGGGTTAATATTTTTTGATTGGTAAGTTAGTTGAATCTATATTAATTTAAAGAGAAACATTACATAGTTGGTAGGCTAAATTGGTAAGCTGCGCTTACCCAATACTAGCCTTCATTGCTTTCAGAGTAGCACAAGTATGGGGCTGCCTCCTGGGAGGAAACCAACCCTGTAGTAGCTTCAAACAGTCAAAAATTACAAGGTGTGCCTTGACACTTGAAAAAACAAAAGTTTTATAATATGCGCTAAAATAACAGAAAACTGAAAAGAGTCATGCAACCTCACAGTTATGGTGTTCCAACATCATCATCGGTAACAGGGTCCTCCTCCTCGATGCGGCATTTGTACTCCTGCGCTATGGCTTCCTCCTCAGCAGTTGGAAGGCGCGGGGGCTTTGAAGCAGGTGCACAGAGAATGGGAGAAACTGGGTACTCAACATTCGGTACACGCGTCCAAACACCCTCTGAGTCCATGATCCATACATCGGTGTCTTCCCCCTGTGGTCTCTTGTACCGGAAGGGGCTCAATTTTGTGAGGAGTGGGATGCTCCTCGTGCGCTAAGGTGGATTTCATAAGTCCCCTTCTGCCCCTCTGAGTCTCCTCAGCTGGGGTATCCTCCTCCTAAGTGTGTGCAGGGCACTATGATGCATCCCTGTCGTGGTTACTAGAAAAGGAGCCCTCAAAGGATTCCAATCGTTTGTCTTGAACTCACTGATAGCGTCTCGAAAACATGCCTCTTTGGCCTCCCCTGATGGTCCTTTTCCATTGACATGGAGCCATGGGGGGGAGGAGAAGCTAAGGGTTGGGGGTTGGTGCACGCACGAATACTTGCGCTTCAGGGGAACTCTCAATAGAGGAGCGGGGAAAGGACGTGCGCAAATGAGCACAGTGTAGCAAAGGGGTGCGCAGATGGGGGGGTGGGAGCAATAGGGTTTTCCACTGAATGCGCATAGCTGGAAGTATCTATGAAGGCAAGGAAAATCAGGGGGGAGTGCGCAGCCAGGGGGTGCACAGCTTGGTAGGTGCCTGGCACCTTGACGCTAGTATGGAGACGCGCAGGGGGAAGGGCGCACCTCTGGTGAAAAACTCAAAGAGACAGAGGTGGCATCAAAATAGCTAAGGGGGCATAAAGGGCTCTAGAAACCACCGGGAGCAGCTTGAGGATAGCACAATGAGGAGGGACCTCGCTTTTTAAAGACCTGTGGCAAGAGCGCAGATGTTGTTCATTATTGTGACATGATCACAGGTGCAGGGTGCGGCAATTCTCATGGTGCGGCATGTGAGTCAGGGTATGGCAGTGGATCAGGTGCATCATGGAACTCATGTAAATGATTGCAGAGGGGAGGTTCCACACCAATAAAATTTGGCGGTGCAGGTCTTCGTTAGCCCGTGCATGGGAACAAACTGTTTCATACGTGCGCGTCCTATCACCCGCATCTAGGGAATTTTAGGGGTTAATATTAGTAGGTGGCCTAGTTTTCTATTATTTTTCCAAAAAAAACATTCGTCAATTTCCATTTTTTCTAAAATTGATTCGCCCAAATTTTATAGAATAAAAATATTTTACATTAAAAATCGCCAAAATTATACAAATACTCTATATAAAACCATTATAAATTTGAATGTTTTACAGATATATCAGCAAATATTTTATAATTTGCATATGGCTGACTAGTGAGATTCACCAATGTTTCTAAACTTTAAGAAAAATATTTATCCTTGAAATTATCCCTCACCATAATGGTTATTGAATTTCATGTGGATATTATATAAGTTGAAATAGACTTTTTGTCTTGAGTAACACGTAAAAACACTTTTGCTTGGTTAAAAGTGCATCTTTCTTAGACATAGAAAAATAAGTTAACATCCTAGAGGCATTTGTTATGACCCGTTATGGACTATCAACAAATCATTTTTAGTGTGATTTTCCTCAATAAACCACAATAAATGAGTCCACATTTATAAATAATAATTAATAATAATTATATTCATTATTAATCAATAATTAAATTATAATAAAATTACAAAAATAAATGAATAAATAAATAATTAAAATAAATAAATATATAAATAAAAAATAATTATACTAATATATAAGATAATAATATACTAAGCGAAAAATAAAAAAAAGTGGACTTGAGATTAAAGTGAGAATTAAACAAACTGGACTTAAATACACAGTAATATTTAAGATCATAATTAAAACTAAAGAATTTGATAAAATATAGTAAATGTATTTAAGAGAAGCAAAAAAACGCATTCAATTTCTAAACTACAATTAAGGACATTGTCATTAATACATGAAAAACTTTAGCGTGTGTAATAATAAACATTAATATAATAAATTGATGTTTTAATCCCTAAATCAATTTTTTTTTATAGATTTCTGAGTTCATTAACATTCAGAATTACTATATTTATTCATAAATAATATAAATATTATCCATATTATTTTAAATATTAATCCATTCATTCCCAACCAACACACTCCATATCAATTAAGAAATAGTGTTTTTCCTATTATTTTGAACCATCAAGTGGCAATTGAGAACAAAATTTTTGAACAAATCACCAATTATATTTTAAATGGAAAATGTTCACACCTAAGAATTGTGTTTTTAAAACAATAAGCGGAAACCTTTTCATTTAAATTATAAATGGTGAGATGTTCGAAAATTTATTTCTAAATTTCCACTTGATGGTTCAAAGTAATAGACAACCAGCACTATATAATTCCCCTTAAAAAGAGAAGCCTTAACGCCATACTCACAATCTTCATTAGAAAAATTAATGTAATGAGCTTAAATCAAATTCAATGGATTGGTAGCACCTATTTTGTAAGGTTGAGCATTTTCACTCATCCTTCCTTACTAGTAGATTAAGTAATATTTTTAGCTTGATCATGAGTGGTTGGATCAGTAAGAACAATAAAAACACATTAGTTATGAATAAGTGGATTAATAAAAGTAATAAAAAATAAAAGTTAATCATTGATTATAAATCCACTAATAGTAACATTTGAGAAATAAATAATAATTAAAATTAAAATATTTGAGAAAATATAGTAAAGATATTTAAGAGAAAGGAGAAAAGAAACATTCAATTTATAAATTACAATTAAGGACATTTTCGTTAATAATAAAAAAACCTCAACTTCTGTAATAATAAATATTAATGTAATAAATTGAAGTTCTCACTTTTAAATTAAGGATTTTTTTAATGAAGTGATGACTTCATTAATTTTCACAATTATGATATTCTCTTATAAATATTATTCCATTTATTCTCTACCAACACACTCCATATCAATTGAAGAATAGTGTTTTGTCTAGTATTTTGAACCATCAAGTAACAATTGAAAAAAAAAATTTGTTCAAACATCTCACCATTCCTACCTTAAATGAATAAGGTTCACACTCCATATCAATGGAAGAGTAATGTTTTTGAAACAAGAAGTGGGAACCTTATCCATAAGGTATGAATGTTGAGCTATTCAAAAATTTCCGGTTCAAAATAAAAGGCAGCAAGGACTCTGTATAATCTTTGCCTTAAGAGGAGAAGCCTTAAGGCCAAACTCTCAATCTTCATTACACAAATTAATGTAATGTGCTTAAATCAAACTCAATGGATTGGCACTAACTATTTTGTAAGTTTAGACGTTTTCACTCATCCTTCCTTACTTGTGGATGGGATGGAATTAGTTAACCAGGAATCGACTACAGGGTTGGTGCTAGCCGCTTTTACGAGAGAGAAAGCTTTGGTAAACCTCTGACCTGCAGCCCTTTCTTTTTATATTAATTGTCCCCCATTTCTTCGGGGTAGGTGGGCTACTCAATAATAGAGACTTATTCCCTTCATCATTATCTAGAAGATAGAATACGTATTAGAAGATAATAGTCTTATGAAGCGGAATGGAAAAGACACTAACTATTTTGTATGTTTAGACATTTTCACTCATCCTTCCTAATTTGTAGATTAAGCACGAATTGTTGGATTATAAAAAACAATAAAATAGATTAGTTATGAGTAGTTGGATTAATAGAAGTAATAAAAATAAATTTAATCATTAATTACAAATCTATTAATAATAATATTTGAGAAATAAATAACAGACTAAATAATTTGATAAAATATAGTAAAAATATGTAAGAGAAAGAAGAAAAAAACATTCAATTTCTAAATTATAATTAAAGACATTTTCATTAATAAATGAAAAATGTTAGTATGCATAATAATAAATATTAATATAATAAATTGAAATTCTAAACATTAAATCAATTTTTTTTTATAAATTTATGAGTTTATTGACATTCACAATTACTATATTTATTCACAAATATTATAAATATTATTCATGTTATTTTAGATATTAATTAATTCATTCATGATCAACACACTCCATAATTGAAGAATAATATTTTGCCTAGTATTTTGAACCGTCTAGTAACAATTGAGATAAAAACTTTCAAACAAATCACTATTCATATATTAAATGGATAAGGTTCACACTCCATATAAATTTAAGAGTAGAGATTAAAACAAAAAGTGTGAACCTTATCCACTTAAGTAAGGCATGAATGGTGAGCTGTTGTAAAATTTCCTTCTTAATTGCCACATGATGGTTCAAAATAATAGGCAGCAATCGCTCTATATAATCCCCGCTTTAAGAGGAGAAGCCTTAAGGCCAAACTCACAATCTTAATTAGAACAATTAATGTAATGGGCTTAAAGCGAAGTCAATGGATTGGCAGTAACTATTATGCAAGGTTAGCCATTTTCGCTCATCTTTCCTTACGAGTAGATTAAGCAATATTTTTAACTTGATCACGAGTTGTTGGATCAATACGAATCATAACCGATTAATTTAATTGGATTATTAAAAGTAATAAAAAAATAAAATTTAATTAGCATTATAATTATGAATTTTATCATTTAAATTTTGAAATAGAAATAAATATATAGATAGAATTCCGCTAACTCTTGAAATTTCTTCATAGGAAAATTTCTTGACCTAAAAAGGAAAGGATTACCCAAGTGTTATAATCAATCCAAGAGCTACGAAACAATGGTGAAAGGCCTCAAAAATGAGAAGAAGAACAAGTTCTTTGTTGGGATTAAAGTACTTAGACACGGATAAACATGTTGCTCTTAGATTTCTTTCATCCATGTTTTAATAAATAATTTTATGAAAAAATTAACTTACAAAATAATTAAATAAAGCATATTTTTTATCAATGGTAAAAATTCATTACAAGTATAAAAATATATTTATAATTAGATTATTGCATAAATACACTAAGAGTGCTTAACACTAAACAAATTTATATAATGGACTATATCAACAGTGAAATCAATAACAATATATAAGAATATAGGCCTAAAACATGTTTTTAGTAGTCCATCAATAAAATAATCATAGGAATCATGGCCTTTTAGAAGCTCTGATACAAATTAATATACATAGTATACAACAACTAGGTTTGAGGTCTAATCCTTCAAACCCTCAACTGCCCACAAAAATACAAAGAAAAATAAATTGACTTACTTGTTGGTTGGCCCTTCTTAACAATCAACCCTTCCAGTCCTCTTGCCCATTGTTGCCTCGTTTTCCTTTTCCTCCAATATTCACAAAACGATAAGATCCATTTATATTACTTCCAAACGTTGCTCATAGGTAGGTTGCTCCTTTAGCCACATGTACTAAAATAACACTAAACAAACTTGCTATTAGCCCCTCCTTTAGCTAACAAACTACTTCCTTCAACCCCTTATCTTGGTGTCCTACCCTTGGCCACCACACTGACCTCTTCTAGTTATGTCGAGACCTCCATTAGCTACTTTAGCCAACCTTAACAACTCAACTTGTCTCCCACAACCCTAATCAAGCCTTCCAATTCCCATGACCAGCTTCTAGAATATCCACAATATTCGCCTTCTTGGTTGTAGCCTTCCACGACATTAACCGACCATTGTTGTAGTCTCAGTCTACCTTTAGCAACCTTTTGGGCAACTTGTTCCTACTATTTTAGGTCTCGACCTACCTCTAATAGCCATGGCTATCCCTTACAACGTTTTTGCTTTAACAGAAATCCTCTACAAACTTCAGTTAGGCCTCCTCCTCAACCTTAACTGCTACAAAACATAACAGAACGTCTTGTATGTCCCTCTACGACCTACTATGGACCAAAAATTCCATAACCTTACAAAACTCAACCTTTACATGTTGCAGCTAGATCCACCAACTCTACCAAATTCCATAGCTCAACTTCCTAACTAGCTGAACCTCCTCTCTCTAATATATGTGGCTCTCTTAGGGATATTTCACTATAGACATGAAGTCCATCTCAATGTGTATGTATGGCTCTCCTTTGGCCTCTTACTTATATTTTTTCATAAGGTTATTTTCGGAAACAATAGGTCCTTTAGGGTTTTATCCACTCAACCATTTAATACTAAATTAGTTAACTTAGGTCCCAAACCCACAACTTTAAGTCCAAAACCCCAACTTGGGTTACTTTCCCAACCAACTTTGTTTTGGCATGTTTTCTTCACTCGGAAAGACATTCTGAACTACCCAATTTTCAACACCCCCTCATAGTGAGGAAGGTATTTCCATCACACTTTGAAATCTCCAACTCCATGAATTTCCTTACATGCCCATCACTATCCTTTCATAAGTCATGCATTTCTTTGCATGGCCATACTTTTTTTTGTATGGGCCATGTCTTCTTTTGTGCTTGACCAATATTTATCTTGCATGGTGAATTATTTTCCTTGCATGCAACATGAAATTTAATTGTGTGCTCCATAGATGTCCTCACCTGGGCTACAAATTTCCTTGCACCACCACGAGTGTACTTACATGGTTTATCAATTTACTTGCATGGGATGAAACTTTGTTGCTTGAACCTAAAGATTCATACTTCCATTGGGTATCGACATTCCTTTGCAGTATCCATATGAAGCTAGTATCCCTCTAAGCCTACACAACCTCCACTGTTGTACTCTGCTTTCCCTCCAAGAATGTGTTGCTAATGAACTTGTGTCCTTCTAAATTCAGTATTGAGTCGCGATCAATCATTGGGTCTAATCCACTCTAGACCACTGCAACTAAACTCAACATGAGTCCTTATCATCATGGGTAAAACACCTCATGTGCACATGGATCCTATGTCGAATATGTAACTCCAAAACCCAAAAAAGATACTATCTCATGATTATCGTTCCATCCACATGGAACTACCTCATCCATGCCAAAGCACCTTCTATGTTGAACCTTTTTCTCCATTTTCTAGCAGTTTCACAACTCCCTCTTAAGATACTTCTTGTGTACACTCTGATCTACTTGCTCTTTAAAGTGGTTCCAATACCATGTTGAAATTTCCTTACACCCTAGGTCTATTCTATGAGTAGACTAGTAGATAAACACACTATGGGTTCTAAACACTAAACAAAGTTGCACAACATAACATATCAACAATGAAATAAATAATCGTACACAAGAATATAGGCCCAAAATTGTTCTTATTGTTCCATCAATAAAAAAATCATAGGGATCCCATACTAGGGATAATGACCCTATAGAAACCTCGATACAAACTAGTATACATAGTATACAACAAATAGGATTGAGATCTAATCCTTCAAACCCTCAACTACCCACAAAAATATAAATACAAATCACTTGTTCGTTGACCCTTCTTAGCAATGAACCCTTTTAGTCCTCATGTCCATTATTTATTGGTTGTCTTTTTCCTCCAATATTCACACAAAAATCATCTCCCTTTAGATTATTGTCAAGCACTGCTCACAAGTAGGCTTCTCTTTTAGCCACCTATATTAAACGAACCCTAAAAAACTTGTTTTTAGCCCCTCCTTTGGCTAGCAAACTACTTCTTCAACCCTCCCTTCTACACTTTATCTTGCTTTTTTATCCTTGTCCACCACACTGACCTTTGCTAGCTTGGTCCAAACCTCCCTCAGTTGCTTGATCTAACCCTAACAACACATCTTGTGTTCCACAACTAATCTGAAAATGGGTTGGATAACTTGTTATGCTTTTCAAGAACCTCACACTTAGTTAAACAAATAAAAGATCTAGCTTGTACTTGACATTTGCGAAATTTTATACTTGAAATAGGTGTATGATTTTTAATTGTTTAAGTGCTTAATTCCATTTATTTTTGCTAAAATTAAACATGTGTAACAACAATATAATGTAGCAACAAAACATCCAAACATAACAGCAAAATTAATCTAGGAGTTCACCCGAATATCGTGGGCTACGTCTCCTTGAGATCTTGTCATCTTGACTTGGCTCTTTGGGATTATGGAAAAGTTTCTTTTACAAGTTCCACACTTAACTTTAATGGTTACTGAACTGAACCAATGGGCTTAGAATACCATCTATATCCCTGTCATGGCTATCATCACTCTGCAAACAGATCTATGCTCCCTTAGACTTGACTCCTTCTGTCGGTGCTCTGAGCTACCCTCAGCTTCTCCTTGGCACTAACTCCTTCATAATTATTTTTCTATTCATAAAACATCACCTACTGTCTCCAACACACATCATACACCAAAAATAGACTGATCATTTGCTCAAAACGAGCACTACATCTCCAAACTAGGCCTCCGTCCATGGTTTTCCCTAGGCTGCCCAAAACTTCCTTGTAGGTTATAAACCTTAATAAGTCTTCAATTGGCTCTGAAAATCCCTTCATTAGATTCAGAATGCAAAAAATAGTTAGAATAGACTATTGTTTCACTGAAACTGGCCTCCGACTGCTTCAATTTTTCCTCCAACACCTGTCGGCACCCCTTGACACTAAGGTCACTAAAAAATTATCTGATGGGTTCTTGACCTCTATAATTCCTCAAAATATTCTGAAACCTCCATCAATGGATTAAAAATTCTCATTACAATAATAAATTACTATTGGTTCACTGAATAAGGCCTCTAGCTGCCCTAGCTAGGCCAATAAATGGTTTTGGCAAAAGTTAGCACTAATGGTGCCTAGAACTTCACTGAAGAATATCGGCCTTCAAAAGTCCTCCAAAGGCTCTGAAAACCACACCATTAGTTCCAAAACATCTAAAACATCCAAAATTGACTATTGGATTTCTGAATAAGGCCCCTCGCACCCCTGGCTAGGCCTCAAATTGATGTTGGCCCATGGGGGCCCTAGTGGCCCCTAAAACTTCTCTGGAGCAAAAACCTACTCAAAAATCCTCTAGTGGCTCTAAAACCCTCACCAATGAGTCTGGAATGTTGGATATAGTCTAAATTTACTATTGGCACTCCAAAATTGGGTGAATCTAACTCAATATAGAGCCTGAACCCCTTTTTCCCAATGACCCCTAAATCAGCTCCACTAAAAGTGGAGGAACTGCACATAACTGAAGATAAACTGGCCAAATCCCCAAAAAATAGGGGTGCACTAATTGATCCGCCAAGAAAACTACTAGCATTTATTTTAGCCATTGGGGTTGGGCACATGCCCCCCCAAAACACGCGGTTACATTAACTGACAGCAGAACTACTGGCTCAAACCGTGTGACATTTGTTTCATGTGACCATGTGAAAAAATCGATTGGCGATTGCGGAGTTGCCGAAATAGTTGTGGTTTAAAAAATGTACATGTGACGAGTTCAAACCGTTATGTGTGACTATTTTGCATCGGCGGTTCCGGCTTTGGCCCATGGTATTGGCACTAAGGCCACATGGGGGGGGCTAGCCCTCCAAACCCCCAAATCGTAAATCATGGAACTTTAAATTTAATCGAAATCTTTACATGGTTAAGTAACACTATTAGAGGATTTGGTTAAGATGTTATGTGCGCTGTGCAGGAGGTCGGTCGTTCGAACCTGGCCGGCTCAATAAAATTTTAATTTGACCATTCCTGGGCCACGTGGCAGCCTCCAGGCCTACCACGTGACGGCCTTCCATTGGCTCAAAAACTTGAAAGTCAACCAATAGCTGAATTACATACTAACACTTGTCAATACATAATTGGTCCAAAATGAATATTCTAGGGAATATTCCCTAGAATATTCTCTTTTTTATTTTCCCAAATCCAAGTCAAACTTGGTCAAAGTCCAAATTTGACAATTTACTAGACTTTTCAAACTGCGATAACTTCTTCATATGTTGTGGGTTTTTTGAACCATTCATGGCACCAGAATCAGGAAGACGAGATCTATCTAGTCACTTAGGTTCGACACACTTCCGAAAAATTTGAATTTTGAGCTATCACTTAGGTCCGTGATCCAGTTCTGATCACACCTCCCCATTAGGAATCTTTTGGACCCCAAAAGACTAATATACTGATATGTACAGTAGATGAGGGTACAACACCGTCTTCTCTTTAGAATCCATACACTTTCCTTTCATGGCTAGTGCCTTTGAACCACAACTCAAAGTTAGTCGACACTTCCCTTCCCATATGCACTTGTCCTCCTGGTAATAATTGTCTTCCTTGCACTCACTCAGAATCTTCTGGAAATAAATTTACAAAAGGTAGCCAAACATCGCTTGCTTGATCATCGATCCAAGGTGGCTCAAACAAATGTGATATTACAACATAAAACATGCATACATAACTGAAATTTGCATATGTACAAATGAGTGTGTGTCTTACTATTTCAAGAAGTGAAACCACTTCTCACCAAGCCACTTCCACGACGAATTTTGCTGCTGCAAATATTCTTCATGTGAAACCGTTCTCACATCAATGATGGAATCCTTGGTTCCAGTTTCGGCAGTCTTTCTTTCATCTTACCTCAAATGCTTGGGACGAATAGTTGGATGCAATGTCCAACATTGGGAAACAACATGTCCCCCCTTCTGGAAATGTGTGCAAGTCTTGTGCACCTTCCTTGCAAGTTGCCTTTTCCTCAACTGTTTCCTGTATGCCTTCATCCTCTTCCAGCATCTCGAAACATCATGGTTAAACATACCACGATATGCACACACAACTCTTTCTTCAATTCAAGCATGCAAAATTGTCATGCCTTGCAAAAACAAAATCAACTTGACTATGGGAATAATTATAACTCACATGTTGCTTTGCATGTCCATCTTTTTTACTTTCATGAGGAGATGAACTAGTAGAGGTTCCAGCTTTCTCTTGAAGACTAACGTCATCATTATTGTCTTGAAAATTGTCCGAACTCGCATGCTCGCCATAAGCTACATGTCTACAATCTTCTTACTGCAACATAGGCTTCAAACAATGACAATCAACTTGAAAAAAAAATTGACATGTTTGTGATTTAGAACTTGGAACAAAATTTCTCTTTGAAGTTTCCTCACATTCCTTCATGGATTTGGATTCTTCCCCATTAGATTGCACATAACCAAGACCAAATTTCTTAGGTCGTTCCTCAACCAAAATAGGATCAATCATACCTTGTGCATGTTTGTCTAAACCGTTGCCTTCATAGCCCATTTTAAACATTAACTTGGACCCTATACCTCTAGTGTGATTTTCAAATGAACCAACACAACTATCTCATGAGGAAACTGAAGACAAATATGAGTGAATTACCTCTGCTTCACGCATGTTTTTGGTCAAAGCCTCTTGGGCTTCATGGAGTTTCATCTCCATCTCATGCATTTTTTGGAGAATTTCTTCCTTCTCTTGCTTCATAGAAAATAACTTCTCACGAAGTATAGTGCTTTCTCTTCTATCTTCAAATGGAATTTGCACCATGTCCTTCAATATGTAGAAGTCATGCTTAAGGTCTTAATCGAAGAACCTTGTGAAGGAGGAGGATTTTGAAACCTCACTTGAAGAATTTTTCATGAGGAAAAATGAACAAAACAACTTCAACAAAATTCAAAAAGCTTTCAAAAAAAAAAATGACAAAGCTTTTGAACAAAATGGTTGTAGAGTCAAGCTCTTCTTCAAGCAGCCTTTTGCAAACAAACCCTTTTGTGCTTCAAGGGTTTCCTTGAGGTCCTTTGGGTAAGGAAGTTAATTTCAGCCCATTCTTCCTTCTTGTCCTCTCCTGGACTTAGCTATCAATAGCTTTCCCTTCACCTCTAGCAAACTCAAGCAACAGTCAGTTTGCAAATAGTCAAACAGTCAAATTCTTTGCACTGTTTAAACACCTTTCAAGTCAAATAAGAAAGCTATTGCTCTGTCAATCAAGCAACCAAGTTCTCTGATTCCAACCTGATTTGAAAATGTGTTGGATAAATTCTTATGATTTTCAAGAACCTCCCACTCATTTAAACACATAAAAGATCTAGCTTGTACGTGACATTTGTAGAATTTCATACTTGAAATAGGTGTATGATTTTAAACTGTTTAAGTGATTTAATTCCATTTTTTTTTGCTGAAATAAAACATGTGTAATAGAAATATAATGCATCAATAAAACATCCACACATAACAGTGAAATTAATCTAGGAGTTCACCCGAATATCGTGGGCTACATCTGCTTGAGCTCTTGCCATCTTGACTTGGCTCTTTGGGATTATGGCAAAGTTTCTTTTACAAGTTCCACACTTAACTCCAATGCTGAACTGAACCAATGGGCTTAGAATGCCATAGATATCCCTTTCATGGCTGTCATCACTCTGCAAACAAATCTATGCTCCCGTAGACTTGATTCCTTCTGTCGGTGCTGTAAGCTACCCTGAGCTTCTCCTTGGCACTAACTACTTCATAATTATTTTTCTCCCCTAAAACATCACCTATTGTCTCCAACACACATCAGAAACCAAAAATGGAATGATCATTTTCTCAAAATGAACATTGTATCCCCAAACTAGGCCTTCCTCAGACCTCCACGGTTTGCCCTAAGCTGCCCAAAAATTCCTTGTAGGTTCTATACCTTCATAAGTCTTCAAATGGCTTTGAAAATCCCTTCATTGGATTCAGAATTCCAAAAATAATTAGAATAGACTATTGGTTCACTTAAAATGGCCTCCAGCTACTCTGGTTTTGCCTCCAACACCTATCAGCACCCCATAGCACTAAGGTCACTAAAAAATTATCTAATGGGTTCTCGACCTCTATAAGTCCTAAAAATATTCTTCAACCTCCATCAATGTATTCAGAATGCTCATTACAGTCATAAATGACTATTGGTTTGTTGAATAAGGCCTCTAGCTACCCTGGCTAGGCCCCAAATTGTTGCTGGCAAAAGATGACACTGATGGCCCCTAGAACTTCATTGAAGCATCTCAGGCTTCAAAATTCCTCTATAAGCTCTACAAACCACACCATTAATTCCAAAACATCTAAAACATCCACAATTGACTATTGTATTTCTGAATAAGGCCTCTATCTCCCCTGGCTAGGCCTCAAACTGTTGTTGGCCCATGGTGGCCCTAGTGGCCCCTAGAACTTCTTTGAAGCAAACACCTACTCAAAATTCCTCTGATGGCTCTGCAACCCTCACCAATGAGTCTGGAATGTTGGAGATAGTAGAAATTGATTATTGGCACTCCAAGATTGGGCGAATCTAGCTCAAGATAGAGCGTGAACCCCTTTTTCCCAATGACCCCTAAATCAACTCCACTAAAAGTGGAGGAACTACACATAAGTGAAGATAAACTAGCCAAATCCCCAAAAAATATGGGCGTGCTAACTGATCCGCCAAGAAAATCGCTAGCATTTATTTTAGCCATTGGGGTTGGGCACATGCCCCCCCAAAACCCATGGTTATGTTAATTGACAGCGGAATTGCTCGCTCAAACTGCCCGACATTTGCTTCATGTGACCACATGAAAATGATGGTTGGTGATTGTGGAGTTGCCAAAACAGCTGTGGTTTAACAACTGTACATGTGACCAGTTCAAACCATTATGCCTGATTGTTTTTTGCTGGCGGTTCTGGCTTTGGCCCACGGTATTGGTGCTAATGCCACATGGGGGGGGGGGCACTGGCCCCTTAGGGCTGGCCGTCCAAACCCCCAAACCGTAAATCATGAAACTTTAAATTTAACGGCAATACTTATACGGTTAAGTAACACTGTTAGGGGAGTTGGTTAAGTTGTTCTGTGCGCTTTGCAGGAGGTTGGTCATTCGAAACTGGCCATCTCAACAAAATTTTAATTCGGCCATTCCTGGGCCACATGGCAGCCTCCGAGCCTGCCACGTGGTGACCTTCCATTGGCTAAAAAACTCGAAAGTCAACTAATAGCCTAATTACACACTGACACTTGTCAAGACCTAATTGGTCCAAACAAAATATTTCTTGGAATATTTCGAGGAATATTCCAAGAATATTCCTTGGAACATTCTCTTTTTTATTTTCCCAAATCCAAGTCAAACTTGGTCAAAGTCCAAATTTTGTAGTTTACTGGACTTTTCAAACTACGATGACTTCTTCATTTAGTGTCGGTTTTTCAAACCATTTGCAAAACCGAAATTAGTAAGACGAGATCTATCTAGTCGCTTAGGTTCGGCACACTTCCAAACACTTCGCATTTTGAGCTATCATTTAGGTCCATCATCTAGTTCTGATCAACAACTCTAATCAGGTCTTCTAGTGCCCAAAATTAGCTTCCAAGGCATCCACAACCTTCGCTTTCTCAGTAGTATCCTTCCACGGCCTTAACCAACCCTTGTTGTAGTGTTTATCTACCTTTATCATCCTTTTGGGAAGCCCTTTTCTTCTAGTGTAGGTATTGACCTACCTCCAATAACCATGGCTAGCCTTAACAACCTTGTTAATTTAATAAAACTCCCATACATACTTTAGTTAGGCCTCCTCTTCAGCCTTGACTTCTACAGAACGAAATAGAACCTCTTAGACACCCCTTTGTGGCATATTGTGGTTTAATATGTCCCTTTGCAGCCTAATGCAAGCTATTGTAACCCTTTATGGCCCTTTGCATCCTGCTACACCCACGAATGCCATGACCTTATAGAAATCATGCCTTACATGTTGTGGCTAGATCCATAAACTTAGCCAAATTCCATAAGTCAACTTCCTAACTAGCTGAGGCTCCTCTCTCTAATATCTACGACTTTCTTGGGGCTATTTCACTCCACACATGAAGTCCATCTCAATGTGCATGTATGCCTCTCCTTTAGCCTCTTACTTATACTTTTTCATTAGGTTATTTTTGGAAACCCTAGCTCCTTTAGGGTTTTAGCCACTCAACCATTTAACAATAAATTAGATAACTTAGGTCCCAAACCCACAACTCTCGCTCCAAAACCCCAACTTGGGTCACTTTCCCAACCAACTTACTCTTTGTGGGTTTTCTTCATTCAAAAAGACCTTCTGAACTACCCAATTTTCAACATTATCAAAGAAAATATTGTGTATATTTTATTAGTCAAATTCCTATGTAGAAGTGAGTCCATTGTCCCATAAAGAAGGGGATCTCATATACCAATTTGATGTGACCCTAGCCTTAAAATTAAATTATTAATATTAAAAATTTAAAAAAAAATTCCAACATATTTACAATGTAACATTATTTTACAAATAATAATAATAACAATGCTATTGTAAATCAATATAACTCCGAGTAAGCTTCGATGAAGTAGCTTATTTGAAAAACCCATAATATATAAAATTATGTGAGTAATGAAAGTCCCATTCTCAATTGCCCTCACAACCATTTATATACTATCCTACACAATAAGATAATAAGATAAAAATTATAACGATAACAATTATCCCATATTATGCTGTTATAAACCTACCCAATTTTCAGTTCTTTCCTCGTACATAAAAGAAAAAATAGAGAAAAAACAAACACAACATAGCTTTCCTACGCAATAAACCCAAAGAAAAAACAACATAGCTTCGAATATAAGTGAATGACCTATCCGTCGTTGAAGGGATATACTAATAAGCACATGAAGACCTAGCATCGAACGTGAAGGGTCACTAAATACCAACTCAAATTAGCTAGTATACTCGGATGGATTGTTATGGTTTTACTTAGCGACAAGGATGACATGCAAGCCCAAACATATAAGAATAATATTACCATGTTAAATAGTAGATACAGAATTTTTGATGCTAAATATTCGGGAACAATAGAGATATGATCAGCGGTAATGTCGCGTAAAATGTTATATATACTGAAATGAAGTGGAAAACAATGATGTTGTTCTTTCTGCGGCAGACTCTCTGTTGCTTTCGTCCCCACATTCGACGCTGCTGCTTTTGCGTGTATTCAATGAGTTTGTGGAAAATAAGTTTCGGTGTCACATGCGATGAAATGAAGAAGCAGCACCATTAACGGAGATTGTGGAAAATAGGTTTCACTGTCACATGGTATGAAATCAAGAAGCCGCGCGATCAGCGGAGAAATCGCTTAACATAGTTTCTCTTTTTCGTTTATAAATAGTTTCGAGAATCCTCCTTCCAACTCCAAATCTCCTCTGCATTTTCACCGCCTGTCTCTGCTCTGCTCTGCCCTTCTCTCTATCCCTTTGCATTTCCAGCATCATGCCGTCTCTCTCTTTTCTTTTTCCTCCGCTCTTTCTCCTTCTCTGCTGTTCTTTCTTCTTCTCATCCGCTACGCACTCATTTAGCGATGATCGGCAATCACTGCTGGCATTTAAAAGGCTCATAACGAGCGATCCACTTGGCGCCATGGGTGATTGGAATGACACCATCCCCATCTCCAACTGGACCGGCGTCACCTGCAGTCGTCGTCATCCAAACAGAGTGCTCGCCCTCAACCTCACTGCCATGGATCTGTACGGCCCCATCTCTCCTTTCATAGCCAATCTCTCCTTTCTCCGCTCCCTCGATTTGTCAGTGAATGCACTGCACGGTCATATCTCACCTCAATTGGGTCGCCTATCTCGTTTGAGGGAGCTCTGGTTGTACGACAATCACTTGGAAGGAAATATCCCATCTCAACTTAGCAGTTGTAGAAAGCTGGTTTGGCTGGGGCTCTCTGGGAACAATCTGAGTGGAAATATTCCCCCGGAGTTGGGTTCCCTTGCACATCTAGAGGGGCTTTACTTGGGAAGTAATAGATTCAAAGGTATTATTCCAATTTCCTTGTCAAATCTCTCCACTTTGATTGATTTGGTAATTTCTGTAAATAATTTAGTAGGGCATATTCCATTCGAGTTTGGTGCCAAGCTCAATAATTTGAAACTCCTCTCTTTATGGGGAAATCAATTGAGTGGAAGGGTACCAATGTCTATAGGAAATTGTTCCAATCTCATACATCTGAGTTTAAGTTTAAATAAGTTGACTGGTAGTGTGCCACTAGAGTTAGGTAAGCTATCTCGCCTTGAACATCTATCTTTGCTTGGTAACGAGCTTCGTAGTGGAAGCACTACAACCATGCCTTTTCTTGTAGCTCTTACTAATTGTTCCCACCTACAAGTACTAAAGCTAAGAGATAATAGACTAGGTGGTGTCTTGCCCCTTGCCATAGGTAGTCTTTCTATTAATATGTCTCATTTGCAATTATCTGGGAATAGAATACAAGGAAACATCCCTCCACATATTGGGAATCTTAGCCGCCTAACATATCTAAATTTAAGTACAAACCTCTTGACAGGAAACATTCCGCCATTAGGAAACCTTAAACAGATAGAGAGATTGTATTTAAGTAACAATAGATTAGAAGGAAACATCCCCAATGACTTTGAACAATTACAACACCTTGGGCTATTGGATATTAGTGAAAACAAACTATCTGGAAATATTCCCAATTCATTTGCACCCATTAATAAACAACTAAGAAGAGTCCTCCTCCATCACAACCAACTAACTGGAAGCATACCTACAAACTTAGGAAACTGTGTAAATTTGGAATTGCTTGATTTGTCTCACAATATGCTAACTGGAAGCATACCACGAGAAATTGCCAAACTTTATAATCTACAATTCTATTTGAATTTGTCATGGAATTTCTTAGAAGGCTCCTTACCCATGGAGATTGGTAAAATTTCAATGGCTCAAGCAATAGACATTTCTTCTAATCAATTAACTGGGACCATTCCACCTACACTTGGAAGTTGCAGTGAACTACAATCATTGAATTTATCTCATAATTTCTTCCAAGGCTCCATTCCAGATTCACTTGAAAAATTACAAAGTCTTGTGACCTTAGATCTATCTTCCAACTCCTTATCAAGTACAATACCAGTGACTCTTGAGAAATTGAAAATGCTTCAATATTTGAATTTGTCTTTCAACAACCTCATAGGGGAAATTCCAAATGAAGGTATTTTTGCAAACCAAACAAATGTTATTTCCTTAATTGGAAATCCCAACCTTTGTGGACCACAAATGTTCAACTTATCTGCATGTCCAACACCAAGAAGTCATTTTGCATTGGTAAAAAAAATATTATTGTCAATGATTGGAGCTATTGCCTTTGTCTTTCTTCTATGTTGTCTACTTTTGAGATTCCTTTGGAGAGGGAATATACATATGAAAAGCTTTGATTTTTCACAAGCTATTTTCCAAAAAATAATGCATCAAAGGATCTCATATCAAGAGCTTCATGTAGCAACTAATGGGTTTGCCGAGGCTAACTTGCTGGGAAGAGGGAGTTTTGGATCAGTGTATAAAGGAATTTTAAGTGATGGCTCAGTTGTTGCTATCAAGGTGCTCCAATGGAAAAATGACCAAGCTGAAAAGAGTTTTAAAGTAGAATGTAGTGTCTTGCAAAAAGTTCGACATCGGAATTTGGTGAAAATCATAACCTCATGTTCCAACTTCCAGTTCAAAGGTTTGGTGTTCCAGTTTATGTCTAATGGAAGCTTAGAGAAGCATTTGTATCTTGATAGAGATGAGAATGATGGTGAGGTTGTGTGTCAAATGGGATTGAAAACACGATTATGCATTGCCATTGATGTAGCCCATGCAGTGGAATATCTTCATCATGATTATTTTATGCAAGTGGTGCATTGTGATATAAAACCAAGCAATGTTCTCTTGGATGAAGACATGTTAGGCCATTTGACAGATTTTGGTATTGCAAGACTAGTTGGTGCAACCTCTGTTGATTCATTGACATCAACACTAACTTTGAAAGGATCTACAGGCTACATTGCCCCAGGTATGGCTTTAAAAGAATTACTTCCACTTGTATTTTCTTATTAATAATTTTGTGCACACACACACACACATATATTAGTCGAGTAAAATTTGATGATTGTTGCATTTAATACAGAGTATGGATTAGGGGAAACAGTTTCCTCTAAAGGAGATGTCTATAGCTATGGTATTATGTTATTGGAAATGTTCACCAGAAAGAGACCAACTAGTGACATGTTTGTTGGAGACCTAAACCTACATAAGTGGGTGAGCTCAGCATTGCAAAATAATGTGAAGGAGGTGATAGATAGTAGTGTTTTAAGTGAGGTGGATGGATATGAATTGGAAAAAGATAATATGTACACATGCCTATTTTCTTTGTTAGGCATTGGTTTACTTTGTTCAAAAGATTCATCTAAAGAAAGACCAACTATGAGAGAAGTAGTAATGATGTTGGAAAGTACTAGAGAAGATTTGATGAAAAATTCTCTTCTTTCTAAGAGATTAAAATAAAGCATATATAATTTTTTGATACCAGGAATGATGTACTATCCTCAAATGCCTAAAATTCCTACATTATAATGAGAGAAAATCACCATATTAAAATATTTTAGACTTGTCAATAAACTTAAAATGCATGAATTTCTTTATTTTTATGTATTTATCTATTCATTATTATTATCATCATGAAAATTATATACTATTAAAACAATGCAATATGGGTATTCTAAATTTAAACTTCTTTGGGATTTATATGTGAAATGAATTACTATAACAATTTACCATATCTTATAAATATGAATTTTAGCCTAAGAAATATCATATTTGAATTTTGATTCTAACTAAATTGTTTATATTGTTAGAAAAAATATAACTTGAATTCCCATTTTAAATGTAACTTTCAAAATTTCATAAAAAATTCACTTGAAAATACAATGGTGGTTGTAGTTTTCAAATATACCATGTGTTAAGTTTTAGTAAAATATGAGAGAATAAGTATTATGAAACTATAACATATTATATAATTTCTAGTGATATTTAGCACTTAACATATTTCTCCATGTTGAAGTTATGTTCCGATCCTTTCAAAACTTTAGTTATGTTCCGATCCTTTCAAAACTTTGTATTTTTACACCGCAGGCGTTAAGCGAACACTGTTCACCCAAAGCTTTTGCTATCGCCCTTCGAGCAAATTAAAATCTGACAAATGTTGCCTTTTTATACGCTTACGCGGCTACGGCGGTGGTGTTTGCGGCGGCGGTGTGCCGGTGGATATGCCACGCCTGCTCGCCCGCTCCATTGTCTCACAGGCCCTCGTCAGATGGGAGGCAGTCATTTGCAGCAGAGCAGTGCAGCCCTGTATGACCAGACGGGAACTATGTGGGGGGCAGCACACGAGCGACGCCAGCGATGCCACCATGTCCCGCTGGCTGCAGTCGGCCGGCTTGAGGCACTTGGCTTCGCCAGGCCTAGATCACCGCTTTCTTTCCAATTCGCCTGTGCCGGTTTGTTTTGTTTAGCCTTCATTCACCTGCATTTTATTCATTTTTAGAGTTTACGTTAAGGTGAATTTCATTCACCCTCCTAACATCATCATTCCTCGGATACAATCTAGTCACAGACTCATCCACGGAAGGACCATGACAGTTCTTCAATTTGGCCAAGGTTTTTGAGTTCCACAGACCTTTTCTTATTTCCTGCAACATCTCTACTAGCTCCCTATCTGACTGCCTATAAACATGAGTTAATTCAATCTGCTTGTCAAAACACTCATCCCAGCAATCTGCTTCAAAGGCAAAGAACTTGTCCGGGTTCTCACGCGTCACTGGTGGAAGTTGGAAGAAATCCCCTGTCACCACAAGCTGCAACCCACCCCACACCCCTTTCCCGTCCGATGCCTTCCTCAGATTATTGGCAACATAATTCAACTGATCAAAAAACTCTCCATGAATCATGCTTATCTCACCTATAACCAATGCCTTGGCATTTTTCCATCTGTTAACATTTCTTTTTTTCTTTCCAATCAGTCTCAACAGTCCTTGCTCAGTCACAGCAACTGGTGGAGCTCCAGAAAAGGAATGTAGAGTTATGCCATTCAAATGGCATGCTGCAATCCCTGTTGAGGCAGTTACAAAGACGGAACCTGGACCATGCAATTTCTTCAAGAGTTTTACTACAAAATTAAGAAGATAGCTCTTGCCTGTGCCTGCAGAGCCTGTAAGAAATACAGATTCCCCTCTTGCAACAGCATTCAGAACTGTCATCTGCTCATTGGATAATGCAATGTGCCCCTTCGAATAGTCCTCCAACATTCTCATCATGTCATTCCATCGTAGCTGTTCTTCCAACATTATCATCGCTTCATTCGATTCTACCTGATTTATGTAATTCTATATCTCAGAAAACCCTCCAGATTCTGAGCCCATTTTGACCTGTGATTGGCTCTGGCTTCCTTGTGAGTGTTTTTTCGTCCTCTGTTGTTTTTTCCATCCCTCTGAATTAGGCTTATCAGCTTGGCTATCCAATATTCTCATGGCTTCTTTCCATTCGAGCCATTTTCTGCGTTTGGCTCTATTGGAAAGCCCTCCAAATTCTGCGAATATTTTGATCTGTGCTTCACTCTGTCTTCCCTCTGGTTGTGTTTTCGTACTCTGTTTGGGTAGCTCCTTTGCTTTTTGCAGCTTCATCCTCTCTATGTGTTGTTGGTTTAGGATTATTTGTGACTGAGGTTTATGCTGAGAACCACCGAGTCTTTGAGACAAAGTACTCAATTTTTTTGCTGCAATTTTCTCTGTATATTTTGTCATTTCACTGAACCCATCACCCTATAAGCAAATTTGTTAGCCATACCTCAAAGAGATCGCTAGAAAACACATTTGTTTACATTGATGTTATTTCCTACAGAACGCAATATCTTGGCATAAATCTCGGCAGTAGTTTGCGTTTGACTCATCTAAATTATTTTTTTGGGGATTTGGGATGCAATATTTTGAATACTATATCATTAGGATTTTTAATTTGGGGTAAAATGCAATGCTGGTAGGGATATGGGTCGCAATCGATGGAGGAGAAGCAGAAGTTGTTGAAGATGTTAAAAAGCATGAATCTCGGTGGCAAGAGTCTGGATCCATACAGGAGGACCGTGTTAAAAGGCTGGTGAAACAATGGCCCACTTATACAGGAAGCGGAACGCATAAAAGAACGGAGCAAGGCGAGGATGGAACCATGAATGAGTGAGCAAGCGGAATAGTCAACGTGAAGGCGGGTTTGAAATATAAAACAGGCAGTATCGCGTAGCTCCAAGGCTGGTAAGTGGAATGTGAAAAAAAAACGTGATTCCAATGGTGGACGCGTGGCCTTTGGTGGTATTAGAAAACCATCATCATCGCGTGAATTTGGAAAATTAACCCCGTGTATCTAACTTACGCGACGTTCGCTGATTGCCGTCGGATCTGTTAGTTGGGCACGACGAGATTCCGACCATTGGATGAAAATGGCATGTTAACGGTGGGCCCAGTTGAATCATCGCCTAGTTGTTTGGTTATTAACCATGTTTGAATAGTTGTGGAATGGTTCGATGTATACATGTAAGTGTGGTCCTGATATATGTTATAAGCGTATTGACCAAAGGGTTGTTGTATAGCCCGAACTTTTCTACTACAATGTGCCGATACACGCCAAGGCTTCCAGAGGCACCTCTACCCACACTTTTGTCGCCTTTCTCTACAAACAATTCAGATACTTTTAGGGATATTAGTTTAATGGGTATTTCAGTTTCTGCTGAAACTGTTCCTAAGGTCGTATGGGTTTCCTTGATGTTATAGTTCTTTGTTTACATCTACTAGCTTCCCTTTCTATTAGGTGGCCTTGATTGGCCTAGATTTCTTGCTCAATAGGGCTTCTGACAGCCCATAATAGCTCATGAATGCTTGAAATTATTGCTTCAAATGTTATTTTTTTTCTATTGCATGTTGGTCCTATTGTCTCCACTCAGTATGGAGAAAACCCTCAATATGGTGCCCACCAAAACAACCCTGAAATTTGTTCCGAAGGTGTATCCCAATGGATATTTCAGTTTCTGAACATAAGTTATTATGGATATGCATAACACACTGCTCGACTACTTCATAGGTCACATTTTTTTGCAGGACGGGATCAAGGATTTGATGAAGAAAGGTGCGGGAACCTCACGGTCGGGACTTGCAATTGCCAGAGCACTCATGGAGATTTACCAAAGTCTTTTTGCTAAGACTTATATATATAAGGAGATATAGCTAGAGGGTTTATTTAAATTTACCAAGGGTCTATCGGGCGGGTTTAATATAAGGTTGCACTATAATATGAAAGACCGAAGTCATAACAAGGGGCATATACATATGATTTATGCGCGAAGAAATAAATAGATAAATAAAGTTTTTAATTTAAACATAAAAATAAAATAAATAAATAAATAGAAATAAAATAAAATAAAGATTAAAAAAAATAAAAAATAAATAAATTAATTAAAATTTAATAATATTAAATTAATAATTATTATTTTTATTAAAATAAATATAAATATTTAAAATTCAAATTATAAATTTTGATCATTTGGTTTACTTTTTTAAAATAAAAGAAATTAATTTTAATTATTTGATTCAAACTAGCGGTTATTTTACAAATGGCTAGTAGTAGCTATACTTTCTATTTAAAGAAGTTACTTGATCAGATTTTCCATCTTGTCCTGATGATGAACCACACTCGCTGGTTCAAAACGTGTCGCCCTAATCTATTTTGATATGATTTTCACAGAAAAATTTTAATCACAGTTTAAAATCCAATAAGTCGCTTTTAACTTTTTATTTCGCTGACAAATAAAGTTTCCTTTCATGAAGAACAACGATATTCATTTCTATACATTTCAATAGGAAATTGCTTATCCCAATTTCTTCTCATTTACATGTTTTTAGAAAATTTAAATGGCATACATACTTATTATCATGAATGACTTAATTATAATTTGTTCAGAAAAATATTATCTGTTCTTTCAAAATATATGCTTTCCTTTCCATTTTTTTGCCCCATTTCATATTTACATCACTCATTATTTATGTCCAACTATGATCCTCATACTCACATAATTTTATTCCAAAGTCATTCTCATATTTACAACCCAAATTCAAGACATTTTCATATTTACATAGACAGTTTATATTACCTAACTAGGAATAATACCAAAAAAAAAAATATTTGACAGTTTAAAATCCAATATTCCATATCGTCACAAACTTTTTATTTTCATAAAATTACTTCCCTTACATATCTACTGCCTTCCGGCATTCCTTTGCGCCTCTTGATGCAATTGCTAATTAATAATAAGTTGTATACTATATATAGACACTTCTGAAAGACCCTTGTAGTCATGAAGAATCACCACAATATGTTTTCTTAGATCCCAATGAACCCATGGACTTGTTACTTACTTCTATTAGGGTAGAGATTTTAAGAAAATGAAGGATTTATGCTAGGTGGGTCCCATTGTCATCAAATAAATAGTGTTTGCTCAAAATTGTACAAACCTATATTTTTTCAAATAAAAAGTTACAATGAAGGTGTTGTCAATTCCTCATTGTTTCTTAATGGAATGTTTATTTCTTGCATGAGCAAGAATGATATATTACTTTCACAAAGTTGCTTTGCATAGATGTATATTTTGGATCTTAATATATCTATTCTAAATTTCTAGCAAAATTGATATATTACTTTCACAAAGTTGCTTGGTAGAGATGTATATTTTGGATCTTAATATTTCTATTTTAAATTTATTATTTGGATTTTAATATTTCTATTCTAAATTTATTATTTGGATTTTAATATTTCTATTCTAAATTTATTTTTATATAGAAAAATTATTTTGGTTGTGTTTTATTCTTTTCAAAGAAAATTTTAAAGGGTGAAATATGAGGAAAACTTAACGCATTTAAAATCTAAGTTTTTGATAATGTTTTGACATTATTAAACTAATAGAATTTATCTCATAAATATAATAAAGTTTTATACCAATAATATTTAGAAAATAAAATTATAAAGAGAGGAAACTTTGGTTTTTAAACTCCTATGGTGATCATTTTGTACATAAAGAGAGGAAATATTTATCTAATGTTTTTCACTCCATTGTCTACCATGTTAATAGGCTTTTTCTTTAAAAAAAATGGCCGACTAGTGACATGTTTGTTGGAGAACTAAATCCACCTAAATGAACTTGATATTTCGAAATAAAGTGAAAGAGGTGGTTGATAATAGTGTTTTAAATGAGGTCGATGGACATGGATTTGAAGAAAATAATGTGTGCAAATGCCCACACTCATTGCTATGCATTAATTTTATCTGTTCAAAATATTCATTTGAAGAAAGACCAATTATAAGAGATGTGGTATTTATGTTGGAAAGTACTAGAGAGGATTTGATGGAAAATGTTCTTGCTTCGAAGGAATTGAAGCGAAGCATATCTATTTTTCCTAGCAATGAAAATGCAGCAAGGAATGCTGCACTTGCCTCAAATGATCAAAATTCTTCTACATTATAACGAGAGAGAATCAAATAGTAAAATGCTCTATCCTTGTCATTAAACTTATAATGATGTACGTTTTTCGCTATTATTTATTTATTAATATGTAATTATTTTCAACATGACAATTATATAGATTTACAACAATACATTATGAGGATTCTAGATCTACTTCTAGTTTAACAATCCATGAAACATGATTCTTAGTAAAAAATTATTCTAAGAAATTAGCTACATTTTGTTTACATATATAAGTGAAATGATTACTATTTCAATTTACCATATCTTATAAACACAAATTTTACCCTCATAAATATAAATTTTATCCTCATAAAATATATATATTTATCTAATTTCTAATTAATTTGTTTATATTTTTCACTAAATATTCAATTTTAGATGTGACTTCTGAATTTTCATAGAAATTGAAGTGATAAATCTAAAATTATGGTTATACCAAATATATCGTATTAATGTTAAGTTTATAAGGAAATTTGAAAAGATAAATATTGTGAAGCTATAACATACTATATAATGTCTAATAGTATTTGAGCTTTAACTATTAGGATTTGTTAGGATTATGCTTACTTAGTTTGGTTCGGGTTTGTTAAGGAAGTTGAGAGATTCTCTCAACTTCTCTCTCTAAGATTAGAGTTAGTTAGATCTGAGTTCAACTATATGTACGTATGTAATTTCTATTGATTTGTGTGCAGTAATACAATCTATTGATTTGTGTGTTAATATTGTGATATGGCTGCTCTGTCCAATTTTAATATGGTATCAGAGCCACTACTGGCTTAAATCCCTCACGGGATGGCCAGAAAGATGTGAGAGCAATGATTGTCAAACCGTTGCTGTAGGAAAGTAGATAGTTCAGTGAATTTATTTTCTGAGTGAATTTTTTTTTTTGTGTGTTTGTTATTATTATTTTTTTTTGTGTGAGATTAGCAGCGTTACTTGGGCATGCAAAGGTTCAGGTGGACAACCAGCAGCATGCAGGTGTGGTGAATGGTGGCAAAGACAAAACAGGAGCAGTGTTAGTTGAAACTCTGAGTGGTAACGTCACTCAAAGGAGAAACGTAGTGCCAGGGGCAGCGTTAGCCAGAACAGAACATTGTGTGCACAGAGTCTAGTCAGCCAGTGGAGCACACAGTGAGCGGCAGCAACCTGTATCTGAAGTATGAAAATCGCCAGATGTGAAGAAACCGCTATGCGTGGAGAATCTGGATTCACTGAAGGATTAAAAATATATATATATAAATTCATATTAATTCTAAGGTAGAAATTTTTCAACGCAATATCTGCCTTTAGTTGCTTCCTTATTTATGCATTGCAGATTGATGTTACCAAGGTTGTAAGCAAACTTTCTGCTATAGCCCAAAATTGCAAAACCATATGCTATTCTAATGTGGGGATTGAAACATTCGCGTCTGCAGTTCAGGTTTATGACCCAGGTCTGAAACTATTATTATTCTGGGTCTCTTCAATTTCCGCATATCTATTTTGTTGTTCCCTGCCTGCAGATCATGTCTTTCAAAAGCACCAACAACATTGTAAATTGGCATGGCCGTGCAAGCCGATTGGAACAACAAGCAGCCTAGCTCTTCTCTCGGCCTCAACGGCAGAAAAATGTTCGAATTCATCTCCCAGTACGATGTTGCTGCAAAGACTAAGCTCGTTGTGTTGAATGAGAAGCTGAGTAATCTGGACCGACAGATGGAGGTCCTGGAAGCCCATATGGCCACAGCCATGAATTCCTCTGATCAGTTTTAGCAGCGCTCAAGGTTAATTTTTATTAGAACTGATCACATGGAGTTGGATGCTTATCAATAGTATGCATCTGGCAGGCTATAACCAATTCAATAGATGTATTTGAGAGGGGAGAGGATCGACAGAGGAGTTAGGGGAGAGTATATGCAGTTTAAGTTATATATATTTTGAAATATAATTTTAATCCTTTAAATTGGGGATTGTATATGCGGGGCAAGGATTTGATCAGGTTGGGATTTGTGGGTTTATTAGTGAGAGTAGTGTTTTGTTGGTTTGTAAAATTTTATAATAAAGAACCAATTATTGAATAGATTTACACAATTTAAAATAATGGTTCTTGACGTTCTTCGGTGCCGAGAGAATGTATCGCTAATTTGATTGTGAGAATCTATTATATGTTGTAGACTCTTGTTGTACTTCGGTGCTCCAAGATCCACAATTATAGGTTATTTTTTGTGAGTTTTTAAGTGTGCACATGTCACTTTGTAGGATTGATCGCTGATCATATTCTGTACCTAGAATATTTTCCTATAGACTGTTGAAATTTATTCTTCGGCGTTATTTCACAGATGGAAACATTTCCATAAGATAGTTCAGTGTCGAGACTCTTCGTCGGGGTGTCAAGAATCTTTAATCTTACAAATTCAGCATTGATGGTCAGAAGCAGGTGTACTTTAAATGGGTTGAAAGGTAAGCTCGAAGATGTGGAGAAAGAAAGAGCGAAGTCCAGAAAACTGCAGAGTGGGTAGATTTGCTGATGAAGACCAGATCAGACAAAGAGACGAAAGTTCAAAGTGTTGTAATTGTGATTAAGTATTATATTTTTTATAAAGTAAGCATTAAGGGAGGGTATTAGGATTTGTTAGGATTATGCTTGCTTAGTTTGGTTTGGGTTTGTTAAGGAAGTTGAGAGATTCTCTCAACTTCTCTCTCTAAGATTAGAGTTAGTTAGATCTGAGTTCAACTATATGTACGTATGTAATTTCTATTGATTTGTGTGCAGTAATACAATCTATTGATTTGTGTGTTAATATTGTGATATGGCTGCTCTATCCAATTTTAATATTAACGTATTTTCACATGTTGGAGTTATGTTCCCATCCATTCAAACCTTATGTGTATTTGATGACAGATTGCAGATCATATATATAAAAGTAGTTTCTAGAGCTCCTTGCAATTGTGAACAATCGATCTACAAAATGATTTTTTCAAATTCTAATGAACACATGGATTTGTAGTGATAGGGTAAGAATTTTCTAAAATGAAGGATTTATGCTAAGTGGGTCCCAATAGCTTCAACTAAATAGAGTGTTTTCTCAATATTTTATGAAGCTAATATTATTTCAAATAAAAAGTTACAATGAAAGTATGGTTCATTCCCCATTACTCTTTTATGTAGAAAGTTTATAATAAAGGTGTTATATTAATTTCACAAATTTTCTTCGCATATATGATTATTTTGGATCTTTACTATTGTCATCAAAATAATTTTTATTCTTGTCAAATAGATTTGCTTGTTTTCAATCTTTAAGATATTTTATGGTGAAATTTTGTCACTGAAGGAAATGTAAGGTTTTTAAATTATAAGTTTTGATTTTTTTACAATATTAGACTATTAGAATTTATCTCATAAAATATAATAAGACTTTATATCAAATAGTATTTAGGAACTAGAATTATAAAGATAGGAAACATTTATCTAGTTCCTTACCCTCCAATGTCTATCATTGCAATTGTCATTTTATTTTAAACTTTTTTATTATTTATCATTCTATAAATTTGTTGAGAAATTTATAGGATTTCATTGGGGCTCAAATGTGTATGGATGTCTTACAATTTCCTCTTGTGATGAAGTCGTGGATGGTTTCATTTTTATTTGAATAAGTGGTATGAATGACTTGATAATATTGTGTACCTAATCCTCAGATAATATGTTAATGTTGGATTTGGTGGTTGATGCTTGTTGAAGCATCTTGAATAATTTGAGGTGATAATATATGCACTTCTCACATTAGGATAAGATGAAAAGCATATAATTTCATTTCATTTATTTAATTTTCTCTAAATAGTTGACCCTTTATTTTTACCCTAATCCCTTTTACTCGATAATGCCTATGCATTATTTTCTAAATCTATAACCAATACTTCCTAGCTACAAGAACATGATTAATTTTAAGGGGTGAAATTTTGTGAGTGAGGGAAATTTAAGGTGTTTAAAACATAATTTTTGATATTAAATTATGTCATAAAATATAATAAGGCTTCATACCAAATAATATTTAGGAAATACAATTATAAAGAGAGGAAAATTTTATTTAGTGCCATGCTCTCCATTTTCTACCCTTGCAATAGGCATTTTCCTCTAAAAAATTTGACCATCTACCATTCTAAAAAAATTTCAATCAATTTTATAGGATTCCATTAGGGCCTAGCTATTTATGGATGTCTTACAATTTCCTCTTGTGATGAAACCATGGATGGCTGAATTTTTATTTACATAAGTGGCACAAATGAGTTTATAATATTATGTATCTACTCAGATAATATGTCAATGTTGGATTTGGTGGTTGATGGTTGTTAAAGAATTTTGAATAAGTAGAGGTGATAATCTATGCACTTCTCACCATGGGAGAAGAGGAAAAACATATGATTTCCTTTTATTTCATTTAATTTTCTCTAGATAATTGACCCCTAAATTTGGCCGTAATTCCTTTCAGTGGATGATGCCTGCACACTATTTTCTAAATCTATAACCCATAATTCCTAGCTACTAGAGAATGATTAATTGAATTCTAAATTTTATATTCTATTTTCCTTCTTAATTTGTACATGAGGGAGACTCTCTACATTAATGTTACTAGTTCTATTGCATGTCCTAAGATTGAACTTCACAATTATGGAACTAGAATTGTCACTTTTAGATGATAGAACTCTCTAATTGTAGGTTTTTTCACTATCTAATTGTAGGTTTTAACCATGTATAGCAATGATCTGCAAATTAATTATTAAAGCAAAAAAGTAAACAATGGTGAGAACATAAAATATATAGATATTTTTTCCTATAACCCAAAACCGGGAAAACCATATTGATTTTTCATTATATTCCTTTCAACGTTACTATAAATTTATACACATGCTAAAGCATTCATAAATCCCAATTCATTAACCCTAGATTAGAACATAATCATAGTTCCCTTGACTAGATTTACAAAATACCATGGGAAAAAACCATCATACCAAAAACCATGTTCTAAACACATAAATGAATAGACAACATATTAAGATAAGAATAAGTTACATTTCTATTCAGAAATATGTAGATTTATAATACATTGGATTCCATATTCCAAGGTCTCTTGGACTTTCTTTGACTATTCAACTTGCACACCATAACACTTCGCATATTAGGTATCCAACATTCCCCCCCTTAATATGAAGGGGTAAGTATGAGTCCAAGAAGAGAGTCGTAATAAAAAATGTGTAAAAATGCATGGTAGCACTATGATGAATGTGCTTTATAAGATGATAGAAAAATGTGGGATAACTCGAGGTCTCAACCGGTAGTTGTTTAAAGGATGACCACCAACACTAGAACACTTAGTGAAGTTTCTGAAACTCTTCCAATTCTAGAAATAAGTTGAAGTCTTTTGCTAGAGGAAGTGCTCCTAATTTTTGAAAATGGATACCATTTGGGTCTCAACCTAGAATTCTTAGTGTTGTTCCTAAAAGTCTTCAAAATCTGGAAAGAAGCTGAAATATTTTTCTAGAGGAAGTGTCCCTAATGCTTTAAAGAGAGAGACCTTCAACTTAGGAAAAGGGAGGTCTACAACCTATGGTGGTTTAAGGAAGGCCATCAACTAAAGGCATTAGAAGAAATTTTAGCCTAAAATTTCCCATGAATTTTCACTTACATAATATGTAAACCAATCAAAATCCTTTAAATTTAAAAAGAGGTATATGCAATTATTTTGGAGGGAAAATAAGGAAAAACTACCTTTTTAGTTGTATTTTTGGCTCATCTCCTTATAATTTAACTCAAATTTCACGAGTAGACACTCGTTGGATGCGGAATTAAATTACGCATCTAACGAGTACCCATTATGCATACTTTTGACCAGACCCACATTAATAAAATAGAAGATACATTAAAAAAATGTGTTGAACACGTATTTTTAATGTACCTTCAATTTCTATCAATGTGGGTATTCTAAAAAGTATGCATAATAGGTACTCGTTCGATGTGGAATTTAATTCTGCATCCAACGAGTATTTACACATGAAATTTGAGTAATTATATAAGGAGATAAGCCAAAAATACTATGCAAAAAGTAGTTTTTGCCTTTTCCTTCCAAAATTCGTAACTAATATTTTATTGTTTTCCAATTATTTTATTCTTTTTTCTTAGGAGGCCACTTTTAGGCTGAAATTTCCTCTGAGGCATGCTTATGGGCTTCTCTGTCTTTGGCTACAACTCTGAATATGGGTATGGATGTCTCTGGTCGTAGGCTCAGCATGTGGCTCAAGCTCGTTTGATGTATCTGTGAAGCTTGTAGATGACAATCAATTCCCCCCTTGTTAGATAAAAGGTGAGAAGGTGAAGATATTCATTGCAATACTTTTCAACATTTGAGAAAAATCTTGGTGTATGAGTGAAATGTCTTCTTGGATGTTGAAGCCCATTTCGAAGAAGCGATTCATCCAAGGTGAATCTTTTTTTCTTGCAGGAGGCTTGTTTCTGAAGCATTTGTTTGAAAGATGATTTTTCTGCCCAAAATGCTCACATGAATGAAGATAAAAACAATGAAATTTCATATGGATAACTCGATTAGAATGTTGGCATTTGACAATATGTGGTTGCTTTGGAAGAGGAACAAGATCTTAAACAAGTGAAGATGTACTTCCATAAAGAAACCCATAAATTTAAAATTTGATAGGATTTGAGTAGTTTATAGTATGAAAGGATGACCCCTTATCATATCCATGACCTGTTATGTGCTTTTTTCTAACAAGATCTTCCCAAGGTTTTATGATGGGCTTAGGAAGTGCAGGCTGAATTTTTACATTTGCATGAAAAAATGTTCCTGAGATGGGCTCATTGATATGATCAATTTCTAGTTGTTGATGAGAGTCAACTTCAGACTGAAAAATGGAATTGTTTTGAATATAAACAAGTTCAGAATAAAAACTCTTCTACTGTAATTCAACTCGCTACACCTATAACTCAAGCTGCAAAAAATCGATCGTTTCTTGTGCATTTTGCAAACAAATTCTAATATCCAAAAGAGTTTCAATATTGATTTGGATTGTGTTATTAGTACTAGATTGTATGAGAGTTTTCAAAAACTCTAATACTCCACTAAGTGTAGCCATTTTTCTCAAAGAACGGAAAACACTTGCAATGACTTTAAAGAAAGGTGTCAACTTCAACGCGTATACAATAAGCCCTCGGGCCTTTTTTATAATCAGCCACTTTACATAATTTAAGATATGCTACAACATTCTTTCCTCATCCTTGAATATTCGACTAGAAGCATTCTCAATCGTATGAAGTTTCCCTTTTTAATTCAAACTATATTGCATTAAGCATTCATTAGGAGGGGCCAATGGATCTCATTGTAAGTTAATTAAAACATAGTAGATGGATAGGAGAATCCTTCCATTATGTGGCCATAAATTCAAGTGATAATGTATTCTCATTATCTACATTTATATGGAAATAAATACTTGATAAAAAACAGGGCCTCTACGCCCAACAGTAACACTAAAACATGTTTTGAAACAAAGCTGCCAGAGAATATGTTGCCAACAAAAAATATAATATGTAAACTATCAAGCTTCTAGAAGATGCATAGATCTACAATAATGTTTGTTCTCCCAGACGACCCTACAAATGTATCCATTTCCTCTCAGTGCATTCACTGCTAGCAACAACCGGGTCCACTAATTACCAGTCTGGTCGGTAGAGGAAGTAAATAATGAACCAACGACTTGTTATATATGCAACAACAGACTTATTATAAAAGCATGCAGCTATAAGCGATTCTTAATAATGTAACGACCCTTTCAAACAATGCACCAATTCAAATCATTCAACTTTAGAAGAGTTTTAAAACAAGGTATATGAATATGACTTCAACGTTGAATATATGGCAACAATTTATGCACATACCATTTGCATAAAATCTCAAAGTCAGCTTAGGTGATTAAGCTCTCCGTAGAGAAGCCACTACCACATTTCCATGGAAGTGTGCTTATTCTGGTATGGAACTTTGAACAACCCTTTAAAACTGTGCTCTTACACCTTCTCCTCCTGATATGACGCGAGCTTTTTTGTTAGATGTTCCTCATACGTGGGCCTTACACCCCATTTTCGCCTCGACACCTTGTTAAATGAAATTTGAGAACATGACTGTCGAATCGAATTGCGTGGAGGCCCTGGGATTCAAGTGATCTAGACTCGTAGAAGGCGTTTCAAAGTTTTGTTGTAGATTAATATGATTTATATCCAACGGTTTGCTGGAAAGGTAAGACCACCTTTCCAGGCGCATTATATTTGTGGGTTATCTTATTCACAAGCATTTTTATGTCCTCAAATAGCCACCATTAGAGTAGGACTGTAGACTATTAGTTTTGAATCTTAGGACTGTAGACTAGGTTCATTGGGAAAGCGGGTGATCAGACAGGTCAGACCAAATCCACTTCAAGGCAAGTTCTTAAACATACTTGAATGGAGATTGTTCAATGTATATCATGAAAACGAAATTGAATGTAGGAGTAATGCACAAAGAATCAACACCAAGTTTTAAATGCATTTACATGTAGTATGATACCATACGCTCCATTCATCTTCAACGTTTTGTATTCCATGGACTTCAAGGTTCAACACTAATTTTTCGAGCTCGAGTTTTACGCTGGAATAAATTTCACAACACCTTCTTTGCATGCTTGAAGGGCCATAGTCTATGCATTCACAATACGGCAGGATTTTCATACTGTGCACAATATGTATCATATGAAAGAGGGCCTCGACTAGCGCGTACGGTGCATAAAATGACTGCAATAGTGTTATAGTCAGGCAAAGAAGGAAAATTTAATTTGTCAGAACGCAAAAAAACTTACCAAGGCAACGGTGGCAAAACTATTTCTAAAAATCGGACCTGCCCATTTCAGGGGTCATGCATATGACAAAGATATAACTGTACATGGAAAAGGTATTTTTAACCAAATTGGCTCTAATACCATGTTAAACACATAACTGATTATAAAACAGATTAAGATGAGCATGAGTTACATTTCTATTCACAAATAGTGCATTTATAATACAATTTACATGACCATTGGATTCTGTATTCCAAGGTCTCTTGGGCTCCCTTTCACTGTTCAAATTCCACACTATAACCCTTAGTGGATTAGCTGTCCAACACCATGTATGAGAACTATGCGCAAAATGATGGGTAGGTCTGCCCAACATCTTTGGGTCTGCCCATCATATTCGAGTCTGCCCAAATATTATTGGGACTGCATAAAAAAATAAAAATTCCCGAGGTGTTTCCTAGACCTCGTGTAGGGGGGCTACGCGCAGCGTGATGTACAACATATGGGGATAGTCATGGAAATAATATAACACATACCCAAAATTCTCCCACTTGTTTTCTTTCCACACCAGAGAAATTTTTAGGGGGTAATATTCACAGGTGGGCTAATTTTCTATGTTTTTCAAAAAAAAAAACATTCGTCAATTTTCATTTTTGCTAAGAAATATTCACCCAAATTTTATAGTATAAAATCATTTTAAAAAACAGCATATTTTTATAGAAACTACATGAAATTATTATAAATTTGAATATTTTTACAAACATATCGCCAAACATTTTATAGTTTGCATATTAGGTACTAGTAAGATTCACCAAGGTTTCTAAACCTTAAAATAATTTTCCACCCTTATGATTTTCTTTGTTACACACAGGGGGTCGTAGGAGATCTTAGTCATTGGTTCAAGGCATCAATTCCCACTTTTTATCTACACCAATAAATCTTCTCAATTCTCACATTAAACTTTGTGAATGCATCTGCAACATTCTTCAAAGTGTCCACCTTTACTAGCAACACCTTTTTATCTTCAGTCATATCCCTCACAAAGTAACATTGAACATAAATGCTCTTTATCTTCAAATCATAAGAAGGATTCATTTCTAAGAAAATTTCACTTTGGCTGTCATAGTCTATCCTTATAGCTCATTGTACCAACCCCATACTTGAACACAATCCTTGCAACCAAACTTCTTCCTTTCTTGCATGAATGGTTTCCAGGTATTCAACTTTTTTGGTTGAAAGTTCCACTGCACACTGTCTCTTGGTCATCTAATTAATTTCTCCCCCAAATAAGTTAAACACATACCCACTCTTTTAGATCTTCTTCCATTCATATCTCTATCCTAGTATGCATCAAGAAAGCCATGAATTTCCAAAAATTAATCCAATCCTAGCATTCCTTGGTAGCACAAAGCATAATCACTAGTGCCATGCAAATACCTGGAAACTCGCTTCACTATTTTCCAATGCTCCTTTCCTGGTTTTGACATAAACCTACTCAATAATCCCATTGCATGTGCAATGTCTAGTCTAGTACAGACCATTGCATACATCAAGCTACCAGTTACAATTGAATATGGAACATTTGATGTGATCTCTTCCTCTTCGTGTGTCTTGGGACATTGTTCATCATATAACTTTACACCTACAGGAATAAGAACCTTCATCGGATTACTATCCTACTTATTGAACCTTTGCAATATTGTCTCAACATACTTTCTTTGGTTTAACTAGAGCCTCCTCTTATCTTGATCTTTTTTAATTTCTATGCCAAAAATATAGTTTGCAACACCAATATTCTTCATGTCGAATTTAGAGGACAATTGGGTCTTCAAATCTTGGATAATTTCTTTGTCATTTCCGATCAACAACATGTCAACAACATATCACCCACATACAAGACAAAATAAATAATGCGATCACCAATTAATTTAAAATAGTCATGGTGATCTACTTTGCTCACCCATACAAAGATATTTTTAACATGCATACTAGTTCTTTGTTACCCTTTACTATAAAACCTCCTGGTTGCGTCATGTATATCTCTTCTTCCATATCGATGTGAAGAAATGTTGTCTTCACATCCATCTATTCTACCTAAAAAGCAACAACAATAGATGAAAATAATTTAATAGAAAACAACTTGGCAACATGAGGGAAAATATCACCAAAATAAATTCTTGGCATCCCAGAATAGCCTTTCGCTACAAACCAAGATTTGTATTTCTCCACTTTGTATTTTGCATTCATATTCTTCTTAAACACCCATTTTTTACAGATGGGTTTCCTTCTAGCCAACGGCTCCACAAGATCCCAAGTTGCATTCTTTTCCAAAGATGTCATTTTTTCAACCATGGACTCCTTCCAAATATTTCCATCCTCTGAATCGACTACCTCCCCGATAGTTATGGGATCATCATCAGTAATAGATAAAGGAAATTTCAACATAAAGAAGACAGACTATGCCTCTTTGAATGCCTTCTCTCTCAACTTGATCTTCTCAAAACTAGAGTGTGTGGTTCTTCCTCTTCTAATTCTTTTTCCTCTGTAGATTCTGATTCTTCCCACTTCATCTCAAACTCCATCTTCTCTAGTTTGTTTCCCTTTGGTAGGACTCCATTTTTAATAACATATTTCACCTCTCTAAACACGACATCCTAGTTGTACACAACCTTCCTTGATTTTGGGTTCCAAATCTTGTAACCTTTTAAACCATCTTTATACCCAATAAAGATGCACCTTTCTTATTTACTATCAAACATGGTTCTTTTCTCCTTTGGAACATGTACATATGCATAAAAACAAAATACCATGATATGTGAGAGAGATGTTTTCTTACCAATACATACCTCATGTGGTGTGTTCTTTTACAATGTTGATGGAGGTGATATGTTGAACAGGTAACACACAATATCCACTATTTCTGCCCAAAATTCTTGTCTTAATCTAGCACCGCTGAGCATGCACCTTGCCTTTTCCATCAATTCCCTATTCATTATTTCTGCAACTCCATTCTGTTGAGGTGTGTATGGAGTTGTAGTCTACTATGCTATACCAAACTTCTTGCAGAGCCTTTAAAGTCCTTCTTGCAGAATTCTCCATCATTATCTATCCTCATTGCCTTGATATTCTTCCCTATCTGATTTTCCACCAAAGCCTTCAATTCTTTAAACCTTACAAAAACTTCAGATTTCTTCCTAAGAAAATATATTCATGTATTCCTTGAGAATTCACCTAAAAATGAGATTTATTACATATATTTACCCAGTGATGGAACTGACATAGGTCCAAACACATCACTATGCATACGCTCTAATATCCCTTCTTCCTTCTTATCACCAGAGGAGAAACTCACCCGATTATGCTTCCCATATACACAATGTTCGTAGAAATCAAAATCCATATAAGAAATACCCTCCACTATACCATTATCATGCAGTATTTGAAGGCCCTTATCTCCAATATGTCTAGGTATTTGATGCCACAACATAGTATTTTCTTTATAGACCACTAGATTTTCCGCTCCACTTTCAAGAACCACATAAATATTTCACTATAAATAATAGTGCTACCCAAAATATTGTATATACTTCCAATATGAACTCCCCACATCAATACCAATGCTCCCCGAACCATATTGCAATTATATTTTTCAAACACTGCTTTTACACCTGCATCATCCATCTTGCTTACAGAAATCAAATTTTTGGCCAATGCAATATTATGTAGAACACCATGAAGTTTTATAATCCTTCCATCGTGCAACTTCAACTTTAATTTTTCACGTCCAATAATTCTAGCCTTCTTGTCATCCCCTAGGAAGACATCGCCACCATCATATTTATCTTACTCATAGAACCATACCCTATGGGGAGGGAAGTGAATTCTGAGTATAAAAGATGAAAACCACTGCAAATGGTACACATAAAAGATATAGATAAGATAAGCACTAAAAACTCAATAAGAATCTCAGGTTGGTCAAGAAACAAGTCTTTGTATTACTGAAACTAGTCAATTTATCACTAGTAGAAAATGATGAAATTAGTGACTAGGTGACTACAAAATTTAGTCACCACAACTATTTAAAGTGAATTAGTACTAAATTTGAACAATTTTAAGTGACCCAACTGAAAATGACTAACTTAAATGACTAATTTATTCTAGGGATAACATAAATGACTAGATATAAGTGATCCAACTAAAAATGACTAATTTAGTCTAGGGATAAAATAAACGACTAGATAATAAGTGACCCATCTAAAAACGACTAACTGAAATGACTAATTTAGTCCATGACTAAAATATATGACTAGATAATAAGTGACAAAATTAAAAATGATTAACGTAAATGAATACTGTAGTCCAAGAATAAAAATATGACCAAATAGCAAGTACAAGAAGTATATGATCTAGTCATTTATGCTAGTCATTTTTAATTGTGTCACTACGGAAATGTAACATTGCAATTTTGATATTAAAGTGTTACATTTCACTAAATTTTGACGTTGCAGATGGATTCAGAGATAAAGGGGGTCTTTGAATCCATCTGCAGTGTTAAAATTTAGAGACAAAGGGGTTTTTTCCCCACATTCATGGATGACATCCACAATAAACTTGTTAGTGTGGACTAATGCACCTTACTCAAGAGATTTGATCTAGGCATTTGATAGTGTAAAACTAGCCAAATACCCATCAACACTAATAACAAATTGTTTAGCTAGCCTTTATTTTCCATGCGAAAAATACTCGAGAGATATTTTTCCACATTCGTGAATACATGTTAAAAAGAATTATAACCAACTTAATTACAAATTAATTTTAAATATATTGCTATATGTTCTTATGCTTTGATATAAAAGTGTATGTTTAAAAATCTTTTCAATGAATCGAATGTTCAAAAATATAATCATAATGTTGTCCACTTAAAAGAAAAGTGAGAAGCTTCTATAAAATGTATACAAACGTTATATATCTTAAAAAAAACTTAAAAGATGAATTAATATATATATTTTTCAATTTTTTTTTTTTTAAAATTTTAAAAAACATATTTGTTTTCTTATTTTTCAAGAAAAATAAAAAAATTTATTCAAATTGACAACGTCATAAATATTCAAAAAATTAAATACTTATCTAAACCTAAATCAAAGTGAAAATGGTGGAGGGAAAAATCAAAATGATGGAGGGAAAAATAAAAAAAAAATAAAAAATGAAAGATAATTGGTATATTGCAATAAAACATTTACAAATACCTTTTGCTCTCACTACGGCAAGTCGAAAGAAACAAACAGAGAGAGCGGAGCACATTATACATGTCAATGTTAATATATGGCATAAAAAATCCACGCGTTCCCTGGGCTTTGGAGCCATTTTATCTCTGTCTTTGGTTTTTGAACTAAAATAGAATTCAATTTGCTGAGGTTTTGAGGGTTTTTGTCCAGACTTCTATAGTAGAACATATTTGTCCCTATGGCTTCACGAAGCTTTGGTGCAACAGGATTTGAAGGGTTTGGCTCAGCTTCTGGCAGAGGGTTTGAATAAAATTACTAAATGAACATCCACCTACATCATTCTTTCTGCAATGTAGTATGTTAGAGATGCCCCAAGAGTATCATCAATCATCAGCATAGGGAATCGGTATGAACATCTACCTTACAAGCCTATACAGTTTATTCAAGACATCTAAGTTTCATTTTGTTTGTTATTTCTAAATCTCTAGTGAAATTTTCTAGTAATTATTCCTTTTTAAAGAAATATTCATTAATATGTTGGTGTTTCTCGAATAGAAGACTAAGTATGCTCCAAAGGTTTTATCTTTAGAGTACAAGAAAAAATCAGAACCCCAGGTTTTTTCCTTACTCCCATTCGACCTCTGGTTTTCTTCTTGACAACTAATATCAAGGATCTTGCTGCTACACATATTAATTTCGTGGCACACTTGAGACCTGCAATAGAATGAATATTCTTGTTATCTAAACCCCTAGTACATAGAAAACATAGTTGTAGTGAAGCCAACATATTTCGTGTCTGCTACCTCTCAGAGATATTGGTAAGCAAAAACCTCTTAGAATTTACACTTCCTATAGAGAGTATAACAACAAGTATACATACATTAAAAATATAAACCAATAAAAATATAAAACCAATAAATCTAATACAGAGATTGTGCTTTGCAAAAACCAAGATATAAACCTAGATTAAAAATCACAGTATCCTTATGGCTTTCCTCATGTCCAAGTGGTGTCAAAGCTTCCTTCTCTGCAACTACTATGCCTATAGGACCACCCTTCATCGTAGTCTTCCAAGTATGCACTCGACCACCATCTGTAATTTTAGCACACATACTAGCCCCAATAGATACCTGCCTCAACTTATCACCATGTGGAATGCAAGGACCATGTCCATAAAATGGGGTAGCTGGCACATTATATACTCCAGCTGCATGATTTGGTACAGCATGAGTCTACCAATGAACATCTCCATCCCTAGTTAAAGCAATGACGTTTTCTTGTTTGAGTGAAAATATTAAAATATTATAAGAATCACTGCACTCAACATAAATGAGTATCCATCCTTTCCTTAGAAACTGTCTGCGCAAATCCACACTTGCATTTCTAAAATGTATTTTTTTTTGCACACATGTACGTGGACATGAATACACAATAGAATGAGAAAGAGTGGATTCATTAATTCATTAGATGATGCGATGTCTCATTGAGTGTGATGTGTCATTGATTCATTACATAGTAGGAGAAGAGGAGCACATTGCATATCTCCCAAATACCTAACTAATAGCAACCACATTCAATACTATATTAAATGAATAATAAATGCATCTTCTATTTGGCAGCTCAATTTCACAAATTTTCTAGGTGGTGACTAGTTAAAATTTGTATGATAGCTATCAATTCTCTTCGTTATCCTTTGCTACAAGTTGGCTTCTCTTTTGGTGGCTTAATCACTTTGATTCAGAGGCTCTACCATGAACATAAGCTATACCTTTTGACATCTCTATTGGCAGATACCCACTCACTCACAACATCTCTGACTCGATCCTTTGGTTATTCAGTAGATAATATCTACCCATGTGATGACAAGCTTCACAAAAGGAAAACCTACAAAGTTCCTACACTTAGTGTCACTCCATGAGTCAAGAAATTGATTTTATATCATCAATTCTATGATTCTTTGGCCTGCCTTCTACAATATTTTTGTGTTTTTTTCCTTGTGCTATGAATTCCCACGGTTCTCACAGTTTGATTGCATACATATACACAATCCCTTTGACTCACTCTAGGATGGCTTTCCTTTGTTATCTTTTGTCCAATTTGAGCTGTTATATCTGACCCTCAGTGCCTTCACTAGGCATAGCATTCCCTTGGCTCCTTCACCAACTTCATTGCTTCTCCCCAACAGGGAAAATTTTAAGGATGGAAATTTATCTTAAAGTTTATAAACCTTGGTGAATTTTGATTGTCTGTAATATGGAAACTATAAAATATTTGTTGATATATTTATAAAAATATTCAAATTTATAATGATTTTATATATAGTCTCTATATAATTTTCACGATTTTTAAGTCAAAATAATTTTGTATTGTAAAAATTGGGCGAATCATTTTTAGAAATAAAGGGAAATTGGCGATTTTTTTTTTTGGAAAAAACATGGAAAATTAGCCCACCTACGAATATTAGCCCCTAAAATTTTCTATGCTCCCCAAAAATTATCTGATACCATGTTATTTTTTCACACACGTGTGGATAGGAATGCACATTTTAAATGAGAAAAGGTGGGTTCATTCCTTCATTAGATGCAATGTGTCACTACGCAGTAGGAAAGGAGTACACTGTAATTCCCAAATACCCAAGTAATAATCACTACATTGTAGGTTTTAACCCTGTACAAAAATTATCTGCAAACGAATCTTAAAAACAGAAAATAAACAATAGCGAGAGCAGAAAACAAAAAACAGATATACACAGAGTTTTTCCCCTGGATCCCAAATCAGGACGACCAACTTGATTTTTCATTATATTCCTTTTAGTGTTACAACACACACACATATATATATATATATACATTCTGAAGCATACATAAACCCTAATCTATTAACCCTAGATTAGAACATAACCGTAGTTCCCTTGATCGGATCTACAAAATATCAGGGCCCAAAAACCATCATTCCCCAAAACCATGTGCAAACCCATGCACAAAACCATGGGCGAGTCCGCCCACCGGAAAATAAGGACCAAAAAAAATTTCCCAGGGCGCTGCTGCACCCGACACAACGTACAGGGGGGAATAGTCATGGAAATAATATAACACATATCCAACATTTTCCCACTTGTTGTTTTCTTTCCGCATGGGGCCACAAGAGAGTTGAGTCATTAGCCCATCTTTACAACACCCATTGTTTCTCTACACCAAGAGAACTTCTGAGTGCTCACAGACTTTGTCAATGCATCTATAACATTCTTCAAGGTGTCCACCTTTACCAGCAAAACCCTTTTAGCCTCAACCATATATCTCACAAAGTGATATTGAACATCAATGTGTTTTGTCTTTGAATGATAAGTAGGGTTCTTAGCCAAGAAAATTGCACTTTGGCTATCACAGTCTATCCTTATAGCTTGCTACACCAACCCCATACTTGAACACAATCTCTGCAACCAAATTGATTCCTTGCTTGCATGAGTGGCTGCCATGTATTCTGCCTCTGTAGTTGAAAGAGCCACTACAGATTGTCTTTTACTCATCCAACTGATTGCACCTCCAAATAGGCTAAACACATACCCACTTGTAGATCTTCTTTTGTCCAGATCTTCGGCCTAGTCTGCATCAACAAAACAATGAATGTCCAACACTCTTTCCAATCCTGGTCTTCCCTGGTAGCACAAGCCATAATCACAAGTGCCACGCAAATATATGAAAACTCGCTTTACTATTGTCTAATGCTCCTTCCCTGGGTTTGACATAAACCTTCTCAATACTCCCACTGCATGTGAAATGTCTGGTCTAGTACAGACCATTGCATACATCAGGCTACCCACTGCACTGGCATATGGAACATGGGACATATCCTCCTCTTCTTCTTCTGTGTTGGGACATTGTTCAATAGACATATTTACACCTATAGGAATTAGAACACTCACTAGTTTACTATCCTGCATATTGAACCTCTGTAATATATTATCGACATACTTCCTTTGGTTTAACCAGAGCTTCCTCTTTTCCCGATCTCTCTTAATTTCCATGCCCAAAATATAGTTTGCAGCAGCAATATCCTTCATGTCGAATTTGGAGAACAGTTGGGTTTTCAAATCTTGGATAATTTCTTTGTCATTTCCAATCAACAACATATCATCGACATATAAGACCAGAAAGATAACATGGTCACCAATTAATTTAAAATAAACACAGTGATCCTCCTTGCTTCTGGTGAAGCCAAGTCCCTGTATATAGGTATCAAATTTTTGATACCACATCCTTGGTGACTGTTTTAACCCATACAAAGACTTCTTTAACCTGCATACCAGCTCTTTCTTCCCCTTCACCATAAATCCTTTAGGTTTTTTCATGTATATCTCCTCTTCCAGATTCTCGTGAAGAAATGTTGTCTTCACATCCATCTGTTCTACCTCAAAATCAAATGCAACAACAATAGATAAAAGTAATCTAATAGAAGTAACTTTGGCAACAGAAGAAAAAATATCACCAAAATCAATTCCCGGCACTTGGGAATAACCTTTTGCTACAACCCGAGCTTTGTATTTCTCCACCTTGCCTTGTACATTCATCTTCTTCTTAAACACCCATTCGCTCTCGATGGGCTTCCTTCCAGTTGGTAGCTCCACCAAATCCCATGCCTCATTTTTATGCAAGGATGATATTTCATTAACCATGGCCTCCTTCTAGAGTTTTCCATCCTCTGAATCTATTGCCTTCCTGACGATTCTGGGATCATCATCAGTTATAGTCAAAGAAAAATTTTAACAGAAAGCAGATGGACTATACATTTCTGGTTGTCTTCTTTCCAAAACTAATCTTCTCACAGCTGGAGTTTGTAGCTCTTCCTCTTCTGAGTCTTCTTCTGTTGTAGAGTCTGATTCATCCTCCTTTAGCTCAAGCTCTATCTTCTCAGGTTCCTTTGGTTGGACCTCATGTTTAACAACATATTTCACCTCTCTAAACACCACATCTCAACCTTCCTTATTTCCGGGTTCCAAAGCTTGTAACCTTTTAAACCATCCTTATACCTAATAAAGTTGCACCTTTCAGATTTATTATCCAACTTGCTCCTTTTCTCCTTTGGAACATGTACATATGCATCACATCCAAATACCCTCAGATGTGAAAGAGATGGTTTCTTACCAGTCCATACTTCATGTGGAGTCTTATCCTCCAACGCTGATGAAGGTGATTTGTTAACCAAGTAACATGCAGTCTCCACTACCGCTGCCCAAAATTCTTGTCCTAACCCAATACCACTAAGTATGCTTCTTGCCTTTTCCATCAGCGTTCTGTTCATTCTTTCTGCAACTCCGTTTTGCTGACATGTGTATGGAGTAGTCTTCTGTCGTGCTATACCACACTTCTTACAGAACTCTTCAAATTCCTTCTTGCAGAACTCCCCACCATTATCTATCCTCGGCACCTTTGTCTTCTTCTCTGTTTGGTTTTCCACCAGAGCCTTAAATTCTTTAAATCTATCAAAGACTTTAGATTTCCTCCTCAAGAAATATATCCATGTATTCCTTGAGAATTCATCTATGAATGAAACGTATTACACATAATTACCCAGTGATGGAACTACCATAGGTCCAAACACATCACTGTGCACAAGATCTAATATCTTGTTCGTCCTCTTAGCTCCAGAAGGAAAACTCACTTGATTCTTCTTCCCATATACACAATGTTCACATAAATCAAAATCTAGAGAGCTACTAGACATACCTTCTACCATACCATTTCCATGCAGTATCCGAAGGTCCTTCTCTCCAATATGTCCAAGCCTTTGATGTCATAGCATGGTCTTTTCTCCAGAGACTGCTAGGCTTTCCGATCCACTTTCGGGAACCACAAAACTATTGCACCCAACAATAAAAGTGCTTCCTTGAAGCTTGTATAGAGTTCCAATCCGAACTCCCCACATTAATACCAATGCTCCCCGAACCATCTTACAGGTATCTTTCTCAAACAATGTTTTTACACTTGCATCATCCATCTTGCTTACAGAAATAAAATTTCTGGTGAATGCAGGAATTTGCAGAACACCAGGAAGTGTTCTAATCCTTCCACCTTGTAGCTTCAGCTTGAATTTTCCATCATATTTCTCATACTCACAGAACCACTCCCTATGAGGAGTGAAGTGAAAGGATGCACTCTAGTCAATCAACCATGACTCATGATCTACATGTGTATTTGAAGAAGAAGCCAAATACACATTACCACCTTCATCCGAGGTGGTTTTTGCCTCTGCAGAAGGAGCACCATCAGATCCTTTTCCTTTCTCAGGAGCTTTAGATCTGTAGTCCTTTTTGTAGTGCCCTTCCTTTCCGTATTTCCAGCAGACCTTTACAAACTTTCCAGGAGATTTAGATCTCCCACTCGAAACCTTATTCTTGTTTATGTTCTAGGACCTTCCTCGTACATATAAGGCATCTCCATTCTGAACCTCCATATTTCTCCATCTCATTTCCTCCGACAACAAGGCTAAGACAATGTCATCAAAATTCAAGGTAGTTGTATTGCTACCTATTGTAATAACCAGACTATCCCATGAATCTGGTAGAGAACACAACAAACTGATGCACTTATCTTCATCTAAGATTTCAATATCAACATATGACAACTGACTTACCACAGTATTGAAGGCATTCAGATGCTCTGTCACCGATTCTCCATCTTTCATCCTCAGGTTATATAGCTTTTTCCACAATAACAATTTATTCACCAGAGACTTAGATTGGTACAAAGTCCTTAGCTTGTGACACAAGGTCTTCGCTGTAGCTTCCCCAGATACATTCAACAATACTAAATCTGAGACACACAATTATATTGTGCTCTTTTCCTTCTGATCTAGCTTCTTCCAGTTGTCATCTGACATTGCCATTGGTTTAGTACCTAGATCTACCACGATAAACTGATCTTTATCCACCAGCAGATCCTCCATCTTGAGCTTCCACTACTCAAAACTATGACCATTAAATTTCTCGATCTCTATCTTCCCGCCGCTCGCCATCTTCTTTCACTACAAGAATCAATCCCGCAGATCTCCCACTGAACAGGGTCTACTTCAGGCCCAAACAAAAAACCCTCAGCAGCAAAGGCGTCCCCTTGAAGCCAAAACAACTCTGATACCAAATGTAGGTTTTAACCCTGTACAAAAATTATCTGCAAATGAATCTTAGAAATAGAAAATAAACAATAGCGAGAGTAGAAAACATAAAGTAGATATACATAGATATTTTCCCCTGGATCCTAAATCGGGACGACTAGCTTGATTTTTCATCATATTCCTTTTAGTGTTACAACACACACACATACACACACACACACACACACACACACACACACACACACACACACACACACACATATATATATATACATGCCGAAGCATACATAAACCCCAATCCAGTAACCCTGGATTAGAACATAACCATAGTTCCCTTGACCGGATCTACAAAATACCAGGGACCAAAAACCATCATGCCCCAAAACCATGTGCAAACCCATGCACAAAACCATGGGCGGGTCTACCCACTGGAAAATAAGGACCAATTTTTTTTTCCCTGCATGCTGCCGCCACCCCTGTGACCCCCTTGATATGCCCAGCACAACGTACAGGGGGGATTATTGCCCCCCCTGTGACCCCCCCACGAGTGACTAGTTGTGGAAAGAATATAACACATACCCAACATACATTAATTACTATACCAGCATTTGCACCATTTTTGGTGCAAAACAACACCGAAGAAAGCCTCACCGAATCCTCCATTGCAACAATTCTTTTCTTTGGCCAACAACTTTTATAAGGGCCTGCCGACCCGGGCCTAGTATCTCACATAAACTGGACATGAAAGAACCAACATCGCCTCCAATCCCAATTCCACCATTCAAATAGAGGGTGGAAGCGCCATATCCCTCACGGTGAATGAAAAATTTGTCCAACCTCAAACAATATACTGTTTCTGCTAGTTCATTCTATCTTCTCCTCTGGGGAAAAAATTAATCCAAGAGGGAGACATTTTAGTACAATGCCTCCACTCTCCCTGCGAGACTAATTATGATAGCAATCGCAAAGCCTGCAGACTGTGACTAGGGCCACTACTAGTGATCATTGATTATATAGTTGGCAGGCTTAATGGTGTTGTTTATGGCTGGACTTGTTCACCCTCATCCCCTTGCCATTATTCAATCAGTCTAGGTACTGCCCATATGTATATAGATTTTTAGGGGATCACTGTATTTGTTGCCATTAGAGTGCTCGACGCAATTTTTCCCGACACATGCATGACTATAATAGTTGATAAGTTGTGTTTGTTTGTAAACCCTAGATCAGACGAGACGGTTGCTGCTTCTTCTTCTTCATTATCGAATATGACCTCTGATTCTCAAATTTATTCTTCTGCCTCCCTCCATGGCTACTCTGGTGTGATTGTTAAAATCAAATATAGAGAGCCACTGACTTTAGGTATCCACAATCAAATGTGAGCCAATAATTATAATAAAATACATGGAAAAGCGTAAATCGGCAGCCATAATCACATGCAGTGGGGAATTAGCAATTTCCTTAAGCAAGAACTATCCATAACACATAGCACTTGCAATTCTCTTCGCTTCGTCACAAAGCTTATTCATTATCCCGTTATGAATATGTCTTGAGTTCGAATCCCAATGGATCTATCGAGAGCTCATATACTTTATGTTATCATGTTTTGTGTGGTACTGGCTTCGGCAGCAGCAACAATAGATGTGAATGGCTTCTACTACAGCCAAACAGACATGGCGAAATTTATCAAAACTTCATGCAATGTGACTTTGTATTGGCAGCTATGTGTTTCATCTCTGTCTTCTTACGTGGGGCCTTTGAAGGCCAGGCAGAGAGATTTCTTGAAGGTAGCCATGACGGTGAGCCTCATTAATGCTCACAATGTTTTGGCCTGGGCCGTCGGCCTTGAAGCCAAAGAAAGAGCAGCACTGAAGGATTGTGTTGAGAATTCTTGCTTCTGCCTCCCTCCATGGTTGCTTTCTGCACATTCAAGCCATCCCAGGGTTTCATTCTTTGTCGCTTCAAGCGTAGTCGTCGTTTGTGGTCTCTTCCAACAGAAACAACAACAAACGGAAACGTTGTCTAGTAGGAACCCCTGGTATAGTAGTAGGACTCAGGACTCGCCTTTGATTTTAGCCATGGCACCGGTATAAGGTTCCGTGGAAGCTGTTAAAGAGACCTACTCCAAGAGTCCGGAAGCAAGTGTATGTTTTCCCTGACCCAATGTGCCTTCATAATGATCTATACCATGCTCTGGGAGACCTAATAAGCATCTGAGCACATAACGTCGAAAAACGCCTCTAGGTAAGCAGGTCTACAAATAAAAAAAAAATATTATTAAAATAAAACAGGTGGGGGACAACGAATTTTCAAATAGTGTCACGAAGTAAAACCCCACAATAGAACGCCTTCGGCGTAATTAAATGCTCAATTATTACATTCCTTTATTAGTGAGACTTTATTATATGTCTAAGTTCTAATGCGCCTAAGTTCTATATATGACTATTATTTCTAAAAAAAGGATCCATTTATTTTGAAGACAATTGAAAAATTTCTATGTTTGATATGGTTTTTGTGGACAGAGGACTTAGTGGGTCAAACTTGCCTATTAAGTGCAGTGATCTATTTCCTTCTCATTTTTCTTGGAGCGCACTAAAAATGTTTCCTAATATCATAGAAAAATGGTTCAGAGGCTACAAATTGATGCTTTCTTACTAGTATTACACGGATAAGTCATTATGATTATAGTGTACCTTTGTTTTGTATGTGAAAATTTGGGCGAATTGTTTTCTTAGATCAACTAGTTTATATTATCTGGTACACATTGTTTGAATTTTCTTTTTGGGCACCCGATAGCTTTAGTTATTTCCTTTGCTTATATTAAACCTTATGCTCAACATGTTATGGACAAAAAATGGAAAATTCCAATCGATAGACATATTTTTGTTGTAGAGAACCAGGGAACTGGACACTCCTGAATTGCTAGAAAAATTTCCACCTTTGCAGCAATATCTTTATTATCTAATGGGGTGTCAGGTATTACATAGGAGCCACCATTGTTAAATGAACAGTAACTCTGATTTTGTAGGTTGGATACTTATTATCTGTTCTTTAGACTTTTTTAGTTATATGTCATTTGAGTGTGTTTTTGGATTGAAAGCACTACATAATGTTATGTATGGGTGAGCTCATGTAATTATCTAATTATGTGCAGCCAGAAAAGGTAGCTATATCATGTGATAGAGTATGCGTTCACAACGGTGTGTAGAATCTTCACTCTTTGGTGGTTAAAATTCCTTTGTTGTCTTGCATGAAGAAAGATGTTTCACTTGCTAAAGTTGATGTACTTTATGATGGGGATACTTATTTTTCTTTTGTACAATGTTGCAGGTTTCAAGGGAGAGAATTAAATTTTATACTGCAATTAATGATGCCATCATCAAGCTTGTTGACAAGGTAGAGAATGTTATGGTTTAGTATGTTCAATTAGCATCTTAATCATCCCTGATATGTAGCTACTAATGACTGCAATTGTTTACCTGCAGTTCTTTGAAATGCAATGCCACGATGCTATTAAGGCTCTTCATATCTATAGGCGAGTTGGTAAACAGGTATAGTTGGAAATCTACTGTTGCAGAAGTGTTTTAATTGATGTCTTCAATTTCAAACCCTGTCAAAACAATGGATATACCAGTCCTTTTTTGTTTTTTAAGGATGATTGTGATCCAACATTACTTTTTTCCAAAAACAAATGCTTCAGACTGAGACAACTGAGGCTATGGTTCATGACCTAGATTTTCTTATGTTGCTTTGGGTAGAGGCATGTGGTACAATTTTCTACATCCTTAATAGGTTTCCTCTCTAGGTATTGAAGGAAAAAACACCGAAGGAAGCTTTCATCGGTGAGAAATATTAGGTATCACACTTTTTGTATTGTTGTCCTGTATATATTCATATTTTTGAGGAGAAATGAACTAAATTGAAACACTTCACTTAGAAGGGTGTTTTTGTTAGATATAATGAGTCCTGCAAGGCCTATGGATTCTACATTCTGTCACAATGAAAAATAATAGTGGAGTGAGATGTGAACTTTGTGATGATGCATGGTCCCTCGAGGTCTTAGGAGCCTTTTAGTAAAGGTTTAGGAGGGAGAAATGTTTTCTGTCCTAATGATGATTTGCAAGGTTTTGGAGGTGGAAGTGATGCTTTAGTATTTTTTGGTTCAACAAGGTAGCCTAGGTGGTACTAAACATAGTAGGATGCATAGGAGCATGTTGGATCTCCAAATCCATCCTTTGTAGTGAGTTATCTTTCTAAAAATTTTCTGAATTATGTTGCATCGATGTCTTCCATCATTTTTGTAGAGCCTTTTAGTTATGGGGAGGTAGTTGGTTAGTAGGTGTGACAGAATGCTGTGGTGGACGTGGTCAAATCTATACTAAATAATGATTTTTGGGAGATTGTGCCAACACAAGTGGGGCAGTTTGTGATTTATTCTAGGTGGATGTTTGAGGTGAAGCTTGCAGCAGATAAAAAAGTACAAAGGTTCTGTTCATAGTGAGAGTATTCTCTAGAGAGGAGTTGACTATAAGGACGCATTTAATCTAGTTGCTAGTGTACTTGCATCAGGTTCGTTAATGTCTTTAGCATCAATTCTTGGTTGGCATTGATATCAAATATATGTAAGAGCATTGTTTCTTAATGGTCTAATCAAGAAGGCAATATAGATCAATCACAACTCTATAATGAAGAATTTTGTTTGGGAGATTGTGCCAACACAAGTGGGGAAGTTTGTGATTTATTTGAGGGGGTGTTTGAGGTGAAGCTTGCAATAGATACCATAAAAATGTACTAAGGTTCAGTTCACAATGAGACTATTCTCTAGAGAGGAGTTGACTATGAGGACACCTTTAGGATTTACTCTAGTTCCTAGTGTACTTGCATTAGGCTTGTCATATCTTTAGCATCAATTTTTGGTTGGCATTTATATCAAATGGATGTAAAACATTGTTTCTTAATGGTCTAATCTAGGAGGCAATATACATCAATCAGTTGAGAGGCCTTCAGGTGCGTGGGTGAGAGATCCATGTATGAAAATTGAAGGAGGAATTTTATGGGATGAAGTCGGAATCACATACTCAGTACTATAGTATTGAAGAATAATTGGTAGGTTCAAGATTTACTATAGCTATTGCAGATCCTGATCTTTATTATTTATTTGGTAAATTTGATTTGCTTGTTTTTATGAGATCCTAGGGAAATTTTCACCCTAGGATTTCAACAAATTCTTTTTCGGACAATGACACCAAGATTCATCCAATACAAATGAATGAAGTAGTCAGTAAATAACATTGCTATCTCAAGATTATAGTAAACAATACGATAGTTCAACCATGCAACATAATTTCATAGTACCACTAGATTCTCCATATTTAATAGTTTAGTATATTTTCAAACAGTTGCAGTATAATTTCATATTGGACAAAGCGGTATTCTGACCAGAAATCCATAGACCTGAATAAAACTTTGCGAATTATAATCAGGGATAGTATCCGAATGGTTTCAGGGGTCAAGACGAAGGATAAAACTCTTCTTCTTCCTTGGACTTCCTTTAGAAAATTGTCCTTAAGAAATCTTTAAATCTTCCCACCAAAAGCCTCTAAAGTGGGTAGACAACCCAAAAATTCTCCTCCAAGGTAGGTATAAGGGCTCCCAATTCCATTGACCAAGTGGGAAAGGGGGACCTTCAAGTTCCCCCACAACTATAACAAATCCTCCACTAAATAAGGGAGTTCCACCTCCAAATGTATTTCAAAGTGGGTAATAAATCCTTTTTCTCTGATATAGGCACATGTACCTCCAACAAATGACCCTTCAAAGGGTGTATAGACCTTCAAACTATTTATTATAAGGGTCACAAAACCATTATGAAGTGGGCACATGGTTCACAAAGCAAGGCAACGGAATGACCAAAGGGAAAACTACACTTCCAAGATTCCTCCAAGTGTAGAGTGCTTCAAAGTGAACTCATCTAACTCCTTTAAAGGTGGGAAAACTCATCCTCTATGTCCTCATAAGCTGGGTTGAGCACCCTATTTCTGCCATGTGTCTGTTGTGAAAAGAAATGGGCTCTTCAATAGGCAATCCCCCATAGGATGAGAAAATTTATCCTAACACTGGTCACAAGACATTACACGCAAAGGTCAGCCTGTTGGGGTTCCCATGTTTTGGTCAGATTGGCAAGACCAAAATATGAGACAACATCAGAACCACTTTCAGACCTTAGGATCTAGCCCTCCTAGATCTAGAGAGGGATCTCTCTATATGAGTCAAAGGTGTATGTCTTTGAGGCTTCGAATTTGAGATGTTAGGCTAGTTATATGCGCAGGGTTTGTTTGTTTGATTTTGAGTTTGGTTGCTGGGAATCAGGAAAGAAGGGTTTAGCATGAGACAAGGCTGGGCAAAGAGGAATTTAGGTAAGGGAGAGATGATTCAGAGAATATCAAATCCATTGGGCAATGGAGTCAGGAAAGGGTTTACTTGCTAATAAACATGCAAGCTTTCAGTTGGGCTAGTCATCTAAAGCCTTGGATCCTAAAATGATAGTGTGGCATGGAACATTAAGGATTGAAAGTGATAGAAGGAAAGCCATCCGATCCGGTCTACAGATCAGGTTAGAGGTCATTTAACTCTAGACCTGCTTGGACATAATCAGAGGCAACACGAGGGAACTTAGAAAGGTTTAATCGAAGAGAAAAAGATCCTAGCGAGGTAGAGGCAGAGTTCTAGACCTCCCAATGTTACCAATTCATTCAACTAAATCCTAACAAGAACATCTAAGAAATAGATTCATTAATTCATGCATCAACTAGTAGGCAATGTCATCCACTAGACTAGTTAAATTAATTGAAACCAATCCTTAGATAACATATAAAGCAGAAAACATTGAAGGCAAGGAGAGGAGAAACATAGGGTACCTAACAAGGGTAAATCCTATACCAGATTTCTGATGCAAGCCAGAAGAAATGGAATGAAATGAAATAAGCACAGAGACAGAAAAACATCACCACAACTTTAGATTAGGATCCAAAGAAATGTGCTTGTCATATTAAGAAAAAATACCAATCAAGTACAACACTGTCGAATAGCTTGATATCCAGCCTGGAATACCTTCCTCAACCTATCTTACAATTTTACACAGAGAAACTCGTCTCAAGAGAAACAGTGTGTAATTCACTGATATCCGATCAACAATCTTTACAATATTTTCTCATGATTTTTATAGCAGAAAGATGAGGAGAGGAGGTAGGTGAAGAACTAAATGCATCATTAACATTCTGAAGATGAAGAGGGCCGAAGTCCATTTTGTTTTTAATTCTGTGCATTAATCTTTGGCACTCTTTTGATGAAAGAGTGGTCTTCTTCATGTTCCATTTACTCCAGATATGACTCTGATGTACTTTGGCGGTGGAATACAATAGTAATTTCGATGAGTAAACAAAATGTAAAGAAATGGCTGAGGGGTCTGCCATACTTGTGAACCAAATGCTTCTGATAGTATCTGGACTGTTGTCAGGGCAACAAATCTTTCTAGGACATGGTGATAGAATAAAGAACACATGGGTGCTTCATCCTTTCTTAAGGAAAAATATTCTGCTGATGTAGAAACCCTGATACACTGATTTCTTTGAGCTGTACCTTCTATGTGATCCAGGGGTCTTCAATCTGGTACTCTGCCTTCTAAATCACGGGACTAAGGCTCAAAGATCTTCGTTTTCGTGCCTTAAACTTCTTGCTACTTCATTTATGTCTTTGTCTATGAAATCTGTGCTTAAGTGGCCCTGGGAAGATTTACAGAGTTTTCAACCCTGTTCCTTAATGCAGGTCCTGTCAAAGCTCCTTCCCAAGCTTTCTTCACAATCTCAGCCTCTGAAAAATGGTCCTTTCTGCATTTTCACTGCTGTAATAAAGACTGTGTAATCATGGCGGTTTTCACCACCTGATAACCCTGCAGAACAAGAAAACTGATTAGAAAATAACGCATGGGGTCAGATGATGTGGATGATTGCGAGGAGGATAGTGGGACTGCGGGGCAATGGTGACAAAATACAGAGGGATGGCGGAGAAACGCTATGCTGAAGGTTGGCGGAAAGTAGAAGAAATTAAACGTGAAAACCATAATTTTGACCCTTTGAATGAATATGAAGAGGGACAGGAGAATACAAAAAAATGCCGTGGAAAAGGTGACGTGGCAGTATGGGGTCAATTGGCAGGGGCAATCAAATCTGGGCCGGCCGATATCAGGAGGAGATAGACGGTGGAAGACGCGACGGAGGGCGATGGAAAGTGGGCCATGGATCCATTTGACTTGAGTTAAATTGCGAGCATCTTCATGAGTGATGGCCGTTGGATGGGCGAGGGTAGATCAGACGACTGATATGCATATCACTCTGTGGAAAATGCTGAAAGATAATGCACGATGGAGGGTGGTTTATGAACAGTGCACGGAGCCACGTGTCGAGTGCTGAGTGGAATCGCTCCGAAACGAAGAAAACGACTAGCCCTCAAAAAGTGGTGCGATAGAAACCGGGTGGTTTTTGGAATAGTGCGCAGCGGGGACCACCGGGATGGGGGAATATGGACCGTTGATCACGATTCAAATGAACGGTGGATCTTCGATTGGGCAGTGAATGGGGCGAACGACAGGCACTGTTGGGACTTGCGAATGTCGTCCGATCTAAACAGATCAACGGTTATACACACGCTTGATATACAATGGAGATCAGAGCCTTTTGGCTAGCGCCTAGTTTTGGCGCCGGGTCATGTGTAGGAAAGGTGCGGGGGCTAGGCCGAAAGGTGCTAGACTGTAATAGGCTTTGGAAATGGGTTTTTCGGCCTTTTTAATGTTTTTCAAGGGTAGGGAAAGTTAACGATAGAGGGAATAAGGGGGATTTGGGCTAAACAAAGGGTGTATGGGTGATTTAAGAGGGCATAGGTATGATTTAGCAGGGCTAGAGGGGAAATTTGACAAGTGGAAGGGGGGTCAAAATAGGGTATATTTGCAGGCGTTGTAAGGACAAATGAGGGCCTTTTGGAGCACAGACTTTTGCAACCAATGGGGCTTTAGGACAGGAAACAGTAGGGGGGAAATTTAGGCAAAGGAAAAGGCAAAGGTATGAATAGACTTCAAGGATGATGAGTTTTTAGGGAAAATGCATTCCTTGAAGGCTTCCAAAACAATCTAGCCCCCTGCTTGCTTGTCAAGAAATTTATGGGGGGCTAACAGTGGGTCCACATGGGGATGGATTCTTCTTGAAGGAGTCAAGAATCTAGAAAATGATCTTTGGTGTAGGCCAGATGCCTACTGCTTGGCACATCCCTTTCTTTCTCTAGATCAGCTGCCACAATATGATAGATACATTAGCAGAAAAACTTTCCCAACCATCTACCTACCCTTCCTACAATCCTAGCATTTTTCTTCTAGGGTGCATTTGGACTTGCAGACCCTTTACATCATTTATTTTTAAAACAGAAAACAAACCTATTCTAAACCTACCCTTATTGATCCATGAAACCAGATTAGACTATTGGTCTCATATGTTTCTCTACCTAATCTAATATCTGCTGGGATTAGACTGCCCAACAGATTTCTTCTCTATATTCTACAACAGAAATTTAAAAATAGTCAAACTAGGATTAGACAGTCTAGTTTACTGTGGGTCCAAGGTGTAAAGGCAATTGCACATGGACAGAAATTTGCCGAAAGCTGAAAACAAAACTGTGAAGGCTTGAAATCTAAATGCTTGAAGTATCCTCCTTTCTTTGTGACTCAAGTTTTGAGCTTGTTAGAGTCACTTTCTTCTTTGCTGGTCCGGGTTTTGAGCATGTTAGGACCAATCCTTCGCATTTCAGAGGTTCATGTTTTGAGCATGTCTGAAGCTCTCCTCTTTTTTTTTTTGAAAACAAAGCACTGCAATGGTATGTACAATGGAAATGGAAACTGGAAATTGAAAATCAACAGAAGTAGTGTTTGAGCATCCTGCCATTGATAGGACCCCCAAACAGCTCTGTACCATCAAGTTCTTGTAGGAAAAATGCATTTGGACCCACAGTGGCTTGGATGATGTATGGACCTTGTCACAAACTGTCAAACTTGCCGTGCTTCCCTTTATCCTCTCTCCTTGAGTCCCACTTTAGAACCTTGTCTCCAATTTTGAAATCAAAAGCTTTGGTTCTTTTGTCAAACAATTTCTTTATGTTTTCCTGAACCTTGATAGCTCTGTCATAGACCTCTTCCCTCGTTTGCTGGAGATGAATTGTCTCATTGATCCTTCTCACCAAACTGTCTTCTTCTATCTGAATCTCTTGGACAAGCTTAATCACTGGTATTCCCAGGCTGGTATGAAAAACTACTTCTGTTCCATAGACAAGTTGATATGGTGACATGCCAATGGATTTCTTTGTTGTAAGCCTGTCAGCCCACAAAGCATGCACTAACTTTTTATGCCATGATTTCTTGTTCTCTTCAAGCAATTTCTTGATGATGGTCACCAGGCTCTTATTTGATGATTCAGCTAACCCATTACCTTGAGGGTAGTAGGCAGTTGAATGACCAAGTGCTATTCCATGCCTGTGACAGAAATCAACCATTTTCTTGGATCCAAAAGCAGCAGCATTATCGGTGATTATTTTCCTTAGATAGCTAAACCGAGAGAGGATGTGGTCTTCTAGGAACCTAATGATGACAAAATCTATGGAATTCCTAGTAGGCATGGCTTCTATCCATTTAGTGAAGTAATCTGTGGTAGTTAAGATCCATTTGTGTTGTGCAGAAGAAGCAGGGTGAAGTTCCCCTATGAAATCTAGGCCCCATTGCATGAAGGGACCTTCAACAGTGATGGGTTGCAGAGGCAGAGGTAGGAGTTTTATTTTTCCTTCAAAGATCTGGCATTTATGACAGGCGATTACCATCTTATGGATGTCATTGAAGAGTGTAGGCTAATAATAACCAGCCCTGAGTATCTTGTTGGCAGTGGCTTTCCAGTTTAGGTGGCCTCCAGACTCTCCTGCATGGAATTCTTGTTTAATCTTTTCAGCTTCAGATTCAGGCAAAAATTTAAGCAATAGGCCATTCGGATTTTTCCAATAAAGACATTCATTTAGAATAAAATAATTTCTGGCTTTAAGTTTCAGGAATCTGGCTTTAGTTTTTGACAGTCTAGGAGGGGCATTTAGGTTTGAGAGCACATAAAGGACATCAGAATACCATGGAGAGTTCTGAAACTTCTCTTCTACAGTGGGATCGGGCAATCCCTCCTGCTCATCTAAGGCACTTACCATGTTTATATCAAGGGCCTGTAAATTTGATTCAGCCATTAATTGAGCCAGGCCCTGACCTTCGATCAGTTTTGTGGGTTTTATCTCAAGGTCATATTCCAAGATTGTAGCAATCCATTTGCCCCTTTTTCCATCTGGGTCTTGGGACAAGATATCTTTGACCACTACATTTGGCACAAAGGCTATGGTGTGAGAATGGAGTATGTACACCCTAAAGTCTTTTAAGGCCTTTACCAAGGCATAGGCCTGTTTTTCCATTATGTTGTATTTCAAGGGTGCATCTCTCAAAGCTTTGCTGAAAAAAGCTATAGGTTGTTCATTACCCTTTGAATTTTTCTGCAGTAGAACTGCAGGCACTCTATGCTGGGAGGCGAATGAAAAGATTAGGAAATATTTTGAGAAATTTGGGCTAATCAGGACAGGAGCCTGGGTGAGTGGAAGTTTTACTGACTCAAAAGATTTCTTAGCTTCAATAGTCCATTTAATTCCCACCCCTTTCTTCAACATGTTAGTCATATTCCTGAGGTGTTCAACTAAATTGGGAATAAACCTCCTGAGGAAGTTAATTTTCCCAGTGAAGGACTGTAGCTCTTTGATGTTTCTCGGGTGTGCAATTTGAAGTATTCCCTCAACTCTCTGTGGGTATATCCTAATCCCTTTCTCAGATATGATACGGCCGAGAATTTTTCCTTCTTGCAGCCCAATTACAGTCTTTTTAGGATTTAATGAAATATCAAACCATCTACATTTTTCAAAAACTTTCCTCAGATGTTTTAGGTGTTCCTCATCAGTCTTAGAATAAACCGTTATGTCTTCCAGGTAAATAACAATGAAGTGTCCTATCTCATCTGAAAAAGCTATGTCCATTGCTCTTTGGAAGGTTTCTCCAGTGTTCATCAATCCAAAGGGAATTTTTACATACATAAAGGTGCCCCAGGGAGTGGTAAAAGTTGTTTTGAGTTGATCTTCTGGGAGTAATAGGACTTGGTTATATCCCGAAAAACCATCTAGCAGGGAGATCCTTCTGGAGCCTACTACCTTCTGGAGAATGTGTTCCATTCTTGGCAAAGGATAATTGTCTTTGATTGAGGCTCTGTTAAGGTTTCAGAAATCTATGCACAATCTGATCTCCCCCGTTTTATTTCTCATAGCCACCAGATTTGATACCCAATCAGAGAACCTCACAGGAAATATTATGCCTACTTCATACAACTTTTTAATCTCCTGTTCAACTGCAAGCAATTGTTTTGGATTAATTCTGCAGAGTTTTTGTCTGAAAGGCTTCTGATTTTCTTTCAAGGATATTTTGTGCTGTATGATGTTTGTGTCATAGGCCTTTAAGTCTTCATAGCTCCAAGAAAACACATCAATGAATTCTTTGAACAGGTCAATGTATTTCTTCTTCATGTTTGCAGGTAAAGACTTAGCCAGTTTAATCATTTTGGGTTTATCTTCAGTGCCTATGTTGCATTCTTCCACATCCGAGTCTGCATGTTCTATAGTGGGATTTTTTGCTACATCATCAAAGTCAAAAAGGTCCTCTAAGGGTGCCAGACCTCTGGGTATATTCTTATCTTTGGTTTGTAGCACCTCTATTTCCTAACTATCTGCGTTTTCACTTTTTTTGTTTGGATTTCCAGTTTCTTCAGCAAGAATGTTTATTTCTATGTTACAAGGTGTTTCTTGTTCATCTAGGGGATCCTCACTTGGGCAGCTATCATCAGATCTCGAGTCTGAATCAGGAAATTCAAACTCGTTTCTGCTCACCAGGAAATCTTCAATCTGTTTGTCTCCTTCAAAGACCTGCCAATATTTTTCGTTATCTGGCACTACAGGTCTGAATTTGGTCTGAATGATGATTTGTTGGTCAGTTGGAGTCTTAGGATATGAACTAGCCATGCAAGCTAACCCGTTTGCAATGATGTTTTGACTCCTAGGGACAAACACCAATTCATATTCCACAAATGTTTTCAATATATCCATGGCATCGTTCCTATATGCCCTCAACCTAGGGAATTTTGCTGCGTATTCACCATTCACCTGTTTGATAACCAGCTCAGAGTCTCCTAGCACGATTATTATATGGGCCCCTAATTTTTTCAATAGATTTAGGCCCAGGATGAGAGCCTCATACTGTACAATATTATTTGTACGTTTGAAATGCAGGTTGCATGCATGGCTCTCTGCGTAGTCACTCTCCGTATTATGTACCCATACCCCTACTCCGGCAGTTCTCCTAGTACAGGACCCATCGAAACTCATTTCCCATAGGGGTTCATTTTTCGTTTTATCATCATTTCCTTCCCTACAGCAGGATTCGCCATTATGTTGTGTTATAGGGTCTGCACTAGGCTGGGGGTTGTTTTGATCTTCACGTGGTGGGTAAGTTTGAGGAGAGTGACTAATCAGCTGATTGCATTGTATTCCTTGTTCGCTCTGAGTTTCGTTTTCAGTACCCTGCCCATGGTTTTCTACATCGTTTTCTTCTATGTCTAGATTAGCCATTATGTTAAAATTCATGGGCTCTGTGTCGTTGTTTATATCTCTATTTTTTGATTCTGGCTCTCCTAAGGATTTGTCATTATAGAGGATGAAAGAATCTAGATTTGTGTGCATAGAGTATAAAGAGGAATTTTCAGGCTTTTCAGGGCTAATAACCAAGAATTTCATCTGTGCCTCCCTATACAGTCTTCTAAGTTGGCTAAAAACAGGGATTGTGGCATATGCCCCATCCATCTGCATGGTACACTGCAGCTTGGCTCCCCATGATCTAGATAGTAACATGCCATACTTGGGTGGCACATATGCTACCACAACATCCATGACCATACATTTAGCAGGAATCTGAGTAAGACTCACACACAGATCTTTAATTAGGCCAAGGCATTTTACTCTGATTTAGTCGAATGAATATAAATCTTTGTAAGGATGGGTTATCTCTAGGCCTAGTTTTTCCATGAAAACCTTAGGCATTAGGTTGTGAGAGACTCCCGAATAATGCATTTCATTGTGAAGGATCTTATCATGGATATTCAGACTGATATAGAAAGGTGGTACTACCCCTTCCTGAAACTTTCCCTCAGTCTTTGGACCAAACAGGAGGGCTGGTTGATCATCACTCAGGTTTACAGTATCGTTGTTTTCCCCCAGATTCAATGCTTTCAAAATTTGGCCTTTATATACATCCTAAGTGGCCAACTCAGAGAGGGGGACAGAGATTTTAATTTTTGCAATCTCACTTTCCAAATTGAAAGTGGACTGACTCTTTGGAATGCTCAACTCTGTTTTGCTTGCTACTGCCTTGGTGGCTGAGTCGTGCTGATTCTCACTATGAACAAGGTTAGGAATTATTGTATCAGGAGCACTAACTGCAGTGCTAGTGCTACTAGTTGGTTGGCTTTGTTTTTCAATGTTTTGGTTGTCATTTTCTTTGTTTTTCTCAGAACTCTCAGCCGCTGTTTTGTTAATTACAGCAGTTACTTTAGAAGTTTTTTCAGGCCTTTTCTTGATGGTAACCTCAGGAGCTTTTGGTTTGGGAGTATCTAGGCTCTTTTTGCTCCTAATTTCATACTGTTCTCTGACCTGCATGATAGCATTTTCAAATCCAAGTCTGTAATCCTCAGATTCTAATCCTTCCTCATCCCAGTACGTAGATAAGGGCTGATCTTCTTCAGTGGAAAAACTATGGATTGAGCTTTCTGTTTCAAACATGTTTATTGTGTTCCCCTCAGACTCTTCTATGATTCCCTCATCTTCATCAAGGAAGTTTTCTTAAAATGGGGGAATAACTTGTTGATCTGATTCTCTTTGTCTGTTGGGAGTGACATTGTTTCTTCTAAAGTTTTGGTTTTGGTTATGGTTTTGACTTCTGTTCTGATTGCTAACTGTGACAACCATTTTTTCCATCATTTGCTGTAGTATTTCCACATTTTTAGATAATCTATCATAATTTGGATAAGATGTGGAAGCTACATTGTCATCTCGATATGTTACCCTTTTCTCAGCTCTCAATCTTGCCCTTTTCTCTATCAGGTTAGCCTCTACACTTATTGCTCCCTTTTGCATATCTTCCAATGTGGTGTAATCCTTTTCGCTAAGCTGGTAGGCCATATCAGCATCAAATCCTTCAGGGTATTTCACTAGGGCCATACCTTGGGGAGGGTTCATATGTGGAGGAAGGGTGTTGTAAATGCTATTAAATCTTGTAGAATAAGCATGGACACTTTCCTCTACGTTTCTTTTGATGTTCATGTATTCTGCTAGGAGTTGGCGAGGATTGGCCTTAACTTCCCATTTTTTTATGAAGGTCTGATATAAAGCAGGGAGGTCTGGGATACTACCAGGAGGCAAGATTTTAAACCATTTCTTCACATCACCCCCTAAATTCTGGGCAAAGATTCTCATCTTGACTATGTCATCATCTATTTCCATGTAGTCAAAAGAATCCTCCATTTTATCTACATGTTGCTGGGTTGTGATGGACTCTTTGGCAATGAAATGTGGGATCTTTGATTGATAATCATTTGGTAGGGGCACTAGAGGCTGAGGTAACATCAAAGGTGCGTACCAGGCTGCCATGATGATATTCTGGTGAGGTAAAGGGTTAACTTGAGTAGCTGGTATATGGATGATAGGGATACTAGGACCATCAGAGGCTTGTTGAGCAGATCTAGGGTGGGAGAGCCCCAAGTTTTGAATGAACTGGATATCATGAGGTGTAGATGGAGGGGTTCCTCTGTCCCTAGTGTGTGTACCACTTTGAGGTGGTGAACCAGGAAGCCCAAAGTCTGGCTGATCTAGATCACTGAATGACCTAGTTCTTGGTAATCTATTAGGTAGGTATAGGTCAAGATGAAATTGTGATAGAGCTGTAAGGTCTTCTGGTGCAGAGTTAGCTCTATGGATATGACTGGAAATAGCTGATCTTCTAGGTGTAGGTGATTTCTTGAGGATGCACTCAGGGTTATCAACTATTTTAGGTGGGTTTGGGTTAGGGTAAGCTCTTGTATAAATGGTTTTTGAAGCCAGAATGTTGTTTAGAGAAAAGGAGCTTACCCCTACTTGTTACCTTTACCATGGTTGATGTTGTTGTGGAGGCTGGTCTCCCACTGGAGTCTTATGTGAAACCAAGATAATCAGCAGGACTACTGATCACCAGTAGAGTCTTTTAATCATTAAGGAACTATGGAGTCGCCAGGTGGAAGGTTTTGGATGCTTCTAGGGGGTACACTGTCCACCACAGTGTTCAGGTAATGTCACCTTTCAGGAATAACCTCAAAACACAGCAAACTCTAACCAGAGATTGACTGGGAGGGCATTTACCAGATATGTCACCTCCGAAGAGGGTGAGATCCGGAGGCTACCTGGCCCTTTCCAGACTCTGTCTAAGAGTGTGAGAGACACACAAAAAATGGAGGTTGATTCGAGAAAAGGAGTGACTTACTGCAAACCTAACTAGAGATTGAAAGTTTTTCTGAAGTTTGTGATGAAGTGAGATGAAAATTATTCAAAAATTCCCCAGCAGAGTTGCCATTATGTTGGGGTTCCCATGTTTTGGCCAAATTGGAAAGACCAAAAGATGAGACAACATCAGAACCACTTTCAGACCTTAGGATCTAGCCCTCCTACGGCCAGAGAGGGATCTCTCTATATGAGTTAAAGGTGTATGTCTTTGAGGCTTCGAATTTGAGATGTTAGGCTAGTTATATGCGCAGGGTTTGTTTGTTTGATTTTGAGTTTGGTTGCTGGGAATCAGGAAAGAAGGGTTTAGCATGAGACAAGGCTGGGCAAAGAGGAATTTAGGTAAGGGAGAGATGATTCAGAGAATATCAAATCCATTGGGCAATGGAGTCAGGAAAGGGTTTACTTGTTAATAAACATGCACGCTTTCAGTTGGGCTAGTCATATAAAGCCTTGGATCCTAAAATGATAGCGTGGCATGGAACATTAAGTATTGAAAGTGATAGAAGGAAAGCCATCCGATCTTGTCTATAGATCAGGTCAGAGGTCATTTAACTCCATACTTTCTTGGACATAATCAAAGGCAACACGAGGGAACTTAGAAAGGTTTAATCGAAGAGAAAAGGATCCTAGCGAGGTAGAGGCAGAGTTCTAGACCTCCAAATGTTCTCAATTCATTCAACTAAATCCTAACAAGAACATCTAAGAAATAGATTCATTAATTCATGCATCAGCTAGTAGGCAATGTCATCCACTACACTGGTTAAATTAATTGAAACCAATCCTTAGATAACATATAAAGCAGAAAACATTGAAGGCAAGGAGAGTAGAAACATAGGGTACCTAACAAGGGTAAATCCTATGCCAGATTTTTGATGCAAGCCAGAAGAAATGGAATGAAATGAAAAAAGCACAGAGAGAAAAAAATCACCTCAACTTTAGATTAGGATCCAAAGAAATGTGCTTGTCATATTAAGAAACAATACCAATCAAGTACAACACTGTCGAATAGCTTGATATCCAACATGGAATACCTTCCTCAGCCTATCTTACAATTTTACACAGAGAAACTCGGCTCAAGAGAAACAACGTGTAATTCACTGATATACGATCAACAACCTTTACAATATTTTCTCATGAGTTTTATAGCAGAAAGATGAGGAGAGGAGGTAGGTGAAGAACTAAATGCGTCATTAACATTCTGAAGATGAAGAGGGTCGAAGTCCATTCTGTTTTTAATTCTGTGCATTAATCTCTAGCACTCTTTTGATGAAAGAGTGGTCTTCTTCAGGTTCCATTTACTCCGGATATGACTCTGATGTACTTTGGCGGTGGAATACAGTAGTACTTTCAGTGAGTAAACAAAATGTAAAGAAATGGCTGAGGGGTCTGCCATACTTGTGAACCAAATGCTTCTGATAGTATCTGGACTATTGTCAGGATAGCAAATCTTTCTAGGACACGGTGATAGAATAAAGAACGCATGGGTGCTTCGTCCTTTCTTAAGGAAAATTATTCTGCTGATGTAGAAACCCTGATACAATGATTTCTTCAAGCTGTACCTTCTGTGTGATCCAGGGGTCTTCAATCTGGTACTCTGCCTTCTAAATCATGGGACTACGGCTCAAAGATCTTCGTTTTCGTGCCTTAAACTTCCTGCTGCTTCATTTATGTCTTTGTATGTGAAATCTGTGCTTAAGTGGCCCTGGGAATATTTACAGATTTTTCAACCCTATTCTTTAATGCAGGTCCTATCAAAGCTCCTTCCCAAGCTTTCTTCGCGATCTCAGCCTCTAAAAAATGGTCCTTTCTGCATTTTCACCGCTGTAATAAAGACTGTGTAATCATGGTGGTTTTCACCACCTGATAACCATGCAGAACAAGAAAACTGATAAGAAAATAACGCATGGGGTCGGATGATGTGGATGACTACGAGGAGGATAGTGGGACTGTGGGGCAATGGTGACAAAATACAGAGGGATGGCGGAAAAATGCTATGCTGAAGGTTGGTGGAATGTAGAAGAAATTAAACGTGAAAACCATAATTTTGACCCTTTGAATGAATATGAAGAGGGAAAGGTGAATACGAAAAAATGCCGTGGAAAAGGTGACGTGGCAGTATGGGGTCAATTGGAGGGGGCAATCAAATCTGGGCCGTTCGATCTCAGGAGTAGATCGACGGTGGAAAACGCGACGGAGGGCGATGGACAGTGGGCCATGGATCCATTTGACTTGAGTTAAATTGCGAGCATCTTCACGGAGCGATGGTCATTGGATGGGCGAGGGCAGATCGAACGGATGATATGCATATCACTCCGTGGCAAACGCCGAAAGATAATGCACGATGGAGGGCGGTTTATGAACAGTGCACAGAGCCACGTGTCGAGCGCTGAGTGGAATCGCTCCGAAACGAAGAAAACCGCCAGCCCTCAGAAAGTGGTGCGATAGAAACCAGGTGGTTTTTGGAATAGTGCGCAACAGGGACCATCGAGATAGGGGAATATGGACCGTTGATCGCGATTCAAATGAACGGTGGATCTTCGATCGGGCGGTGAACGGGGCGAACAACAGGAACTATTGGGACTTGCGAATGCCGTCCGATCTAAACAGATCAACGGTTATACACATGCTCGATATACATTGGAGATCAGAACCTTTTGGCTAGCGCCTGGTTTTGGCTCCGGGTCATGTGTAGGAAAGGTGCGAGGGCTAGGCCGAAAGGTGCTAGACTGTAATAGGCTTCGAAAATGGGTTTTTCGGCCTTTTTAACATTTTTCAAGCGTAGGGAAAGTTAACAATAGAGGGAATAATGGGGATTTGGGCTAAACAAAGGGCGTATGGGTGATTTAAGAGGGCATAGGTATGATTTAGCAGGGCTAGAGGGGAAATTTGACAAGTGGAAGGGGCGTCAAAATTGGGTATATATGCAGGGGTTGCAGGGACAAATGAGGGCCTTTTGGAGCACATACTTTTGCAACCAATGGGGCTTTAGGACAGGAAATAGCAGGGGGAAAATTTAGGCAAAGGCAAAGGCAAAGGTATGAATAGACTTCAAGGATGATGAGTTTTCAGGGAAAAGGCATTCCTTGAAGGCTTCCAAAACAATCTAGCCCCCTGCTTGCTTGTCAAGAAATTTATGGGGGGCTAACACAGCCCATCATAAATTTTCCCCTCCCCCTTCTTTAATTTTATTTTTAATTCCAGTGTGCATACCTATAGATATTATACACAGGAGAGAGACCATACACCAATTAATTCTCTTGGGAAACTTCTTCTATGAAATTAGGCATTGTTCTCTATATTATTTTCCTCCCTTCAAGTTCCAATTTAGTTCAAGACTTGGTTTATGATTGCAGGTAGAATTTCTGTGGTGTCCTATTTACATTTTCATGCCTAGCTTGAGGTCTCCTCTAAGCCTCTACTTATGCAGTTGATAGGGTTCCAAAAGATGCACCTATAGCCATCATGTTATCTGTCTGCCCAAATTATTTGAACTCGAGTGATCAAGTGTTTGGGAGCTTGAGTTGCTTTATGTTGAGCATCATTGAAATAGGATGGGACTGTAATGACTGTATTAGAGACAACATTGTGAATATTGGTTTCCATAAAAATACACACCTTAGAAAGGTCTCTTATCCTTTCTTCACTACTCTCTATAGGGGTACTAATGACATTTGAACAATTATTCTATCAGACAGGTTTGACCCATCCACTATCCCTCCTTTTGTCCTTGTATTACTGTGCTATCACCCTCCTTGAATGTGCACTATATGGATTCTATAGAGGACTCTTCCAGTAGATCAGAGCCTATGATATCATATGTTGTTACCTTTCTCATGCATTCAAATTCACCCATCAAACTAGAGCCATTCCAATAATACATTTCCTAACACACTTCGGGAAGTATGGTCCCATGCCAGTATAGTTGATATGTTTCATAATGCATTACCAACATATATTGAATTGGGATAGCTCCCTTGGTTATCCCATTTTTGTCTTAAACAAAAATGTGGATAATAGTACCTCCAGGCTCTATTGAAACCACGTATAATATATTTTGATATTTACCTTTAGATATGTAAGATGAATGATTATCTCACCTGTCTGCATTAAGATGACTCGTGGAAATTTCATTTGTTTTCTATCAAATGATCATCCAAATAATGGAAGTAATCCCATCCATCTCAGGGTAATAAATAATTGTCCTGAATGCCAAAATCTTGCATATGCCCTCTTCCTGAAATAGTTTTTGTTTATCCACTATGCACATTGGTGAATTACTTCATCCAACTTCCATTGCTAGAATTTTATCTGTTTCTTCTACAACATCAATCAGGGAGGAAAACCACATTGGTGCAATTATGGCTCCAAATATAGTTATAAATACTGATAGAGGTCCATCGGCAGATTTACAAAGACCAACAAATGATATTCATTTCAGTGCAAGAGAAAATGCTGGTGCCTCTATCTGTAATAATTTAGGGAGTGTAAGGTCCAGCAACGGTTTTACATGGGAAATCTGTGCAAATTGGACCACAAAAAACAAATGGAATGCATCCAAATATTCATGGTGGAGTCACTTTAAGCCTTAAAGGGCCTTGTCAAGTCGTAGACCAAACGCATTGACCTGATGGTTTCTCCACATAAAAGTGGTGCAGGAGCCTTGTTTTTGAGGTTGAGTATCCACATCTAGATTTATAGGCTGGAATGTTGATGACAATATAATAATGCTTTTATTGTTGTCAATGTTTCCAACAGCCTATCTGATTGAATGCAATTTACATCTGCCAGTTTTAGTGGTGGATATAAATTTTCCTCCTGTCAGGGTTTAAATTAAGGACATTGGCATTGAAATGTGGTTGCAGGAAAATTTTTGAAGACAAGCGTTCTTAATTTAAACCCAGTCTCATGTTATAGCAACGAAATTTTTAACTTTTTTATGTTTTTGAGTATATTACATATGATTTGGGTCTCTTGTTGAAGGCCTTGGTTTGACATTGTGGTTAATTGAGGTCGCATATCCATAAAGTAGTTTTCCTTGAGTTCAATTCCCACCACAGTGCTTATACATGACTATGAATTTTTCATATAGCTCCACAGTTGGAATATCTACCAATAATATGGGTACTGTGTTGAATTTTTTTTCGTGGCATTTTGGTAAGGAAATAAATCCACAAATAATTGGTCTCAAGTCTTGAGTTTAACGTCATGGGCTTCTTCTATGCTATGTTATGTTCTATAGATCTCTAAGGTATTCATTATTTAGCTTGGCTACCTCCAACTTCCTTTGTATGCACAATCACAATGTTGCTCTTGGATAGCACTGGTTATGCTTACACAATTTTGACCCATTGATGCACAAGCTTTACACTTCTATTATTGCCAAAAGTGGGTATGTTTGCACTAGTGGAGGATGGAGGTGAATTTCCATATTTAAAGGTAAAAATGGATATGCAAGTGATCATTCTTATGTGATGTAGAGACAAAGGAGCACTTCTTTCATTTCTCTGTTTCTTACAATATTTTTGTGTAGATAGAATTTGAGTTACTTGGTTCATATTTTTCTTTGAATTTAATTGTAATGTTAGAATTATATAATCATTCATTGGCTTGCATTAGGTAGCGACCATTTTTTATCCCTTTAAGACATGACGAGTTTGTATAAATGGTTGACAAAATTTGCTTGCAACTTTAAGGTATGTCTAAAGTCAAGTTTTAAATTTCAAATTCAGTGAACACAATGGCTTAGGATGCATTTGCCTCTTCAAGAATTACAGGACTAATTTTTTGTCTTCTTAGATACCTTGATCAAAGGTTCTTGTCTTTGCTCATCATGGCGGTGGTTACCTTCATACACCATAAGCTATAGTATCTTTCTATGATAGTCACATCGATTACCTCTTCTAGGTTGTGATTATGACTAGGCTTAATTGCTTGACATCCTCCACCCAAACTGAAGTCATGGTGTGGTTGGGTTCACTAGGGGAGTATAGTTTCTATGACAACAACGTCAATGTTTCTTCAATTGATGGTTAGATCACCATCTTTGCTACTATTATGAATTCATTGTACTTGGATGCTAAAAGAGCTTTGACACAATCCTTTCCCTTATCTTTAGTTTCTACAACCCCTAAAGGGACATTTTGGAGGTGACCGTGGTCTATCCATTCAAAACTTAGAAATGTGAAGAATAAAAAATATGAATCAACAAGCGATAATGCTAGAAAAAGCTACAACAATAATTTTGTTAATTCTGTAATTGGAGAGAAGCAAGATTTTGGAAATGTTCTCCATCCTGAGCATGGGACTGTTGTGGTTTCTGATTCCTACTATGTCTAGTTCCAACAATCGTTTGGACAAGTATTGCTGCTTTCATCAATTTACAAGTAGGCAGGGGCTGAAGTCTGTGATACTGTCGATGGAGTTTTTGATTATGGATATCTCATGTAATATCCTAGGGAAATTTTCACTAAGGTTTCTAATTATGCAATTTCCTTCCTTGGAAAATACTGTTATTATAGCTGAATCAATACTATTATATATTGTTATAATAGCTGATTCAATACTATTATATATTTTTATTATACCTGAGTCATCGGGACCTTTGCATTTGCTTCAACATCTTTCCAGAGACTAGATATCAACTTTGTTGACTTCAGGGAAATCAAAGTAGTTTTGAACTCATGGAAATTTGGTTTGTTTTCTGTCAAATGATCATCCAAATAATGGAAGGAATCCCATCCATATTAGGCTAATAAAGAATGGTCCTGTATGCCAAAAGCTTATGTATGCCCTATTCCTGAAAATGTATACCCACTATGCATATTGGTGCATTACTTCATCCAACTTCCATTGCCAGAATTTTCTCTATTTCTTCTACAACTTAAATCATGGAGGAAAACCACATTGGTGCAATTGTGGCTCCAAATATAGTTATAAATACTAATAGAGGTCCATCGGTAGATTTACAAATACCAACAAATGATATTCATTTCAGTGTAAGAGCAAATTATGGTGCCTCTATCTGTAATAATTTAGGGAGTGTAAGGATGAATAGTGATAATAATCAACACCCTCATGATCCTCCTCACCTAAGGATTGGTGGTGTAATGCATAATGTCCCCAAAACCCCCTCCTCAAATGGTCATGTTCCATCCATTATCAATTTTCCTAGACATTGGGTTTGGAAACCATTACCTTCAAGTGTTCCTCAAACTATCTCTCTTGTAGATTATCATCCTGCAATTACTCATAGAGAAAATGTGCATTTTGTAGCCATGCCTTCTTTTCCAGGTGTAAGTTTTGGAAATGTACTAGTAGGGGCTGAAGGTCCAACAACACTTTTACATGGGAAATCTGTGCAAATTGGACCACAAACAAAAAATGGAATGCATCCAAATATTCATGGTGGAGTCACTTTAAGCCTTGGAGGGCCTTGTGAAGTTGTAGACCAAAAGCATTGAGCTGATGGTTTCTCCACATAAAATTGGTGCAGGAGTCTTGTTTTCGAGGTTGAGTATCCACATCTAGATTTATAGGTTGGAATTTTGATGAAAATATAATAATGCTTTTATCGTTGTTACTGTTTCCAGTGACCTATCTGATTGAATGCAGTTAATCTCTGTCAGTTTTACTAGTGGATATAAAGTTTCCTCCTATCAGGGTTTAAATTAAGGACAGTGGCATTGAAATGTGGTTGTAGGAAAATTGCTGAAGACAAGTGTTCTTAATTTAAACCCAATCTCATGTTATAGCAATGACATTATTAATTTTTTTTGTGTTTTTGAGTATATTACATATGATGTGGGTCTCTTGTTCAAGGCCTTGGTTTGGCTTTGTGGTTAAGGTGGCATATCCATAAGTAGTTTTCCTTGAGTTCAATTCCCACCACAGTGCCTATGCATGACTATAACTTTTTCATATAGCTCCACGAGTGGCATATATACCAATAATATGGGTACTGTGTTGAATGTGTTTTCGTTGCATTTTGGTAAGGACAAAAATCCACAAACAAATGGTCTCAAGTCTTGAGTTTAATTTCATGGGCTTCTCCTATGCTATGTTATGTTCTCTAGATCTCTAAGGTATTAATTATTTAGATTGGCTACCTCCAACTTCCTTTGTATGCATAAGCACAATGTTGCTCTTGGATAGCACTGGTTATGCTTACACAAGTTTGACCCTTTGATGCACAATCTTTACACTTCTCTTATTGCCAATAGTGGGTATGTTTGCACTAGTGGAGGATAGAGGTGAATTGCCATATTTAAAGGGAAAAATGGATTTGCAAGTGAAGCTTCTTATGTGATGTAGAGACAAAGGAGCACTTCTTTCATTGCTCTATTTCTTACAATATTTTTGTGTAGATAGAATCTGAGTCACTTGGTTCATGTTTGTATTTGAATTTAACTGTAATGTTAGACTTATATAATCATTCATTGGTTTGCATTAAGTAGTGACCATTTTTTAACACTTTAAGACATGACGAGTTTGTATAAACGGTTGACAAAGTTAGCTTAAAACTTTAAGGTATGTCTAAATTCAAGTTTTAAATTTCAAATTTAGTGAACACAATAACTTAGGATTCATTTGCCTCTTCAAGAATTATAGGCCTAAATTTTTGTCTTCTTAGATACCTTGATCATGTTGGAAATGTTGTCATTGATGGAAAAGGAGGTAACAGATGCAGAGACAGGAACAGTTGCAAGGAGATGGCAAAGAACAGAGGCAACAGAGAAGAAGCAGAGGCAACAAAGAAAAAGCAGAGGAAGCAAAGGAAATGAATTGATGTAAAGAGCTATTCAAGGTGCAGAGTAGTGAATAAGTTTTTCATTACATGAGATTCTGTAATTGGGGGTCTAAATGGGTCTATGATGCTGTAGTGTGCAATTTTGAGGTATGGTGTGTAAATAAACTCTGTGGTGATGTTTTTGTGTCGAATAAATAAACTCTGTGGCGAGGGTTATGTGTGGATAGACCGTTGAACCCGTAGTGGAACACAAACTGACTATGTGGAATGTATGAGCCGTGATTCTGTGTGGGATTGGAATAAATTGATGCCTACTGAAAGTCATTAGTTATGCGTAGCCATACCTGTAGTTACCAACAAGATAAATTACGGTGGAAGATTGTGATGAAAGGTGTCGACTCTGTGTAATGGCTCAATCTCTGAACTCTGGTAGCCAATGATGTCGTGGTATTGATTATCCCACGAGTTTCGGGGTTAACAGTTTGATATAACCTCTGTACATTAAATAGGCAGCGGAACCCAAAGCATTGGAGCGGAATCGAATACGACAATACATTGAAATATAAGCAGGTAGAAGTAAAGCGAAAAGGTGGGTTGAATTATATAACGGAACCGGGAGAGGCGGAACCTTGACCGGAGAACAGTGGAAGGGGTGAAAACCACGAGCGGTTTCACAGAGGGTGGATTTCCCATTCCGCACCACCTTTCAACCGTGAGCTGGTTTTACAGATTTCACAGCGATTCCATTAGGATTTGGCCGTGTGTCCCAAGCGGTTTTGATTAAAATGAAATTTCGCGCGTTAACTATCGAACCAAGAAGCCGAGCGAAATGCATGAGAACCGTTGATTCTGAGGAGGGCAATCGGACGGTGTTCAGCTGGCGGAGATGCGCAAAGTTTAATGGAAGAACCCAAATGTTAAGCAAGGTACGGCACATCTGTTTGATTGAATTGTGGGCCCGACGGGGTCATGTATATATATGAAATTGGTTTATAAATGTTATTCGAAGTGATATTAACCTTAATATAAGGTCTGACGGAGCCATGTGTAAAGAGTTCGTTTATTAAAGTTAGCCGACGCATTATGAGGGCATATATGGAGATATATTTATATATGTTTAAGTGGTGAATTGGTGGCGCACTGGTGGTGGTGCATGGTGGAGCCACCACAAAGTGGTGTTTACGGGGGCTCCCATTTCTCCGTACACATCAAATGGGGTGAGGCCCCATAGTTCATCATAGCCGTTGATCGGCGGTCAACGCGCGATCGGCCAGTCAACTACGGGGGGTGCCTTCTCATTAACCTCCACGTTGTTCGACCCCCCGCAATCCGTCGATCTCCAATTAATCTGTGTAATGGATTAAACACAATATAGTTTAAATATTTATCATCGAGGGTTATATGATAAGGTTGATCGTATATATGTATATGTTCGACGCCGGGTTATTTGCATTGATATATATTAAGGTTGCGAGTAATTAAAGAACGCAGTGATATATGTATGTCTTGGAGAGCACATTATTAGAGGATGCATTAAAATAAACCCTTAGATTTATTGATTATTACTTGAGTGCCAACCGAGAAAATAGCCGACCTTACTTAATTGAATTTGCCAGCGTAGAATAAGTGCAGAGAGAGAGATTTCCCAGGTTGGAATATGATTGAGCATGAAAAATTAAATGCAATTATGGAAAAGGAAAAAGAAGAGGAGACCATGCAGAGATAAACAGAGATTACAGGTTTGACAGGTATACATTCACAGGCGCACACAATCACAGTGAACCAAGGTATGTAGAACAGGTTCTTAAACAACAGCAGGAAAAGACAAATCCAGTAAAGCCAAAATTCGGAAAAGGAGCTGGGTGAAATTGAAATATGTAATTAAAATGTGAAAGTAAAAGTTGTAATTATTTTTTGTGATGCAAAGGCAAGTATCCTAAAGAAAAGACAAAAATCCCACTGTAGCATGAAAAATTGTACATATTATTATGATTTTAAATTGAGTTGGACAAAGAAATGAGGAGGCAGAAGACCAAGAGGTATGACCATTCATTTCGAATTCCTAGAGGAATACAAACAGTCATGTGAGAATTTCTATATATAATATCAAATTGATAAGCTCGTTGAGAGAGAAAAAGAGAGAGAGCAGATATAGAGAATGCAGAATATCGAAGAATAAAACAGAGAAGATTAAGAGAAGAAGAGAAGATACAGACCAGAGCTGATATCTGGAGTAAGTCAACAAACATTCAGCTTAATAGCTGTTAGTTATAGCTGACAAAGGTTGAAGCCTCCTACAGGTTGGTGCCTACAGAAAATTGAAGGGAGTTGGTGCTTCCTTGCAAGTTGTAGCTTGCAGAATTGAGGTTGGAGCCTCCTGTAGGTTGGTGCCTGCAGAAAAACAGTGGTGAGAGGGAGTAGGAGCTTGCCTTTGCATCACAACAATAATAAGATGTGGTTTTCTCCCGTTATGGGTTTCCACTTATATCTGGTGTCTCTTTGCTTGATAGTTATGTATTGAATATGATATGTATCATCTGCTTAATACCTGTAACTCTCATATTAAGTCTACTGCTATATTAAACTAATACTTGCTACTTGCATTCTAAGATTACTTGCACATTAAATTGGATATGAAATGAAGGTGTAAATAGCTTAATGAAAAGTTTTAAAAGATCAGGAATGCATTAAACTGATTCACCCCCCCCCCTCTCAGTTTAATTAAAGTTTCAACAATTGGTATCAGAGCAAGTTCCTTGTATATTAGTCTAACAACTGAAAGGAGATCCTAGGCTCTCAAGATGGCAAGTCAAGAAGGAAGCTCAACCAATAAAGCCCCTTTCTTTACAGGTGCAAATTATGCCTTTTGGAAAATAAGAATGAAAGCTTATATAATGTCTTTAGGATTAGAAGCTTGGGATGCTGTGGAAATTGGATATGTCACAAAGTCAACTGATACAGAGAAAGAAGCTGAAGAAAGCTTTGTAGCTAATGAAAAAGCAATGAATGCAATCTTAAATGGACTATGTGAAGCCGAGTTTATCAAAATAATGCACAGTACGACTGCCAAAGATATGTGGGACACTCTAGAGAATATCCATGAGGGAAATAAAAAGGTTAAGACTGCCAAACTTCAAGTATATAGAGCCCAGTTTGAAAATTTAAAAATGAATGATGATGAAGATGTTGGGAGCTTCTTCTTAAAAGTTGCAGAAATTGTTAACAGTATGAAAGCTCTTGGAGAAATAATACCAGAAGGTATAATTGTACAAAAGATTCTAAGATCTCTTCCATCCAGATTCAATCCCAAGGTGTCTGCAATAGAAGAAACAGCTGATTGGGAGACCTTGACCATGAACCAGCTACTAGGAAATCTTACAACATATGAGATGAGGCTCCCATAGAAGAAGCCAAGTACAAGGGAGGCAGCATTCAAAACAGAAAAGAAGAAAGAAGAAAAGGAAGACATATGCTCCTGCTCTGATAGAAGAGGCTAAATTTGTCAAGAAATTGGATAGAGGCTCATGTAGATACAAAGGTAAACTTCCCTTCAAATGCTTTAACTGTGGAAGAGTTGGACATTATGCTGCTAAATGTCCTCACAAGAAAGTAAGAAATCAAGCTCAAGAATTAGAGAAAGACACATCAAAGAATTGGCAGAAAGGAAAGAAATTCAGCAGAAAATCCTTCTATGCTCAGCAAGACAGCAGTGCATCTGAAGACTCAGATGAACCCTCAGGAGAAGAGGGAACCTCGAAATTTTTACTGATGGCCATAGAAGATCTTGAAGGACTCTTTCTAGAAGAAGAAGAAGAAGGGGAAGTCGATCTTGATGGGGAGCTAAGAAGTGCTCTGGAGGAGATTGACAGACTCAAACTAAAATGCAGAAAACAAAAGAGATTCTCCTCAAATGTATGAAAGAAGAAAAAAATTCAGAATTCCTCATGCAGCTGAAGGTAAAGCTTGAAGAAGCCAAGAAGATAGAAGATATGTTACTTCAGCAAATCAAAGATAAAACTCGAGAACAAGAGAAGCTGGAAGAAGAAATTTTGTGTCTGAGAAGGAAATTAGAAAGTGCTCAACATAAAGTTTCTATATACCCTTCTCAAATGACAAGTTCTGGTAAGTTGAATGAAATATTGGATGCTCAAAGATCTCCTCTAATAAAAACTGGGATAGGCTATGAAGGAGAATCAAGTAAAGGAAAAGAAAAGGAAAACAAAAATATAATTTTTGTGAAAGCAAAGAAGGCTGATGAAGCAGCTCAAATAATTCCTACAAAGGAAGAAACATGTAATGAGAAAGACAGAGACCAGAAGAAACCTCTAATAACAAAGATTGTAACAAATACTAAGACAACAGAGAAAGGATCATATATTCCCGATTATATCAAATTTGGAATCCATCAAAGGAGATTCTTGCCTCCTATGAAGAATGCCACCTGTTATGTCTGCCACAAGCCGGGACACATTGCTGCATATTGTCATACAAGAAGGAATGATTCAAACCAGCAAAAGATGCAAGCATGGAAGAGACAACCTTACATCAGGTATGCAAGTAATTTCTATGGTTATTGTTTTTATTGTAAGGATTTTGGCCATGGAATTATTGAATGTAGAAAGTATGGACAAAGACTGATATTCAATACCTCAAGGAGGTTTATGAGTCAAAGAAATTTTGTTCATGCTCACAATTCTGCAAAAACTATAATCAAATGTTGTATATGCAATCAAGTTGGACATATATCTTCCAAGTGTTCTCTAAAAGGATATAATTCATCACCTCACAAAAGATACCAAACAAAAGGGGGCCTCCAGTGGATAAAGAAGGTGAATAAATGTGACTTGGATTTAACTGCTCAAGATTTGAAGAGTCAATGGTATTTGGACAGTGGCTGATCTAAACACATGACAGGAGACAAAAACAAGTTTTTAACTCTTGATGAAAAGAAATCAGGCAATGTCACTTTTGGAAATAACAAATCAGGAAAGATCAAGGGAAAAGGATCAGTCAGCATAGACAATGGCAAAAGAAAGGCCCAAGATGTATTATATGTAGATGGGCTGAAAGAAAATTTACTGAGTGTCAGTCAGATGTGTGATAAAGGCTGTGAAGTTCTCTTTAGAGCACAAGATTGTGTAGTCAGATCAAGCACAACAGGAAAAACTCTACTCAAAGGTGTTCGAACAGAGAGTAATGTGTACATAGTGAAAGAGAAGGATGAAGCCTGCCATCTTAGCAAACTCGAGGAGTCATGGTTATGGCATAGGAGATTGGGACATCTCAGCTTTGACCATATCATTAGACTGAGCAAGAAGAAAGCTGTCAGAGATATGCCAGAAACAAAAAGGCCCTCAAACACAATATGCAAATCTTGTCAATTGGGAAAACAAACTCGCACATCCTTTAAATCTAAAGAAGAGTTATCAACAAGAAGACCACTGCAACTTGTGCACATGGATCTGTGTGGACCTGCAAGAACTAAAACACCAAGTGGAGAGTCCTACTTTATGCTGATAATGGATGATTTCTCCAGAATGACATGGGTTTCTTTTCTCAAGAATAAATCGGAAGCTCTGGACAAATTCAAAACATTTAAAGCACTAGCAGAAAATCACACAGGATGCAAGCTGAAATGCATCAGATCAGACAGAGGAGGTGAATTCACTAATTATGACTTTGTAGACCTATGCAATGAACATGACATAAAACAACAATTTACTATTGTAGGGACACCTCAGCAAAATGGAGTAGCAGAGAGACAAAACAGATCTGTTCAACAAATTTCCAGAGCCATGATGCAAGAGAATAATATTGCTCAAACCTTCTAGGCAGAAACAGTGCACACAGCAGTACATATCCTTAATAAATCTCACTTAAGGCCAAGCAGTGAGAAGACTCCCTATGAACTATGGCATGGAAAGCCAGCTTCAATCAAACATTTCAGAATCTTTGGAAGCAAGTGTTACATAAAGAATAATGATGAAAATCTTGGCAAATTTGATGCAAGAGCAGATGAAGGGATATTTCTAGGATATGCCTCCAAAAGCAAAGGGTACAGGTGCTACAACAAGACCCTTCGGAAGATAGTTGAAAGTATTGATGTGAGATTTGATGAAGAACTTCCAAACAATACTAGAGATACAGACTGCTACAGTACATCAGACAACAATGAAGAAGAAGATCAAAATGACGATGAAACAAGAAAAACATCAAAAGATGCTGGACTGAACTAAAAAAACCCCTCAAGATACACTCAAAAGAACCATCCAGAAGATCAAATCATAGGAGACAAGAATGTAGGAGTGCAAACAAGAAGGCAGCTAAATGAACAAACATAAGAAGTATACATAGCCATGTTGTCACAAATAGAACCAAAGAAATTTGAAGAAGCCAACAAGGACAAGTCTTGGGTAAATGCAATGAATGAAGAATTGGACCAAATTGAGAAAAACAATACCTGGGAACTAGTTCCTAGACCTGCTGAGAAAAATGTCATAGGCTCAAAATGGGTATTCAAAAATAAAATGAATGAGGAAGGAAAGGTAATCAGTAATAAAGCCAGACTTGTCTGCAAAGGATATTCACAAATTGAAGGACTGGAATACGATGAAACATTTGCTCCTGTAGCCAGAATGGAAGCTATCAGAATTTTTCTGGCATTTGCATGCTACCAAAACTTCAAAGTATATCAAATGGATGTAAAATCTGCATTTCTGAATGGAGACTTAGAAGAAGAAGTCTACATGGAACAACCAGAAGGCTTCTCCTTGAAAAACAAAGAAGACTATGTGTGCAGACTGAAGAAGGCCCTATATGGACTGAAACAGGCTCCTCGTTCTTGGTACTCAAGACTGGATAAATATTTGCAAAAACAGGGTTTTAAGAGAGGTGGAGTAGATAGCAATCTATATATAAAAGCCCATGAAAATGAACTCCTGATTGTTGTAGTGTATGTTGATGATATTATTTTTGGAAGCAACAAAGATGAACTAGCAAAAGGGTTTGCTGATGAGATGAAAACAGAGTTTAAAATGTCTATGATTGGAGAACTTAGTTTCTACTTGGGACTGCAAATTCAACAAAAGAACACAGGCACATTCATCTCTCAAGAAAAATACTTAAAAGAAATGCTGAAAAGATTCAAAATGGAGGACTGCAAACCTGTGACTACCCCCATGATCACAGGATGCGAGCTGTGTACTGATGATGGGTTTGCAGATGTAGACCAAAAACTCTACAGATCCATGATAGGAAGCCTACTATATTTGACAGCTTCAAGACCAGACATCATACTAGCAGTAGGACTAGTGGCTAGATATCAAGCAACACCTAAACAAAATCATCTTCTTGCAGTCAAAAGAATATTCAGATATATGCAAGGAACTACACAGTATGGGCTTTGGTATCCTAAAGGAAAAAGCTTCACTTTAACAGCATACACAGATGCAGATTGGGCCAGCTGTGTGGATGACAGAAAAAGTACAAGTGGAGGTGCATTCTATCTAGGAGAAAGCCTAGTTGCATGGTTAAGCAAGAAACAAACATCCATCTCACTGTCTACAGCTGAAGCAGAATATATAGCAGCGGCAACATGTTGTACACAAGTTATGTGGATGAAGCAAACTCTTCAAGACATGAAGGTAAGCATTGATGAGCCTATTTCAATCAAATGTGATAATACAAGTGCTATAAGTATATCTAAAAATCCTGTACTTCACTCAAAAACTAAACATATACCAATCAAGTATCATTTCCTCCGAGAACAAGTGGCTCAGAAGATAGTAAAACTAGACTATGTACCAACAAAAGAACAGAAAGAAGATATATTTACTAAACCACTTGCAAGAGAACCATTCGAATACTTGAGAGATAAACTAGGGGTAGTATCTGCAGATGCTACTCTCTGATATAAAGAGAAAGCACAATTTCAGGGGGAGAACAAAACGAAAATATCATTCCAGGGGGAGAACAGCCAGCAAGGAAAGCACGAATCAGGTCCTCAAGATCAAAGGATTAAAGCAAAATAACACCAAGCTATTATCCAAGAACTGTATCAATTTACAGTGTATATTCAAATTCAAAGTGTTCTCTCAACAAGTCTTTTACATCACTATGGAGCAGCATGTAGAAGAGGGCCTAAACATAACTCAGAGATAGGAAATGCAAAAAGCAGCCCTTTTCCATTGATTTCAAAGGGGGAGGATGAGCAAACAATAGTAGAAAGAGCAGGCAAACAGAGAAAAAGTATTTCCATCAATGCCAAAGGGGGAGACTGTTGGAAATGTTGTCATTGATGGCAAAGGAGGTAACAGATGCAGAGACAAGAACAGTTGCAAGGAGATGGAAAAGAACAGAGGCAGCAGAGAAGAAGCAGAGGCAACAGAGAAGAAGCAGAGGCAGCAAAGAAAAAGCAGAGGAAGCAAAGGAAATGAATTGATGTAAAGAGCTATTCAAGGTGCAGAGTAGTGAAGAAGTTTTGCATTACATGAGATTCTGTAATTGGGGGTCTAAATGGGTCTATGATGATGTAGTGTGCAATTTTGAGGTATGGTGTGTAAATAAACTCTGTGGCGAGGTTTTTGTGTCGAATAAATAAACTCTGTGGCGAGGGTTATGTGTGGATAGACCGTTGAACCCGCAGTGGAACACAAATTGACTATGTGGAATGTATGAGCCGTGATTCTGTGTGGGATTGGAATAAATTGATGCCTACTGAAAGTCATTAGTTATGCGTAGCCATACCTGTAGTTACCAGCAAGATAAATTACGATGGAAGATTGTGATGAAAGGTGTCGACTCTGTGTAATGGCTCAATCTCTGAACTCTGGTAGCCAATGATGTTGTGGTATTGATTATCCCACGAGTTTCGAGGTTAACAGTTTGATAGAACCTCTGTACATTAAATAGGTAGCGAAACCCAGAGCATTGGAGCGGAATCGAATACGACAATACATTGAAATATAAGCAGGCGGAAGTAAAGCGAAAAGGTGGGTTGAATTATATAACGGAACTGGGAGAGGCGAAACCTTGACCGGAGAACAGTGGAAGGGGTGAAAACCACGAGCAGTTTCACGAAGGGCGGATTTCCCATTCCGCACCACCTTTCAACCATGAGGTGGTTTTACAGATTTCGCAGCGATTCCATTAGGATTTGGCCGCGTGTCCCAAGCGGTTTTGATTAAAATGAAATTTCCCGCGTTAAATATCGAACCAAGAAGCCGAGCGAAATGCACGAGAACCGTTGATTATGAGGAGGGCAATCAGACGGTGTTCAGCTGGCGGAGATGCGCAAAGTTTAATGGAAGAACCCAGATGTTAAGCAAGGTACGACGCATCCGTTTGATTGAATTGTGGGCCCGACGAGGTCATGTATATATATGAAATTGGTTTATAAATGTTATTTGAAGTGATATTAACCTTAATATAAGGTCTGATGGAGCCATGTGTAAAAGATTTGGTTTATTAAAGTTAGCCGACGCATTATGAGGGCATATATGGAGATATATTTATATATGTTTAAGTGGTGAATTGGTGGCGCACTGGTGGTGGTGCATGGTGGAGCCACCACAAAGTGGTGTTTACGGGGGCTCCCATTTCTCCATACACATCAAATGGGGTGAGGCCCCGTAGTTCATCATAGTTGTTGATCGGCGGTCAACGCGCGATCGGCCAGTCAACTACGGGGGGTGCCTTCCCGTTAACCTCCGCGTTGTTCGACCCCCCGCAATCCGTCGATGTCCAATTAATCTGTGTAATGGATTAAATACAATATAGTTTAAATATTTATCACCGAGGGTTATATGATAAGGTTGATCGTATATATGTATATGTTCGACGCCGGGTTATTTGCATTGATATATATTAAGGTTGCGAGTAATTAAAGAACGCAGTGATATATGTATGTCTTGGAGAGCACATTATTAGAGGATGCATTAAAATAAACCCTTATATTTATTGATTATTATCTGAGTGCCAACCGAGAAAATAGCCAGCCTTACTTAATTGAATTTGCCAGCGTAGAATAAGTGCAGAGAGAGAGATTGCTCGGGTTGGAATATGATTGAGCATGAAAACTTAAATGCAATTATGGAAAAGGAAAAAGAAGAGGAGAGCATGCAGAGATAAACAGAGATTACATGTTTGACAGGTATACATTCACAGGCGCACACAATTACAGTGAACCAAGGTATGCAGAACAGGTTCTTAACAGCAGCAAGAAAAGACAAATCCAGTAAAGCCAAAATTCGGAAAAGTAGCTGAGTGAAATTGAAATATGTAATTAAAATGTGAAAGTAAATGTTGTAATTATTTTTTTATTGTTTGTGATGCAAAGGCAAGTATCCTAAAGAAAAGACAAAAATTCCACTGTAGCATGAAATATTGTACATATTATTATGATTTTAAATTGAGTTGGACAAAGAAATGAGGAGGCAGAAGACCAAGAGGTATGACCATTCATTTCGAATTCCTAGAGGAATACAAACAGTCATGTGAGAATTTCTATATATAATATCAATTTGATAAGCTCGTTGAGAGAGAAAAAGAGAGAGAGAAGATATAGAGAATGCAGAATATCGAAGAATAAAACAGAGAAGATTAAGAGAAGAAGAGAAGATACAGAACAGAGCTGATATCTGGAGTAAATCAGCAAACATTCAACTTAATAGCTGTCAGTTGTAGCTGAAAAAGGTTGAAGCCTCCTGTAGGTTGGTGCCTACAGAAAATTGAAGGGAGTTGGTGCTTCCTTGCAAGTTGTAGCTTGCAGAATTGAGGTTGGAGCCTCCAGTAGGTTGGTGCCTGTAGAAAAACAGTGGTGAGAGGGAGTAGGAGCTTGCCTTTGCATCACAACAATAATAAGATGTGGTTCTCTCCCGTTATGGGTTTCCACTTATATCTGGTGTCTCTGTGCATGATAGTTATGTATTGAATCTGATATGTATCATCTGCTTAATACCTGAAACTCTCATATTAAGTCTACTGCTATATTAAACTAATACTTGCTGCTTGCATTCTAAGATTACTTGCACATTAAATTGGATATGAAATGAAGGTGTAAATAGATTAATGAAAAGTTTTAAAAGATCAGGAATGCATTAAACTGATTCATCCCCCCCCCCTCTTAGTTTAATTAAAGGTTCAACAGATCAAAGGTTCTTGTCTTTGCTCATAAGGGCGGTGGTTACCTTCAGACACCAGAAGCTCTATTATCTTTCTATGATAGTCACATTGATTACCTCTTTCTTCTAGGTTGTGATTATGACTAGTCTTAATTTCTCGACATTCTCCACCCAAAATGAAGTCAGGGTGTGGTTGGGTTCACTAGGGGAGTATAGTTTCTATGACAACAAAGTCAATATTTCTTCAATTGATTGTTAGATCACTATCTTTGCTACTATTATGAATTCATTGTACTTGGATGATAAAAGAGTTTTGAAATAATCATTTCCCTTATCTTTAGTTTCTACAACCCCTAAAGGGACATTTTGGAGTTGACCGTGGTCTAGCCATTCAAAACTTATAAATGTGAAGAATAAACAATCTCAATCAACAAGCGATAATGCTAGACAAAGCTGCAACAATAACTTTGTTAATTCTGTAATTGGAGAGAAGAAAGATCTTGGAAATGTTCTCCATCCTGAGCATGGGACTGTTGTGGTTTCTGATTCCCCATCTGAGTTGTCAAGTTCACTTGATGCTGACATAAACAAAGAGCTGACTAATTTTTCCAATTCTGTCATTTGAAAAGAGAAAGCTAGTTTTCTTGTTGGGGAGAGAAAAATCAATGGAATGCATGAGAGTAGGTTGGCATCTCAACTAGCTACACATGATAATGGCACAGTGGCTATTGATCAAAATCCGCTCAAAGAGAAAAAGGGTGAAGTGTTGTATGTATCTGAGCAATAAACAACAAATACAGGCAAGGTGTCTGAATGGGAATTACAATCAGAAGCTACAATAGTGCTCCCTAAATCTAATATGGCTATTTTGGAGGAAAACCCAGGTTTTTTGTCTGGTAACAAAGTTGTTGACTGCAAACAATCTTCTGGATATAGAAACAAAGGTAGGGTTAATCATGATAGTGCTAAAGTACATGGGGAAGGTTCAACTGCAAATGTGAAGGAAATTGACACACAAGATAAGGGTCAAGTATCCACCACTAATAGTGATATTTTTGAAATGTCTACTCAACTTTAGGTGTCATATTTTCCTGTTGAAAGTGAAGGCAAGCAATATTTAGTAGCTAGATTGACAGAAAAAGAGAATCAAAGTTCTTCCAATGTTTCTGCAAAGGATAATTTTGCAAATATTGGTTATGCTGCCAAGGTAGTAGTTGTCAACAAGAAGAAGAAAAAGAAGGATTTTTCCAGTAAGGAAAATGCTGCAACTCCCATTGGGATTTATATAATGCTTATAAGGTTCAAGAGGAGGAGGAAGATGTGAACCTTCCAGAACCATCCAAAATAGTAACTGATGTTCTCAAGAGTAAGACTTCTTCAAAAGAGCCTGAGAAGCAAGTCCTGAAGGAAGTGGATGATTGGGAAGATGCAACTGCGCTTTCAACTCCTATGAATCAAGTAGTTATTTTAGTTACTGAACGTTCAGGAGACAGAAAGTACTCCAAAGATTTTTTGTTGAAAATCAAGGATCAATGCAAAGATCTACCAAATCATTTTGAAATTTGTCTAGACATTATTGAATTACTTTGAAATTTCAAAGCACTTGCAAGTAATGTAGGAGAGGCTGATGCATTAGCAAGAAATGCAAGAGGACTTGATAGACAGCTGAGTGGGAATTATCTACTTGAACGTCATGGGAGCAATATGGCTAGTTTTGATGATGATAGATGGGCCAAGCCAATGGATGCTTTTGCTGATGGCTATGATATGTAGATGGATGTGGATCTTAGTGGTTCCTCTACTGTGTTTCAAACTAGCCAAGGTTATACTACTGGCTTTGCAAGAAATACCTATGCAATACAAATGAGTATAAATGTCATCCTTCTTGGAGGGCCTTATGTGCAAGCACCACTTCCACAAGTTGGACTAGTGAGAAATAATTCTGATGCTGATAGGTGGTAGCGTGCCTTTGGTTCACAGAAGGGTTTGATTCCTCCTCCATAGCCTTTTCTGCCCACAATTCATATATTAGAGAACCGATATGAAGTGGGCAAAGTTTCTAATGAGGATCAGTTGAAACAAAGACAAAATAAATCTATCCTTAATAAATTAACGCCCCAAAAATTTGAGAAACTTTTTGAATAGGTCAAAGAAGTGAATATTGACTTTGCATCATGTCTTCATGCTATAATATCTCAAATGTTTTACAAAGCCTTGATGGAGTTGGATTTTTGTGAAATGTATGAAAAATTCAGTTTTCAGCATGCTGGAGGAATACCAGAATTTTATGAAGATAACGAGAAGGTTGTTTTCAAGCGAGTTATTTTGAACAAATGTCAGGAAGAATTTGAGAAAGATGAAAGAGAAGAGGCAGAGGCTGAGAAAGCAGAAGAGCATGGTGAAAAAATCCTTTTAGCAGAATAAAGACAGGAGAAGAAGGCCTTAGCATGATGACGAATGCTAGGAAATATAAGGTTTATTGGTAAGCTTTATAAATAAATTATGCCGACCAAAGGAATTATGCATGCATGCATCAAGAAATTAATTGGTGACTTTTAGCATCTAGAGGAGGAAAATGTTGAAGCTTTGTGCAAACTGATGATCACTATTGGTCATATGATTGACCATTAAAAGGCCAAGGAACATATTGATGCTCACTTTGATAGGATGACAAAATGTCCAATAACCAAGGGCTTCCCTCTAGGCTGAGGTTCATATTGAAGGATTTGATTGATCAAAGGAGGAATGGATGGAAACAAAGGAAGAAAGTTGAGGGCCCCAAGAAAATAGAGGAAGTGAATCGGGATGTTGTGCAAGAACTACATGGACATGGAGGCCACTCTCGAGGTACCAATATGGGACATTTAGGTCGAAGACTTGTGACACCACTTGATCATGGTGTGAGAGGACTTGCGATGCCACCTTACATGACAGGTGCACAAACTGGTTCACTTCCACATATGGGTGGGATTAAAGGGCCACAACCCCATATGGGACCACATGACCATGGATTCACTAGGATTGTGGATAGGGCTCAATTTGAAAATTAGTCTATGGCAAGCCCTTCCACACACAGAGCTTCTGATGATGGCCACTTGACTCTTGGTCCTAAGGGAGGTCTTAGCAAGATAATAAGAGGGAGGGCTCAACCTCTGCCATATGCTAAGAGTGCTCTAGTAGAGATTCCACCATTCACATCCTGAGTAATATATGAATAGGTTCAGGTCCAATTTCAGGTTTCAGTTCTGACCGGATGCCAGTTGGTATGAGAGATGAAATTTTGATAAGGACTTATGTTGTAGAAAATCATTTATTTGCAAAATCATGTGTCTAGGAAAGAAATGTTTTGGATAATGACATAAGAGAGTTTAAGAATTCATACTCATTTGGTGACATAGGTGGGAAGATTGCAAATGTTGAATTTCAACTATAAGAACATTCTTCTCAAAGAACTTTGAGTTCACAACTCATTGAGGTTCAACTTAGGAAAAAGGTTGAAATGGAAATCAAAGAATATTATAGGTGCATTCATTTACAAACCTTCGATGCATTTTCATTATGTCTTTTAGAGAAGTCTACAAGTTTCCCTGACTTATTATTAATTTTGCATGACATAGCATCTAGTGTGAGAGATTTGAAGGAGGCAAATTTTTGTGTAGATGACCTTAAAGCACCATTGTTCAATTCAAATATGGTTTCAATTTGGATATTAGATTCTTTTTTCAGGAAAGAAGTTGAAATTTATCTTCTGGGGAATCTACTTACACATTTATGCAAGTTTGAGCCTTTATTGCTAAATCAAAGACAACTTACTCAAGGGTAATGTGAAATTTTGTGTTTGTTCTTATTCAAGTTTGAATTTATTTAAGGACTGATACAGTCTATGCTAATTTTCGATTATGAATTACAACTATATATAATTTTCATGTTTCTAGGTTGGAGACTGTATTATTTTCCTTGGAGGATGCTACTGTTGATGTGCCCAAGGCTCCTGAGTTCCTTGGCCATGTAGGTTCCAAATCCATTAAGCTAATTCCATGTCATTAGAACAAATTTTCATCCTTCCTGGGAAACAATGTTGATCAGCGGTTGTCATTGATGTCAACCCAAGCAGCACCAGGGGCTAACCCAATATTGCATGGGAATTTTGACCTACCAAATTAATATATTATGGGAAAATAATGCTTTTGATGGTTTCTACTTGTCGAGATGTTTCCGTTGATATATGGCACGCCATGTAATTCTTCATGGTTTGAGAGATATTCATGTTTGAAGTTTGTACCCCCAGTTAGTGGGCTAAAACCCCATGGGGTTGGGGAATATGAGGTCATTAAAGTCATAATTAATATTTTTTTAAGCTCCTAAAATCCCTCCCACGTTCACTTGTTGAAGCCCCTCTCAACTTAAGCATTCATATAAATTGTGATCTTCATTTCCTCCTTATGCAAGGGATTCGGCCATCGGAAACAGGTCATCGTGGAATTTTCGCTCTAACTTTTTTCTACAAAGGTTAAAAAGATGAAATTTTTATGAGGTGAAGCCGAAATCCTAAGGAAGTAGCAGTAAACATTTCAGACCAAGGTGAAGAATATTTTTGGAGATATGATCTGTGGAAGTCAGGGTTTTTTCAGGCTCCTGAAATTCATCTCAAAGAAGTGACCTTGGTAAATTCGTCATAACTCTCTCTCTGAGTATCGGATTGGAATTTCGTAATAAGTGACAGATATTTCAAAATCTGTAATTTGTGTGCTATAAATTTTAGATCCAAATGAAGAAACAGTGACACGTGGCACACCGCACAAGTGCGCTCTGCTAAAACAGTCCATAATTAGGGCATTGTGAGAAATTGGGTATAACTCTCTCTTGAAGAATCTAAATTGGGTCAGACGTATGGCATTGGAAAGATGACTCAAAGGAATACTAAAGGACCGAAAATCTGATATTGAGGATCTGAAATAACAGAGATACACCAGATTCAATATCGAGCTCCTAGAAGGCAAGAAAAAGCTAGATCATGTTTTGTCAAGGATTGCAAAGGACCAGACTTTCTATGGCAGAAAAGCAAAGAAAGGTGTAGAAGAGGGTAGAATGACAAGAGAAGCAACCAAGGTGCGTAACAGCAGCAAGAAGTTCATCATATGAAGTCTTCAAGTGGGCAGCATTGCATACAATCATTGTAAAGGTATCATTGTACTTAGTCATTGTAAATACATTATTGTACAAATTGTACTAGTATCTATCTACCAAAGCTTGAAGAGGCAGTGTTGGGAGGTCTAGGATCATCATTAGGTGGTTGTGTCAAAGTTGGGGTTATGGTCTAATATATCTTCTTCTTCTACATCATTCTATATCATTGTAAAGTGGACCATTTTCCTTGGTATGGGAGTCCATTCTTCTTTTATTCTTCTATAGGGTGGTAGGGTGGTGCTAGGGTGAGTTGTAGCTCATTGGGTGTTGGGGCATCCATTTAGTTGACTACTGAAGAATCTCAGGAATTGGAGCGTCCATCCAGTGGGAGATGGAGAAGAATGCTTTTCTAGATTTTAGGAAGTTGGAGCTTTATTTTCAATTGGAGTTGAATATTAAAGAATTATTAGAAAAGCATTAGGTGGTTTTTGTCCCGGAGTGGGTTTCCACCTGAAAAACTATGTGAATTTTTGTTCCTCTTGTTTGCTACTATCATTGTACAAAAACTGATAATAATTGAAGATTAACTAATGCTCTAATTGAAAGGCATACTGATTCACCCCCCTACCCCCCCCTCTCAGTATTTCCAACAAACAAGTCTATTATGGAATAGGATTTGCCAAAGAATGAATTTATAACATGAAACCAAAAAATTGCAAGCAATAATAGTTTGTCTTTCCAAGGCACATGATAGAGAAAACTGGTTTTATTTAGGCTACTCATCCATATAGGGTTTAATGTGCAATTGGTTAACTAGATAATGAATTGTCTTTCCTCAATATATGTGCAGTTCTAAATAATGGCTCAGCCTATTCTTCTATCATTTCTACAAGATACCATGTGTAGGTATGACTAATGGCTCCTCTGCCATTTTTTATTGTAGAGTAGGTGGTCTCAACAAAGTTATAACAGAGTAAAAAAGAACTATAATCTTGACAACTATACAAATAGGATTTTCCCTAAACTTGACATATTTACTCTTTGTTGATTATGTTTTTCTTTTGGGTGATATGACCAAGGTAGATGCAATTATTCTGAAGGACCCCACCCTTGAAGAACTGAAATTCATATCTTAAAAACTACCAACAACTGAGGATCTACAACAATCAACACCATCTTTGATTTGAACCTAAATAGTTTTATTATCTCTGAGTATTTCCCTAATCACAATGACCAGTAGATTCTCCTCATGGATTATTTCTCTCATTCTATTTATTAGTAAAATCCAGAAAATGTATCCCTACATTTGAATCTTGGGAAAAAAACATATAATTGCTATCATTTAAATTATCCATATATCTTGGATCCCAAAAATCCATTTGATTTGGATAAGCTTTATTTATAACCTCAAAAGAAACCCTTTATAAGTTGAAGGACCATTATATCCTCTTGAGTATTGAGAAATTATGATGGAATGAAATTGGGTGAAGACCAGATCTAGGTTTACCATGTCAGAACCTAGGTTCATTGAGATGGCGACCTTGGTTTGAAGATATCCACCATCCAAACTAGGACCACCCATACTTATCGTTGCCATCTCTCTTTCATCATTAAGATTAAAATACTGAGAACCTATAACCCATGGAGGCCCATGGTAGTTATTGCAATGTAATTTATTAGAATACATGCCATTTATTATTATGATATTTACCACATACGAAAATGACATCATTCACATCATTTTGAAGAAGTCTACAAATTAAGTCAACATAATTTTTTGAACATTTACGACTTCCCTCACGTTTGTTGGTTCTTGAAGCTTGAGCACTTTCATAACAAAAATAGGTAGAGTAAAACAACAAAAATGGTCCACTCTCTTTTCATTTTCTAATATTATATTGAAGTTTTATTAGAGACACTGTTTGTTTGTTTGTTTTGGTTAGAAAAGGGTTTTCTCTTCGTTTTATGCGACTTTCAATTTATCATATGTAGCATGTTGAGGATTGGGAAATAATAATGTGTGACATGTATCTTGCAGAAATTGATGCTGAATGAAAGGATACATAGTTTAACCAAACTACATTTCACTTTGGTAAAGGCAGAGGAACATGTTAAAAAACTGCTTAAGGATACACCATATACAAATTTTGACCATAAGTAATATATGCATTTTTCTTTTGTAGATATGTTCTTTTTTCTACCCAAGATATCACAACAATACAAATATTGATATTGTAGAAATTGTTTGAGGACCTCATTGAGGTCGAATTTTCTAATGTCCTATTTGATTGATACTTTCTCATATGTCAGGAAGGATTTAAATATGGATTAATATGTTCATGAAACAAATCAGATTCAAATTTTATAGATATAAAAGATAAAAACAAATGTCAATGTCTTTGTTTGATTCTTACTTGACTTTGTTGTGGGCAGGCTATAGGAAATGTGATTGGAAAAAGGATGGGGAGACGATGCATATCACGTCTTGGATATGGTTCATTCGCTATTAGAGATCGCTTAGACACCTAAGCCATCAACTTTAGAAATGTTTCTAGTGGGAATTCCTATGGTTTTTAATGTTGTGATTATTTCACCTCATGGTTATTTTGGGCAAGCAAATGTCTTGGGAATGCGAGACACAACATTGTTGGACAGGTAAATAAATTTTTTATAATTGCAATTTCCATTCCATGATATCCTCTCTTTATTGTTTGATTGTATTATGGACGTTTCTTTCGATTTTGTTTTGTCTTTTAACTATGAAATTGAAAATACTTAGTACTATGTCCATTTAAACAACAACCAAAGCTTGAAGATGAAATTAGTATTACACTATATTGACAGGAGTCCTTATAGCTATTTTGTGTTAAAATATTTTCACGAATATAAGAAAAAGTTACTTTCATGTTGTTATTTGAGTACATGTTGTTTATATACTGGACTAAGTTCATGCGTTAGAAAATGAAATGTTGTTGTCAATAAAATGACAAGGATTAAACATAACACCTCAAATTATTTGTTTTCACAAGTTATCTATAGCTTGGGCTTTTTATCATATAACCTAGTTGACATGATTGTTCTTAGGCTTTCCTTGAAAGTTGAATACTAAGTTACTAAGGTGTTCTTTTCTATATAGGGTGATATTTTATTTGATTTATTTATATAGGTTATTTGGCCACATTATAGTGGCAATTATAACCCCAATGAAGAAAATTTGTTTTAGTTTCTTACTTGTATGGGGAAAAATGGCTTTGACATTGCTGATGTTGAGGTATATGTCGTATAAACTATTTATAGTCTAATTTAATTTATATTCTAGTGTTCATTGTCTTTCATGTTTTACACTCTTCATTGTTTTCTTTTGTTTTCAGAAAATGAACTCAGTATTGATGGTAAGAAGCATGAATTGAAAAAAGAGGGAAGCAATAACATTGGAGTGACAAATGTAGGAAGAGAGAGAGGAGAACTGGTTTGGTGATACTCTTAGAGCCAATATCCTACATAAGACACACATAAAGACTGATGGTCAAGTCCCCAGAGTTGGTCAATTCACCTACAATGCCTTGAAAACACAACGATAATGTTTTTAAGTGACAAAACACCATTCCACGTGTAAACTGTATTCCAACCAATATTAAGTTGGAAAATCATATTGTAATACTTCAACATTTCATATAATATAAATTATGTGGTTGAAATTGTTTGTAGTTGCACTTGATATTTTTTAGTATTGTAATTAAATTATGCGACTTTATGTTTTACTATTAGATGAACATGCACATTGTATGAAATTTTTTGAATCATGCAAATTAATTTATGTTGATTAATAATGAAAACAAAATCAATTTAAAACTACTAAATTAGTAGTTTATATTGATTAATGATGAACACAAATAAAATGAATATACGACTAAATTAGTAATTTATAATGATTATTAACGGAAGTAAATGAAATGAATATAAACTACTAAATTAGTCATTTATATAATGAATAAATGGCTACTGCAAATGATAAATTTGTGACTACAAATGACGACTAAATTTTGCATATATACGACTATTAGTAGCTAATTTACAATATCTTATAGCATGACTAAAATTTAGTCATATTTCTTCAGTCATTAATTGGTTTCAAACAATGTCTAAAATTTGCATATATATGACTATTAGTAGCTAATTTACAGTATCTTATAACACGACCAACATTTTGGTCATATTTCTTTGGTCATTAATTGGTTTTCTTGGGTGATCATATAGTAATATATTTTGTTGTATATTTGGTCATTAATTGTGACAATTAATGACCAAATCAGAGATTAAATCAATGATTAAATCATTGACCAAATCAATGACTAAATTAATGATCAAATCAATGACTAAATTAATGACTAGATTAATGACTAAATTAATGACCAAATATACAACTAGACAATAGAATTGAGATAAATAATTAATGACTAAGCTAAAAACGACCAAAATTTGGTCGCATTATAAGATACTATAAATTAGCTACTACTGGTCATTGAATGAAAAATAGTCGTTTATATGCAAATTTTAGTCATTTTTTTTATTAACTAATTAGCCATTTTGTACTAGTGTACGTAAAGCTGTAGTATTGCCAAAAAATCTCCAACCCTTGAAAAATTTGAATCTCTACCCTTTAATAGACTTGTTAAATGATGATATGTTCTGCCTCTTGGCTAGATTCATCGAATTTACCCTAATGACACCTTGCATAACAATAAAACATACATTTTAATGAGAAAATGATAGCTATCCTACTTAACAGTCCTTTTCCTAATAGGACTCAAACTGTTCATTATTGGGTGAAAATGTGAAGTTGGGTTACACTTTTGTGAGAATCGGGGGCGAAAAACTTTTTTCCTCAATAGTTCGGCCAAAATTTTGAGAAAGTTCGACCGAACTCGTTCTGCCATTTAGATTGATGGCATACTGACGGCGTGGGAAAATAGATTTTTGGCGAGAGATGGGAAAATCAGCAACAAAATTTTGGCCGAACTTTTAGTTCAGCCGGACTATTAGTTCAATCGAACTTTTAAAATAGTTCGGCCGAACTCATATTTTATAAATATATCGCCCGCAAACTATTTCCACTTTGACATATTTATTGCGCATTATTGTGTTCATTTATATTTTTTGCATGTTACTATGTTCATTTATTTTTTTTCGTGCGTTACTGTGTTTTTTTTTTCTTTTTCGCACATTACTGTGTTCATTTTCTATGGTGGTGGTGCTGCTTTGTTGCATTGTTTAATTGCTGCTTTGAGGTGCGCCACGATGACATTAAGTGAATTTCCAGGTAAGTACTAATCACCTAGTTTCTAAAGCATAGCTTTCCATCTACAATGTTTTTAAAGCATATTTTTATTCAAAGAGAATGGCAATGTGTATCTTGAATATCTAGCCTAGTTATGTAATTGGTATGATATATGCTTTTTTTTAATAGTGGAACACTACACCTATTAAAATAATGGTCACAGGTTTCATACCAGTAAAAGTGATATAAGGAATAGATGTGTATTGAGGTCTATGTTCCCTATAATATGGATTACTGGTTACTGTTGGCATAAAATGATTACTAGATTACGGTGTGGCAATCAATCAAATAAGAAATATTATAATAAAATAAATTAGATCGATGCTCTATTTTGAAATCAGTCCTCGTCAATGTCTTGGTATCCTGAACACTTTTGAATACCTTTATATAATATCTATAAATGATCTGTTTTGAAATCACTCCTCATCAATGTCTTGGTCTCCTAACACTGTTGATGTGTATTGAGATCTATGTTCCCTATACTACGGATTACTTGTTACTCTTGGCTTAAAATGATTACTAGATTACGGGGTGGAAATCAATCAAATAAGAAATATTATAATAAAAGAAATAAGATCGATGCTCTATTTTTAAATCACGTATATATATCTCCTCTTCTTGCTGTGTGTATCTAATCTTAAAGGTAACTTAGGAGTACTCACCAGCGACTTAGGTAAGCGTAGCAATAATCCAACAATTCGTCTATCAAATAAATGAATGGCGATAAACACCAATTATTGGGTAGTCATTCCCATGGGCTTAGTCATATGCGAGTGTAATTAGATAGTCTTCAATAGTCTTCGCGTGCGATAAGAATATATAGTTATGTGTGGTCTAGCAAGAAGCATCGCGGCACGAGTGCTCTTCTTTTGTATAGGTTTTAAATAATTTTAGATCGTGTATCTTGAATATCTCGCCTAGTTACGTAATTGGTATGATATATGTTTTTTTTTATAGTGGAAACACTACACCATTATATATTACCAATTGAACTCTTGTAGTTTTTTCATTGATATTCTTAGTCAAAAAAATCGGATCACTTCAATTAAGAAGAGAAAACAAGTTTGGATGCGAGTTGGACCCGTAGCTAGTTCTATGAAATTTCGGACTCGTAGCTAGTTCTATGAAATTTCGGCCTACAAACAGTATGAGTAACTTAGATATGCACCAGAACTTAGTTTTTTGTGGAATCTTGTTTATGTAACTGAGGATTATATTTATTTTTCGGACCATTGAGGATGAATAGTTCTATGGAATTTTGGGTCCGCAACTAGTACTATACCTTGGACCTGTAGCTAGTTCTATGAAATTTCGAGCCCGTAACCAATAATAGAACTTAGATATGCACCGGCACCTCGCTTTTGTGGCTTGTTCGTGGAATCTTGTTTCTGTAACTCAGGATCATATTTCGACCATGAGGTAGATTTTTTAGTACACTCAACTCTCCTTAATGTTTCTCTTCAACCCACTTTCTAGGCATACCTTGAGCATACATTAAGGCTCTCAAAAAATATTATCTGGATGCAATTATTGAGTTTACAAGTGAACTTTGATCAGTCCCCCGAGGTGTATTGAAGAGTCCTTTTCGAAAACGGGCTTGGAACAATCTCATTCATTATTTTTCGAACCCCGTTGAGGATGAATAGTTCCGTGGAATTTTGAGTCCTGCAACTAGTACTATACCTTGGACCGGGTTGCTAGTTTTATGAAATTTCGAGTGCGCAACGTGCATATGAGAACTTAGATATGCAACAAACCTTAGTTTTGTGGCTTTTTCATGTGGAATCTTGTTTTTGTAACGAGGATCATATTTCTGCATGACAATGAGGAGCTTGCTTAGTACACTCAACTCTCCTTAATCTTTCTCTTCAACCCACTTTATCAGGGCATACCTTGAGCATATATTAAGGCTCTCAAAAATATTATTTGGATGCAATTATTGGATTTTACAAGTAAACTAAATGATCAGTCCACTGAAGTGTATTGAAGAGTCCTTTTTCAAACCAGACTTGGAACAATCCTACGAATATTTTTGAAAGGAAGCTGTGGGAAAAACAACCTTGACATGTGAAGTTGATAGACACAAAGAGAACAATATCATTTGGAGTAGTTGAATTACTATTGAAGGGAATATTGTTGAGCCCTAGTACAATCATCATTGGAGAAGAAAAGTACCATTCCTTATGTGCACAGTCATGATTAAAGATCTAGAAGACATAGTTGAATACCTAATGGAACAACATATTGAAGAAAGTTTTGGCATTGTCTTGAAACATCACAAAGAATTAGTGAAGGATCTTTGAAGTTTTCAGCCTTGAATAGATGCCCCTCTCATCTTCATTCTCTTTTATAATGCCACGAACTATAATATTGAATTGTGTAGCATATATTAAGGAATTTTTTTTAAAATCAAATATTTTAGTTTGACATTTCTTATATACTAGGTTTGCACTTCCCTAAATTTCTGAATGCAAATATAATTCTATGTATTCATTTTTTTTAGGTTTGTACTTCCCACTGAATTTCGATATGCAAATATAATTCTATGTATTCATTTTTTTTAATTGTTTCTTTGCATTTTGTCCCTTTTCCCCCCATAAGTTCTCAATGTTCCTGTACTTCTATTTTTTTCATTTCTTCAAACATAAAACATAATTTTGTTTATCCATTTTTTTAATTGTTTATTGTTTATGTGCTAGTAAAGTTCATCAATTTGATAGATGTGTTATTGGAATGTTCAAATAGATTTCGATGTTATTAATATAATTTCTTTGTTTACTTCACTCTATTTCCATATTGCATATCATTGTTCTTAACCTCTTATTTTTATTCTTTTAAAACAACAAAACAAAACCCATATATTTCAATAAAATAAATGGAATGGAATCTATATCTGATTAACCTTATTTTCCATGTTTTTTCCATTGTTGATTTCCATTTTTTCTAAAAATTATTAGCCTAAATAGTATAAATTATTTTTACTCTTAAAATTTGCCAAATTTTTAAATAGAGACTATAAAAAAATTATTAGTTTCTAAAAATTTAAAATAAATTTCCAACCTTAAAATTTTCCTTCGTTTGTCATAGAATTTTGAACTTTCATAGGATTTTAGTCTATCGGTTGAGTGTTAACTTCTACAAGTCTCTAAAGGAAAGAGTTTGTAAAGGGCGGGGTAGCCTCTGGATCTCATCTTTTCTCAAAGGTGACATATCCGATGAAATGCCCCTATAGTCAATCTCCGTAACGGATCTAAATAGAAGTTCTTCATTTTAATAGATCCATAAAACACAACCACTTTAAGGAAAACTATGTGCATGTGTCATTTCTCCCATAAATTCTCAGGCATAGTTTTTAAATCATGTACATGTCATGTTGGCTTTCTCCCATTAAATTTAAACCATGTTTTTGTAAGTGCATAAAATAATTTTTCAAACCATGTAAATGTCATTTCTCTCAAGCTTTAAGGCCTTAAAATTGAGCCTAAAGTGGTTGAACTCTCATAGAATTTTGAACTTCCACATTTTGAACTTCCATAGGATTTTAGCTGGTATCATTGAGTGTTAACTTATACAAATTCTAAAGGTAGAGTACGCATGGCCAGGGTAGCCTTTGGATCTCATCTTTTATCAAAGGTGAAATATCCAATAAATGCCCCTACTAATCAATCTCATGTGATGATATAAATATAAGTTCTTCATCTTAATATCCATTAAACTCAACCACTTTAAGGAAAAAAGCTGGCACACATGTGTCTATTTCTCCCATAAATTCTTAGGAAAAGTTTTTAAAGCATACATGTCATGTTGGCTTTCTCCCATTAACTTTAAAGCATGTTTTTTTGTAAAGTGCATAAAAATAATTTTGCAAACCATGTAAATGTCATTTTCTCTCAAGCTTTAAGGCCTAAAAATTGAACCTAAAGTGGCCGAAATTTCATAGGATTTTGAACTTCCATAGGATTTTATTCTGTCGGTTGAGTGTTAACTTCTACAAGTTCTAAAGGCAGAGTCTGTAAAGGGCTAGGTAGCCTCTAGATCTCATCCTTTCTCAAAGGTGACATATCCAGTAAATTCCCCTATAGTTAATCTCTGGAATAGATCTAAATAGAAGTTTTTCATTTTCATATCCATGGTCTCAAACAATCAGAGAGAGAAAAAACCTTTTATATTCAATGTAAAACACATTCATTAACATATAATTATGATATTTTCCCTTCTTTCCAACTTAGTCCATCCTTCTAGAAAAATCCCTTTTAATGAAGCATATATCCATAGTGATCCAAGGATATTTGTTCACCAACAACTATTCCATTTTGGACGTATATATCTCAAAACTATGCTCATTGAGTTTATGCATCTATATCTTTAAACTATTTGAAACTATTTTATTACACCATAGGAATCATTTCGAGAAAAAACACATTAGACAAAAAAGTTTCCCATTGAAACCAAAAATGATTTGATACAAAACATAAGTTTTTAACCTTATATAGTTAATTGTTTCAAATAGATTTCTAATAAAATGAAAAATATTCAATGTAAAACACATGCACATTAACATATAATTGTGATATTTTCCCTTATTTCCAACTTAGTGGACATCCTTCTAGAAAAATTCCTTTTAACGAAGCAGATATATCCATAGTGATCCACTGATATTTGTTCACAAACAACTATTCCATTTTGGACTTTTTATATCTCAAAACTATGCTCATTGAATTTATGCATCTATATTTTTAAACTACTTGAAACTATTTTATTACACCATATGAATCATTTCGATATATCTCCCATTTTAATGGGGTGTATCAAATTTTGAGAAAAACACAAATTAGCCATAAAAGTTTCCCATTGAAACCAAAAGTGATTTGATACAAAACATACTTTTTAACCTTATATAGTTTAATTGTTTCAAATAGATTTTTAATAAAATGAAGAATATTCCATGTAAAACACATAGTATTTAGAAACATAAAGTTATTTGATACAAAACATCTAGGTTTTAACCTTATATAGTTATTTTTTTTGAAAATAGATTCTTAATAAAATGAAAAATATTCAATGTAAAACACATGGACATTAACATATAATTGTGATAATTTCCATTCTTTCAAACTTAGTCCATCCTTCTAGAAAAATCCTTTTTAATGAAGCAAATATATCCATAGTGATCCACTGATATTTGTTCACCAACAACTATTCCATTTTGGACTTATATATATCTCAAAACTATGCTCATTGAATTTATGCATCTATATCTCTAAATTACTTGAAACTATTTTATTTCACCATAGGAATCATTTCGATATGTCTCCCATTTTAATGGGGTGTATCACACTTTGAGAAAAAACACATTAACCATAAAATTTTCCCCTTGAAACCAAAAGTTCAATTTGGTACAAAACATAGGTTTTAACCTTATATAGGTAATTGTTTCAAATAGATTCTTAATTTAAAATGAAAAATATTCAATGTAAAACACATGCATTCTTATACACCCTTAAGTGTCTACGTAAAGTAGTTTGAGTGATTCCATGAGTCCTCTACACCCTTCATAGGGTATAATTGGGAAAGGTAGTGTTAACTTCTACAAGTTCTATAGCCAAAGTCTGTAAAGGGCCAGGTAGTCTCTGGATGTCATCTTTTATGAAAGGTGACATATCTAGTAAATGCCCCTACACTCAATCTCTGTAAGGCCTAAAAATTGAACCTAAAGTGGCTTAAATCTCATAGAATTTTGAACTTCCATAGGATTTTACTGTCAATCTCTGTAGAAGATCTAAATAGAAGTTCTTCATTTTAATATCCATAAACCTCAACGACTTTAAGGAAAATTGTGTACATGTGTCCTTTCTCCCATAAATCCTTAGGCAAAGCACTTTAAGTCAAACTGTGTACATGTATCATTTCTCCCATAAATTCTTAGGAAAAGTTTTTAAAGCATGTACATGTCATGTTGGCTTTCTCCCATTAACTTTAAAGCATGTTTTTTGTAAGTGCATTTAAAATAATTTTTCAAACCATGTAAATTTCATTTCTCTCAAGATTTAAGGCCTAAATTTTGAACCTAAAGTGGCTGAACTCTCATAGAATTTTGAACTTCCATAGGATTTTAGTCTGTCTGTTGAGTGTTAACTTCTACAAGTTCTAAAGGCAGAGTCTGTAAACGGCCAGGTAGCCTCTAGATCTCATCTTTTCTCAAAGGTGACATATTGAGTAAATGCCCCTTCAATCAATCTATGTAACAGATCTAGATAAAAGTTTGAACTCTCATAGAATTTTGAACTTCCATAGGATTTTAGTCTGTCTGTTGAGTGTTAACTTCTACAAGTTCTAAGATAAACCATGCACATGTCATTTATCTCATGATCATGTGCTTTTTGTTCTTCACGGATAAGAATTTACCATTAAATATGGTTGAAAAATGGAAATTATGCATAGAAGTTTCTTGCTATCCCAGTCTAAGGAAAGCAGTGATTACATATGTTCTTTCCAATATTGTGACTAGAAAAGTCATCCAAAGGAAAATGAATATACTGAGAAGAACAACAAACAACGAGGCATATTATATTGGATTGATAGAAGGCTTGAGAAGAGCTATGGAGTATGGGTCAAATGGAATTGTAGTTTTCACCAATTCTAAACTTGTGTGCAACCAGATGAATAGCATGTAGCAAGTTAAGAAGGAGAGGCTACAATAATTGCATGGAAGAGAAAAAAATATTGTTAGCCAATTTCAATTTTTTAGTATAAGACATTGTTTAGATGTGAATAAGATGTTTGGTCATCTAGTCTGGTGGGAAATTCCAATTTAGGATTCATCTATCAAAGATGAATTAATAGATGAATTAGAATTATACAGGGAAATTCCAATGCAAGGTTCATCTCCCAAAGGTGAATTAGTTTTAAGACGCTCTTCTTCAAAAATTCAAGATTCATCTCTCAAAGGTGAATTGGTTTTGAGACGTTCTTCTTCAAAAATTCAACATTCATCTCTTAAAGATGAATTAGTGTTGAGACTCTCTCCTTCAAAATTTATTGATCGACATTGTAACATATCTTGGATATGTGTGTTTTTTTTACCTATAAATGCATATTTTTAAATGACAATGTGTTTTTTTCAATTATATACCAAGTGTGCTCCCACCACACCATGTAAAGCATAACTTGGTGAACTTCACATTTTCAACAAGTGGTGAACTTCGCATTTTAATTATTTTTATAAAATTAAAATGCGGGGACTTCAATTTTTTTTTCTTTAAATGGAGTTCCACTTCTTTTTTAATGACAACGTGTTCTTTTCAATTTTATACCAAGTGTGCTCCCACCATGTAAAGCACCATTTGGTAAACTTATCATTTTTATAATTTTTTTGCTTAAATTGAGTTTCACACATAAATTAGTGCATTGAAAGTTATGTTTTACATAATTTGTGTACAGTAAATTACATTAATTTTCTGAAATTTATTTTAAATTCTAGTCATCTAAAAAAATAATTGTAAATGTCCACTGTAGATATATATATCATGGAGGATGGACGAAGATCAACAGAATCCCATATCTCTAGGAGAGGGGGGGGTCAGGGACCGCGGGATGTTCATGGTATTTAAATATAATCTTAAACCTCCATACATGTGTGTACATATGGAATTGATTTTTTATCGACTTTGTGAGTTAAATTAGTTGTTAATAAAATTTTCTTTTTTTATTTTTTAGGAGATAAGAGGAGAAGGGTCTCTACTCCATCCATGGAGCATGCCTGTGGTTCACCTAGTTGTGGTATGGTTCACACAATTTAATCAATGAATATGTACGTGTATCTATATGTATGAATGTATTTTTCAACTGATTATAAATTCTTGTTTGTTTATGAAGCTTCTCTCTCGTTTCGAGAGGTTGGTGGTGGTTCAAATCCCCTTAGAGGGCCATCAATAAGTGGTAGCAGGTTGCGTGAAGGTGGTGATATTTATTCCCTCGAAGGCCAATCAACGGCTGGTGGTGCTGGTTCTCAGCGGGGTCATTCTGGTTCTCAACAGTTTCAGGGTGGGGAATATGCTAGCCAACCACATCGAGGTTGCCATCAATTTGAATATTTTTTTCATTCAATTTGTACAATTTTTTTTAAATGTGTTTTTTATAATATAAAATTTTTTATATATTGATGCAGAGGCTGAAAATGCTCCAAATGTTGGTAAAAAAATATGCAGGGCAGAACGCTTCATTCAAGAATAAGGTTTTCCACCCACCATGACTTATCCAGTCGACATTTTTGATATACCTTGGGAAAAAAAATGGAGAAATTCACCTTAGAAAGGTGTTAACAACTTCATGTAAAATTTCAGAGAGATCTTGTGGCTTTGACTCTACCTGCTAAGAGTCGACAAAGCTTGGAAATAGTTACACGCTCTCTAGGCAAACTAGTAGCTATGTACCGAAAGCTTGGGCCAATGACTAGTACATTTGTAGAAGTCATGAGAAAAAGAAAGGAAACAGTAATGGGTCCTGATAAATGGGAGGATGTAAAACAAAGAGTTATAAAAGAAATGGCGAATTCAATGTTTAATTTCAAAGAAGGGCCGAAAAGAAAGATGTTGAAGGTGCAATATTTCAAGCACCCCAATATAGCTCACTATTTGTATGATAGACACCTTGCGGCCTATGGTAGACTCCCATGGAACGATGAGGTTCCTCTTTATTTTGCAAAATTGTTTTATCCAAAATTCTTTTTGGAAATGAAACCTAATTACAATGACCTTCCGTCTGAATTTTTTGGTCCTAGGAAAGGTTGATTGTGTGACCGTAAGGGCGTTGGGCGTGATGTTGAGTTGTCTTGCCCTGAGCCACCATTGGTTAGTCGACCTTCTCAGGTCGAAAATTTGTAGTCAGAGATGGAATCCACTTCTCAAATTAGTTGAGAAGCAAGGGATGCTGTCATCGACAATGGTCATAGTGGATTGGGTGGAGTCGATGTTTTTTTGAATAAAAAAAGAGCACGTGAGAATGCATGCGCCAATTTTGTGTATTTTACAGATGAAGAGATTGACAACATGAGTGTTGAATATCTCAAAATATATGCAAAGAATTGTCGCAATGCTTGGCAAGACCTAATTCTTCATGAGGAAGAGAGCATGGGAACGGTATGTGTTAATGGTTAGGGTTCAATTATTTTAACACATACATGTACAATTTATAATAAATACACATGTATATGTATACATTTATTTGTATGTACATTAGTATAAAAAAAATGTATCATTATATGTTAAAACACCATTTGCAGTTATTACGATTGATGAATGAAGAAAATGTTAATATCACATTCGGAGCCTCTGGTTTAAAAAATCAAGATGGGTCTCACCATCAAGATATGTTGACAAATTTTAGTGGTTTTTAAAAGTGATATTTTTAAAATAAATAATTGTGCACACATGTACATGTACATATATAATAATAAAATGTTTTAACAGATTATGATTCCATCTGATGTTTTTGGGATGGCAGTACCTTCTTCTTCCTTAGGAGATGTAGCTTCTACTTCCTTAGGAGATGTGCCAGATCCACAACAAGTTTGGACAGTTTTTCACTTTTAAAATTTATGTTTTTAAGTTACATATATTCCACCTCAAAAAGTTCCATTAAAAAATGATATATATCTATATCTTGTGTTATTTTAAATTTTTTGAATTTTAGGTTTCTGGAGATTTTATTTTGGAGCCTCTCTTAGGAGATGTCCCAAATCCACCTGCAGAAGTATTCAATTTCTCACGTTTAAATATATATGTTTTTTTAAAAGTTATAATTTATAAATTGAAGTTTAAAAGTTTTATTATAAATTGAGATCTTGATCTTCAGTTATTTTATACTTTTAAATTTTTTGAATTTTAGGTTTCTATGGAAGATTTCTTTAATCCACGGACTCTAGCGACGGAGATAGGAGCATCCACACCATTTCAACCATTTAAACAAGTTGTCTAACTTTTTTTTTAATATTATTGAAAATAAGTTTATATATACATGAATTTTCATTTGAAATTTTTTAATATATATATATATATAGTACATTTTACTATTGAAGATGTTCCCATGGCAGAATTTGTAGCAAAGTAGCAACAAATGGGGAGTGGGAACTTCATGAGGTATTGCATGATTTTTTTTTTTTTTTTCACATGAAGTTCTATATATTCTCATTCATTTTTAAACATCAAATTTTAATTTTTGTACGTGCATTGTATATTAAAGTTCCCCATGCTTCATACATAGCTCGCAGATTGAGACTCGTTTAGAAAGACACTACATCCATTTGTATTTGATGGACGATTTCTAGATTTGATTGAGATTTCTAGTCTTAAATTTACTTTATTTATATATTATTCAGATGCAATATATATATATATATATATATATATATATATATATATAAATATATATATATATATATATATATAACTTGATACTTGATACTTGTGAGATTTACAATTTTTGGACACATATTTATGTGAACTACATTTGGATAGTTGAACTACTAGTAATGTTGTGATCTATAAATTAATGTTTTTTTTTTTAACTATGTTTTGCATGTGAAGTAATGTTGTGTTATTTGTTTTGTTTTTGAAACTTAAATTCTAGATAGTTGAACTACTAGTAATGTTGTGATCTATAAATTGATGTTTTTCTTTTGAACTACATTTGGCATGTGAAGTAATGTTGTGTTATAAATTGTTTTCTTTTTAAAAGTTAATTTTTGGATGGTTGGAAATTACTAGTAATGGTTGTGTTCTATAAATTAATGTTTTTCTTTTGGAACTACATTTTGGTATGTGAAGTAATGTTGTGTTATAATTTGTTTTGTTTTTAAAAAATTAAGTTTTGGATGGTTGAAATACATTTGGCATGTGAAGTAATGTTGTGATCTATAATTTTTTGTTAAATTAAAAGTTAAGTTTTGGATGGTCGATCTACATTTGGCATGTGATATAATGTTAAATGTTTTTAATGGATAGTTGAACTACAATTGGCATGACATGTGAAGTAATGTTTTGATATAATAAAAAAAAATTTAAAACTCAAGTTTTGGATGGTTGAAGTACATTTGTGTTGGAAGTACATTTGGCATGTGGGGTAATGTTGTGATCTATAAGTTTTTGTTAAATTAAAAGTTTTAAGTTTTGGATGGTTGATCTACATTTGGCATGTGATATAATGTTAAATGTTTTTATTGGATAGTTGAACTACAATTGGCATGGCATGTGAAGTAATGTTGTGAAGTACAATATATATATATATATATATATATATATATATATATATATATATATATATATATATATATATATATATATATATATATATAAACAATCATAAGATTTTATGTCTTGTTAGATGTGTTGAAAACAATCATAAAATTTTAAAAATGCAATCTATAATTTCATATATGTCCATTATTTTTCATCAATGCACATAGAAAAGCTATTTGAATTTATTTAATTTCTTGAACTAGAACATATATATCCAAGATTTCAACATTTTTCATCAAAGATGAATTAGAATTAACTCATTTTTCGTTTAATTTCCTAGAGATGTGGGTCAACCCCACCAAAAGCCTGGGAGAAGTGCTCCCTAGTGTCTTGTCTAAAAGGAATCTTCCCTTTTACAAAACTATATTGTGGATGATTAGCTTACATTCCATACTTTTCATCATGAGAAGGCTCAACCAATAGGAGTTTTCATCATGTGGTAAAATGTTTGGAACACTTGATTGTACTCAAGTAATCTTAAGATTGCTTTTGATCTCTACATACTCTTGTTTGAGTGAAAAAATTTTCAATGGAAAGAACATAGCTTTTCAATCCAACTAACCATATCAATTGAGCTCTATTTGAAAAAAGAGTAAAGAAAAGCTAACATGCCAACAAAATAACATTCTTGGATGTCATTTTTTATTGGAATAGCTAAATAATATTAAGGATACTCCATCCAAAAACAATTTCAATGAAGAGAATAATAAGAATACAAAAGTTTCTAAAAAGAATTATTGCCTCTTTATTCTTTTTAAGAATAATTTTTAGAAAATTTTGGATTTTTATTATTCTTTTCATTGAATTTTTTTTGGATGGAGAATCCTTAATATGATTTAGATATTCCAATAAAAAATAACAACCAAGGATGTTATTTTGTTGGCTTTTTGGTTTTTTTTACTTTTTTTTTCAAATAGAGCTCAATTGATATGGTTAGTTGGATTGAAGAGCTATGTTCTTCCCATTGGAAATTTTTTCACTCAAACAATAGTATGTAGAGATAAAAAACAATCTTAAGATTACTTTCAAGTACAATCAAGTGTTCCAAACATTTTCCCACATGATGAAAACTCCTATTAGTTGAGCCTTTTCTGACCTTTTCCATTTCACTAGATACCTTCATTGACCTCTAAAAAGTAGTTGATGGGCTATATGTTCTACCTCTTTCCCATATAAATCCCTTTAATTTTGATTGGAAATATAAGAATTAGATATATGTTTGTTGAATTGGGGTCAATGTCATTAATGCACTCAACTAGGTAGCCTTGTTGATTTATAAATAGGTAAATTGATGACATTAGTAATCACCTAAATCTACACTTTGGATGAGTCATTTTGTGTAAAGAAGATTGCCTTGAGTTATTATATGGAGAAGAAATTTAACCTTTCTATCTTGCGAATAAGATTCTATTTCAGATTTTTCCTTTTTGAATTTTATTCAACTAGTGAAATGCTTATGCAAGTTTTTAAAACTCAAGTTTTGGATGGTTGAAGTACATTTGGCATGTGAAGTAATGTTGTGAAGTACAATATATATATATATATATATATATATATATATATATATCTAAAAACAATCATAACATTTTAGTTCTTGTTAGATGTGTTGAAAACAATCATAAAATTTTAAAATATGCAATCTATAATGTACATATATGTCCATTATTTTTCATCAATGCACATGTATAGAAAAGTTACTTTCAGTTAATTCCATTCTAGAACATATATATCTGTACAACATTTTTCATCAATGCACATAGAAAATATATTTGAATAGTTAATTGCTTTCTAGAACATATATATCCAATACTTCAACATTTTTCACCAATCTCAATAGAATTAAGCTACTTTTCATCAATGGCTATATAGAATTTAGCTACTTTCAGTTAATTGCATTCTAGAACATATATATTCAGTACGTGAAACATTTTTCATCAATGCACATGGGAACACTACTTGAACAATTAAGTGCATTCTAGAACATATATATATATATATCCAATATGTGCAACATTTTTCATCAATGCACATAGAAAAACTACTTTCACTTAATTGCCTAGAACATATCTGACCATTGGACAGAAAAATTTTGTACTAGATTTTCTATCAGGAATAGAGATGTGGGTCAAATCCCACAAAAAAATTCGGAGAAGTGTTCCTAGTCTCCTGTCTGAAAGGAATCTTCGTACAAAACTATGCTGTGGATGATTTATTTACATTCCATACTTTTTACCAGAAAATCCATGAGAAAAATTGGTCACATTCAGTCTGTGTATATATCCAACACGTGAAACATTTTTCATCAATGCACATAGAGAAACTACTTTCAGTTAATTGCATTCTAGAACACACACACACACACACACACACACACACACACACACACATATATATATGCAACATTTTTCATCAATGCATGTATAGAAAAGCTACTTTCAGTTGATCCTAGTGTGCATGTACCAAAAAAAATTGTACATGTGCAAACACTAGCACAAATAACATAACAAGGCAGCCCAATTTTTAGTTGAGTTCTGGAAGTTCTAAAACATAATCCAAAGAGAAGAAATTGTTGGGTAGTTCAACCAAAAAAATTCCAATGGAATGCCATATTCAATGATCCGTTCATGATTGGATTTTGACATTTTCCATTTCTTAATTTTCGTTTTTTTCTTTGATTGAACCTCTATCAACTTTATGCATGCTGCACACACCAAGAGACTATATTGACAACTTATGACATCAGGTTCATAGTCTTCAAAGTAAACAAAATCCCAACTTAGATTAGTTTGTCTGAAAAAATATCCTTTCAGTATAATAGATCCTCTTTAATATGGAAACCCATGATCATTATAGTTCTCTAATAATTTAGTTTTTTGTTCAGTGCAACGCATCAAATAATACTTCAAATTTTCATCGTTGTCAGCAAGTGCAATTACAACAAAAACATCTCCTGCACAATAAAACGAACTTTTAACAAACTTATGTATTTAAATTTATTTCTAGATCTTTATCATTTGAAAGCAATTCAAATGTTACCTTCTCTAACAAGATCAGAAACTCGATCACCATCGAATGATATTGTAGTCTCTTCTAATTGCATTTCTTCAAACATTGCAATGGACATTTTTCCCTGTGTATTTAGCTCTGTATGTTTCGAATGTTTTACATACATTTTGTTTTCACAAACGTCATTGGATTCTGTGTTGTCTATGCAAACATGAAAAAAACAAGAATATTTTATTTTATCCAATGCAAACACATTTCTAGACAACTTTGTTTTAATTAAATGCAATTTTCGAGTCCATTTTATTGTTTCAACGTCATTTCCAGTTGATCTATCTACTTCTTCGATCCTAATATACCAAAAAACCTTTATATGGAAAATTCAAAGAAGAATGTAAATATGATATCAAAATACAATCAAAGATAACCAATCAAATATAATCAAATTGTGATGAATGTACACTATTTAAAATTAGATATCCATTAAAGAATAAAATGAATGTGCTTTCGCACTTCCCTTGATCGGCTAGTCTCATGGCTTAGAGAAGTGATCCACCATTTCACAAATTCTTTAGCGTCCACAAGTCGGCTTGCAGAGGGATTCATTTGATATCTTCGAAGTGCTCATTTTATGCATGCCCCTGCACCGTCATGTCCTCCTTTTCCATGACCAGTCTCGAATAAATTCCAAAAATGTTTAATGCAGGTTTTCTTATGAAGACAACACAACCAAAAGAATGATCATGTAGATTTGAATTGGCCTGCGCATCCATCTGACCATATGCAATGTTCATTGAATATTATTCCCCGACTTTTCAAGGAATCATAAATATATCCAAAAAAATGTTGTACAAAATATGTATCATGTGTACGATCATCACTGATATAAAAGTGATATTCTTTAATAACATGTATATTTTCACTGGAGAATATGGACGATCATGGAGACTTGGTCAAAATGATAGTATTCACTCTAAAGTTCTTTTTGTGGAACAAATGTGTAGTTTTCTGCAAAATCAATTACTGATAAAATGGTCCCTGGTGTAAAATCTTCACGGGATTTTTTGAATTGCAAGTCTTGCCATTGAGCTCTATGGGAATTCTTGGTGTATTTATAAATTTCTACCTCAAACTTTCTAAAAAAGTCTATCACAAAAATTTCTTCTTCTCGTAATTCAATTATTTTAGCAGTATTTGCACCTTGAATCGATGTATGGATATATTCATATCTCTTCCATTTCACTTTCATGTTGGACAATGATTGATCATTTTTATCAATACAATATTTGTTTTGAAATTTAGTCAAATTTCCACAATCATCGCATTTTTTACCACCAACACATTTCTTTTTGTAAAATAGATCATTGCTTTGTCTTTCTCATAGAATTTGAGATATGAAATCACGGATAGTGGAGGAGGAGGTGAATCCTTCCAAAATTTTCTACCAAAATCAAGGAATGTGTCATAATATAACTCAAATTTCACATGATAACGAGAACAATAAGTGTCGTGTACGGTAATAGGTTTTACATATGATGGTTTTTTTTGAACAAAAGCACTGATTGACACATGAATTTCACAATTCTCTTCTTTGAACTTGTTGAACAACTCTATTTGAGTGGTTTCCAAGAAATGTTTTTCATGTTCTTCGTACTGATTTCGTGCTATTCTTCTTCACATCACATCCCTTGCATTTGGCGAAACACGTGAATTTTTCTTCCAATATTCATATATTATTTTTTTAACATGTTCTCCAACTCTATATTTGTATGGTTGTCTACAAATATCTCTGCAACAAGCAAGTTCATCATTTACATCTATTTGCAACTGAAATTTCCGATGTTTGTGCAAAGTTTTTCGTGAGGTTCCTAATGCTCGTGCCATAGATTTTACCAAGAGATTCTCTTTAGTACTTGATGAAACCACTGCCATATGTATTACTCTACGTACAACTAAAACATTTTTCTGTCTGGATCTTCTAATTGAATTTATAGCACTATTTCTATTTTGTATCACATTTTCCTTAATTTTCTTTTATCTTTGGTTGATTCCAATAAAGTCGTAGCTTCTTTTAATTTCCTTAATGATAGGAGACCTTTCAACATTTGGGCTTGAACTTTCATATGTTCATTTATGAAGTACGTATTAAAAATGTGGATAACGCGATATCGTATATAATGGTCAGCTTTTTTATCTCCATATGTGTGAGTGTCAACATTTTCCAACATCTCATCATCGACATTGATTTCATCTGTACATATTCGAATGAATAATACATTTTCACCATCTCCAGGCTCAATATCTCTTTCACTTTTTGTTTCAAAATTTTGTATCTCATCATCAATGTTTTGAGGAATATCTCTCTCTGTTTACATTGCAAAATATTTTTCAAATTAGTTCATCAAATAAAAATTAAGCTTCACATTTTACACTAGGAAAATTTTAAATATATAAAAATCATAATATTTACATTTACATACCTGCTTCAACTTCTAGTTGAGGTTGATTTTCCCCTTGAATATTTGAGAGTGCTTCTATCTTTATTTTGCGAGATTGTCTCGTCTATTCTCTACGTTCTTCAGGGTCTCTTTTTTGATCATATTTTCTCGTACAATTCCTTCAATTTCCCATGATAATAGAGTATGAAGTTAAAAAAAATTCCTTCAAAAATTTAGACAAAAAATCAATTAAAAAAAACATCACAAAAGATTTAATTTAAAAAAAAACTCATTTTAAAAATTTTGCAAAAAATACATACTCCAATCCAAAACACTTACTTTAAAAAATCCGAGAAAAAAATTTCTTATAAAAATGAAACAAAGCTCAAAATATATCCTTCCAAGTCCTACAAAAAAATTTCATTTAAAAAGTTGGGAAAAAACTCATTTTAAAAAATCATTATAAAAGATTTACTTCAACCCAAAACACGTACTCTAAAAAAATGTCACTTCAAAAAATGCCTCCAAAAAATTTCCATTGAAAATTAATTCCAGCTTCTTAAAAGGTTCCACTTTAAAAAATACCTCAAAAAATATCACTTTAAAAAATACTTCCAAAAAAAGTCGAAAAAATGTCCTTTCGAAATTAAGCCCAAATCCATACTTTCAAAAACAATGAAAATTAAGTCCAAATCCATACTTTCAAAAACAATGAAGCCCAAAAAACATCCAAAAAATGTATCACATACCTCCAACAAATGTCATTTGAATGTACCTCCAAGAAAAGTCCTTAAACCCAAAACAATCTTTTGCAAAAATGTTCTTTGAATGTACCTCCAAGAAAAGTCTTTAAACCCAAAACAATTCTTTGCAAAATCAGACCAAGACCTTTGTAAAAATATAGTATTACACTAACAACCTTATCTCCTAAAATGGTTACATATTTGAAAACTATTCCTTCACATGTTTGAATAGGGTGTGATGGGATTCATCACTACATGACATCTTAATTGACCTCCTCTAAAACTGGAAACAAACACTATTTTTAAGGAAACTGGTCCTTATCTTCAATGAATGGTTTGGTCGATGAGTTGGCTTCATCTCGTGATCTTCAAGTCTTAGATGATAGCTGACATAGTCCCTTGAACCTTTGATAGTGTACACCTATCCATAACTGCACAAAAACCTACTCATAGAGCTTCAAAACAGTACGCTACAAAAGTATGACAATTTCGTAGCGTTACAAAGATTCCTTTTTCCATCAATTTTTCTGATTCTTTCCTCCTGCATGATGTTCAATATGCCCTAATACATATTCAATACCATTTTAAACTCTTAGAAGCTCCCAAAAATGGTTCAAAATACAAAAAGGAAAACTATAGTAGTTTCGTAGCATTTTCCTGGTCTTCAAGCCTAGGAATGCTACGAAACTGTTGAAAATAGTGAAAATTCTAGATTTTTGTGTAACCTCAAAACAAACTTTCCAGGTGTAAAAACTTAGTTTCTAACATGCCACTGGCCTTTAAAATCATAAATCAGATTATACTTTGAATCTTGAGGTGTTTCTTCCTCATTGATGATGATTTGAGAAATTGGCTCATCAACTATTGTTATTTTAAGGCCCTTTTTCCCCAACTCCTCATGTATTAGTTCAAGCTGTTCCTAGAGGTCTTTAGCCTAATCCTTCAACTTCCTGTTAGTAGATTTAAAATGCAAGTTCATTTTCCTGACATGTTTCACCTCCTTCCTCAATGGCATGGTCCATTTGATAAACTGTTGCGTATTATCTAAGGTCTTGGAAACACTGTCAACCTGCTCTTCCCAAATCTCTTTCATCTTTTCAAACTAAACCTTTTGGACATTCTGTTTTCTTGCTTCTTTATTCATAAAAAAAATCTCATGGTTGGCCAAATCCAACTATTCTTCAAGGATTTCAAACTCTATTTTTTTTATTACTTTCTCCTTCCCTTTCTTTGACTTGCTAACTGTATCTTTCTCTGCAGGTGATGAAAGAAAAATGATGTCTTGTGGTGGCTTGATAGTGTCAGTAGTTGGATGAACTTCTTCGCTTCTCTCCAAAACTTTTCTAGCATGCCTTGTCATGGGATTTCTTTCCTAGAACATACAACATGCATCTTCTCCTTCAAATTCTAGTTTCTTTGCAGATTTGGCTTTCTTTAGTTTTTGTCCACTTTCCTATATATCCTTAGCGTGGACTATAGGAGTCTCTTCTTTGTCAATGGCATGTAGTATGTCTTCTAGATTTACTTTAGTTAATGATCTATCTTCTAAAGTCACTGTTTTTTCTTCTAAAGCCACTGTTTGACTCCTTTTCCTCCTTTTAGTTCCTTGTTTACTCACATCTTGTTTTTGTTTTGCAGGTTTGACCACTTTTGATTTATGTTTTGCACGTGGGACATTGGGTGTATCAAAACTCTGCAATTGCTTTGTTTCCATCATGACTGGTTCACTTGGTTCTACTCTTGCTTGTTCACTTGGTTCTACCACCAATGGTTCACTTTGTTCTGCTACTAAGGGTGATGGGATTCTCCTAGGTTTAGGTGTTCTTGAAGGAGTAAGAGCATTCAAATCAAAACCACTAACAAAAAAAAATGAAGACCTGTCTCTGCTAGTCTTTGGAGCTCATATAAAACCATCAATTTAATTAAACCATGATGAAATAATGAAGTTTCACTTCCTTCAGATTTTGTTGTACCTTATCTGCCATTTTTTCTAGACTTCTGTGTAAATAGAAAGGCAAATCAAGAGATATCTTACCAGAAAAATGTAGGAGGAGCTTGAAATGGTAAGAGTAGACCTTATGATATCTCCCCTCACAAGTAAAATACTTTTGGATGATGAGCAACAACTTCGAGTATTTATCCTTTATGCAACTACTTGAAATGGAATTAGTAAGGTCCATTTCATTGTTTTCAGGCATCATAAACTCTTTGCACTGCTCCATGTTGAACTTAAACCCTTTGAACCACTTCTCTTGTCCACTTGGAATCCTTGTTGCTGCTGCAATGAACTCTGTTGTAATGGTGAGATTTAGCATCCCCACTTTGGTAGTTGTTCCACTGAATTTTAAAGAAAATTCTTTGGAAACCTATACATGGCAGCCTTGTAATCTTTCACAAAATTGTAAGCATCCTGTCCTTCTGAAGACTTCTACAGTTGTTTGATCAGATTCATATCTGCTGGTTCATATCTCAGACATTGGCCACCCTTATTTGTGTTTCTTTTTTATTCCATAGCTTCTTTAGTGTCTTCTCAGCCTCTCTTGATAGTTTTTTGCCTCGCTTGATAGTTTTCAACCTCGCTTGATCAATGATTTTTGTAAACCTTTGAAAACACCAGCCACAACTTTGGCTCAATGAATTATCTCTCCAAAGGTCGTTATCACACAAAGAAGGAATGAAGAATGAGAAATGACTGAATTAGGAAAGATTTTGAAGTTTGATATTCACTCATAACACAATGATGACTCATACATGCCTAAAATGGTGATGATGATTTCAGACCTGACCATGTACCTTGATCTTATCCCTCAAAGACTCGAATGGTATCTAACTTACCCTTTCCCAACAATATTCTGACACCTAACATCTAATCTGACATGAAAAATAGGAAACCACACTTTCTTAGCATGTTTAGTGTAAATCTGGATGTTTTCGCTACGAAAGTAGTAGTCTTGTAGCGAAAAGTGTAATTTCTTAGTGTATTTCACTATGAAACTATGGTTTCTTCGCTAAAACGACCATTTTGGTAGAAAAAACTTGGGAATTGAAAACTGTCCGAACATTATGAGTGATGTGACATGAAGGGATTTGAAAGTGAGTGGGTTTAGACCTTAGGGTAAGCTTAAAGAAGAAAAAATTAAAATTTTCCTTGACCAAGTAATTAAAAAGAATTAACCCTACAACCCTACCTTGGACACATGAACCTATATGAATTTTTCAAATGATGCTTCATTTTTTTGGTGATAACATAAAGAAAATAGGGGAATTTTAAGGGACGATAGAAAAAATGATACCTCCAAGAGTGAAAACTACTTCAGAGGATGAAGCACTCTTTCTTATCAGAGAACGATATGTTTGAGAGATGATCATTTGCACTTTTATTCTACAAATTTTTTTATTACATCAATATGCACATCTATTTTGGAAAGGGGTCTCTATTATTTTAATTTAATTATCAATAATTATTAGGTGGATAGTAGAGAGTTAATATAAATGGAATATTGTATAATATTCATAGTAGTATGCAAAATCAATTGTTGATATTTATTTCCAAAGTAGTTATGCCATTTTTACCTTTTCAACTATATTGATTAATTAAAAAAATGTTTTATGAACAAGTGTCATATGAAGAGAGTCATGGTTTTTTGATCATGTGGTATTAATAAGCCGTGGTATTGGCCCATGGTATTGTAACAAAGTCAATTTACATATTAAGAGTCTCCATGGAAAAGTGGGGTAAATATCCATGGTTAAGAATCTTGTTCTATGTTTTATTAAATATATATGTTTGACATATAAATACTTTTTTTTTGAAATTAATTAATAATAATAATAAATTAATACAAATTTGTCCCCGGAGGTAGCTTAATTGGTGATGGCTATGTAAATGAAGTATTATCGGAGGTAGCTTAATTGGTGATGGCTATGTAAATGAAATATTATCTTCAAGGTAGGGCACATGTACATGCCTAAAGTTTATAGTGACAATGGTTGAAATAAAATTATAATTTAGTTAATTTTTTGTTTTAGAAACATTAGATGTATAATTAAGTGTTTTGATGCCTCTTATGTATTGATATCTCTTGACATGTACCATACTAGCTATTTAATTTATATAGTTTTGCTAGTTAGTTAATAACAATACATGAAATTTGCAAACATGGATAACTCACCTTTTCTAATAAATTTACAAAACATAATAAAGCTCCACTTAAACTAGTTACTGTAATTCAATTTTTATGATGAGCCTCTATGACTTAATTTTGTGTGAATTGTTACCCACCATTCATGGGTGGTATCCATAGGAGAATTTTTTTCTCGTAGATGGTCCTTAGCCAACAGCCCCTTGCAGCCACTAGATAGCTCGATGTTCCATTATCTCTGCCACCTGAGCTACCCATATTCTCCCTCACCCATATGTTATGATCATATGTTTGAAGGTGGACCTTCCAACCCCAAAGGTATGAATTTCATTGTGTAGTTGGGTATTTTTATTTATTTATCATGGATAATTTTGGAAATGGATTAGTGAGGGGATTTAATCAAAAAATCAGGATTGGTTTGTACTCTTGTCTCCATTATCAAATTTTATGGTTAACCTTGTATAATAGTGTCATGAGATCTCCTTTATTTTCTATTAGCTTTAGGGGTGGCACTAAATGGAAAACCCTGATTTTGGTTTTGTGGTCCCCCTTCTAGACGCCACATACACCACCCCCCTCCACTCATTATAATGTCGTTCACCATATTTCCCATCCAAGTCCACATTTTTCCATTTGGTCCACAAGGAGTTAGCCTCCCCCTCCCCTTGTCCACACCTTGGGTTGTGCCTGGAATGATGCCCCAAAATTTGATGCAGCTAAAGAATAAGAAAAGGCATAATTTGGCCACTCTCAATAGGACACGTACCATAAAATTCAAAAAATGACTGGGACATACACATTTAGCACGTGGGAAAAGGCTGAACATGAGCTCTACCCATATCATTATGGTAATCACCTTGGTTCCTAGGGTCCCTCATATTGACCTCTTTCATCATTAAGGAACCCATGACTGTCTGAACCCCTAGTGGGTGATGAAATGCCCCAAATTAAAGGGGGTATCCACTTATATATCCACACATTATGCTCTCATCCCCTTGAGCCACTAGAAATTATAAAACAAAATTCAATAAAATGAAAAATGATATGAAGAAGAGTGGAAAATTAAAGGTCTTGGTAAATCATGTACCACGATTTCTCCCTCCTAAATTCATACACCCAAGTGTGGGATTCCCTTATTACGGCTACCCTTGTATTGTGGCATATGGCTGGGACCCTTTCCCTAATGCCCCATTCCATTACACCATTATATCACATGCCACCTGCCATTTGATGGATGTACGATGGACATGTCACCCCTTAGAGGTTGGAACCACCTTATAATGTCCTTGGTTAACCTTCCTATTGAACTTTAAGACACTTGTATGTTCTAAAAACCATAATGGAAGGGCATGCCACCATGAAATTTCCACTTGGTTCTGCGATTTGTAAGTTAATTTACTCATTTTCACTAATGATTTGTTGTACTGGAAGGTGAGGGAACACATTGTATCTTATGCAAGATTTCAAGTGGGTCTTCATCTTGGGTTTGGTCACCCTGTATGGGGTCCAAGCCCTTCATAGGGTCATTTGGAGTTTTTAGGGTGAGTGTTGAAAGCAATGGGTCTCCACCATAGCTCAAAGAATATTTTCGCTTCATGGCATCCTTCAGGTCCACTTATTGATTGCTCATGTTCCACCTTTTTGACAATGATGATGCACATGGACCACCTTGCCCAGTCGGCTCCACTCTTGCACCACATACTTAGTAGTTGATCGAGGGCCTAGATGAGGATGTGTCTCACCACGAGAGATAATGGGATGGCTTGCACCATTCTTCTAGCCTTTACATATTTATATATGTTTTTCCAATACATTTGAAGACCCATGGGGATGCTTTGTGCCGACATAACCAGTTGGGGACACCACAAGTTATTTTCTTAGATATCAAGGGCCCAACCCCTTGATCACTATGTTAGGAGCTCATTTATCCATCTTCGCATGCATTGGACTCCATTAGGCCTCTTCAATGGCCCTTCGACCCATTGCATCTATTATTTTTCCCTCTTGGGAGGCTTATTATTGTATTATGGAGCTACCTTGGTGGGCTTGTCACCAAAGGATGTTATTTTACACATTATTTTATTATTTGGGTCATTATTAGGTCTAATTAGTAAAATAGAACCACTTAGGGAGGATATATATTGATGTGATGATTATTTTATTTGATCATCATTGGGATTTGGATTATTCTTATGGAAAATTTTCTAGTCTTGTTGATGGATGAATTGGATTATTAATGCGTTTTGATGTTTGTAAGAGCTTAATTCTTGTCTTAGACCTTATATTTTCTTGCACTTTGATGATTGGAATAATTTTGCTATACTTTTTAGTACTCATTTTCTTTTTTTATCTTGTACTTTGTCTCATGTGATGGTCTATGAAATATTTTCATTCATGAAGTTAGTGAAGATACCCTAATGCTAATGCAAAGTTGCTAATCTTGTCTTTGTGAGGGATTTTTCATATGATTATTGTGAAGTATGGTGAATTGTTGTCCTAGGGGTACATGAATATTCGTTATTTTCCTTAATAAGTCACCAATTGTAGCAACAAAAAGTGTACTTCTACTAGTGACCTAGTTGCAACTTCAAGATCCATACAAAGTTACTAGAAGAATCCTTGATTGGGAATAAGCCCCTTTAAAAGTTTATCTCATTAGACTCCATTCTCTCAATATTCTTGGCACTGGTCTAGTCCTAGGTGATCATCAAAAGAAAACCCTTCTCACCTCTTCTCCTTTTCTAAGGCTTAACCCTAGTAGGATTCCTAGGGAATCACACAAAATTTTTTCTAGTCATAAAAATCTTCAAAAATTGTTCAAAAACTGCATTGGGGTCCTCTTACTAGATCCTCCAAATTTGAGGTTAATATGATGGTGGAATCTCAAGATATTGCAAGCCCTAGCTCAAAGTCCATTTTTCTCCCTAGGTTTCCTTAGGTTAGTACCTTCATTAGGATCATTGCATTCAAATTTCAAGAGTATTCTAATTCCTTTGATCCTTTTATCATCCCTAACTTGTTCGTGTGCATTAGTTTGTTATTCAACCACAAAATTTTAACCTTGTTTGGGTCCACTAGGGATTCTTTGTGGTATCACAACTTTGTAACTCCAAATTCACAAGGATTTCTTAGAAACCCTATTCTTCTAGGATTCTTTGGTTTAGGGCATCCCTTATCTAAACATACTTCTTAAACCCAGAGTTAGGAATCCTCTTACCCCTTATTAGAGAGCCATATATCTTGCTTCTAAAATAAGTAATCTTATCATATAAGCCTCTCTTGTGAATAGGCTTTGGAATCATTATACATCATATCATTGATTTATCTTTCCAAGTGATTCTTCTCATATCGGGCCTCCTCCCATCGGTCAAAGTTCGTAAAGAAAAAGGAGCTTTAGCTAAGGTGACAGTGGGATATTGTTTCATTGTTTTTGATTTACCTAGTAGTTCCTCTATAGGAACCCCTCCTAGGACCCATGCTAGTTTGAGTGATAAAATTTTGGTGCCATTGTTGAGGAGGAAGCAAGTCTACCTCCCTAGTGAATTATTGAGTAATTTATTCATAGATTACATTTTAAGAATTCCATTGGTGACTCCATTCATTGTCAAATCCCCTAGTTTTCTTGAACGTGACAACATTCCTCCTTTGACTATGGTTGCAAGAAGGGGAGAAAAAACTCCATCACCTGTTAGAACTAGCCTTCTCCATGAATTTGAAAAGGTTGGTGATATCACCCCCAATATGGAAATAAATTCTATCACCGACCAAGACCAAGACAAAATCAAAATATCACGAAGTAGGAGGCATTTGGATAGTGTCTTTGTGCCTTTGAATTTGAGTGACGATCCTGAGCTTTTACCAGAAAAATATAATAATTGGTTACCCAATTTTAGTGGCGATGCTACCACAAGTGCCCTTGACCATGTTGAAGAATTTTATTGGGAAATGTTTCCTAGGTTATTATTCGACAAAGATAGGACCATGATTCTATTTTCATCTCCTTTTGAAGGACAAGCTATGGCATGGTACCTTAGTTTTCCCCAAGGGTTTTAAGGGCTTCTGCAAAATCTGACTAATTTGAGGATGTTTTCATGAAAAGATGGTCATGTGATGCCCATGCGACTTTCAACATTGGGAATTTTCACTAAATAAGTAGGGGAAGGGAAGACATCAAGGAATTTATCCAAAAATTTGATAAGGTAGTTAATAGAGAGAATTTGAAGGATGGAAGTTTATCTTAAAGTTTAGAAACCTTGGAGAATCTTACTAGTCCCTAATATCCAAATTTTAAAATGTTTGATGATAATTGTGTAAAAATGTTTAGATTTCTAATTATTTTATATTAGACAATATATAATATTGGTGATTTTTAAGGTAAAATAATTTTATACTATAAAGTTTGGGCGAATTCATTTTTAGAAAAATGTAAATTGGTGAATCTTTTTTTTGTAAAAAGCATGGAATATTAGCCCACCTGCGAATATTAACCCCTAAAATTTTCCTTGGTAGTTAGGGATATCCCTGACCTTTTGAGACCACATAATTCTAACATACTTGATAAATTAATTAAGGTTGTGGGTGGTCATTTGATGTATGTATTGAGAAATAAGAAACCTAAAAGTTTGGCTCAAGCCAAGGAAGTAATTATGGAAGTTGAAAAAAAATTGAGAATTTTCGAAATGGACATAGATGAATATCTTAAGGCTAAGGTTGAGATCAAGAAAGGTAAATCCAAAGACCAGACTGAGGAAACCCTTTTAGTGCTCCTTAAGAAGGTTGATAAGCTAACTGAGGAAATGAAGTCACGAGATAGAATTTACATGAACATGCTCACCACCTTTGAAAGGGCTCAAAATCAATTTGTATTCCTAAAGACAAGCCTTTCCCTAAGAAGAAAAGTTATGAAGACAAACCAAGCTCATCACAAGTTCCAAACATTTTTTCTCCAACAAATGTTGTGGAACAAGAATCATCTTCTAAGGATGAGAAAAGTGATGAGGAGGAAAGTGAAGGTGAAGAAACCAATAAGCAAGCTATTATCATTGAATTTGAAGCCTTCAATATTTTTCTAGGTGAATTGTACGCTAATCCTTCCATTAGTGAAGTGACCATCAAGGAAGAAAAGAATGAGCCAATATTTAATGCTGATGATAGTGGGACTCTTTAAATGGATTCAATATTCAAAGAAGAATCATAAAAACCCTTCCAAAGGCTTAAAAGAGACCAACAAAAAGCCGTCTCTTCCTAAGTAGTCCCTTCTTAAAGAAACTCCTTCTAAGTACCCCCTAGGAAAGATCCCCCTTAAGAAATAAAGTTATATAGGGACTCCTCCAAAGGGGGAGCCCAAATTTAAGCCCAAGGGTAAGGAGGTAGAACTTGATGTCAATGTATATAATGCTATAGGAAAAATGACCATGAAAGTAACCTTGAAGGAAATTTTGAGGCTCCCACAACAATAATGGAAAGCTAAGAAATCCCTTGGGTTTGAATAAGAAAAGGAAACACCCATAAAATTTCAAGACCTTCACCTTTCCAATTCAAACCTAGGACATGAACACTTATTGCTCATGTTAGCTATAAATTACCTCCTCTTACATAATTGTATGCTAAATTTAGGGACTTCTACAAAATAATGCCATTAAGAGTCATAAAGAAATTAAATCTTATCATTACCCGTGAATATAAGGGGGTATGTGGTTTCAAATCCAAACTTGTTGAAGTAGAAGGTCTCAAAAAGGATCTAAAGGTTTCTTTAGCTATGAATCCCGATATATCAATGCTCATGGATGTCATAGTCAGAGATATTCCCGATGTATGGGGGATTCTATTGTCTATAAAATGGGGTGCTACTATGGGTGGCCAAATCCAAATAGACTTACCTTATGTCACCATTACATAGTCTGATGGAACTCCCTTCACTCTTTATAGAGAACTCGTGTACTGTACTCGCGTGGTAAAACTAGGGCCCATCCTTTATTACAAGATCCCTACGATAGAGAAACCAACCATTATTCTCCATTCTCAGGAGGTTCGTATCCTTAAAATGGCTAATCACAAGAAAATTAAGAACTGGAAGCCAAAAAGGGAATATAAGGTTGGGGATGTGGTCTTGATAGATAAAACCCATATACTTGTCAAGATTCATAGAAAGGTTAGAGATGATTATTGTTACATTACCAAACTTAACGATGAACTTTGGCCACAACTCGTCAAATTGAGTCATATCACCCATTTTCTTGACACTTGACATTGTATCATGTGCATGTTAGGGTAGAATGCATTGCATGTTTAATTTATCATTAAAACTAACATCATATGATATTATCATGATAGATTAGCTACATTAAGATCAAAAATTGAATTTAGAGTAAATTTGATTTCTTGTTGATTTTATGGCCTAATATTAAGCATGGGTGATCATAAGACACCACACAAATGTTTTTCCCCTTGAGCTTAGCCTTCTATATGTGCACGTAACGAGTCTGTAGTCGTAAGATATTTTTGGTGTTCTAATGACCTCCATGTTTGAGTACATTTATGTACTATTCTGAGAGATCATGTCCGAGTTGGAGCCATATGTTACCCACCATCCATGGGTGGTATCCATAAGAGAAACATTTTCTCCTAGATGGTCCTTAGCTGGAAGTTAGTGACCCCTTGCAACCACCAGATAGCTTGATGTTCCACTATCTCCACCACTCGAGCTTTCCATATTCTCCTTCGCCCATCTGTTATGATGGTATGTTTGAAAGTGTTCCTTCCAAACTCGAAGGTTTGAATTTAATTGTGTAATTGGTTATTTTTGTTTATTTATCACGGGCACTTTTGAGAATGGATTAGTGGGGGGGTTTGGCAGAAATATTGGGCTTGGTTTGTACACTTGTCTCCTATGTCCAATTTGATGGTTAGCCTTGTATCTTAGTCCTGTGAAATCTACTTTATTGGATGTTAGCTTAGGGGTGGAACTGCATGGGAAACCAAATTTTTTTTTGTGTGGCCTCGCTTCTCAATGCCACATACATTATCCCCCTCCACTCATTATAACCCCGTTCACCATATTTCCCATCTGGGTCGACATTTGTCCATTGCATACACAAGGAGTTAACCTCCCCCTCCCCTTGTCCACACCTTTGGATCAGGCTTGGAACGATGCCCTCAAAGTTGATGGTGTTGAAAATGCAGCAAGATGATGGAGCTTAGTGAAATGAAGTCGCCTTCACTAAGTGGGCCCGCAGGCAAATTCTGGCGCAAAATCTATTTTTATACTATGTCTATTTTTAGACATATGGAGCATGGTTCAGGGATTCCAGTATGAGATTCTTGGAGCATTGGTCATGTTGGTAAAAATAGATGGGACTCTATTTTTGTGACCTATAGGTCGAAGAGGTCGAACTATTTTTAGACTGCCTCTCCTAAAAATAGGGAAGTCAAATGTTATTTACCCTTAATAATATTTGGACTCTAAACAGCAGTTTACTCTCTTGGAGCACTTCAGTTCGAGCTACAGAAGTGGCTCGTGCATCTGAAAGAGGAATTACGCTATTCCCAAGGGTTTGATGGCATCATGCATGGTTGAATTTAGTTAGGACTTCAGTGGCAGAAGTTTGGTGGAGTTAATGAGATAGCTAGTGGAGTTGTGTTCTGTTTATTTTAGTTGAACTAGTTGAGATTAGTTTAACTAGCTAATCAATTAGTTATGAGTGGAGTGAATTGAATATTATTTAATTCATTAATTAGTAACTCATTATTCAACTCAAGAACACATCAGTTCACTACAGTGCATGATTAGTTCAGTGGAGACCAGTGAAAGAGGTAGATGAAAGGGTGGAGTTAGCTATCAGTGGCGACATCATTTGTGCATGAGATTTGCACCACACTTGGAGGAATTTCCCATGATGATTGCGCTATCAAGCCAAGGAGATTAAAACCTTGGATCTCTATATAGACAGGCCTGGATTGCGCAATAGAGGCAAGGCAATTGGCGGTGAGTTTTGAACCAGTAACCTGTTCAAAACTGAGCTAGATTGTGTGTAACTTTATGAGAAAGTACTGAGTACTTGTGAGGAGTATTGTATTGAGTTTGTTACATGATTTCTCCATTATAATATACACAATAGCTGCGAGGTTTTCAGCTATAAGCTTTCCCCATACATATTGTGTTAATGTGTATGATGATTTGATGTGTTATCGCTTGATTTTAATTTCCGCATGTTTGATGATATGAGTGGAAGAGATTATGTGTTGCATATAAATTCGAATTGTATGTGATCGGGATAGTCTCGGTGGATAATTAATCATTATTCAGCAAATTTCTACATGGTATCGGAGCTATTGAAGCAGAGATTGATCATCACAGTGATTACAAACTTATTTCGGTAGACAGAGTCTGCATGCGGGCCAGGTAGCCTCCGGATTCATCTTTCTTCGGAAAGTGAAAGGTCTGGTAAATGCCCCTTGCGGTCAATCTCTGTGCTAGAAATAATTTGTTCTCACAGATCTAGAGCGGCTGAGCTTTGAGGTGGAATTCGAAATTTTGTAGCAGTTTTGTTTTCTTGGTGCCAGTGTTGAAAATGTCTTTCAACGGTTTGCGACTCGAATATGCTCTTGAAGGCAGTTCGAATTATGTTGCATGGAAGGATCGCATGGAAGTAGTATTAGAAGATAATGGTCTGAAGGAGTTCATAGATACGGATGTCCAAAAGCCCACTGATCCTGCTGAAGTCGATGCATGGCAAAATAATATGGCGAAGTGTCGAAGGATCCTGTTGGAGGGTGTCAAGGATCATATTGTATCCAGCCTACATGGAAAGGCTGCTCCATATTTAATGTGGAAAGCTTTGACGGATCTATTCCAGAGTAAGAGCGACGAAAGGAAGCTGGCGCTCAAAGATAAGCTCAGGAACATCAAGATGGAGAAGGGCGACAATATCGCCAAATACCTCACGAAGTTCACTTAGTGCAGAGATGAGCTGGGAAGTGTGGGGCTGACTGTCGAAGACGAGGACATGGTCGACCTGGCTCTCCTTGGTCTTTCGAAGGCTTGGCACTCATATCAAGATAGTGTCAATGGTCAGGAGAAGCTGCCGGGATGGGAGCGCCTTTGGGCGGATCTCATGCAGGAGGAGATAAGGACTACTCGAGATGGATCTTCATCAAAGGGAGCTGATGAAGAAAACTGCGCTTTGGTGGCCAAAGCAAAGAAGGGGAAGGGTAAGAAAACCTCTCATTCTGGTGCAAAGGGCAAGAAGCAGGATATGGCGAAAGTGAAGTTTTTTCACTGCCATGATCACGGACATTATGCTACCAATTGTCCAAAGAAGAAGAAGAACAAGCAAGCGGGAAGATCTGCAAATGGAGAAGCTTTGGCTTCACAGTTCGAGCTTGAATTTTCACTGATTGCATGCTTGGTTTCAAGTGTGCTGGGATCAGTGTGGTTCTTGGACAGCGGTGCATCATTTCATATGACGGGAGATCGGGATTTGTTCTCAGATCTGGAGGACAAAGATTTGGGTGTGCACATCGAGATGGGTGATGATGGTAGATACAATGCGACTGGTATCGGTACCATATCCTTTCAGAGGGAGTCTGGTAAACCCTTTGTATTGAAGGATGTCATGCATGTACCTGGATTGAAGAAGAACTTGATCTCTGTGGCGATGTTGGAGGATAAGGGGTATGATGTGGTCTTCAGCGAAGGAAAAGCCTTCCTGCGCAGTAAGACTACTGGAGAAACCCGGAAGATAGGGGTTCGAACTCAGAACCTTTATCAGTTGCAGGTAGATGACTGCGCAGCTATGGCATGCAAGGCTGGAGATGTGGTGAGCCTGGATGATGAGGGCGAACTATGGCACAGGAGATTGGGCCATCTTCACCATGGAGCTTTGAAGATTCTGCAGCAGATTTCTACTGGACTTCCTAAGGGCACTCTTGCGCAGTCAGATCAGTGCAAGGGGTGTACTTTAGGGAAATATGTGAAAGCCACCTTTCACGAGAAGGATAGTCGCGCCACGACGATCCTTGAGAGAGTTCACACAGACGTGTGTGGTCCTTTCTCAGTTGCTTCGACAGAAAAGCACAAGTATTAGGTGATCTTTGTTGATGATTTCTCTCGAAAGTGCTGGATCTTCTTCATGCAGAAGAAGAGCGATACATTCGCGAATTTCTGTGAGTTTAAAGCACTGGTCGAGAAGGAGTCGGGGAAGAAGGTGATTTCTCTAAGGAGTGATAACGATGGTGAATTCATCTCGGCTGAATTCAAGGAGTTCTGCAGCGCAGAAGGGATTCAGAGAGAGCTCATCGCACCCCATAACCCACAGCAGAACGGGGTGGCTGAGCGGAAGAACAGAATGATCGTGGGTGCTACACGGGCGATGTTGCATGATCAGGGCCTACCCCTTCACTTGTGGGCTGAGGCATGCAATACAGCAGTGTATGTGCAGAACCGTTGTCCTCACAAGGTTCTTGGCATGAGTACACTGGAGGAGGCTTATTCTGGCAAGAGGCCTGATATTTCCCATTTGCGGATTTTCGGATCTCCTGTCTACATGCATGTGACGAAGGATGCAAGAAGGAAGCTGGATCCAACTGCTGAAGTTGGAATATTTGTGGGGTACACTGATACACCTCACAACTATCGGGTGTATGTGCCAGACAGTCGCAAGACTGTTGTGCGACGGGATATAAAATTTCGGGAGGAGAAAGCCATGCAGTGTTCGCTTGAGAGGGAGCCACACTTGCATGCAGATGAGGAGCTGTTAGTTCCTAAGGAGGAGCTTCCGGATGTGGATCGGCCACAAGAGGAGGTTCAGGAGGTGGAAGAAACCACCCAGGCAGCGCCAACCATCAGAGGGCGCATGCGCACTACAGAAGCTGAGCGACTGGCTCGGGATGCAGAGAAGGTTGTAGGACCACCTACAGCACAGCGCAGACAGAGACAGTCACCGGATCGGTACACTGGATACATGGCTCTTATGAGTCAATGTGTTGTGACGAAGCCATCCTCTTTTGAGGAAGCTGTGGAGGAACCCGCATGGGTTGATGCCATGATTGAAGAATATGATTCGATCATCAGGAACAGTGCATGGGAGATTGTCCCAAGACCGGTTGGGAAATCAGTTGTAGGTTCGCGATGGATCTACAAGGTGAAGCAGGCGGCCGACGGGAGTGTGGAGAAGTACAAGGCGAGATTTGTCGCCCGTGGCTTCTCACAGATCGAGGGGATTGACTATGAGGAGACTTTTGCACCTGTCGCAAGGTACTCTTCCATACGGACGATCCTTGCTCTCTCAGCGCAGATGGGGTGGCACATTCATCGGATGGATGTGAAGACTGCGTTCCTCAATGGAGTTATTGAGGAGGAGGTGTACATAGAGCAGCCTGAAGGTTTTGAGATCTTCAGCAGTGAGTCGCATGTGTGCCGACTCAAGAGAGCACTGTACGGGCTGAAGCAAGCACCTCGTGCTTGGTACACTCGGATAGACGGCTACTTCACCGGGCTTGGTTCTCCAAGAGTGAGGCGGATCCAAACCTGTACCAGATTGTGGTGGAGGGGAAGCTGTTGATCATCGTACTGTATGTAGATGATCTGATTTTGACTGGCGATGAGCAGTTGATACTTTCATGCAAGGAGGATCTTGCACGAGATTTTGAGATGAAGGACTTAGGCATCCTTCATTATTTCCTGGGATTGGAGATTTGGCAGCGCAGCGGAGGACTGTTTGTTTCTCAGGGCAAGTATGCCCGGGAGATTCTGGAGAGGTTCAGCATGCAAGGCTGCAAGCCTGTTGACACTCCTCTTCCTGGTGGTTGGAGGAAGGAGGATGCTACTTCAGCGGAGGTAGTGGATGCCACTGTCTATCGACAGTTGGTGGGGTCGCTTATGTATCTGGTCAATACACGACCCAATATATGCTATGAAGTTAATCAACTTTCGCAAGCTATGGTTAAGCCTACCAAGCTCTTTTGGAAGGCGGGCATGCATGTATTGCGCTATATTAGAGGCACATCGGGATATGGTTCATGGTACAGATAGGAGGATCAGTTGAGGCAGCATGGCTTCACAGATTGGTATCATCATATCAGATATTGTGTTTAGCGGAGAATCATGATGCTTTCATATGTTCCCACGGAGGATCAGGATGCCGACATCCTGACGAAGGCGCTCACCAGGAGCAAGTTCGAATTCCACAGAGGTAGGATAGGGGTTGTAGATAATCCATATCTTGCTGAGAGGGAGTGTTGAAAATGCAGCAAGATGATGGAGCTTAGTGAAATGAAGTCGCCTTCACTAAGTGGGCCCGCAGGCAAATTCTGGCGCAAAATCTATTTTTATACTATGTCTATTTTTAGACATATGGAGCATGGTTCGGGGATTCCAGTTTGAGATTCTTGGAGCATTGGTCATGTTGGTAAAAATAGATGGGACTCTATTTTGTGACCTATAGGTCGAAGAGGTCGAAGTCTATTTTTAGACTGCCTATCCTAAAAATAGGGAAGTCAAATATTATTTACCCTTGGTAATATTTGGACTCTAAACTGCAGTTTACTCTCTTGGAGCACTTCAGTTCGAGCTACAGAAGTGGCTCATGCATCTGACAGAGGAATTACGCTATTCCCAAGGGTTTGATGGCATCATGCAGGTTGAATTCAGTTAGGACTTCAGTGGCAGAAGTTTGGTGGAGTTAATGAGACAGCTAGTGGAGTTGTGTTCTGTTTATTTTAGTTGAACTAGTTGAGATTAGTTTAACTAGCTAATCAATTAGTTATGGGTGGAGTGAATTAAATATTATTTAATTCATTAATTAGTAACTCATTATTCAACTCAAGAACACATCAGTTCACTACAGTGCATGATCAGTTCAGTGGAGACCAGTGAAAGAGGTAGATGAAAGGGTGGAGTTAGCTATCAGTGGCGACATCAGTTGTGCATGAGATTTGCACCACACTTGGAGGAATTTCCCATGATGATTGTGTTGTCAAGCCAAGGAGATTCGAACCTTGGATCTCTATATAGACAGGCCATGATTGCGCAATAGAGGCAAGGCAATTGGCGGTGAGTTTTGAACCAGTAACCTGTTCAAAACCAAGCTAGGTTGTGTGTAACTTCATGAGAAAGTACTGAGTACTTGTGAGGAGTATTGTACTGAGTTTGTTACATGATTTCTCCATTATAATATACACAATAGCTGCGGAGTTTTCAGCTATAAGCTTTCCCCATACATACTGTGTTAATGTGTATGATGATTTGATGTGTTATCGCTTGATTTTATTTCCGCATGTTTGATGATCTGAGTTGAGTGGAAGAGATTATGTGTTGCATATAAATTCGAATTGTATGTGATCATGATAGTCTCGGTGAATAATTAATCATTATTCAGCAAATTTCTACAGATGGAACTAAAAGAATAATAAAAAACATAATTTGGCCACTCTCAACAGGAAATGTACCATAAAATGAAAAATATGGTAGGGACATACAACTTTAGCATGTGGGGAAAAGTCGAACATGAGCTCTACCCCTATCATTATGGTCATTACCCTAGTTCCTATGGTCCCTCATATTGACCCCTTTCATAATTAAGGAACCCATGATTGTCCCAACCCCTAATGGGCAATGAAATTCCCCAACTTAAAGGGGGTATCCACTGCTATATCTTACATGACATGATCTCATCCCTTCGAGCCTCGAGGATATAAACAAAAGAACTATAAAAGGAAAAAGGAACATGAAAAAGGGTGGAAAAGCAAAGGTCAGGGTAACTCATGTACCATTCATATACCCAAATGTGGGCTTCCCTTATTATGGCTACGCCTGTCCTGTGGAATGTGGCTTGGAGCCTTCCCCTGATGACCCATTCCATTCCATCATTATATCACATGCCACATTCCATTTTATGGATATACCATGGACATGTCACCCCCTTAGAGGCTATAACCACCTTATAGGTTCCGTGGTTAACCTTCCTCTTGAACTTGGAGACACTTCTATGTTTTAAATCCCATTATGTAAGGGCATGCCACCATGACTGCCCACTTGGTTTTGTGATTTGTAAACTCATTTACTCAATTGAACTAATAATTTGTTTTACTGGAAGGTGAAGAGATGCATGGGATCTTTATATACAAGATTGCAATTGGGTATTCATCTTGGGTTTTGTCTCTCTATATGGGGTCCAAGCCCTCGAGAGGGTCATATTAGCATTTGTAGGGTGAGCGTTGAGAGCCATGGTTCTCCACCATAGCTTAGAGCAGATTTCCACTTCATGGAATCCTTCAATTCCACCTATTTCTTTCTCATGTTCCACATTATAGATGATGATGATGCACCTGGACCACCTTTCCCAACCGACTCCACTATTGCCTCATACTTGACAATTGATCTAGGGCCCAGATGAGGACTTGTGTCACCGCAGGAGACAATGGGAGGGCTTGCACCATTCTTCTAACCCTTACAAATGGGATAGAGGCTTGTTCGATCCATTTCGAGACCGATGAGGATGTTTTGTGCCCCCACAGCCACTTGGGGACACCATAGGTTGTTTTCTTAGATATCAAGGGGAAAACCCCTTGATCACTATGTTTCGAGCTCATTTATCCATCTTGGCACACTTTTGACTCGATTAGGCCTCTCGAATGACCCTTCAATCCATTGTATCTATTATTCTTCCCTCTCGGGAGGCTTATTGTTATATTATCGAGTTATCTTGGTGGGATTGTTACCAAGGGATGTTATTTTTACACATTATTTTATTAGTTGGGTCATTATTAGGCATAATTAGGGAAATTGAACCCCTTAGGGAGGATATATATATATATATATATATATTGATGTGATGATCATTTCATTTGATCATCAGTGGGATTTGGATAATTGTTTCTTCTCAAAATTTTGCTAGCCTTGTTTATGGACGAATTTGATTATTAATGCATTTCAAATTTTGGAAGAGATTAATTCTTCTCGTGGAGCTTCAATTTTCTTGCATTTTGATGATTGGAATAATTTTGCTATACTTATGAGTACTATTGTTCATGTTTTATCTTGTACTTTGTCTCATGTGATAGTATATGAAATATTTTTCTTCATCAGTTGGTGAAGTTTCCCTAATGCTACTGTGAAGTTGCTAATATTATCTTTGTAAGGTATTTTTCATATGATTATTGTCAAGTATGGTGAATTGTTTTCTTGGGGGTACATAAATTTCATGATTTTCCTTGACAAGTCATCAATTACAACAATAAGAAGTGTAAATTCTACTAGCGAGCTAGTTGCAGCTTCAAGAGCCATACGAGAAGACTCCTTTGTTGGGAATAAGTCTCTCTAAACATTGATCTCATTAGAATCTATTATCCCAATAGGCTAGGTGCTTGTGTAGTCGTAGGTGATCATCAAAAGAAAACTCTTCTCACCTCTTCCCCTTTTTAAAGGCCTAACCATAGTAGGCTATCTAGGGCATGACATGAAATTGTTTCCAGTAAAAAATCCTTAAAAAACTCAAGAACTGCGCTGGGGTCTTCTTAAGAGGTCCTCCAAATTTGAGGTTAATCATATGGTAGAATCTCAAGATATTGCAAGCCCTAGCTCAAAGACCATTTTTCTCCCTAGGTTTCCTTGGGTTAGTACCTTCATTAGGATGATTGCATTCAAATTTCTAGAGAAATCTAATTCCTTTGATCCTCTTCTCATCCCTAACTTGGTCAAGTCCATTAGTTTTTTGTTCAACCCCAAACTCTTGACCTTGTTTGGGTCCACTTGGGCTTCTTTGTGGTCCCGCAACTTTGTAACTCCAACTTCACAATGATTGCTTAGAAATCCTATTCTTCTAGGATTCTTTGGTTTAGGGAACCCCTTATCAAAACATACTTCTCAAACCTAAACTTGGGCATCCTCTTAGCCCTTCTTAGAGACTCATACATCTTGCTTCTAAAACAAGTAAGCTTATCATCTGAGCCTCTCTTGTGAATATGCTTTGGAATCACTATACATCTTATCATTGATCTATCTTTCCAAGTGGTTCTTCTCATATCGGGACTCCTATTGGTGAAAGTCCATAAAAAACAGGGAATTTCAGTTGAGGCGACAATGGATTATTTCTCCATTGTTGTCACTTGACCTGATAGTTGCTCTATAGGAACCCCTCTTAGGAAACATACTAGTTTGAGCAATAACATGAATAACAATCACTATATTCATATCTTGTTTCGGAAATTTCTCGTTGTTTCAAACTGCAGTGTACAACCCAACCCCTGCCTTGTGGTCGATTAGTGCTTAGCCAAAGCTTGTGTCTATTGATAAATCTAAGGCTTTGTTGTTTCTTTAGCTGTTCTTAAGGCTTTGTTGTTTCTTTAGCTGTTCTTGCTGCTGAACAGTCCTGTAAAGATTGAATGTCCTCATGTTGGGTGGACACATCATTTCCTTTCAGAGCCTTAGAATTTTGGTCCCTTTCTTCCGTCTATTTTCGAGTTGTTATTTCTACAGGATCTTTTTCTCTTCGATTTTTGAGTTGTTATTTCTATGCCGAAAGTAATATGATAATGAAGAGCATAGTAGTTCTTACAGGCTTTGGCTGAAGCTCGTGGGCTGCTTGTCCATTCATGAGTGGTAACCCATGTCGCAGAAACATGAGTCAGGGGTGGTGATTTGGCCCTCTGCCGTGCACTTGCAACATATGAGAATAGGAAATCCGGGGAAGGACATATACCCTAGTGGGCAACAGTGTAAAATCCAGTGAACGGCGAATGGTAATGTTTCTTTTATTTCTTATTGTAGGAATAAGAACTGCAGCACAGCTGCCATATTTCAGTCACTTGATATGGCCTGCAAAATGAAATTTGCAATTTTCCAATTATTGTGTATATATTTTGTTGGCAGAATCTGTATCTTTGCAAGTAAAATGTTCAGTTAATTACCAGAGCATGTTATTTCATTCTCATGACCAGCTGATCGTGAACGCGATTTGCAGATTTTTAGAGAAGTAGAGCTTTTATGTAATTGGTCTTGAGTCTTGACAGTAGAAACCAAGGTCGAGTCTTGAAGCCTTAGAATTTTGCATTGCCAGATTCTGAAGGTTGAGTCTCGATTGAATGTTGCAAACAATCCGGGTGTGTGAATCAGCTGGATGTGTTGAGTTGGGCACTTTAATACAGCTGAATTGTATTGTGTTGTGTAGTCTCATTTAAATAGAAAATGGGTATGGGTATATTTTTTAGCAGTTCAAAATTAAGGGTAGGGTATGTATGCTTTTGTAGATTTAGCATTCAAATAGTTTTATGGAGGTGGGTCCCTTGTTCCACAAACAAAAAGGTTTCATACATTAATCTGGTGTCAAGCTTAACATTAGGTGAATCAGCTGGATGTGTTGAGTTTGGCACTTTAATACAGCTGAATTGTATGGTGTTATGTAGTCTCATTTAAATAGAAAACAAGTATATTTTCCAGCCCTTCAAAACTAAGGAATAGTGTATATATGCTTGAGTAGATTTAGAATTCAAATAGTTGCAAGAAGTAGGTCCCTTGTTCCATCAACCAAAAAAAGTCTCATACACCAATCTGGTGTCTAGTTTAACATTAACCTTAAAATTAAATTATATTTGATTAATTGTTATGTTGTATTAGGTACTGTATGTATAAATTTTGAAATTACAATTGTCTTTCTACTGATTGGTTCTGGTGTGCAAAAAGTTGAACTTAATTGATTGTAGGAAAGCAGTAAGTCAATGGGAAGACAGTGCCATTCTTAAATATTTTGGAGGTTTGTAGGGTATATATTACTGTAAATTTAATGAAAAAATTAAAATATGCCATTAGAAACAAAAAAGAAAAGAAGAAGCATGGAACTAAGACTAGAGACCAATTTTTTGTTTTCGGCAGAGCATGAGATAGGAAAACAAATCCATCGGATAAAAATTTCAAATTTCATGAGATAGGAAAACAAATCCATCGGATAAAACTATTTCAAATTGACTACAGACACATGTATTTCAATTTTAATACATGATAGTCTCACATTCTGTGAAACTCGGAGCCTCCCAAAAACAATGCTGCTCATATTTTCAGGAAGGATTTTAATTGAAGTAAATGACATCTTTCGGGTGCCATTCTAAATCTATTCTAGTCGCAACTAGCCCTGCCATGATAGAAGTGAATTTTTTCTTCAAATATAAATTGGTGCCACACTGGTATACGAACCTACAAGTTAGCCAGTAATTTTAAGGTCCAGGCCGATATAGAGCAGACGAATTAAATGCAACGAGAAGAACAAATATTACAGCTGCACCGGAAGAAGCAATCAGTACATCACTGACACGATCACAGAATGAACCGAACTGCTGACAGAAGGAAAACCAGTTGGCTCGGGAGACTCCCCTGCGAGCCACATCCACAATAGCAGCTGCTGCGGAGGCTCCTGATGTATCCACAACCACCATCACCTGTAACAAAGTGGATATATAAATTCCATGTTTTCACATTGAAAATTAAACCATTGATATAAGAATTTGTCTATGTTGCACTCGTTTTTTTTATAAATTTTGTCTAAATTTATAGGAAAAGTTAAGTTGGGAGCTAAAATAATATAATATACTAAAATTTATTATAGGTTAAAAATAAAAATAAAATAATTAATTTATTTTTATTCAAATATGGCTAATCAGGATTGGTCAGGCTCCTCATCTTCATTTGGACACAAGAGCTTTATCTTAAATAGATCATTTCCCTTAGTTCAAGACCCATATCTAGATCTAGACCAAGTAGCATATCTTTCTCTTAGTACATTTCCATCAGTTTCAGCAACACCCAAGCTGATAGCATCAAATAAACCTAAGTTTGCACTTATTCATTGCAGTGAAGCTCCCAAAACATCAAAATATTGAAGTGGTGGAGCTCCCTAAAAGCTCCAGAGTACACATTGAAGCTCCAAGCAGTTTGCACTTATTCATTGCAGTGAAGCTCCCAAAAATTCAAAAAATTGTAATTGTGGAGCTCCAGAAAAGCTCCAAAGTACCCATTGAAGCTCCAGACTGTTTTGGAGCATTTCCTACAAGCTCTCAAGCTCCCAAGACCTAGGGTGCTTGGGGTACGGCCTTGGGAGCTGTACTAGTGTAACTATAGAATTTATCTATGGATGGTCAATTTATAGGGCATTTTGATTAAATCACTGGGAGATAAAACAAAAGATCCTTTTTCATAATAAGAATATATAAGAATATATATATATTATTATTTGTAAATTCAAAGAGAATTTTTTTGGCAAGTAAGATATTATAAGGGGATGATCAAATTAATTTTGAAAAGTAGTGTTAAGAAAAAAATGAATATTGCTAGGATAAGAGCTAATTTTCTTGAGCTTCATAGTAGAATAAGGTATTGCAAGTTTACTCTCAAAATGTTATGGTAAGAAAAAGTCTCTCACAAGTTCAAAATGTTATGGTAAGAAAAAGTCTGTCACAACTGCAGTATTAATAAGGTTGAAGATGAAAAAAACTTTTTTTTAGATTATCAAGTATATAACTCTAATTTTCAAAATATCTGTCACATTACCAACTTTCCAATTAAAACAATAAAACTATTATGATCTGTCAAGGCTTCTCTCACTTCTCATCCAGCAGAGAAATAATATGTTAAAGAATTTGGATTAAAACTAAATAAACCATTTATATTTACCACATCAAAAATTATGAGAATAAGCTTCGAGGCCTCTACATGGGGTCTGAGCATATTGAATATTGAAATGGGTAGAGAGAGTATTAGGTATCCTGCTGCTATGCCATTAGCTATGACGAAATACCTGCATACAATCTAACAAAATATTTCAGTTAGGTTTAAAACTGAAATGAAAGTATAGTCCGAGTATGAATAATCTCGTCTCAAACTGAGAAAAGGATTTTAATTCCAACTAGGAAAGAAAACGGGATAGGTTTTAATGGTTACGTGAAGGCTGGCAAGTCGCTATATTTGGCCTCAAATTGGAAGAACTGGGTGAAAAAAGGAAGCTTTTCGTCTGTTGTGCCCATGGCTATCGCTGCAGCCAACGTCGCCACTATGCCGAATATTCTCATAATGAAATCAAACACTGCAACTTTTTTTCTCCATCCCCAGACAGATGAGGCTGAGTCTGATCCCTTAATAATATGGGCTCCTGATGATGTAGGGCGCTCCATAATTTTTCCCAACTGGTGTATTTTCTTCAAGTTATATTCAATTAACGAACTTGAGAAGAGCAGAGATACTTGCTGTCATCTCTACGGTTGGAACCTTAACAACCCAACTCGACTGCGAATTAGTTTATTGCAGTGAATTAGGTTTATTGGGAATTAGGTTTGGGTATATGTCGTGGGCATACCTTCTCCACGAAGCCATATCTTTGATTTATAATTATTGAATGGAATACCTGCTCTGCCAAACGTCCTCCCACTATTGGCATTGAGGATGTTGCAGGTGTGGTGTCAAATTAAAATAATCTTACTGTCTGTTTTTTTTATAAACTCCTGGTCGTGGATTTGATTATAATGGTTTAGGTAGAAGGCCTTTCTCGTGAATTTTCTTTTGATTTAATACTGAGGAAAGGCAAGATCACACGTCAAATTTAGTGATTTGATATTTGTAACTAAGTCAAGATAAAAGGCGTTTTAATTATTTTTTAATTTACAATTTAATAATAAAAAACATTTTAATGGATTAATAATAAGATATTTTAATTAATTTTAATGTATACTTTAAGTAAATTTAATAGTTAAAAATACGTTTATTTTCTTTCAATTACAATTTTTAAAATACAATATTTATATTTTTTTATATATTTTATTATTTAAAATAAAATTATAAATAAAAAATAATTATATTTATGGTCAATATATTAATTTTTTTATTTACTTTAAATTTATATTTAATAATAACTTAGTTACTAATTTTTTTAAATAATATTTTAAATATATTTTTCACATTCCCAGTGCTAAATCCAGATTACCTTATTCTATTCCGACTCAATGAAAAAACCCAATGATACCCACACAAATGACTCTTCAATGCCATCATGACAACAAATACTAGACTAGTACAACCCAAAGTAGAGTTGTCACACAATGAACTATGAACACTCTATATCATCATGTCGCAATGATAGTCCACCATCATTACTAGAACTCTTTCATTCAATCCTTTGATGGCATGGTAATGAGAGGCACCTCCCATCATAATCACTTTAGTATTATGCACAATCTTGAATGCATAACTGAGTAGGTGGTTATCTCTTTAAAACCAGCTTGGTATGCTCTAAGATTAATATCAATAGGTTGGGTTTATTAATTTAAGGTTTATATTTCAAAGGTGTTAGGTTGTTCATAAGGTTTATAATATAATTATTTAGATTTAGTATAAATCTTTTGGATTTGCAATGTCATATTATGACTAAGATTTTTTTAATATGAAAATCAACTATAGTGAATCATTGCATTGTGACAAAGATTGTCTTCATTTGAAAATAAATCATGCTCAACAATGGTCAACCATGGTCTTATTATGTTCAACAATGGTCCTATTTGACAAACATTTTCTCAATATGAAAATGAGGCATGGCCAACCATAGTCAACCATGTTTATTTTATGGTTAATAATCATATTATTAAATTTAATAATATTATATTTCCCTTGGATTCTTTAGTCTCTTAGGTTTATAATATCTCTTGAGTTTACTAATTTATTGGGTGTATAGGGTTAATAATTCCATGGGTTTATTAATCCCTTGGTTTAAAATGTTAATTCCTAAGGTTTATTAATCCCATGTGTTTCTAATATTGATTCTTTTATGTTTGTTCATCATTTAGGTTTATAATATTTATTCCTTGCATTTTCTAATTCATTGAGTTAAATCCTTGGGTTTATTAGTTGATTCAATTCATAATATTAATAATCCCTTGGTTTTATAATTTAATCCTATGGGTTTCTTAATCCCTTGAGTTTCAAATATTAATTCCTAGCGTATATTGATTACTTTGGTTTTTAATATTAGTGTGTTGGGTTTATTGATTTCTTGGGTTTATTAAACATTTGTATTCGTAACATTAATCCTTTGATTTTTCTAATTAATAATAATCATGTGGGTTTGTAATATTAATAATCCCTTGGGTTTATTAAAAGCTGATATTAAGGGTTAAATATTAGTCCTAGGATTTAATATTAACCCCTTAGGTTTATAATGTTTATCCCTTCTGTTTATTAATTAGTTGGGTTTATAATATTATCAATCCTTAAATTTTATTAATACCTTGGTTTGTATTATTAATAATCATGTGGGTTTATCAATTCTTTGGGTTTAAAATATCAATTCTCTAGCTTTATTAATAGCTTTTGTTTTCAATATTAATCCCTTAGGTTTATAATATTTACTCACTCCATTTAAGTGATCATATAAAAGATATTAACATTTATATTAATAAATATACTAGAATGATATTAATTTACTTTAAATGATCATATGAAATATGTTTAGATTTATATTAATAAATATATTATAATTATTTACCATATTTGTGACAAAAAAAAACTTATTATATATAATATAAAATTATTATTATTATGTTATATGTGAATTATATTATAATTTGAGTTATAGTTGCTAATGTATTAACCAAAAAAAAGTTATAATATATTATTATTACATATTTTATTATAAAATAATATATTATTACATATTATATTTTTTTTATATATTTTAAGTAATTATATAATATTTTTAGTTTAATATATAAACGGTATAAATATTATTAATATATTTCAAGTAAACATATAAAATATAATGAAAATTATATTCATAAATATATAATAATTATTTACTATAACATAATGGTGACAATAAATACATATTAGTAATAATAAATAAATATTTTTATTATGTTATATGTAAATTATATTTTAGTTTTAAATATAACTATTAATATATAATCATAATTTTATGTAATAACTAATATTATATTAATATACAAAATAATGTTAATAAAATAAGTATAATTATATAAATATAAAATAATATGGCTATTATTGTCTATATAGTTATTAATAATCAGAAATATTAGCCTTTAATAGAATACACTTAATAGTTATTAATGTGATGGGTGGTGGATATATGTCTATGGATGTATATCAACCACAATGGTAAATGTGGTTGTACATGTATTTTATATAGGTCTATCCGTGTATATCAACCACATTGGTAAATGTGATTGTGCTAGTTTAATTAGTTTTAATGTATACTTTAAGTAAATTTAATAGATAAAAATATGTTTATTTTCTTGTGATTACAATTTCAAATTTAAAATAAAATGTTTACATTTTTATATATTTTATTATTTAGAATAAAATTATAAATAAAAAATAATACAATTCATTTATAAATCTAATGATTTTTTTTAATTGTTAATAAAAATAATTGTATTTATCATATTAGTTTTTTATTTGCCTTTATCTTATATTTAATAATAAATTATTTTAGCTCATAGTGTCTTGGATAGACGATGATCGGGTGCTTTGTTAAGGCACTCCTTGATGTGAAGTCATCAGATCAATTCCCCACCCCAATCAGGGTGATATGTATTAACCATTATGATGAAGATGTAGTCCTACCCAACTTACAAAATAAAATAAAATTATTTTTGGAAATTTCAAATAATATTTCTAAATCTATTTATCTTGTTTAAAGATCTTAACATTAAAGCATCATTCCCCAAGGAGGAGGCCCTAGCGCGAATTCCCTCAGTTTTCTCTGAATCAATGAAAAAACACCCCCCTCATAAATCAACATGGTTTCCATCCCCTATAGAATGTGCAATTCATTAACCCAATGATACCCACACAAATGACTCTTCAATGCCATCTTGATAAAAAATACTAGACTAGTACAACTCCAAGTAGAGTTGTCTCACATCGAACGACGAACACTCTATATCATCATGCTACAACGATAGTCTACCATCATTACTAGAACTCCCTCATTCAATCCTTTCAGGACATGGTAATAAGGGCCACATCCCATCATAATCACCTCAGTATCATGCACAATATTGAATGCAAAAATGAGTAGATGGTGATCTCTTTAAAACAATGTTGGTATGCTTTGACGATGGAAAAAAATTCCCTTCTTGATCTTAGCTTTTTTTTGCAAATCGAGATGGCCTCGCCTCCTTATCAGGATCATGCACAGTTTCTTGCATGTGTTATCTTATATATAGGGGTAATTTGACCACGTGTGACCTATAATCTCAGCAACAACAAATTGGGTCATCCGTTCTTCAATGTAAGATCCTCCACCACGAAGGAAGGTCATTTTCACTCTAATTCAATTCCTTTCAAATCGAATTTCTATTATTTGTTCCTCTCTTTATAATCATGGATTGTGGATCAGAGCATCCTTACCCAATAACTTAATTTGATCTAGCCTTTTAATCATTATTAAACTCTCTTAGCGCCCCTCATTTCACTCTCAATCCAGTCTCAACGTCATCTCCCCCCTACTTTCACTTTGTCCTCATACGACCTTCACTCTTATGAATCTATATCAAGTTCCATCTCTCTTGACTCTCCTTCACCTCTGGTCACCCCCTCACTATCCCTCAATCCCTCCTCATTCAACGAAATTACCCCCCTATTTTTACCCGTATCCCTCTTATTTCTCTCCTCAACCCTCTCTCATCAATATAACTCGAAGAAATTTTGTACATTTTAGGATATTCTGACACATAGGAAATATTTAAGAATAACGTAGTCTAGTGTAGAGTTAGGTAACATGTGTTTCTTTACTATGTACATTTGTAACTTATAATTTGATGGTCATGATTTGTAGTGATCCGATGGTTCACTCTCTCCTTGATATTAACGACACTTGATCCGTGGTTTAACACCTAATTGGTCTATGATCTCTATTTAAAGAGCATGGAGGGTCATTTGTTCGGTAACCATTTATGAGAGAAACATATGTAAAATTTCTTTTTTATATTAATAAATTGCCTGAAGTGGCTGCTTTGGCTCAAGCCGTGGACTGTTTCCCTCTTCGAGAGTTTTAACCATGTGATATACTGGTGTACTGATTTGTGGTTTGTTTGTGAGTGGTGACCATTGGTGTTTGATCTAAGGAACTTACCCTGTAAATTCATACATGGTATCAGAGCCATTTTGAGGGACGCATCTGTCGTTGATCCAAATCCGAAGTTGGTTTGACTACATGTGACTTCCATTTTCTAGATATACTATTTTGGAACTTTTTCTGGCCTAGAGAACTACTCTATTGAGTCTGGAGAATCTGTTACAGTGACGAACCCCTTTCGTTTCATGCGGAAAGGTTTCTGGTTGCCCAAGTTATGTTAGTTTAGATCTGGAGGTATAAAGTATCTGTTTTGCGGTTATATTTTTTGATAGTTCTACTTATTTCAGTTCCCTCTGTTTATTTTAGTTTATAGTTTTTATTTATTTGTTGGATCTATATACTCTTCTCTGTGTATGATCTTTTCTCTATGTTGTGTGCGATCTCGGCAAATCAGAGACAGGAAGAAGGGAGTTTTTTTGGCTACATATGCTCTTTCCCCATGTCTTTGCGCAATTTAGGGAAATTAGAAATAGTGAAAAAAGGATAGTTGTCGGCAAGGCTAACCGAAAATCAAAGATTTTGTCGTAAGGCTTGCACTTCCTTTTTTTTTGTATACGGATTTTGTGTTTTTCTTTTGTAGGAAAAAGAACGCACATCGATGAGTGAAAAAAAAAAAAAACCCTTCATCCTTTCAAACAATTACAAAATCTTTTTACTAGCTCACTTGGTGTAAATTTAGTTTATGAGAATAAAGGTCTTGGGTTCAAGTCTCTTTCTTAAGCTTCTTTTTATAAAAAAAATTTGTTAAAGGGGCAAGATTTTTTTTTTCAAAAGTAGAACTTCATCATCAAATTTCAAACTATTCCCATAACTATTCGACATCTATAACTATTGTTTTCAAAAAGGTATAACTTCTTCATCCAGAAGCCATTTTTCGAGCTGTTTTTTTTTTAATCAGCCTAATTTTTTGATATCTTTCCATTCGAGTTGTTATATTCAGCCCTTTTCAGCTTCATTAAAAAAATAAAAATAAATAAATAAATAAAAATAAAAATAAAAATAAAAATTGCATGCCCAGTTATCGTTAACGACACCAATTATTTCAAATGGCTACCTCATATGGTAGATTTACTTAGAAGTAAAGGGATTTATAGAATAACCACAGAACAAGAATTTAAACCTACTAATGGTGATAAAGGCGTTAAATGGGAAAATAAACAAGATCAAGTATGAGGGTTGATTGGAATGCCCATTGCTCAAGATCTTCGATTTCATATCTTTGAAACTGACACCCCTGATGAAGCCCTGAAAAAGCTAAATACTGTTTTTGGTGTTCAAAATCAAATCAGGGCCCACCAGCTTGAAAATGAGCTACTTACTTTGGACCCCAATAATTTCTCCTCTATTTAAGTTTTTTTGTCCAAATTCAAGACCCTTAGACTTCTTTTAGAAGGTTGTAAGGTCAAAAAGGAAGATGGTAGCCCCATCTATTCCATTCTTGCTAAGCTTGGCCCTGCATAATCTGTATTTTTTTCCACCTTCCATTCCATTAGATAAGCCATCATTTATCAAGGAAAAACCTACAACAACCCCTATTTTGATGCCTTTTGCGATTCTTTGATAAGAGAACAAGAAAAACTCTTACACCTTGGTCTTATCACTTTTGGAGACGCTTCTAAGCAAGCCTTGGCAACCTAACAACAAACATATCAAAAGAATCCCAAGAAGCAGTATCCTAAAAATTATGGTCCTAAACCAAACAAGGGTCCTAAGCAATTTCAGCTGTAAACTGAAAAAGCAACTCACCAAACTAATAAGGCAACTAAAAAGAAAGGGAAGAAAACAGATATACATTGCAACTTTTGTAATCGTGATGGCCATGTAGAGTCCAAATGTTTTAAGAATATGGAAGCCTTGGAAGCAACAATGAAGAAGCACCACATCAATTTGGATACCTCTTCAACTTCATCTTCAGAAATGCCACTTTCTGCTTGTGGTTTTCAAGCATCTGATTATGCATTAAATGTATCTTCTTCTTCTCATTCTCATGAGTGGCTCATTGATTCTGGAGATTCTTACCACATGGTCAAAAATAAAGCCATGTTTTCTTCTTTAAATTATTGCAACACCAAACATATTTATGTTGGTGATGATAGATCTCTTAGTGTTGTACGATCTAGAACCATTCATCTAGATAATGGGGAGTTTAATGATGTATGATGTGTTCCTACCTTGTCATGCTAACTTCTATATGTTTATTAGACAACTCATTCAGGTGAAGGGAAAATAGTATAATTATCACCTCATGATGTTGTAATCAAGGACCTCAAAGATCCTAGAAATATTTTAGCTACTAGCATTGTTGATCGTTCCACAAGGTTGTATATGTTTGAAAACTTTGGGTCATCATGTCTCCCTCCATTTTTGTTGCTCATAATGATGAAGTGAGCAAACTTTAGCATGAGATATTTGGTCACTTAAACTATCTCTCTTCAAATTCTATGTAAGGAAAATATGGTGCGGGGTCTTCCTAATGTTGTTTGTTCCAGATGTGTGCTCGAAAAAAATCATCGAGATAGTTTTGAAAAACATGCCTCTTGGCACGCTTCCGCCCCTTTGCATCTTGTGCACAGTGATTTATGTGGCCCACTTCCTATTGTTTCTCTCTCTAGTTGCAAGTAATTCTTAACTTTCATTGATGATTTTTTGAGACGCATTTGGGTATAATTCTTAAAACTCAAGAGTGAATTTTTTAACGTGTTCTTGGCCTTTAAGGCCTTTTTTGAGAAACAATATGAACATCCAATTCTTAAGTTAAAATCAGACAATGGAGGAGAATAACTTAACAACAAATTTATCAACTTTTGCACTGAGCATGGCATTCAATTGCAACATACTGTTCCATATACTCCACAACAAAATGGTGTAGCTAAAAGGAAGAATCACATGTTAAAGAAATGGCTAATTGTATGTTTCAATCTAAAGGAATTGGTCTCCATTTTTGGGCAGAAGCAATTAACTGTGCAAATTACATAGGAAATCGCACTCCTACGAAGGTTTTAAAGAATATAACTTTAGAAGAAGCCTAGAGCTCAGTCAAGGTAGATCTAAGTCACTTTCGTGTTTTTGGAAGTGATGCTTGGGCCCATATTCCTGATGAGAAACATAAAGCATTAGAACCTAAGAGTGGAAAATGAATTTTTGTTGGATATTTTGAAGATGTCAAAGGATATCGACTTATTCAATCAAAATCCAAAAATATAATCATTAGAAGAGATGTAAAATTTGATGAAAATATATTGGCCTGCGAGCCTAGTTCGGTAGGTGTGCCACCTTTGGCTTGCGAACATGACTCGCCATATATGCCACCTCTCTCTATCTCTTCTATTTTTGATAGCGTTCCTTCTAGTTCAGATGATGACAACGAGGATGAAAATCCTCCTCCACCTCTTGAAGATGTTTCTTCAGCTCCGTAGCTTCCAAGATGGGTCCGCTCTACTTGGGATGCAGCAGGTTCTCTTGCAGGTGACCCTACAAATCGACGACATACACGTTCTCAGTTTGAAAGTGCCTCTTCCTTATCGGCTCAAGTTTCAGAAAATCCTGATCTAGACACCTTTGAAGAAGCTTTTGGTCATCTAGATTGCGATGAAGTTATGAATGAAGAATATTGTTCCTTATTGGCAAACAATACTTGGGATCTTGTTCCTCTTCCAAAATGAAGAAAAATTGTTAGATGCAGATGGGTTTACAAAACAAAAGCTTGGACCAGATGTAAAATTGGATAGACATCAAGCTCGTCTTGTTGCTAAAGTATTTTCACAAGTTGAAGGAATTTAATATACTGAAACCTTCTCCCCTATTGCCAAAATGAATTTTATCTGCCTTTTTATTTTCCTTCCTGCCTCCTTTAAATGGGAATTCCATCAAATGGATGTTAAATCTGTCTTCTTACATGGAGATTCTCATGAAGAAATCTACATGGAACAACCCCCTGGCTTTATCCAAAACAACTCTAGCCTTGTTTGTCACCTTAGGAAGTCTCTCTATGGTCTCAAACAGGCTCCTCAGGCTTGGTATGCCAAAATGGATAGACCACTATTAGATAATGGCTTTTCTAGGTGTCATTCTGACAACACTGTCTAAACCAAGAAAGTGGGTAAGTCCTTCATCATCCTTGTTCTTTATGCTGATTATATTATCCTTACTAGTAGTGATACCAACCATATAAACCATGTGAAGTCTAGCCTCAAAAATAAGTTTGAAATGAAAGACTTAGGACACTTGCATTATTTCCTTGGTCTTGCAATCTAAAGAAGGTATTACCCTCTCTCAGTCCAAGTATGCATGTGATCTTCTACACCACTTTCACATGGAAGAATATAAGCCAACCGCTTCTCCCTTTCAGTTTGGAGTCACCCTTTCAATCACTTGTACTACCCCTGAATTTGATGCTACCTTACACTATCAACTTGTTGGTAAACTTCTGTATCTAACCCATACTCGTCTCGACCTTTCCTTTGTCGTTGGTCCTATCACTCGGTTTATGCACCAACCTCATGAAAGTCACTAGAAAGAATCTAAAAGAATACTTCAATATATTCGAGGTACAGTTTAGTTCGAGATTCATTACAGTTCAGGAGAATCTCCATTTTTTATCTGTTTCACTAAAAATTGATTGGGTTGATGACCCTAATGATCGAAAGTCTACTGCAGGATTTGTATTCACTCTTGGTTCAGGACTTATTACTTGGTCTTGTAAGAAACAAAGTGCCATCTTTGTTTCTTCGGCAGAAGCAGAGTATCGTGGTGTCATTGAAGCCACCAAGGTAGCCATGTGGCTTCATAAAATCCTGTCTGAATTTGGTCTTCATCAGCAGCATCCAACTACACTTTGGTGTGATAATCAGAATGCCATTCAACTATGCAAAAGATCCAGTTCAACATCAGCGTATGCAACACAATGAGCTTCATATACACTTCATCAAAAAGCTCATTCATGATCGTGTTCTTGAAGTACAGTATTGTTCAGCGAATGATCAAGTTGCTGATATCTTTACAAAGGCTCTCACAGAAGCGAAGTTTACCAAAATTCAATTCATGCTTGGAGTTCAGGAAAGTTATCATTAAGGGGGGATAGGCTCTAATGCCTCCTTCCTTCTCTTATTGTGTCACCTTTGTAAATCCTTCAATCCTATCCCAATTTTCTCTTAAGGGGGGATGTTAGGATATTTTGACACATAGGAAATAGGCTCCTTTTGTGTCACCTTTGTAAATCCTTCAATCATATCCCAAGTTTTTCTTAAGGGGGGATGTTAAGATATTTTGTAGATTAATATGCTTCAATCATATCCTCAACCCTCTCTCATCAATATAACTCAAAGAAATTTTGTAGATTTTAGGATATTCTGACACATAGGAAATAGTTAAGAATAACTTAGTCTAGTGTAGAGTTAGGTAAAGTGTGTTTCTTTACTATGTACATTTGTAACTTATACTCTGACGGTCACAATTTGTAGTGATCCAACGGTTCACTCTCTCCTCGGTATTAGCAACACTTGATCCGCGGCTTAACACCCAATTGGTCCATGATCTCTATCTAAAGATCATGGAGGGTCATTTGTACGGTAACCATTTATGAGAGAAACACATGCAAACTTTATTTTTTATATTAATAAGTTGCCTGATGTGGCTGTGCTGGCTCAGGCTGTGGATTGTTTCCCTCTTCTAGGTTTTTAATCACGTGATATACTAGTGTATTGATTTGTGATCTATTTGTGAGTGATGACCTTTGGTGTTTGATCTAAGGAACTTACCCTGTAAATTCCTACAGTAGACACTCATCAAGGAAGAGGCAGAGGTTTCCTCTCTACTTTTACTCTCTTATCTAGTAATCTACCTCTTACCTCTCTGTAAATAGCCTAAAATCAAGCCAACCAATCCCAACTTCACTATGAAGAGGTCATTCTATACTTGGTTTTCCATGTGATTTCTCTCTATGAATACCTTATCAAGCAAGAGCATAGATACATGTAAAATCAACATGTGTAAGAAAGATCTCAAAAATGGATTATGTATAAATAGCTCGAAATTTGCAGCTACTAATTAATTCAAACTAAAAACAATAAATACAAATCTATTCTCTACGGAATGGAAAACATACAATAGAAATTCATGCAATCATTCAATCACAATGAACACAATATTTTTACTAGGTAACCGAACTAGGAAAAACCCTCCTTTGTTTGTATTATATCATAGGATAATATAGATCTATTGCAATGAATTCTTCAAACCTTGAAGCTCAATTTGCACTGCAATACTTATCTCCTCCTGATTTTTCTCTAGCCATTACTTAGCAAAAATATGCCTTTTTCTTCCTCTTATTTCCTTTTGCAATTCTCACTCTTGAAGAATAGGAAGAGCTCCTATTTTTTTGTGTGATCCCAAGAGAATTCATCACCTGCTGCATGCAAAATCTATACACTCACTAGTATACAATAATGATTACATTAATTCCTTTTTCCTCCTCACAACTAGGAAATTAGAATTGTATGCATGACTAGGGTTTTTTTTAGTAAATTGAATAGCTAGTTGAGAGAGAGATGAGTTAACAATAGTTACAACTACTCAATTGAACATATCTCGAATATATTCATGGCTAAAAATTATATAACAAAGTTTTACTAACTATAACTCCACCAGGTTTCTTGATATTATTAATCAACTCATACACAACTCTTCTTCTTGCACATAAAATTGAATTGAATTAATTAAATAATTGACTTGGCCATGTAACTCTTGATAACTACAACTCAAATCATCATTTTGATGTGGAAATTTGAATTTATCCATTTGAATAAGGCACAAGTCAAATGAAGTATTTTCTTGGTACAATTTAACACTCCTTCTTAGCAAGAAAATGGTTGTGCACAACCCCAATTCTACTCCTCTTAAGGAATGTATTGTAACACAACTAAAATCCCTATCATTTTTCCTATTTATATTGCAGCAACTGAAATTGAGAAGCATCCATAATACTGAATCAATTGTGTCTTTGAGCCACAATTGTCTCCAATGTCTCTGACTGCTACTAGCCTTTGCAGTATCACTCAATATATTACTACATATACTGATATTGATCCTTATGCTATTGAATACTATGGGCTCCTGTAGCAAGGGAAATGATCCATGAGAAGAGTATACTGCAACTTCTACTACTCTCCTATGGACCGTGCCAAAATCTTTGCAACTCTGGGACTAAGGCTCTACATTTCCCCACCTCACTCTTGGAGGTATAATTGCATGTATGTTGAAATATACCTCTAGCTTGTAGATAGTTTTAACTCGATCAACATATTTTTTTACTTTTACAGTAGAAATATGCTTTAGATATGATTTCAGGCCAGGAAGATACATTACATTGTTTATGTGAGATGAGATATAGACTCCCTTTTAAAGGTGATAGTGCCAATCCCCTTGGTACTATATCTCCCATCATCTCCCATATCTATGGTAAATTGTAGGTCCTTCTCCTCTAAGTTGTTGAAGAACTCCATATTTCCTATCATATGATATCAAGCACCAGAGTCTAGTTACCACTCACTTTTGGGTGTGGAGCATGATCATCATCTTGATTTAGAGGTCTCTGTTTCACCCGAATGTATACCCCAGGAAGACTATACATCCCTCCACGCGGCGAGACGGGGGGTGGGGTATGGGGGCGAGCACCCCTGAAGCTAAAAATAGATGTAAAATTTCCTTGTAAAATATTGTAATTTCATAGTCAATCTAGGTCGTTCATTAGGTGGATGATCTGATGGTAGAAGTTATGTTCAATTTAGGGTTTTTTTCCCTAGAAGGAAACCCCTCTGTTGTATGAGGGAATTGTATTGTGGCTATGTGCTGAGAGTGTATTCTGAGCGAGAAAGAGAAAGGGGGACTGCGTGAGAGAGTATAGGATATTACAATGGATCTGCTGTAGGCTGTGTCTCTTGATTTCCCTAGATAATATAAAGTAATGAATGATTGTTTCTCCATGGACGTAGCCCAAGTTGGGTGAACCACACATATATATGTCTCTCTTGTTTTATATGTTTTCTATGTTTGTATTTCCACATATTTTTATTTGTTTCATTTCTCTGTAATATATAATTTTCTAACATTCACTCCATCTTATTGTGCTTTCTATGCAAGAAATGAGGGTGAAATCCAACTCAAATTATGATGTGAGAGAATCTCCTACTGCTACTATTGCAATATCCTTGCTAGATTTCTTATGTGGACACTTGGTTGCATAGTGTCCATACTCATGGTAGTGAAATCATTTAATTTTACTGAGGTATTTCTTATTGCCATGGTTCTGGTTGTATTCTTCCTCGTCGTGGGCCTTCTTTCCTTTTGAATTATTTCCTTTTCCAACTAGATCACTTTGTTCTTCCTCATCGGATTTGGATGCAACTCCATCTTTAGTGTTTCTTCTAATCTCCTCCAGCACCAAGTCAGACTAAATTCTCTCCTAATTTGGGAGCTTATCTCTTCCAATAATTGAATCTTCATGGTTGTGCCAGAAGTTCAGAATACCAAGGAGTGCTAAGCTTATAAGCTCATATCATGGCACAGTTTCTCCTAGTCCTCTAAGTTCATATCTGACCTGAGTGAATTTGGATAGGTATTGAACAATGGTTTCATTTTGCTGCATTTGAATGTTCCTGATATTATTAAATTCCAATTTCATGGAATCACTATTGCTTTCAGATAACTTTGTGAGGTTTTTCGACATCGCATAAGTATTATTTCCATGAAAACTTGAAATCACATGGTATATGACTCCCTCCAGAAAAATCCTCCTCAATTTTGTTGTCTCTTTATTCCACTGAGCCATCTGCTATGCATTTTATGTTTTTTATTTTGGAATATCAGATTGTGTGCACTCCAATACTCCATTGTCATCCAAGAAAACTTCCATTCTATCTTTCCAAGATATGAAATTTGAAGTTCCATCCAATGCATACTCAAGTCTCAATCCATAGAAACACATTATTCCTGCACTTAAATTCGTGCATCACAAGATTTTGTATTCGAAAATTCTTTGAGATATGATTACGAAACTGGTTTCTAAGTAGTTTTCGAGAAATATGATACCATGTAGGTATAACTCTAAATTTGCAGTTGTTAATGAATTTAGAAGGAAAATAATAGACAAAAATTTGTTCTACTTAATCCGCGGAAATGAAAACATATAATAGAAACATAAGCAATCTTTCAATCACAATGAGCAAGGTATTTTTATTGAGGAACACAAATGGGAAAAACCCTTCCTTTGTTCGTATTATATCAGATTAGAACATATATCTATTGTAATGACTACTTTAATCCTTGAAGATAAATATACACTACAATATTGATCTCCTCCTATGTCTTCTCTAGCCAATACTAAGCCAAAATAGGCCTCTTTCTTCCTCCCATTTCCTTGTGCAATTCCCTTTCCTAAATAATTGGAACAAATCCTATTTTCTTGTGTAATCCTAAGAGAATTCCTCACCTTCTACATGCAAACTGTGTACACTCACTAGTATACAATAATGATTACACTGATTCCTTTTTCCTCCACTCAACTAGAAATTCAAATTGCATGCATGACTAGGGTTATTTTTTGTAAATTTACTAGTTAACTAAGAGATTAATGGGTTAACAACAATTATAACTACTCAACTCAACTCAACTCAACTCTATTCATGACTATATCTTCGATAACTGATTTTCACTAATGATAACTCCACTAGATTGTTGGATCTTAGCAATAAACTCATACAAAAATCTACTTCTTTCCCAAAAAATTGAATTAATTGACTTAACTAAGTGACTTGGCCATGTCACTCCTACTAATTGCAACTCAATTCATCCTACTGATGTGGAATTTGAATTTCTCCATTTGATTAAGTGACAAGTCAAATGAAGCATTTTCTTGCTATAATTTAACATATTCTTGATATGTATGGGATAATTATATATTTTCATCTATCTTGATTCTTTCATTGGAAAAACTGGAGAAAATAGCTCTCAAGACCACTTTTACTAGCAAGACTCAATTTGGAAAATTAGGGTTTGAAACCTTCTAGGAGCATTTTGAGGAAAAAAATGTAGCTTTCGGGGGGGAGGGGAACTTTTTCGATTTCGAAAGAAATCTTTTTTTTCCTACTCTACACATAGATACATTTCCAACGATGCATGAATCATGTCAATCAGAGTCTCTATGCAAAATTTATGCCACTCAAAAGTTGACCTTCTTGTTTTCACCACTATAATTTGAGAGGATTTCATGTCATCTCCCATTATTCATGAAAAAGGGGCTAGCCATGTAATTATGATAAATAAGAATATATAATAATTTATATTGTAACTTTGTTTCAGAGTTGAGGTAATCAAACCTACCGACTAGTAGGTTATTTAGCTGTGTTATAATTAAGCCACTATGAGGGAAAATTGTTCCATTACTTTCGAGTGAATTTTTTAAATATATGAACAAAAAAAGTTGACAGGGATATGATGTAGAGCACATAGAGATGATTTTTTCACTATAGTAGATCATGGGCCACAAGCCATACTTCTTTGTAGTAACAACTCCTCGTTTATTTTCCACGTAGAGATATATAAGACTAAGGACATGGGACACATATTCCAAGCTAAATGGTGGGGAAAACATCCTAGTGGGTGTGACTTACGGTTTATTGTGGCTAAGAAAATTCGAAAATACATTGGTAAAGGAAAAGAGACATAAATTGGAATTAATTTATGAAAAATAAAGGAAAATAGGAGAAAAGGGATATGAAGGGTCACATATTTGCATGAGATCAAAATTGAAAGAAAATAGAGGAAATTGAATAGAATAGAGGCCTCAATGATAAAAAGGCTTCTCAACATCAATTCACAACTTTTTGTTAGTTTGTTTTGGAATTAATTTTCGAGAGATAAGAGCGCCAAGAGGAGAAAAGAAAGCAAGCAAGAAAAGGAAGGAAAATTAAGGAAAATGAAAAGAAAGGACAATGAAAGCAAATGAAAAGCAAGGAAGGTTGGATCAAGCATCTTCAATAGGTAGATTTGCAGGTAACAAGTTGCATGTGTGATTTCATAGCTATTTTGTGAATGCATGGTACAATAATTTACACATTTGGTCCTCATATTGTCATTCTCTTGGTTTTTCCTAGTTTGACAGTGGTTTCAGTAGCGCCTTTCCATTTATAGACAAACATGGTGTGATGAGTTTCTTTTTTTGGTTGGGCTTTGGATTGTCGAAAGGTTTTGGAATTGGGTGAGGTGGTATCAGGAAAATTCCCAAGGGTTTTGGGTGGAGTTGGTTTAATATATAGGAATCCCTCGACAAGTGCATTGAGATAGGAAAATTCCTCAAGGTATTGGTGTAAAAACTCTAAGGCAGCCAAGATTGTTCTCGACTTAATGATCTCTTGATCAGTTTTGGAAAAATCGCAGTAGCCTGAGGGCGTAGGTGGTTTTATCTCCAGGAAGCCCTTTTTATTTATGTTTTGATATACCACATTCATGCTTGTAATATGGCACAGGGGTGATTGGCTGAAATAAATATTTGGTTCAACCCAATTTATGGTCACGCGGTACGTGGAAGTCCTTGAATTGGTTGGATTTTGCATATGTTATTAAGATATATTTTCCTATTAAAATTTACGAGTACTTGTACTTTTTTTTATGTGGCTTAGATTTTTTTTTATATCATGGTTATTATTGTGGTTATATGATGGTTATATGCATGGTTCCGTTACATATTTTAGTTATGGATCTTGATATGTTTTGATTAGTAGATGAATGGTTAATGAGTCCATGAGATAACAAATGGTATTATAACTATTGAGATAGGGCATGAGAACTTATTGGTGAATCTCATATAAGTTTCATACTCCTATGTTCATATATGCATTCATGACCTATAGAATCGCAGGGAAAATTTTAAGGATGAAATTTTATCCTAAAGTTTAGAAACCTAGGTGAAAGTTACTAGTCCCCAATATGTAAATTGTAAAATTTTTTATGGTATTTTTTAAAAATATTTAGGTTTCTAATTATTTTATATTAGTATATATAAAATTTTGGCGATTTTTAGGGTAACATATTTTTAAACTATAAAATTTTGGCGAATCAATTTAAAAAAAAATGGAATTGGTGAATCTTTTTTTTGGAAAAAGCATGAAAAATTAGCCCAGCTATGAATATTAGCCCATAAAAGTTTCGCTGCTATAGATTACATGTTCCCCATATGTCTGACAAAATTATTTTCATGGTTAGGCCTGGTTAGGTCAATTCCTTGGTCAAGTTTTGTATGAATTGATTTTTCATGATGTTATTTATCATTCTAGAAAGTTCCATTAAGTTATTGGTAGTGGTTTGAAGAATAGCCTGAAATGGTGGCTTGGAATCTAGGGCTGAACCCTCTGTACTGGAATTTTTCAGCCATAATTACATCCTTACAAGTTTATGCATGTGCTTGGATGACCAAAACTGCATAAAGGCCTTGTAATGCATGGGGTTGTGTGCCCAAGTCACTAAAAAGAAAATTTAGCTTAGGGTTTTGTCACCTAGGGTGGTCCTTTGGCCACTAAGCATAATCTAAGCCCTGTAGGATGTAAAATTGTGGTCAATAAGTTTCATTTTTCAATTCCACTTCCATAAGTGAAGCTTTGGGGCCGGGTCATGCAATAGTAACTCTTCATATCATGTTTACCCTGGAAAACTAGTGAAATTGGGTAAATGTGGGAGGGATGGTTACATGGTGGTATCAAAGTAAGTTATGCTCTCTTTGGGTGATATCTAATACCACAAGGTGGTATCCAAACAATAGTTCAAACAATCGGACTGGATGGGATATAAATATATCGTTATGCATACATAATAGTTTTTGACATGCATCATGGTGGTCATTATGTAGTTTTTGTCATCATGATTTTGTTGGTAGATTATTATGTTGATATGTTAGTTGAGATGGAGTAGGAGATGCACATCGTTAGTGCGAGGTTGCAATACTGAACCTTGACTTGAAATAATATCATCATATGTGTCATATGTTGGCATGTAGGTATGATGGTTAATGGTTTTTATACACATTATGGTTATATACATGCATGTCATTCTATTGGTGTTATGGTTACATGCATGATAGATGTTAGTTGATTAGTGCGGTCATATGCACATGCATTAGAGAGTCATGCATGGTAGTTATTTTTTCATAATATGCATTGCGGTCATATGCATGATGATTATGGTCATTGTAGTTGATACCTTGATGTCATATGTATTGTGCCAATCTGGATTGGCTTGTGCGGATGGTTATGGTTATGATATTCAAGTATGAGTCGATATATTTGGGACATTGTGTCATACTAATATGGATCAACTTGTGCAAATGTGATAGTCTCCCCTGAGATACATTAAGGAATGAGTTTGGTTATGTCTTATATTTATTTTGTATAACATGGTATGTTTACAGGTTGTATGAATGTTTGATTAATTGCATGATATGAGTATGTGTTTATAAGATTGCATAAAGAAATGATCTTGTTTTAAGATGATTATACTATCACAATATGTGTTGAGACAGATGATATGCACTTGAGTACAAGTGGGTGCTAGTTGTAGTATTGTGAATAATGAAAGTGAGTTGACTGTTGATTATGACATGGTTTTTAGTCTAGGTAGAGGCGGATTTTGAATTAATAGACACGATGTCTTGATATTTGGAACATGTGACTAGCATGTGTGAACAATGGTAGGGAAATGTTGTATCTCAAGAAACAATCCCTTCTCTGTGGTAAGGAATCTGTTCTTAAGACATTTTATAAATGTATGTTAAAATTACAATATCAAATGGCCTATGTTTAACACCTTAGGAATTTAATTAATTAATACCCTCAATAATAAAATATAATGAAAGCCTTCACAATGCCATAAACTATTGATGTTTGAATGAAATGAGAGGAAGAACTGTAAGGGAAAATCAAAATGATATGCTGAGAAACAAAATCTATCACTTCAAATTTCAGAGGAAATTCATGGAGAGAGAGGAAACTCGAAATAATATGTTGTAAACACAGAATATTTTACTTCAAAGTTTCATTAGGAGTTTGTGAATAGAGGGGAAAATAAAAATAATATGATGTAAACACAAAATCTATTACTTTTAAGTTTCAAAGAGAATTTTTGAAGGGAGAAGAGATGGAGTGAAGGAGCACACATTAAGGATTGTTTAATTCTTACTTACAGATGTAAAAAGAGACCTACAACTACATTAATTCACTACAGTCAAAGAGGAATAAACACAGAGTGAAAATGGAGAGACATATCAACAACAACAAGTGCAGAAAACTTGATCTTCTTTCAGTAATTTCTTAGAAAATTTAGTACCAAATTAACAGTCATCTAGAGGTCCAAAATTCAGAACCCCTTTTGTTTATTTCTATCTACTTAAATACATCCAATTAGTTCATAACTACTGATCTTCTAGAAACTACTTCAACTACCTAAACTATAAAAATTACTTATGCAATCATACCAAGAAAACAAATTGAAACTGGGAATATCATTCGTTTTGTGTTGAATTTGATTGTTGCTGATCCATCCCCCTGAAGTACTGAGGTGTCCTTTCTGGTTATGATGCAATATATGCACATTTTTTTCAGAACTCCTCAATGCCAAAATTGACCCAGCTATCCTGCTTACAATAAGTGTCACTATATGTTCTTCTACATGACTCTGCCTATGCCTCTATGTGTGCCAGCAACGTTCCATCTTCTCTTCGTCAAATGCTGCAAGGCTTGGACTTAAACTATATTCTGCTCACCCTTGGAGAAAAAATTGCGTTTGCTTTCTATCAAATTTCAGCGTTTCACCAGTTTTACGTTATAATCCTCCTTTCCTCCTTCGATGTGATTTAACACAAGAAATGTCTTACTTCCGAATTTGAAAACCTTTCGAGTTTATTTTCGAAACCACATCGCATCTGCTCGCGAATCATAAATTGGGAATTTTATTAAGAAAGACGAGAGGTAAGTGTTAAATTGTGTGAAGTGCAACGAGAAAACAGTGACATGGAAAGCATAGGTGGGGCCAATCGCAAATCGCAAATCGCCATATTTGTTATGAGAAATGGAAGGTAAGCTCTAAAACATGCGAAGTGTGATGTGTGGGGAGAGGGAGGTGATGTGGCACAGATGGGTCCCACGGGTATCACAAATCGCAAATTGGCAGATTTAGTTTATGAGCGTGGAGGTAAAAATTTAAACCTGCGAAGTGCGAAATGCAGGGAGAGGGAGGTGACGTGGAAAAGAGAGGTGGGCCCGCTTGCAGCCTGCAGATCGCAACCTTTAACACATTCCTTAGCGCTAACCGTTTAAAATTGTGAAGTACGATATGCGGTCGCATCGCATCACAATATCGCAAGTTTAACCGTATTTCAAACTTGTAACATTTACTGAATGCGATATGCGATACGATCTTCATCGTCCATCTCTCTGTTTCAGTTCTATGCTTTGATCCAGACCGTCTATTTTTCACTTTGTACCTCTTCCAAAACTCTTAAGTTTCCTAGGGAAATATGCCATTTCTCTGCATGTGGGAAATTAGTCTGCTATTCTCGACGGTGTAACCCTCCTGAGCCTATCCATTGTTCTGCCACGCTACTCTCTCCTGAGCTTACGAATGAGCCTAACCTAACCCTGACCGGTGTGAAATGTTATGAATGTGCCCCTCGGTCTGACCTTTGAATTGTTCTGCACGTGAATGAGCTCGACTCAACCCACCTTCACATCTCATCATGTAATGTTAATGTACCAACATATAAATTAAAATTCTTCTTCGACATAATTTTTTTTACATTTTCTAACATATATGCTTTTTTGGTGTTCTGAAAAAAATTTCAAAGGTAAATGCAAATGAGCCACAACATCTGTCTCCATAGATTAGTGCCTTATACATTGGGCATGGAGTCAAATATTGCTTGGTGACATATAAAAAATGAGCAATCCGGTATTTACAATGGTGGAATGCTGACTTTTAATGCTAGAAATAATGCTTCAGGTACTGCTCATTCATAGGCAGCTATGCTGACTCTCCATCTAGATCTTCCAAAATGAATGTGTTATTTGACCTTACCTCAGAGATTTTGTATGGACAATACCAGAGAGGGTAAAATTTACCATGCTTCCCCTTTTCTTCTCGTCTGGTGTCCCATCTTAGTACCAAATCTCTGAATTGAAAGAGAACTTATTTTGCCTTTCTGTCAAATATAGACTTCATCTTTTCCTGATAAGTAATCAAGTTATCCCTGACTTTGTTTTTTTTTTCACTTGATTCAATTAATTTTTTTTAATCTTCTTACCAGAGAATTAGGCTCTTCGTGAGCTTCTTGGAGGAAAGAAATCACTGATTTGGCCAACTGAGAAGGAAATATTGCTTCAATTCCATAAACAATTTCACAGGGAGACTTTCTAGTAGATCTCCTGGTAGTGACTCGAACTGGCCAAAGGGAAAACTTCAACTTCATATCCCAATCCTTCTGATTCTCAGTGATTGTCTTCTTCAATATTCTGACCAATGTCTTATTTGAAGACTCTGCCAATCAATTCCCTTGAGGATGATACACTATGGAATGTGATAAAATTACATTATATGTTTGACAGAAATTAATGAAACGAGAAGAGTTGAATACTTGAGCATTATCAGTCACAATCTTGACTGAACATACGAATCTACTAAAAATGTTTTCCCCCAGAAAATTCATCACTACTAGGTCATTTTCCTTCTTAGTGGGTATTGCTTCAAGCCATTTTGTAAAGTAATCAGTAGCAGTTAGAATCCACTTGAACTGAATAGTTGATGGTGGATTTATCTCTCCAATAAAATCCAATCCCCATTGCCTGAAAGGTTCTTCAATAAATACTGGGATGAGAGTTAATGGAGAAAGTTTTCTCTTTTCAATGAACAACTAACACTTCTAACAAATTCTGACCATTTTACAAACATCTGCAAACAGGGTTGGTCAATAGAAGCCTGGCTTGAGAATTTTATGAGAAGTGACCTTCCAGCTATAATGACCTCCACACAGAATTTCATGATATTATTTGGTGACTTCTATAGATTCTCCTTCGGTCAAACATAACAGCAAAATACCAGGAGGATATTTCCATTATAGCTTTGCTTCCACTATAACATATGGCTGAGATTTGAGCCTAAGAGCTTTGTATTTTTCTCTATTTAGTGAAGTTGGACAAGAAAATAAACACGGGTAATGCACAATATATTTATACCAATCAGAACAAAAAAATTTGTATTGAATACATGTTTTGGACTTGCTTTGACCTTCTTCATTAACAAGTCCATCCACTAGTGCCAATAGATTAATTCCCAGGGCTCGAAAATTTTCCTCTGTCAAGAACTTCGCTAACCCCTGTCCCTTGACCAACTTGGTGGTTTTGTTGTCCAAATCATACTCTTGGATTTTTCCTATCCACTTCCCCCTTTTTCCTTCAACATCACTTTGGACCAACACGTCTTCCACAACAAAATTAGGAACATAAGCTGTTATTTGGGACTGTAAGACATAAGTCCTGAAGGATTGTAGTGCTTTGACCAAAGAATATACTTGTTTCTCTAGAATATTGTATTTGAGCTCAACATCTCTGACAATTTTACTGAAAAATGCAACTGGTTGTTCCTTACTATTTTCATTTTTCTGCAACAACACAACAACAATAGTAGTGGGGGATGCAAATGAGAATATCTGAAAGGCTTTTTGATAGTCTGGACTAATCAGAACTGGAGCTTCCTATAGTGCTTCCTTTATTCTAGAAAAATCTTCTCTTGCTCCCTTATCCCATTTCACTTTTGCGTTTTTCTTCAACATATCTATTATACTTCTCACAATATCAGCATAATCGGTTACAAATATCCTTAGAAAGTTTATTTTTCCCAGGAATATCTATATATATTTCTTGCTTCTGGGTAAAGTAATCGTCTGAATGGCTTCCACCCTTGCTGGGTCAATCTTTACTCCTTGTTTAGAAACTATGTGACCTAATAATTTACCTTCTTCTAAAGAAAATAACGATTTCTTGGGATTTAATGACATACCAAAATTTTTTCACTTTTTAATTTTTTTTTGTAAATTCTCCAAGTGTTCATCATCTAACCCTAAGAAAATAGTTACATCATCCAGATATATAACCACAAACCTGTCACCAACAAAGGCTATGTCCATGGCCCTCTCAAATGTTGAACCTATGTTCGTCATGCCAAATGGAATCCTTGCATACATGAAGGTGCCCCAGGGTGTCATGAAAGCAGTCTTCTTCTGATATTTTTTTTCTACTGCTACCTGATTATACCCAGAAATTTCGTCAACCATAGAGAACCTGTAAGCTCCTTTCACCTTCTATAAGACATAAAACATTTTCGATAAAGGATAATTATCTTTTAGAGATGCTCTATTCAAATTCCTGAAGTCTACACACAATCTAATCTCTCCATTCTTCTTTCTTACAAGAACAGGATTAGAAACCGAGTCTGAATATCTGAGAGGGACTATCATTTTCGCCTGCAACAATTTTGTTACTTATTTTTCGATTGGAGCTAGCAACAATGGATTGATCTGTCAGAGCTTCTATATGTGTGGTTTGATTCCTTCTTTCAATGGGATCTTATGATGAATTATTCTTTTGTCATATGTTTTCAGGTCTTCATATGACCAGGAAAACACATCCATATATTTCTTAAAAATATCAATGTATCTTTCTTTATAGTTTTTGGGAAGACCTTTGAAGAATTTTACTATTTTTGGTTCCTGCTGAGTTCCTAAATTACAATCTTCCATCTCTTCTTCTTGACGTGTTTTCTTTGAATCAACATCAACATCATTATAATCAAATAATATTTCGAGGGGAACCAACCGTTTAGGGAGCACATTATCTTCCAATTGGATAATATTTTGTTCACCTATCGACTGCTTAAGGTTTCTTATTTCGGCTTTCTTCTCTATTTTTTCTTCCTCTTAGTCTATCTCAGCATATTAAAGGTTTCCAATCATTGTCAAGAACTGATTTATCAGTTCATCATATTCAAACACCTGCCAATGTTTCACATTTTCAGGGATATAAGGTTTATGTCTAATTTCAATTTCATACCTTAGCCTTGGATTTATTGGAGGTTTGAAGGTGCTGGCTGCAACTGCTAAAGAATTGGACAATCTATTCTCCTCCCTCGGAATATACTAAAGATTGAAGGCTTCAAAATAGTTTTCTACCAGATCCTAAACTTCATTCCTATATGATCTTAATCTCGGATGCTTGGTTTGACAATGATTCTTAATCTAAATTATTATCAATTCAGAGTCACCAAAAATTGAAATACATTGAACTCCCATATTTTTAGTAACTTGAAGGCTTGAGATTAAGGCCTCATACTCAACCACATTGTTTGTTGAATAAAATTCCAATTTAAAAGAGAAAGGCATGAGGTTACCTTCTTGTGATATTAGCAAGAATCCAGCACTTGTGCCTTCCTTGGAGTAGGCACTATCAAAGTAGCACTTCCAAATATTCCTTGAGTGTGGCTCATTATTTACAACTATTGAAGAGAGTTTCTTCCCTGTGTCTTCAACAAATTCTGCATCTTCATGTAGCATGAAACAAGAAATATCTTTTGTTTCTTGACTATAAATGGGGGATTTATTGCATCTTTCTTGGAGGTGGTCTTCATAAACCTTTTTTCCCTGTAAAATCTCCTTTCTTCCCCATTAAAAACCGGAATGATAGCATAAGTGAAATATAATTTTAGAAAACCTCCCAATTTTTCTCCCCAAGATCTTGATAGGATCATTCCAAACCTGCCTAGGATGTCATCAACCACTGCATCAATGACTATAGTCTTTACTGGGATTTGTGCCAAAAAAACTGCTACATATTTAATTAACCCAACACATTTCACCCTTTTGGAATCAAATGAATACAGATCTCTATAAGGTTTGGTAATCTGAAAGTTAAGTTCCTTCATAACAAACAATGGCATGAGATTATAGGACGCTCTTGAGTCCAAAATGAAATTATGTGGAGTAAAATCATGAAGCAACAGAGAAATATAGAAGGGTGGAACATAAGGATCTACTTCTTCTACATGAGGACCAAAGGTGACCACTGGCTTTTCTTCTTGTAAGTTCACCGTGTCACTTATATCTTCCACCTATGTGAGATTAATAAATTCTAAAATTTCTTTCTTGTAAGCTAGTATTTTAGCTAATTCTAGAAGAGGTACTTGAATTTTAACCTTCTCCAACTCTTTTTCCAAACTGAAAGCATGAGTTTTATTAACATTATTTTCAAGTTCTTCTTCACTCTTTCTAGAATTTTCCGCTTGTTCGGGTACATGAACAATTCTCTCCAAAATATTAGTGTCAACTAATTTGTTTTGGGAAGATTCACCCTGCTGCACATTTTTTCTATTAAGTGAATTTACAGGTTGTTTCCCATTACTGACCTATTTCACAAGGTCCTTTTGTTGTGGAGTTGCCATTGGAGGAGGAATGGAAAATTTTTTTTCACCTTCATTATCCTGCGCTCTAGATCTCTTTCTAGACCTTAAATCATACTTTTATGTAACTCAACTTGCATGAAATCTGTGAATTTCCTATAGTATTCATCCATTTCATCTTAATCAAAAGATAATTGAACTTCAACATATTCTCCCTCAAAATATTCATTGTCATCCTCTTCTATTGTATACATAGCATATACCTGATCCTCGACCTCCCTTTGGTCATCTTCTACTGGCTCTTTGGGTGCTTCTTCTATATACAATGGTGCTTAAACCTGGTCTTGATATCTTCTTTCCCTCTACAAGATTTGCAGGGGATGTCTTCTGAATTGAGGGTTAAAACCCCCTCAGTTTTTTTGTACTTGTCTTTGGGAGTTTTTATTTTCCAATTTCATCGTAGCTAGCTTATTTTTCAGTTTTTTTGTCACCTTTGTCATATATTCAATTATTATATCCTGTGATGATTCTTCTTTTGCCTTCCCCTTCTCTTGGAATGATTGTTTCCCTTTCCCCTTTCCAGCTGCAGTAATATTATCTTCAATCTCTAAAGCATATATTTATATCTACTCTAGAGTAGGGGATCTCCTTTCTCTAAGTGTAAACTAAAATCGGATTCAAAAGCCCTGACAAAAACCACCTTTGCTCCAAACGGGGGGGGGGGCCTTCATTTCTACAGGCAAAATGTTATACAACTTATTGAATCTTTTGATACAATCCAATATAATTTCATCTGATTTTGTTTTGATTTAATTGAATTCGGTCAGTGAATATACATGATCCCTTTTTTCACCCCATCTCTCAGTGAATCAATTTTCTAGTTCTTCCAATGTATTGATTGAATTATCTAGCAATCCCTTAAACCACTTCCTAGCCTCTCCATCCAAGGATTGAACAAATAGCCTCATTACAACATAAAGATGTTATAAATTCATATTTTCAATAAAATTACAAAACATAGGGAAGTATTGTTCTTCTGTTATTTCATCTTCTATAGTAAAACATGGGAGTAATTTAAGATATTCTTGAGGCATTGCATTCATTAGTTGAGGAAGATTAAGTGGAGAATATCTGTTCAATAAAAAGGCCGGTGCTGCCATGTTTGAACCTTAATTGACTATTCCTTGGTTAGATGCATTCGACGGACCTGCTGTGAAAATGAACGAAGGTGGAGGAAAAACTGATATGGGGATAGGTTGATGGACTATAATAGAGGGACCATCAACTAGATTTTGTCGACCTTGAGTAAAAGTAAAATAAACAGACTCGAAGGAGTGTTCTTCCACCTTAGGTTCTTGAAAATAGAGTGGTGTGAAAGGTGAATATTTTTCCAAGGAAGGAAGTATTTCAAAAATATCTTCAAACAAATGATTACTAGAATGACTGTCAAGAGGAGACAATGTAGTATCAGGTGTTGAAGGAGTTTCAGGTTTCTGAGCCTTTTTAGAAACCAATTTTTTTGAATCTGGCAAAGCAGGGACTATTTTCTATGAGGTATCTAACCTCGTGTGAGGCTTTTTGAAAGCCATGATTTTGAAAATAACAAACATAGCCAAATATTTCCTCTGCACTGAACAGCTAGAGGAAATAATGTGAAAAACCCAGGGAAAATAAATTTTGTTTCTTCGTCCACGGCAATGGCACCAGAAAATGTTGTATCTCAAGAAACCATCCCTTGGATGTGGTAAGGAATCAATGCTTAAGAAAGTTTATAAATGTATGTCAAAATTACAATATCAAATGGCCTCCGTTTAACACCTTAGGAATTTAATTACTTAATACCCTCAATAATCTGATATAATGAAATCCTTCACAATACCATAAACTACTGATGTTTGAATGAAATGAAAAGAATAACTGTAAGGGAAACTCAAAATGATATGCTGAGAAACATAATCTATCACTTCAAATTTTAGAGAAAATTCACGGAGAGAGAGGAAACTCGAAATAATATGTTGTAAACACAGAATCTATTACTTTAAAGTTTCATCAAGATTTTGTGAAGAGAGGGGAAACTCAAAATAATATGTTGTAAAAGAAGAATCTATTACTTTTAAGTTTCAGAGAGAATTTGTGAAGGGAGAAGATATGGAGTGAAGGAGCGCACATTAAGGATTTTTTAACTCTGACTTACAGATATAAAAAGAGACCCACAACTACATTAATTCACTACATTCAAAGAGGAATAAACACAGAGTGAAACTGAAAATACATATCAACATCAACAGGTGTAGGAAAATCGATCTTCTTTCATTAATTTATCAGAAAATTTAGTACCAAATTAACAGTCATCTAAAGGTCAAAAACTCAGAACCCCTTTTGTTTATTTCTATCTACTTAAATACATCCAAATATTTCGTAACTGCAAAGCTTCTTGAAACTACTTCGACTACCTAAACTATTGAAATTACTTATGAAATCATACCAAGAAAACAAATTGAAACTGGGAATATCATTCGTTTTGTGCTGAATCTGATTGTTGCTGATGCATCCTCCCGAAGTGTTGAGGTGTCCTTTCTGGTTATGATGTGATAGCTGCACATTTCTGTAACAACGACTCAGTGCCCGACTTGACCCAACTGTCGTGCTTACAATAAGTGCCACTATATGTTCTTCTACATGACTCTGCCTATGCCTCTGTGTGTGCTAGTAGGGTTCTCTCTTCTCTTCGTCAACTGTCACAAGGCTTGGACTTAAACTATATTCTCCTCACCCTTGGAGAATGAATTGCTTCTCCTTTCTATCGAATTTCGGCGTTTCACCGATTTTACGTTATAATCCTCCTTTCCTCCTCTGATGCGATTTAACATAAGAAATGTCTTACTTCCGGATTTGAAAAACTTTGGAGTTTACTTTGGAAACCACATCGCATCACCCTGCAAATCAAAATTTGTGGATTTTATTATGAAAGACGGGAGGTAAGTGTTAAACTATGCGAAGTGCAACAGTCGAACAATGACGTGGCAAGTAGAGGTGAGACTAATCACAAATTGCAAATTAGCATATTTTTTATGAGAAATAGAAGGTAAGCTCTAAAACTTGCGAAGTGCAAAGGGCAGGGAGAGGGAGGTAACGTGGCATGGATGGGTCCCATGGGTATCACAAATCACAAATCAGCAGATTTATTTTATGAGCGTGGAGTTAAGCATTTAAACTTGTGAAGTGAGAAATGCAGGGAGAGGGAGGTGACGTGGAAAAGAGAGGTGGGCTCGCCTACAGCCCGCAAATCGCAAACTTTAATGCATTCCTTAGCGCTAACACTTTAAACTTGAAAAGTGTGATATGCGGTCGCATCACTTCGAAATATCGCAATTTTAACCATATTTCAAATTTGTAACCTTTATCAAGTGTGATATGCGATACGATCTCCATCGTCCATCTCTCCGTTTCAGTTTTGCACTTTTATCTAGACCGTCTGTTTTTCCCTTTGCACCTCCTCCACAACTCTTAAGTTTCTAAAGGAAATATGCCTTTTCTCTGTGTGTGGGAAATTATTCTGTTCTTCTCCATGGTGTAACCGTCCTAAGCTTATCTGGTGTTCAGTCACACTAGACTCTCTTGAACTTGCGAGCAAGCCCGACCCGACCCTGACTGGTGTGCAATGTTCTGAATGTGCCCCTCGGTTCGGCCTTTGAACTGTTCTACACGTGAATGATCTTGAATCATCCCACCTTCAAATCTCATCATGTAATGTTAATGTACCAACGTATAAGTTAAAATTCTTCTTCGACATACAAAATTTTACATTTTCTAACATATATGCATTTTTTGTGTTTTGAAAAATATTTCAAAGGTAAATGAAAATGAGCCACAACAGGAAAAATGATTGGCATTAGCATGAGAAGGTAGCAATTGATATGTCCATATAACTAAGAGTTTGTTGATTTTGTAGCACCTAATAAGACTTAATTATAACTTGAAGGTAAAAGGTAAAAGAAAGGAATTGGGTGAAAATTCCTTTCGCTATGTTTGGAAACCACAATTCCAAATGAATGAGTACTTTGCATCAATACATGAAATATTATTAACGTTGATTTTGTATGACATTATGTGGATATGTTTTAGGTTCATGAACATGTGTTTGACTAGTTTTTATATTAAGAATGGTATTTGAGATAATAGGTTGAGTTTTAATCTTGTAAAGGCTTGGATAAAGGCATAAGCTAATGTTGTGTGATGCAGGCATAATAGTTAATTTCCATTTGGATAGATTTGTCATGTAATTGGAGTCTCTTGAGAAATGATATAAGTAAATGTTTAGTTTCAAGGCAACATGCTTGGCACAACAAGTTAAGGTTACAGGTATATTTTATATAAATTTATGCACTAATAGTTATGTGTTTATAGCGATATGATGCAAAGAATTGCATGGAAAAAGATACTACCATGAAATATTTATGAAGGTTGTTAAGTCCCTATATTACTATTGTAGTCCCTTATTGTTATTAGTGTATCCCCCTTGTTCTTATTCTTGTACCCCTATAGTCCCCATATTATTATTATTGTGCCATTACATTATTATTGTTAGGTCGGCTAGGATTATATTGTGACCCCATGGACTCCTATATATAGAAAGGAGGTTTTTAAATTTATGTCATCCAATAATTTTTCATTTATTTAATGTAAAGGATGTTTCCCCCTTAAAGTGTCTTATTTATAAAGCGTTGATCTCTATTTTCTTCTATTTTGTGAGTTGGTTTCATAACATTTGGTATCAGAGCTTTGGATTCTAGGGTTTTTCTTCTTCAAATAGGTCATCGTGGAATTTTCACTATAATGTTTTTTTATATGAAGGTTTAGTAGCTAAAAAACAAACCCATTTGCAAAGAAATCCCGACGAGTGTCGTGTAAAAATTTCAGATCTTGGTTAGCAATACTAGGAGATATGATCTATGGAAGTTAGGGTATTTGCAAGCTCCAAAATTTCATCTCAAAACTATGACCTTGGGAAAATTATCATAACTCTCTCTCTCTCTCTGAGAATTGGATTCGAATTTTGTAAAAATTTGAAGAAATTACACATAATTTACTTTCTTGTGTATCAATTTCAGAGCCTAAGGAGGAAACAATGACAGGTGGCATGTGATACAAGTTCGCTCTACTGAACCAATCCATAATTAAGTCATTGTGGGAGATTGGGCATAACTTCCTTGAAGAATCAAAATTAGGTCTAACCTGTGGCATTGGAAAGACGATTCATAGGGCTACTAAAGGAACGAAGATAAAATATTGGGGATCTGAAATTAGAGATATACATCAGTTTCAATATCTAGCTCCTCAAAGGAAAGAAAAAGATGTGTATTTTTTTTTTTAATTTCATATGTCTTGTTTAAAAAATTAGTTTGAAGTGATCCCAAGGGCATATTGAAGCATAGATATTAGTATTGGGCTCTAAAAACCCCCCCTAAAAATAATTCAACACCTATTAAGCCCTCAGAAGTCTCTACTATGACTCATGAATAGGAATAAGTGCAACATGATATATCAAAATTACAACAAAAAGTGCAAGAAATTTTTCTCTCACAACAAGTAACAAAAAATGAAATGGAAACTAAGACGGATGGTTTGAAGAAAGTCGTGGAAGCTAAGATGGATGGTTTGAAGAAAGGCATGGAAGCTAATATGGATGGTTTGAAGAATGGCATGGAAGCTAAGATGAATGTCGTGGAAGCTAAGATGGATGGCATAGAAGGCAACATGGATGGTTCGAAGAAATCCATGGAATCTAAGATGGATGGTTTGAAGAAAGGCGTGGAAGCTAAGATGGATGGTTTGAAGAATGAAATGTAAGCTAAAATGGATGGCGTGGAAGCTAAGATGGATGGTATAGAAGGAAACATGGAATATTTGAATTTTAATAATGACATGGAAGTTTTGAAGGAATGTTTAGCAAAGTTGCTACAATAATAGCTTCCTAATGGAAAAAAGGTAGTAGAGGAAACTCATCATGAAAACAAAAGAAATGTTAATCATGATTTCATAGATCCTAATGCTGGATCTAAGACCCACCATATTCCAAAGAAATATATGAGAAATTTTGATGGCAAGGATCCAATAACTTGGATACTACAAATGGAGTTGTACTTTGAGCTCCATAATACACAAAACACACAAAAGGTACGCATTTCAACTTTAAATTTAGAACAATATCAGTTTGTATGGTATCAAGGGCTTTGCTCTCATAAACCACTAGTCACTTGGTTAATTTTTATGAAGGAAATGATAACACATTATGAGGATACAAAGAGAAAAACCTTCTTTAGCCAATTGATTAATCTCAAACAAAAGGGTTCAATGATGGAGCACATTGAGGACTTCCAAAAACTGAATGTAAGGGTAAATAATATTCCAGAGGAACGTAGGATTGATTTCTTCATAGGGACTCTAAAGGATACCATGCAACATGAGGTTCACCTTTGGGAACCTGATACATTGGAGAAGGCATTCATTTGGCAAGAAAAATTGAAGTTAAAATTATGGCGACAAGGTAGCCTACCACTCACAACTATAAAGATGGAAGTGTTGCTACTCCTAGACTTTCACAACCTAAAAGTTTGACACCACAACAATTGGAAGAAAAAAGAGAAAAATGGCTTCTCTATAGTTGTGATAGCAAATGCACTAAAGGTCATGTGTGCTAAGAAGAAAATACTTTACATAGATTGTCAAGAGGAGGAAGAAAATGAACAAGAAACTTCAAAAGAAGAGGATATACACCAAGAACCAACCCTAGAGGAAGAAGAAATGAATCCGAACATATCCTTTAATGTTATGAAACCAGCTCCAAAAATAGAAGAAAAGAGAGATCAACACCTTAGAAATAAGCCACTTCGAGGGGGAAACCTCCTTTACATTACATAAATGAAAAAATCTTGGATGATTGAAATGAAAAACCCTCCTTTCTATATATAGGATTCCATGGGGTCATAATATAATCCTAGCCGACCTAACAATAATAATGTAAGGGCATAATAATAACAATATGGGGTTATAGGGGTACAACAATAACAATAAGGGGGCTACAATAACAACAATAAGGTACTACACTAGTAATATATGGACCTAACATGCCCCTCCACTTCAAAAAAGGTGTTGTCCTCAAGGCTTGAGTAGCTTTGGATGCTTCTGTATAAAATTCTCATTCTCCCATGTTGAATCTTCAGTGGGTAAGTTATTCCACTTGATTAGATATTCTGAAATTAATCCATTCCATAGTTGTCGAGTTCTTTTTTTCGTGACTGCTTCAGGTTCCAATATGATTTTTCCTTCCTCATCAAGTTTTGACAATATTGTTTGAACTGGAATTTTTTCACCTATAACCTTCTTTAAGCATGAAACATGGAACATTGGATGCACTAGAGAAGAAGCAGGGAGCTCCAATTTGTATGCCATAGTACCAATATTTTGCAACAGCTTGTAAGGACCCTAGTACATTGGTGATAATTTATTATCCTTCTTAGCTTGCTTGAGGGAAATTTGTTTGTATGGTTGTAGCCGTAAAAATACCCAGTATCCTACATAAAAACTTAGCTCATTGCGATGTTGATACGCCTGTTGTTTCATTTGATTTTGTGCCAAATTTAGGTTATCCTTTAAGAGTTGGAGAAATTTTTGTTGATGCTCGATGTGATCTTCCACTTCTTGAACCTTAGAAGTTTCTCTTAAATATGATGTGATGGACGGTGGATGATATCCTAGTAAAGTGCCATAAATGGGGTCATTTTTGCTGCAATATGGAAGGAAGTGTTATACCACCATTCAGCCAGTGGTAACCACTTGAGCCATTGTGTTTGTTTATCAGATACAGAACAACAAAGATATCCTTCCAAATATTTGTTGACTATCTCAGTTTTCCCATCGGATTGAGGATGATAAGATGAGCTATGAGCTAGTTGGGTACCCAAAAAAGAAAATAATTCCATCCAAAAATTCCCAGTAAAAATGGGATCTTTGTTGCATACAATAATATTTTGGTTTCCATGTAGCTTTCTAATTGTTTCCATAAATGTAGTAGCAACTATAATTGCTTTAAATGGATGAGATAATGCAAACAAGTATGCATAATTGGTAATTCTAGCAACTACCACCATGATGACACTCTTCGCTTTAGACTTAGGTAAACCTGTGATAAAATCCATTGAAATATCCTCCAAACATTGACTTTGAATGGATAAAGGCTATAGAAGACCCGGGGTCTTAATTGTCTCAACTTTATTTTTCTGGAAAACCAAACATTCCACCACAAAATTTTGAATATCAGTTTAAGGCCATCCCAAAAGAAAATTTTCTTCACCCTGTGGTAAGATTTTTAAAATCCTGAGTTTCCTCCTAAGGGAGATGTGTGCAAATCCAAAATAATATTTTTTTTAGTTGGGAATTCTTACAAATATATAAGCGATCCTTTTACCATAACGAATCAATTTTCCAACCAAATGTATTATATGTACTAGGATCTTGCTGCAACTTTTGAATGAGTGTCCACACTTCTTCGTCCTTCTTCCTTTCATCCCTTTCTTTGGTTATCCAATTTGGTTGGATAATAGAAATGGCACATAGAAATGTTTCCACCTCTTCATTCTTTCTTTAGAGTGCATCTGCAACAACATTTAGCTTCCCTTTTTTGTAGACGATTTTAGAATCATAACCCAACATCTTTGTGACCCATTTTTTCTGCTCTTCTGAAGATAGTCTTTGTTCCAAAAAGTATTTAAGACTATCATGATCATTTTTTACCATGAAGTGTATTCCCATTAGGTAAGGTCGCCATTTCTTTAGTGCATGTAGTATTGCCAACATTTCCTTCTCATAAATAGCTTTCTGTAAATACTTTCCTTTGATTGGATGACTTTCAAAAGCAATGGGTCTTCCTTCTTGCATTAAAACTGCACCAATTTCATTTCCTGGGGCACCACATTATAAAATAAAGGTTTTGTGAAGTCTGGAGTAGCTAAGACCAGTGATAGGAACATTGCCTCTTTAAGATTCTCAAAGGCCTTAGTTGTTTCAGGAATCCATGAAAATGCATCTTTCTTCAATAATGTTGTTAGAGGTGCTACTATACTCCTATATTTCTTAACAAACTTGCGATAATACCCTGTTAAAACAAGAAATCCTCGAAACTATCTTATGGTTGTGGGGACTTTATATTGCTTAATGGATTTAATTTTGTTAGGGTCTACCTTAACATCCTCATGAGATGCAATATGACCCAAATATTCCACCTCTTATACTCCAAAAAAACATTTGGAGTTTCTTGCATATAATTGTTTCTCTTCCAATAGTTTGAGCACCCTGTCAACATGTTGAACATGATCATTCCAAGAGTTGTTGTAGATTAGTATATCATAAAAAAATACTAACACAAATTTTCTAAGGAGGTGTTTGAAAATGGAATTCATCAACCTTTGAAATGTAGAAGGTGCATTGATAAGGCCAAAAGGCATGACCAAAAATTCATAATGACCCTCATGAGTTCGAAATATTGTTCTTGAAATATCTTCAGTCTTCATTCTAATTTGATGGTATGCTGAACGAAGATACAACTTGGTAAAATAAATTTCTCCATTTAATTCATCCATAATTCATCAATCACATGAATGGGAAATTATCTTTAATAGTGAGCTTATTGAGCTCCCTATAATCTGGACACATGTGCCATAATCCATCCTTATTGTCCACCAATACTACTGGAGAAGAGAAAGAAATTTTTAATAGGTTGAATTATACTAGCCTCTAACATTTCTACAATCATACGTTCAATTTCACTCTTTTGGACATAATGATATCTGTAAGGCCTGATGTTTGGAGGAACACTTCCTAGAATCAAATGAATAGCATGATCATTAAAAAAAATATGTGGGAGTCCTTTGGGAGTTTCAAACACCTTGGAATGATTTTCTAAGTCTATTTGGAGATCTGTAGAAATAGATGATTTTGATGTTGGAACTTCTAGAGAGCATAATTATGAAATTACTCCTCATTGTTCTTTCTTCAGAAGATTTTTCATGAAATTAGAGATTATTATCTTTCTCGGCTTCCCTACGATACCCCTTAATTTAACTTCTTTTCCTTCCAAAAAAAAATTCAAGAAAATTTATTGAAAATTAAAATGTACCATCCCCACAAATTGTAACCATTGTACTCTTAGTGCAACATCAACACCTCCCATTGGAATGGAAAGAATTGGACTATTCAATACATATTCCCCCATGGTTAGCTTAATATTATGGAATTTTCTAGAGAAATTTATAGTTCCTCCATTTGTAAACATCATTTGAAATTGATGTGTTGAGTATAGGAAGCAATTCAATTCCTTGGATACCTTACAAAAAAAAAAATTATGGGTACTACCCGAATCAATCAACAATATTACATTTTTCTTCTTGATATGTCCTTCTATCTTGAGAGTTAGAGGAGTGGTAATTCCTACCAATGCATTACATGATATGGTCGGACTGATTTCTTCTCTCTCTAGGGTTGGTTCCTGGTGTATATCCTCTTCTTTTGAAGTTTCTTGTTCATTTTATTCCTCCTATTCACAATCTATGTAAATAATTTCTTCTCATCACACTTATGACCTTTAGTGTATTTGCTATCACAACTGTAGCAAAGCCCTTTTTCTCTTCTTTTTTCCAAATTTTTTGGTGTCAACCTTGTAGGTTGTGGAAGTCTAGGAGTAGCAACACTTTCATCTTTATAGATGTGAGTGTAGGCTTCCTTGTCGCCATAATTTTACTTTCAATTTTTCTTGCCACCCTAAATTCCTTCTCCAATGAATCAGGTTCCCAAATATGAACCTCATGTTGGATGTAATGGTTTAAAGTACCTATGAATACATCAATCCTGTGTTCCTTCGGAATATCAGTTACCCTTATATTAAATTTTTGAAAGTCCTCAATGTGCTCCACCACCGAACCCTTTTGTTTGAGATTTATAAATTGTCTAAAGAAGGTGTTGCTGTTTGTATCCTCATAATGGGCTATCATTTCCTCTGTAAAAATTGACCAAGTGAATTTTTTTACGGGAGCAAAGCCATCGATACCATACAAATATATTTTGGTCTATATATAAAGTTTCAATTCGTACCTTTTGTGTGTTTTGTACGTTATTGAGATCAAAATATTTCTCCATCTGTAGTATCCATGTTACAGGATCCTTGCCATCAAACATCCTTATATTGATCTTTGGAATATGGTGGGTTTTCAATTCAACATTAGAGTTTATGAAATCACGATTAACATTTATTTTGTTCTCATCATTAGTTTCCTCTACTATATTTTTTCCATTAGGAATCATTTCTTGTATCAATTTTGTCAAACCTTCCATGTCTTATTTTATATCATTCTTCATGTCTTCCATGTTGTCTTTCATTTTTTCTTCTATACCATCAATCTTAGCTTACATGTATTCCATGCCATTCTTCAAACCATCCATCTTAGCTTCCATGCCTTTCTTAAAACCATCCATATTATCTTCCATGCCCTTCTTCAAACCATCCATCTTAGCTTCCACGCCTTTCTTCAAAACTTCCATTTCATTTTTTGTTTCTCTTTGTGAGAGAGAAATTTGGTGCACTTGCTCTTTTAACTTTGATATATCATGTTGCACTTTTTCATCTTCATGAGTCATAATAGATTATTCAGAGGGCTTAATGGGTGGTGAATTCTTTTTAGGGGGGAATTTTAGAACCCAATACTAACATCTATGCTTCAATATGCCCTTGTAATCCCTTCAAACTATTTTTTCAAACAAGACTTATGCAATTTGAAAAAAAACATACACATTCTTTTCTTTCTTTTGAGGAGCTCTATATTGAAACTGAATTATCTCTGTGATTTCGGATCTTTAATATCTAAAATTTGGTCTTGTAGTAGCCCACTGAATCTTCTTTTGAATTCCACAGGTTTGATCTAATTTGGATCCTTCAAGGAAACATTATGCCCAATCTGCCACAATGACCTAATTATGGATTGGTCCAGTAGAACACACTTGTACGACATGGAACACATCATTGTTTCCTCCTTCGGCTCTGAAATTGATACACACTAAACCAAATTTTGTTTACTTTTGGCCACTTTTTACAGAGTTCCAAACTGATTCTTAGTGAGAGTATTATGAAAAGTTACCCAAGGTCACCTCTTTTAGATGAAATTCGAGACCTGGAAAAACCCTAACTTTCACAAATCATATCTCCATAAATATTGCGAACCAATACTTGAAATGTTTACACGAATTTCTTCAGGATATTGGCTTCGTGTGGTAATAATTTCAGTTTCTGACCCTTCGTAGAAAAAAAGTTATAGAGAAAATTCCACGATGACCTGTTTAGAGCAGCAAAACCCTAGAATCCAAAGCTTTGATACCAAATGTTATGAAACTAGCTCCAAAAATAGAAGAAAAGAGAGATCAACACCTTAGAAATAAGCCACTTCAATGGGGAAACCTCCTTTACATTACATAAATGAATAATTCTTGGATGATAAATGACAAAACCTCCTTTCTATATATAAGAGTCCATAGGGTCACAATATAATCATAGCCAACGTAACAATAATAATGTAAGGGCACAATAATAAAAATATGGGGGTTATAGGGGTACAACATGTTAGGATATTCCAACACATATGAAATAATTAAGAATAACTTAGTATAGTGTAGAGTTAGGTAAAGTGTGTTTCTTTACCATGTACATTTGTAACATATAATCCGATGGTCACGATTTGTAGTGATCCGACGGTTATCTCTCTCCTCGGTATTAACGACAGTTGATTCGTGGCTTAACACCCGATTTGTACATGATCTCTATTTAAAGAGCATGGGGGGTCATTTTTCCGGTAACCGTTTATGAGAGAAACATATGTAACTTTTCTTTTTATATTAATAAATTACCTGGAGTGGCTGCGTTGGCATAGGCCGTGGACTGTTTCCCTCCTTGAAGGTTTTAACCATGTGATTATACTGGTGTACTGATTTGTGATATGCTTGTGAGCGGTGAACTTTGGTTCTTGATCTACGGAAATTACCCTGTAAATTCCTACATGGTATCAGAGCTATTTTGAGGGCCGGATCCGTTGTTGATCAAAATCCGAAGTCGGTTTGACTGCATGAGAATGCTGTTTTGTAGATAAAATATTTATGAAATTTTTTAGGCTTGGAGAACTTATTTGTTGTGTTCGGAGTGTCTGTTACAATGAGGAACACCTTTCATTTCATGCGAAAAGGTTTTCGACTACCCAAGGTATGATAGTTTAGATTTGGAGGTATAAAGCGTATGTTTTGCAGTTATATTTGTTAATAGTTCTGCTTATTTCGGTTTCCTCTATTTATTTTCATTTTTTAGGTTTTATTTATTTGCTGGATCTACACCCTCTTCTCTATGTATTCTCTTTACTATGCGCTGCATGCGATCTCGGCAAATTAGAAACAAGAAAATGGAATTTTTTTGCTACGTATGCTCTTTCCCCGCTTCTTTCTGCGATCTTGGGAAACCATAAATACTGAAAAAATTGATAGTTGACGGTAAGGCTAACCGAAAATGTAACATTCTGCTGCAAGGGTTGTAATTTTTTTTTTTTTTTTGCTCAGTTTTTGTGTTTTTTTGTGCAGGAAAAGGCACACACAAAAAAATATTTAAAAAAAGGAAAAAAAAATACCTTCCTCCTTTCAAACAATAACAAAATCCTTTTACTATCTCAGTTGGTGAGGAGTTAGTTTATGAGAATAGAGGTCTTGGGTTCAAATATCTTTCTCAAACTTCTTTTTGTAAAATTTTTTTGTTAAAGGGGTGGGATTTTTTTTTAAAGTTGAACTTCATCACCAGATTTCAAAACGTTCCCGTAACTATTCGGCATCTACAACTCAGTTTTTTTCAAAAGGCATAATTTCTTCATCTAGAAGCCGTTTCTTGAGCTGTTTTTTTAAACAACCTAATTTTTCAAGATCTTTCCATTGGAGTAGTTTGTTTCAGCTTTTTATCAGCTTCATTTAAAAAAAAAAATGGAAAGTGCATGCCCGATTATTCTTAACAGCACCATTTATTTCCAATGGCTACCTCACATGGTAGACATACTTAGAATAAAGGGCATTATAGAATAGCCGCAAGAGTAGAAAATAAACCTTCTGATGATGATAAGGTCGCTAAATGGGAAAATAAACAAGATCAAGCAAGAGGGTTGATAGGAATGTCCATTGCTCAAGATCTTTGATTTCATATCCTTGACATTGACAATCATCATGAAGCCTTGGATAACCTAAATACTGTCTTTGGCATTCAAAATGAAATCAAGGCCCACCAACTTGAAAATGAGTTTCTTACTTTGGACCCCAATAATTTCTCCTCTATTGAAGATTTTTGGTACAAATTCAAGACCCTTAGAATTCTTTTAGAAGGGTGTAAAGTAAAAAAGGAAGATGGTAGCCTCATCTATTGCATTCTTGCTAAGATTGGCCTTGCATACTCTGTATTTGTTTCCGCCTTCCATTCCACTAGAGAAGCCATCATCTCTTCACGAAGCACCTACAAGAATCCCTATTTTGATTCCTTTTGTGATTCTTTAATAAGAGAACAAGAAAAACTCTTTCACCTTGGTCTTATCACTTCTAGAAACGATTCTAAGAAAGACTTAGTAGCCCAACAACAATCATATCAAAAGAATCCCAAGAAGTAGTATCCTAAAAAGTATGGTCCTAAACAAAACAAGGGTCCTAAGATATTTCAGCGACAAACTAAAAAATCAAATCACCAAAATGATAAAGCAAATAAAAACAAAGGGAATAAGACCGATATACATTGCAATTTTTGTAATCATGATGGCCATATAGAGTCCAAATGTTTTAAGAAGATGGAAGCCTTAGAAGCAACAATGAAGAAGAACAACATCAATTTGGAGCACTCTTCACCTTCATCTTCAGTAATGGCACTTTCTGCTTGTGGTTGTCAATCATCAAAATTTGGTTATGAATTAAATGTATCTTTCTCTTCTCCTTCCCATGAGTGGCTCATTGATTTTGGAGCTTCTTACCACATGGAAAAAAACAAAGCCATGTTTTCTTCTTTAAATGATTGTAACACCAAACATATTTATGTTGGTGATGATAGATCTCTTAGTGTTGTAGGATCTCAAACCATTCATCTCGATAATGGTTAGTTTAATGATGTACTATGTGTTCCTACCTTGTCATGCAACCTTCTCTCTGTTTATCAGATAACTCATTCAGGTGAAGGGAAAATAGTAGAATTCTCACCTCATGATGTCGTAATCAAGGACCTCAAAGATCCTAAACATATTTTAACTACTGGCATTGCTGATGATTCCACAAGGTTGTATAAGTTTGACAACTTTGGGTCATTCAGTCTTCTCTCTGTTTTTGTTGCTCATAATGATGAAGTGAGCAAACTTTGGCATGAGCGATTTGGTCACTTAAACTATCGCTCTCTTCAAACTCTATGTAAGGAAAATATGGTGACAGGTCTTCCTATGGTATCTTTCTGAGATGGTGTTTGCTCCGGATATGTACTCAGAAAACATCATCAGGATAGTTTTGACAAATGTGCCTCTTGGCACTCTTCAGCCCCTTTGCAGCGTGTGCACGGTGATTTATGTGGTCCACTTCCTATTGTTTCTTTCTCTGGTTGCAAGTACTTCTTAACTTTCATTCATGATTTTTCCAGACGCACTTGGGTATACTTCTTAAAACTCAAGAGTGAATTTTTTAACATGTTCTTGGCCTTTAAGGCCTTTGCTGAAAAATAATCTGGACATCAAATTCTTAAGTTAAGATCAGACAATAGAGGAGAATATGTTAACAAAAAATTTATGAAATTTTGCATTGAGCATGGCATTCAATTGCAACATACTGTTCTATATACTCCACAACAAAATGGTGTAGCTGAAAGGAAGAATCACACCTTAAAAGAAATGGCTAATTGTATGCTTCAATCTAAAGGACTTGGCCTCAATTTTTGGGCAGAAGCCATTAACTATGCAAATTACATAGTAAATCGCACTCCTACTAAGGTTTTAAAGAATATAACTCTAGAAGAAGCTTGGAGCTCAATCAAACCAGATGTAATTCACTTTCATGTTTCTGGAAGTGATGCTTGGGCCCATAGTCCAGATGCAAAACATAAAGCCTTAGAACTTAAGAGTGAAAAATGATTTTTTGTTGGATATTCTGAAGATGTCAAAGTATATAGACTTCTTCAACCAAAATACAAAAATATAATAATTAGAAGAGATGTAAAATTTGATGAAAATATATTGGCCTGCGAGTCTAGTTCAGCAGGTGTGCCACCTTTGGCCTCCGAGCCTGATTTGGCATATGTGCCACCTCTCTCTCTCTATTCTATTTTTAATAGCATTCCTTCTAGTTCATATGATGAAAACGCGGATGAAAATCCTCCTCCTCCTCTTGAAATTGTTCCTTTTACTCCACCTCTTCCAAGATGGGTCCGCTCTACTCAGGATGCAGTAGGTTCTCTTGCAGGTGACATTGCCGATCGACGATGTACACGTTCTCAGTTTGAAAGAGCCTCTTCCTTATTGGCTCAAGTTCTAGAAAAAATTGATCCAGAAAACTTTGAAGAAGCCTCCGGTCATCCAGATTGGGATGAAGCTATGAATGAAGAGTATTGTTCCTTATTGGAAAACGATACTTGGGATCTTGTTCCTCTTCCAAAAGGAAGAAAACTTGTCAGATGCAGATGGGTTTACAAAACCAAGTTTGGACCAGATGGAAAAGTGGATAGACATAAAGCTCGTCTTGTTGCTAAAGGATTTTCACAAGTTGAAGGCATTGACTATACTGAAACCTTCTCCCCTGTTGCCAAAATGAATCCTATCTGCCTTGTTCTTTCCCTTGCTGCCTCCTTTAAATGGGAAGTCCATTAGATGGATGTTAAATCTGTCTTCTTACATGGAGATTTACTGAAGAAATCTACATGGAAAAACCCCCTAGCTTTATCCAAAATTACTCTAGCCTTGTTTGTCGCCTTAGGAAGTCTTTCTCATGGAAAATATTAGGGGCTAATATTCGCAAGTTGGCTAATTTTCCATGATTTTTCCAAAAAAAAGATTCACTAATTTCCATTTTTTTATAAAAATGATTCGCCCAAATTTTACAATATAAAATTATTTTACGTTAAAAATTTCCAACATTATATAGAGAGTATATATAATATCATTATAAATTTGAATAGTTTTACAGATACATGAATAAACATTTTATAGTTTACATATTAGGGACTAGTGAGATTCACCAATTTTTTAAACTTGAAGATAAATTTCCATCCTTAAAATTTTCCCCGGTCTCTCTATGGTTCAAACAAGCTCCTCGGGCTTGGTATGCCAAAATGGATAGATTTCTATTAGATAATGGCTTTTCTAGGTGTCATTCTGACAACACTGTCTACACCAAGAAAGTGGGTAAGTCCTTCACCATCCTTCCTCTTTATGTTGATGATGTTATCCTTACTTGTAGTGATCCAAACCATATAAACTATGTGAAGTCTAGCCTCAATTTTTTTTTTGAAATGACAGACTTAGAAAATTGCATTATTTCCTTTGTCTTCAAGTCTTGCAATCCAAGGAAGGAATTACCCTTTCTCAGTCCAAGTATGCCTGTGATTTTCTACACCACTTTCACATGGAAAACTGTAAGCCAACCCCTTCTCCCTTTCAGTTTGGAGAAGATTTCAGTCACTTGTACTACCCCTGAGGTTGATGCTACCTTATATCATCAACTTGTTGGTAAATTTTTTTATCTAACCCATACCCGTCCTAACCTTTCCTTTGTCGTTGGTCTTGTCGCTCGGTTTATGCACCAACCTCATGAAAGTCACTAGAAAGAAGCTAAAAGAATACTTCTATATATTTGAGGTAGAGTTCAGTTCGAGATTCATTACAGTGCAGGAGCATCTCCATTGTTGATTGGTTTCACTGATTCTGATTGGGCTGGTGAACTTGATGATCGAAAGTCTACTGCATGATATGTGTTCACTCTTGGTTCAGGACCTATTACATGGTCTTGTAAGAAACAAAGTGACATCTCTCTTTCTTTAGCAGAAGCAGAGTATCTTGGTGCAGTTGAACCCAACAAGGAAGCCATGTGGCTTTGTCAGATCCTTTCTGAATTTGGTCTCCATTAGCAGCATCCAACTACACTTTGGTTTGATAATCAGAGTGCCATTCAACTATGTAAAGATCCAGTTCAACATCAACATATGAAACACATTGAACTCCACATACACTTCATCAGAAATCTCATTCATGATCATGTTCTTGAAGTGCAGTACTATCGAACCAATGATCAAGTAGCCGATATCCTTACAAAGGCTCTCACAAAAGTGAAGTTTACCAAATTCCTACACAACAATAATAATAAGGGAGCTACACTAACAACAATAAGGGACTATACTAGTAATATAAGGACCTAACATGTAATGCAATGGCAAGAATTACTAGTCCTCAAACTCTCGATATAGAAGGACATATCAAGAAGTAAAATGTAATAGTGCTTATTGATTAGGGTAGTACCATAATTTTATTCATTGTAAGGTAGCCAAGCAATTGAATTGCTTCCTATACCCAGCGCCAAAGTGTCAAGTGATAATGGCAGATGGAGGAACTATAAATTTCTCTATAAAGTGCCATAATATCAAACTAACTATGGGGGAATATTTATTAAATAGTCCAATGATTTCCATTCCAATGGGCAGTGCTAATGTTGTACTAGGATTACAATGGTTACAATATTTGGGGATGATAGCTTTTAATTTTTAAGAAATTTTCTTGAGTTTTTTTAGAAGGAAACAAAATTGAATTACAGGGTATAGTAGGAAAGTTGGGAAAGATAATAAGCTCTAATGTCATGACAAATATTTTGAATAAATAACAATGAGGCGTCGTTGCACAATTATGCTCACTAGAAGTTCCAACATCAAAATCATGTATTTCTCCATATATCCAAAAATTCTTGGACAATCATTCCAAGGTGTTTGAAACTCCTAAAGGAATCCCACCTATTTTTTATCATGATCATATTATTCATTTGATTCCAGGAAGTGTTACTCCAAACGTCAGGCCCTATAGATATCCTTATGCCCAAAAGAGTGAGATTGAATGTATGATTGCAGAAATACTAGAGGCTGGTATAATTCAACCTAGTCAAAGTTCTTTCTCTTCTCCAGTAGTATTGGTGCACAAGAAGGATGGATCATGGCGCATGTGTTCGGATTATAGGGAGCTCAATAAGCTCACTATTAAAGATAAATTTCCCATTCATGTGATTAATGAATTACATGAAGCAATTTATTTCACCAACTTGGATCTTCATTCCAAAAACAACATTTCAAACTCATGTGGGGTACGTTGGGAAAAAATGCGTGAATCGAGTATTCTACAGCATATTCAAACTTTTTTACTTTTTCACTCTCTAAAACCCATACGCTACTTTGTCTGAGCCAACTAGCGTATGCACGCTGATATCCTTCATAAAACTCGCGTATAACCAAAGATCTAATTATGCCATTAGTTCTTCACTTATATCATTCCATCATTCATTTAATAGATGTTCTATAAACGAGTAAACATGTGCGCATGAAAGAACGAATAAACCATCACACAAAGCATCACACATGAACACCAGGATTTTTAGGTGGAAACCCAAGTCGGGAGAAAAACCACCGCTGCAGCTTTGCTCGACCTTCAATATTTTATTATTATAGAGAAAACATCTTACAACATATGTGCCGGTGCAGACTCTACACAGCACGTCGGGCACCCACCGCGTTCGTTTATGACCTCTCCCGAGAAGGGAGCTCCAACCCCCGACTCGTTTACCGCCCTCTCTTGGAAGGGAGCCACGACCCCCTTCTCTCGTTTACCGACCTCACCCGGAAGGGAGCTACGACCCCGATCTCGCTTTTACCGGCCCTCACACTGGAAGGGAGCTACGACCCCCGACCGAAGGCTACAACCCTCGCCACCCCTATGGACCGGGTTTCATCAATTTTTGCTAATCGGATCCAAAGCTTCCTTTAGGACACCACTTGCGGGCCACGTTTCATCATATATTTTCAGACTGGGACCCACTCCATACTTTTAAGCACGGTCAACCATGAAATAGATACATATAACTCCCGAGACGGATATCGAAAACCAGCAGTGAACATATCGGACATTTCTTACCACGTGACTCGACCAGAACCCTAGTTTGCATACGCGCTTTCCCTTTCACACGATGTCGCGTATATACGCGCTTCCGTCCACATCAACCAGTGTGATACATGCGCGTACAAACTTCACTCAGCGCATACGCGCTTTTTCTTCGAGCGAAGCCGCGTATATACACGCTTCCTCTGCCGCGCTAACTAGCGTATGGATCTTCAACCATTACAGCTACATACTTCTTTCCGATCAGATATTCGGTTCGATTCAACCCTTTACTCGGACGGATGTTCGCCTCATCACGAATCTAATCACTCATAAACGGATCTAGTAGATACAACACATTTCGGATCTAGATATCCTCGCTTTCATCATTTCTTCATAGGTGCATCATAGATTCGGATCTATCATCAAACCATTACCCTTTCCATACATACATACTTCCATGAGAAGTATTCATTCAAGCTCGGACATCTTGCACCCACACTCATGATTTGCATAATGAATTTCATCTCTTTATATAGGTTTATCCTTTTTCAATACCATGAGCCCCTTTTTCAATACCATGAGCCAAAACAATACCATGAGCCCAAACTACATTACTTCCGATGGTATTCTTGGACGGGGTCAATTAGGCGGATCATTACCCAATACAATGGGTCAATACCATGGTGGTTACCCATGGTTTTTCACTTTTGAGCGCTTTTGCCCATACGCGACTTGGCACGTTCTTTCCGCGTACATACGCGACTTCCCCTAGACGTGATCCGCGTATGCCTTGAGACATACTCTTTTTAGCACATGCTGACTTTTTTCTCTTCAATCGCCTTCTGTACACACTGTAGATACATCATATTTAGCTCATCAAGAACATATTCTATCAAGCACAACTTCATCAAGTAAGTTGTCATCATCTTCATCAAATGGGTTGTCATTTAAGGACAACACTCAGCACCATATTGCTAACAAACATCATATCACATCAGAATTACATCATTTACCAAGTTCATCGAGTCAAGAATAACTTCATCAGGTGGTTTGCCATCAAGGACAACACATGTCAACAGTCACATGTCTTCATCTTCATTCGGAGGGTTGCCATCAAGGACAACATTCTGCATCATATTGCCAACAATCTCCCCTTTGGACTTGATGGCAACCACAATGGTGTTTGGTTACCACAACGGATAGGTATATTAAGAATACAATGACACCATGTCACTCTCTCCATTTTTGACACCATTCTTTCTCTTCATTCAAACACCATGTCACTCTCCCCTTTGACATCAAGGGCAAGAGGGCGGATCAAAACCAACATACTCTCCCCCTTTTCTCCTCATGTGGAAGAAGCATTCTGCTGCATCTGTTACACATCGAAGTGACCAAGCTCCCCACCGAGTTCATGTTGAATCTTCAAACATATTTTCCAATGGAGTACATGACTCTATGAATTTCATATCACCAATGACTCATACTTACATCAAATATCCAACCAAGTGGATTTACATATGAGACTCAACTACCCAACCAAGTGGGTTTTATAAAATTGACCTTCTGCCTACCCAACCAAGTGGGTTTACAAAAATTTGACTCGGCTACCCAACCAAGTGGGTTTACGATTTGACTCAACTACCCAACCAAGTGGGTTTACAAAATTTGACAAGTCCTTTACATGACTAATATTTAGAATTTTACATCATAGGTCTCAACATGACCTTTTCATCAAAATACAAATATGACTTTTCATAACCAACACCTAGAAAGTCCTCAAGAAAGAGAACATTTTTTCAGGAATCAACATAATGCCAACAATGCATTATACTCGGTAACGCTAATGATCCATATGAATGCTGTGCATCCAACATCCTTTCCATATGACTAAGGCTCCCCCTTAGTTTGTGCATCTCGAACACTTTTCACCAAAAAAATCATCAAGGCATTTTTATCAAAACATGAGAAATAGAATTATGAGAACTGGAACACCACTCCGATATACCAAACGATGATCGGAGATACCAATCAAGACCTTCAATGTTTCGTGATGAAGAGAGCCGACTCCAACCAAAAAATGTCGACGAATCGGACATACGTGTTTTTACGTGCGGTAGAACTCGCGTATATACGCGACTCGTGTTTCATTAAACCCGCGTATCCAATGCTATCTTCTATATTTCAACCAGATCTGATCCTTTGTGAGAAAAAGACAGGTGTTCGACTTCTCTTTACGAGATATTTTGAATGCTTCCTTGGACTATAGATAGATAGAACACCGTAGTTGTGTCTTTCAAGCGTCATCCAACGGTCGTAGCATAAGCCCATTAGGAACCAACCCTTCGGATTCTTTGTAGCATCAATACAATCTTTCCAAGAGAGATTATCATGCAGAGCAACATCTTCAACAAGTGTCAAGCAATCATCCATCCGGTCCAATATCATCAAGATCATGAAGTAACATATGTGAGGCAAACGATCTCAACCATAGTAACAAATTCTGCATGATCTATTCTTATTTCACGAATGAAACGACATCCAACTCATCCATTTGTGAGCACAAAAGATATTTATTAGCAACCGTGGCTCAAAATCTCATCATAATAAACCAAGTACCAAGTCATCATCATTTGAGCATGAGTATCACCAAACCAAAGAATAAGCAATCATATTGCCAACAATGCAATCATTAGTATTCAACCTCTGCTACTCCCCCTGGACCAGTGCTCCTTCTTGTGCAACTCCGAAAACGTTCATCCGCAAGTCATCGACAACAATCTCTTCATGGGCTGCCCTTATCTCCGAAATATAGGACTTTCATCTCGGCAGAATGAATACTCTTCATCAACAACCAAAGCAGGACTTATCCATAAACTTCATCATAAGACATCAAGTATCATATCATCATCATTTAGAGCTGATAAATTAAGATGATACAGAGTCAAAACTATAGTTATTATCGATCCGACTGATGCTCCCCCTGGACCTCTCGCTCCCAGGATCTTCAGCTATCGCGATAAATTCTCTTATCATCAATGCATACGCAGCTGTGTCTACCGGAACTCGCGTGTATACGCGACACTGTTTCATAGAACCCGCGTATGGAAAGTGAAATATAGAAAATTTCACACCTTCATCTCCTCCCCGCAATTTTACCTTCGTCTCGGGTCTTTTTCTTCACACCGGATGCACTCTGTCGAAATACATATAACCGCGTAATAATCAAATCAACCATGAGAGACATCATACATTGCTCCCCCCGTGACGATACATTACTAAATCCGATAATGTACCCCCACATCATTCCTGCGACCAATGAGAAGTAAGCTTCGAAGCGGATGACCGCAATAGGGTCGAAATTCCCTACTGTTTTCGATCGGTCCTCCATCCTTTTCCGATTTGTTTGAACTTTCTATTTGTGTGCTGAAAATTGTCCACTTTCTCGAATCCGTTCAACTCTGCATTCCTTTTCTACATGTCCATACTTGTTACAAGAATAACATCTCATGTGTCCGGAGAAATAAGCATAAGAATCATAATGAGTATTTCTAATCTTTCTCCTTTTGCAATCAAGCGCTTTATGTCCATACATGTTACATGAGAAACAATATCCCCGAAGAAACTAGAGTACCTTTACAGGTAGAACCCGTTTGTTTGTGGTTGAAATGATCCCGCTCTCGCAATTTGCCGCAACATGCCCATAATTATGACATTTAAAACATTCAACGTTCTTGAATGAATTCCTTGAGAATTCATGATTGTTGGTCGATCTTTTATTTCTTTCAACACTTCGAGGTTTTGCATTGACATCCTCCTCGAATTTTTAGCACTTCCTTGTGAGCTAGATTCACCTTTAACAGCTTTCATGGAAACCAAGACCAAGTTTGATAGCGGAGACCTTTGATTACTTAGAATATTGTCCAAAGTGTTAGTACTATCTTGAAACCTCAAAATTTTAACCTTTTCTTCTAATTTACCTTTGAGAATGTTTACCTCAACCTCCAAAGCTTGACATTGCTTTGTCATGCTTTCTTCTTTCCTTCTTCCATCTTCTACTTGATCCTTCGTATTTAGAATCTCTTCTTTCAACCAATTTTTCGTTTTCTTCACATGTTTGTTCTAGCTCTTCATTCTTCTTATTTGATTTTTCCGCATCTTCTTTGAGAGATATGATTTCTACTTCAAGGCCTTCCTTTTCAAATGATTGTAGAGGTTCCTCATTTTTCTTACTTGATGCTTCTAGATGCGCTTGGTGTAGAGATGATTGCGGCTTCAAGTCCTTCATTCTTCTTGCTTGATTTTTCAAGATCTCGCTTCTAGTTCTTTAATTCAATTGGATGCATAAGTATGAAACCTTTGATACTTTTCCACTCGTCCATTCAACATTTCTATTTGATCTTTCATTTGAGAGGTCATCTCTTTGTAAATAGAATCTTTCGTATCAATTTCCTTTTGTTGTTCTTCAACTTTGATCTTGATAGCTTCCACAACTTTACTATCTTCACTATTGTTTGCACAAAGAAGAGTATTACAAGTGGCCTTCTTCTTTTCCTTCTTTGCCATGAGTATTTGTAGAGCTTTGTCGGAAACACTGGATCCATACTTTGTCACTTTCACTATCATAATCTTTGCATATGCAATTAAGCAAGAGACAAGAACAACGATTAATACCCGGTTCATCTTCTTCAATTTTTTCTATACATGATTTACGAGGTATCTCCTTGTTTCGAGTAGGCTTCTTCTTTTGCTTCTTTGCCATGAGCACTTTCGGATCATGGTCGAATCTTCTTCATCTTCACCGGACACTTCATCATCATCTTCTTTTGCATAATAGCTCTTTCTCTTTTCAAATTGTTTCTTTACCATGCTTTTCTCTATAAGGACATTTAGCGACATAGTGACCAACTTTTTCCACACTCAAAACATTTGAAGGGAAGCTTACCTTTGAATCTTCCAGGTACCTAGTTGGAGCTTTCTCATGAAATTCGCTTCTTCTTCATCGGATATATAGCTGGATTCTTTGACAACTTCCTTTTCCTTTCCTTTTGTAGATGCCTTAAAAGTAGCTTCTCTTATTTGAGAAGGACCTCCTTGTCTCATTTCAAAAGCGACTGTAGTACCATGTAATTGAACAATAGTAAGCATTTGCGGATCTTGCCTTTCTTCAATAGGGTCTGAAACTTTAGAGTCAAATTTTGAAGTCAAGGATCTTAAGACCTTTTCCACCGTAGTAGTATCGACTATGGTTTCACCCAAATTTCTCATCCGATTTACAATATCATCCGGACACAAAGAAAGAAACTGGCAACATTTTCATCACTATGCATCTTCAAATTTTCATATTCGATTCTAAGAGTTTCGAGTTTTGCATTTTTTACCTTTGTATCTCCTTCATAGCTTAGAATGATTTTGTCCCATATCTCTTTTTCGTTTGAATGTAGCCGCATCACTTTAGCAGATTTTGATTCGTGCATATGCTTCCTAATAGGACATTCACCGCTTTGGCATTGATTTCATACTTCTTTCTTTCGAGTGACATCGTAGGTAGAATACTTGCTCGAGTATTGATAACCTTCTTCCACGATTGCCCATACATCTCGCACCAAGACTTTGTAGATATGCTTTTGTGCGTACCTTCGCGAGTATCAGATTGCTTCCATTGAATAGAGGTGGCTTTATAGACATTACTCCTTCTTGACTTCCCATTGCGACGGATCTCCTTCAAGTGATCAAGCTCGAGAAGAACCCTGCTCCGATACCAATTGTTGGGAAAAATATCGAGAGAGAATCGCATTTACAGCATATTCAAACTTTTTCTACTTTTTCACTCTCTAAAACCCATACGCTACTTTCTTTGAAGCCAACTAGCGTATGAACACGGATATCCTTCATAAAACTCACGTATACCTAGAGATCTAATTATGCCATTAGTTCTTCACTTATATCATTCCATCATTCATTTAATAGATGTTCTATAAACGATGAACATGTGCAGTAGAAGAAATGTGACTAAAGCATCACACATGAACACCAAGATTTTTGGGTGGAAACCCAAGTCGGGAGAAAACCACCGCTACGGGCTTGCTCGACCTTCAATATTTTATTATAGAGAAAACATCTTACAACATATGTGTCTGGTGCGGACTCTACCGACACGCGGGCACCCACTGCGCTCGTTTACTCGGCCCTCTCTCCCGGAAGAGAGCTCCAACCCCCCGACTCGTTTACCGGCCCTCTCTTGAAGGGAGCTACGACCCCCTGCTCTTGTTTACCAGACCTCACCGGAAGGGAGCTATGACCCCCGATCTCATTTACCTGACCTCACTGGAAAGGGAGCTACGACCCCACGTCGAAGGCTACAACCCTCGGCACCCCATGGACCACGTTTCATTAATTTTCTACACCGGATCCAAAGATTCCTTTAGGACACCACTTGCGAGCCACGTTTCATCATATTTTCGCACGGACCCACTCCATAATTTTTAAGCACGAGTCAACCATGAAACAGATACATATAACTCACTAACGGATATCAGAAAACCAGCAGAACAGATTAGACATTTCTTATCACGTACTTCAGAAACCCTGGTTTGCATACACGCTTTCCTTTCACCGATGTCGCGTATATACGCGCTTCCGAGTCCACATCAACCAGGCGTATACATCCGTACAAACTTCACTCGCGCATACGCGCTTTTTCTTCGTGCCGAAGCCGCGTATATACGCGCTTCCTGCGGATAACTAGCGTGTGGATCTTCAACCACTACGGAGATACATACTTCTTCGATCGATATTCGGTTCAGATTCAACCCTTTACTTCGCGACGGATGTTCGCCTCATCACGGATCTAATCACTCCATAAACAAATCTAGTAGATACAAATACATTTCGGATCTAGATATCCCGCTTCATCATTTCTTCATAGGTGCATCATAGATTCGGATCTATCATCAAACCACTACCCTTTCAATACGGACATACTTCACGGTGAGAAGTATTCATTCAAGCTCCGACATCCCTGCACCCACACTCCTGATTTGCATAATGAATTTCATCTCTTTATATAGGTTTATCCTTTTTCAATACCATGAGCCCCTTTTTCAATACCATGAGCCAAAACAATACCATGAGCCCAAAACTACATTACTTCCGATGGTATTCTTGGACGGGGTCAATTAGGCGGATCATTACCCAATACAATGGGTCGATACCATGGTGGTTACCCATGGTTTTGCACTTTTTGAGCGCTTTGCCCATACGCGACTTGGCACGTTCTTTCCCTCGCGTGCATACGCGACTTTCCTAGACGTGATCCGCGTATGCCTTGAGACATACTCTTTTTTAGCACATGTCGACTTTCTCTTCACTCGCCATACGTATTACTATCGTAGATACATCATATTTAGCTCATCAAGAACATATTCTATCAAGCACAACTTCATCAAGTAAGTTGTCATCATCTTCATCAAATGGGTTGTCATTTAAGGACAACACTCAAGCACCATATTGCTAACAAACATCATATCACATCGAATTACATCATTTACCAAGTTCATCGGAGTCAAGAATAACTGTCATCAGTGGTTTGCCATCGAGGACAACACATGTCAACAGATCACATGTCTTCATCTTCATTTAGAGGGTTGCCATCAAGGACAACATTCTGCATCATATTGCCAACAATCTCCCCCTTTGGACTTGATGGCAACCACAATGGTGTTTGTCACTATACACGATGATAGGTATATTAAGAATACAATGACACCATGTCACTCTCTCCATTTTTGACACCATTCTTTCTCTTCATTCAAACACCATGTCACTCTCCCCCTTTGACATCAAGGGCAAAGGGCGGATCAAAACCAACATACTCTCCCCCTTTTCTCCTCATGTGGAAAGAAGCGTTACATCGGATGCGTTATATACTCGAAGTGACCCGAAAGACTCCCCACGAGTTCATGCTGAATCTTCAAACATATTTTCCAATGGAGTACATGACTCTATGAATTTCCTATCACCAATGACTCATACTTACATCAAATATCCAACCAAGTGGATTTACATATGAGACTCAACTACCCAACCAAGTGGGTTTATAAAATTGACTCAGCTACCCAACCAAGTGGGTTTACAAAATTTGACCTGACCTACCCAACCAAGTGGGCTTACAGATTTGACTCAACTACCCAACCAAGTGGATTTACAAAATTTGACAAGTCCTTTACATGACTAATATTTAGAATTTTACATCATGGGTCTCAACATGAACTTTTCATCAAAAATACAAATATGACTTTTCATAACCAACACCTAGAAAGTCCTCAAGAAAGAGAACATTTTTCAGAATCAACATAATGCCAACAATGCATTATACTCGGCAACGCTAATGCTCCATATGAATGCAGGCATCCAAGAATCCTTTCCATATGACTAAGGCTCCCCCTTGGTTGTGCATCCCGAACACTTTCACCAACAAATCATCAAGGCATTTTTATCAAAACATGAGAAATATAATTATGAGAACTGGAACACCACCCGATATACCAAACGAGTATCGTGAGATACCAATCGAAAGACTTGCGGTACGTGATGAAGAGAGCTGACTCCAACCAAAAATGTCAGCAATCGGACATACACGGTTTACTCGTGCGGGGAACTCGCGTATATACGCGGCTCGTGTTTCATTAAACCCGTGTATCCAATGCTATCTTCTATATTTTAACCGGATCCGATCCTTTGTGAGAAAAAGATAGTGTTCGACTTCTTTTCGAGATATTTTGAATGCTTCCTTGGACTATAGATAGATAGAACAAAGTGTAGTTGTGTCTTCAAGCGTCATCCAACGGTCGTAGCATAAGCCCATTAGGAACCAACCCTTCGGATTCTTTGTAGCATAAATAAAATCTTTCCAAGAGAGATTATCATACAGAAAGCAACATCTTCAAATAAGTGTCAAGCAATCATCCATGTGGTCCAATATCATCAAGATCATGAAGTAACATATGTAGGCAAACGATCTCCAACCATAGTAACAAATTCGCATGATCTATTCTTATTTCCGAATCAAACGACATCCAACTCATCCATTTGTGAGCACAAAAGATATTTATTAGCAACCGAGGCTCAAAATCTCATCATAATAAACCAAGTACCAAGTCATCATCATTTGAGCATGAGTATCACCAAACCAAAGAATAAGCGATCATATTGCCAACAATGCAATCATTAGTATTCAACTTCGCTACTCCCCCGGAAACATGAAGACTCATTGCTTTTTGAAAGTCATCCAATCAAAGGAAAATATTTACAGAATTCTATTTATGAGAAGGAAATGTTGGCAATACCACATGCACTAAAGGAATGGCAACCTTACCTAATGGGAATACACTTCAAGGTAAAAATTGACTATGATAGTATTAAATACTTTTTGGAACTAAGACTATCTTTAGAAGAGCAAAAAAAGCAGGTCACAAAGATGTTGGGTTATGACATTTAAATCATCTACAAAAAAGGGAAGATAAATTTTATTGTAGATGCACTCTCAAGAAAGGATGAAGATGTGGAAGTATTTCTTTGTGCCATTTCTATTATCCAACCAGATTGGATAACTGAAGCAAGGATCCCAGTACATCTGATACATTTAGTTGGAAAAATTATTCCTTATGGTATAAATATCGCTTATATCTTTGCAAAAATTCCCAACTAAAACAAAAGATTCTTTTGGAATTTCACACCTCTCCCTTAGGAGGAAACTTGGGATTTTTAAAAACTTACTAGAGGGTGAAGAAAGATTTTTTTTGGGATGGACCTAAATATGATATTCAAAAGTCTATGGTAGAATGTTTGGTTTGCCAACAAAATAAATTTGAGAAAAATAATATCTCGAGTCTACTACAACCTCTATCCATTCAAAATCAATGTTGGGACGAGGTTTCAATGGATTTTATCATAGGTTTACCTAAGTCTGAAGGAAAGAGTGTCATCATGGTGGTAGTTGATAGGCTTACCAAGTATACACTTTTGTGTATTATCTCATCCATTTAAAGCAATTGCAGTTGCTACTGCATTCATGGAAATAATTCAAAAGGTACATGGAAACCCAAAGATTATTGTAAGCGATAGAGATCCCATTTTCACTGGAAATTCCTAGAAAAAATTATTTTCTTCTCTAGGTACTCAACTAGCTCAGAGCTCATCTTATCATCCTAAATCTGATGGGAAAACTAAGATAGTGAACAAATGTTTGGGAGCATATATATGTTGCTTTGTATCTAATAAACAAACACAATGGGTGAAATGGTTACCTCTGGTTGAATGGTGGTATAACACTTCCTTCCACACTGTAGCAAAAATGACCCATTTATGGCACTTTATGGATATCATCCGCTATACATCAGATCATATTTAAGAGAAAATTATAAGGTTAAAGCAGTGGAATATCACATCAAGCATCAACAAAAAGTTCTCCAACTCTTAAAGGATAACATAAATGTGGCACATAATCGAATGAAACAACAGGAAAATCAACATCGCAGTGAGAGAAGTTTTGATGTAGGTGACTAGGTAATTTTACGGCTACAACCATATAAACAAATGTCCCTCAAGCAAGCTAAGAAGGATAATAAATTATTTCTAAAGTACTATGGACCTTACAAGGTGTTGAAAAAGATTGGTACTATGTGATACAAATTGGAGCTTCCTGCATCTTCCTGAGTGCACCCAGTTTTCCATGTTTCATGCTTAATGAAGGTTATAGGTGAAAAAATTCTGGTTCAAACAATATCATCAGAAATTATTGAGGAAGAAAAAATAAATTTGGAACTTGAAGTAACCATGAAAACAAGAACTCGACAGCTACGAAATTGATCAATTTCAAAGTATCTCATCAAGTGGAAGAACTCACCCACTGCAGAATCCACATGGGGGGATGATAATTTTAGACAAAAGCATCCATACCTACTCACGCATTCAAAAAAACACTTTTTAGAAGGAGAGGGGCATATTAGGACCTATATTACTAGTGTAGTCCCTTATTGTTGTTAGTGTATCCCCCTTATTGTTATTTTTGTACCCCTATAGTCCCCATATTGTTATTATTATGCCCTTACATTATTATTGTTAGGTCATCTAGGGTCAAATTGTGACCCCATGGACTCCTATATATAAAAAGGATGTCTTTTCATTTGTCTCATCCAACAATTGTTCTTTTATGTAATGTAAAAGAGGTTTCCCCCTCAAAGTGGCTTATTTCTAAGGTGTTGATCTCTCTTTTCTTCTATTTTGTGAGTTGGTTTCATAACAAAGGCTCAAGTTGAGATTTCTCTTAGAGGTATTGGGAACCATGGGGTTGAGTCATGGTGTTTGTTGCTAGTTTTGTTTTTTTGATTCTTTGTGATTTGTAGGTTTTTTATGTCTGGTTCGTGGCCATGCCACTTTGTTTGTGGTGTCATAATGTGATTGGTTTTGTATGGTTTTCTTCTTGTTTTTTCATTGTTATTTCATTTTTTGTTTGAGGGTCTTGGGAATTGTTTGGGAAAAAGGAAGTTAAGGATCTCAGGGAGAGCTAAATGAAACCCAACAGGTAATTAAAGACCCAAATGAAGCTCGGTACATGAGTAAAGGGTAGATGAAGGTAAGAGTATGATAGTCAGTTGATCTAGTTGGGTCCATTGGGGTAAATGGATGACGACAAGAAAGTCATGAAAAATGTAACGATAAAGGTAAATTAAATGGATTTGAGGTGTCATACTCCTTGGATATCTTGGGAACCGTTGTTCTTAATGTTGTGCATGTTGTGCATGATTAAAGGGACTTTTTTTTTTTTGGAATTTATGCTTCTGTGATCCTTCATATAATTTGTAAAAAATCTTTCGGTAATAATTACATGCAATGGAACATTGTCGACGCGTTTTGAACCAACTAGTGTGGTTCATCATCAAGACTAGGTGAGAGATCAGATCAGGACATTAAGTTTAGATAGATGTAGAGAAGGCTAAACTAGCCGTTAGGAAAAATGACTAGTTTGACCTTCTTTTCTTTTTATTATATTTTTTAATAACAGCTAGTTTCATTTTTATTATTAAAATATTTGATTAGTTTATTCAATTAATCAATAACGTATTAAATAATTATTTAGTAAATATAAATTTCATATTTTATTTGGTTGATATAATTATTGAATTATAAATTTTATTTATTTATCCAAGCGCGAGGTCCAAAAAATAAAATAAATAAATAAATAAATAAATAAAATAAAATAAAATAATTTTTTTATAAAAATAAACAAATAACTAAATTAAAAAAAAAAAAATTAAATAAATTAAATTAAATTAAATTAAAATTAAAATTAAAAATAAATCAATCAATAATAATAATAATGAAATGAATAAATAAATAAATTAAATTAATAAATTAAAAAAAATTATAAAAAAAAAAAAAAAAAAAAAAAAAATTTAAAAAGAAAAAAAAAATTAAAATTAAAAAATTAAAAAAGAAAATAAATAAATAAATAAAATAATGAATATAGGGCAGGTATCCAACACCTGCTGATGATCCAACCATCATCTCTATTGAGATTAACGGGTCTTTTTTCAATTTCTAAGGCCTCTCTAAGCTTCCGATGATGGAAATGGTCGATCCTAGCGATGACCTTAGCCTCTTCGATGCAGATATGATGGTTAGTCTTTTCTACATGTTTAGATAGGGCAGATGAGCGGGATATTCCATGTTTAATGTCCGCAGCATGCTCACAAATTCTTTGATTTATAGACTGTTCCGTTTCACCAATGTAGGGAGTCCTAAAAGAACAAGGAATGATGTAGACACCTTTCCCATCCCTAGGATCAATCGGATCCTTAATCGATTTGAGAGAGCTGCGAATCATGTTTAGGGGCTTGAACGACGAAGATACTTTATGCTTCCTAAGGACCCTAGCAATTTTATCAGTGGTTCCCTAAATGAACGGAAGACGCACACTGCTGGACCAATGGCTAGGGTCTTTATTATTTCTAATTGAAAGACCTTTTTCTGCTTTGAGGAAAGCTTTAAGGCCTTGCGACCTACTATAACCATTTTTACAAAAGACACTCAATAGATGGGAATTTTCTCCCTCAAGGTGAGACTCATCAGATATCCTCAATGCCCTCATGGCTAAGGTGTTTAGGACACCTAATTTTTCAGCATGGAAATGGTGTGAACTAGCATGAAGATATTGCTCAGTATGTGTTTTCTTTCGAAAAAATTGATGGGAGAAAGTACCATCATATTTTCTAGAGATAAGAACATCAAGAAACGGAAGACTACCATCCACTTCATATTCCATGGTGAATTTTATGGAGCGCGATTGATCATTAAGATGAAGGAAAAAAGCATCTAATTTTTCTTTGCCATGCGGCCACACGACACAAGTATCTTCTACAAACCTTTTCCAAAGCTTAGGCTGGAAAAGTGCTGAGGAAAGAGCCTTAGATTCAAAGTCCTCCATAAACAGATTAGCCACAATCGGGGAAAGGGGAGAACCCATGGCAACACCACATGTCTGCTCATAGAATTCTCCTTCAAAACTGAAGAAAGTGGAGGTTAAGCAAATCTCGACTAAATGGGCCATATCTGGGTCAGTAATGCGATTAATGACATCAATAGCCTCATTAATGGGGATATTGGTGTAAAGAGAAACGACATCAGAACTGACAAGCCTATCCTCAAGATCCATTTTAACATCCTTCAACTCATTAACAAACGAAGAAGAATCTTTAATAAAGGAATCTGAACGACCTACAAGAGGCTTAAGCTTATGGGCAAGATGCTTGGCGAGAAGATAAGTGGGACCACCAATGGTATTAACAATGGACCGAAGGGGGGCACCATCCTTATGGATTTTGGGAAGACCATACTTTCAATCAACTTCTTACTTAGAGAGCTCATCGAGCTACTTGATTTAAAGGGACTTCTCTTAACCTTGATCTTATGAGCATTGGTAATTGTGTTGTGATAATGAATATGAATATATATATGTGTGTGTGTGTACGTATTTATGTATGTATTTCATTGTTTGAAAACATCATCAGAGATGATGATTGTTTATGTTGATGTTTATATACATGTTTGTGTGTGTCTCGTTGTTTGATAGGGTCCTCAGGGATCATGTTTGTGGAGGAATGATTATTTATGAGGCTAGTATCATGTTGAGAAGCTTTGATATTATATGTTTATACTATGCTTATGCCTATGATATGGTGGGTAACACTGAAGGATACATCTGCAGAATGAAATTAGTGAAATATGCAACATTCTAGGACAAGCATGGATAACGGAAATATGCTAGAGGAAAGGTTGCTTGGTAAAGACAATGTGGTCCCCGAATGTGCAGTACTAGTGTTGTGTACATGTTGAAGATGTGTTTTTGTGTACATGTTGTATATGTGGTGTTGTTTACATATGGTGATATGTACATGTTGTATATGTGGTGTTGTGGACATATGGTGCGTTTTACATGTTTTATATGTTGTTTTGTGTACATATGGTGTTGCGTACATGTTGTACATGTGGTGCGATGTGAATGTGGTGTTGTGTAAACATTGTGCAGGTGGTGTTATGTACACATCGTGCAGGTGGTGTTGTGTATATATGGTGTTGTTTGCATGTTGTACATGTGGTGTTGTGTACAGGTGGTGTTGTATGCATTTGGTTTTGTGCACACATTGTACATGTGGTGTTGTGTACAAGTTTTGCAGGTGGTGTTGTGTACAAGTTGTGCAGGTGGTGCTATGTACATATTGTGTTGTGTACACATTATGAAGTTGGTGTTGTGTTAATGTGGTGTTGTGCACACATTGGGTAGGTGGTGTTGTGTATACATTGTGCAAGTGGTTTTGTGCACATGTCATGTTTTGTACATGTCATATATGTTATGTTGTGTATATGTGGTACTCTGTTACAGGTATTTTGTAGACGCTGGTTCAAGACATGTGTATTCATTATATTGTATTGTGTGCATGTATATGTGTTCTGATGTAAACTAGGTGTAGGTGTATGTGTGGTGTTTTTCATCGAGTGTAGGTGTATGTGTGGTGTTTTACATCAATTGTAGGTGTATGTGTTGTGTTGTACACTTTGTATGTGTATGGGTTGTACGATATGATGGGACAAACAAGTATGGGACTATCTAGGCCCTTGTTGACGATATTGAGGGTTGAAACGGTTTGGTCTCTATATGACCTTGTTGTTGATATTGAGGGTTGAGGTGGTTTAGTCTCTAGATGCCCTTGTTGTTGATATTAAGGGTTGAGGAAACTTATTCTTTAGATGCCCTTGTTAGTAATATTGAGGGTTGAGGTGGTTTACTCTCAAGATACCCTTGTCGCCGATATTGAGGGATGAGGTGGTTTAGTCTTTGGATTCCCTTTCTTCTTACCGACTTTGGAAAACCAAGCCATGGTGTATACATGGTTAATAACAAGAGAAGGAACCTGGTGCATGTCGGGTTTGGCAACCGGTTCAGTGTGTATACAGAAAGGAAAAAGAACAAAGGTAGAAGAAAAGAACCATTTGAAAGATAAGTATCAATATTTTTACCAATTTTTAATTATGCATGTGATCTATGATTCCAATTTATAATGGATGCATGTGATTTATGATTCTCATTTATGATGGTTATGTTTTGAGATAACCAGATGTGATATGTTTACACATCATGATTTTATCAAAGATCTAGTTGACTTGTTGTGACAGGAAGTAAACAAGATTTCAAGTGCAACTTATTGATGGGCCACCGATGAGGTATGGTTTGAATTTATTTCAATTCCTTTTGAGTCTAATGTAAACTATGTTCTTGGTATAGGAAAGCAGGGAAATTCCTTGTTGGGTGGTTGAAACCAACTGCAAGAATTAGTAGTAGTGGTAAAAGGAATTGGGACATCCAACAGTATGCTAGTAAATAACTTTAGGAGCATGGCCATTATGGGAAAGTGATACCCAATAGTGTCCATTGATTTCCATGAGCATTATATGATCACTCTGATTATTTTGAGGTAAGGATATGCCTTATTTTTTGGACCTTCCAATGTGAGGAAACCTTGACAAGGGATGGATCTCCTAGGAAATGGGATGTTGGGGAACTTGGAAGGTGAGTCACTACATGTAAGGGGTAACCATATTTCCTAGGGGACCATGTAGAAGAGAAGGTAAGGTTAGGGGATGATTTTTTTTGGTCATTAGCATTTCCAGATGGAATAATATGCACATTGGGAGTGTGCCCTAGAACAATGAGTTGATAAATTTTCACTAAGGGAACAAGCAGTGTGAAGACGTAGTGGTGGACATTGGGTGTAGGTTTAAATTTCGTAGTGGATTTTAGACTTCCTGAGAAGGAGGTCAATTATGGTATTAATATGAGAGTGGAGGTGTGAGCCTCTGGATTCCCTTGTTGTTGATGCAGGAATCATATCCTTTTATTTGATGGTCAAAGTAAATTTGCATGTGTCTATGTATATTATTGTAAACATTGTACCGAGTTGTGGTTATAAAGCTCCATAGGAAGTATTATTATTTGCTGGTTGAGGTAAATGTGCATGAGTATATATGTGGTTTTTATTGTAAAATCCATAATTTTTTGTGTTATAAATCTCTATTAAATGGTGTGATTGTCATGTTTTCAGCAATGGTCATTATAAATACTGCAACAAGTTGTGTTATAAAGCTACATGGGAAGTATGTTTTGTTTTTAGTGGTTTTCTAGTCATAGGTGTAATTGAACATCGAGGACGATGTTCCCCGAAGGGAGGGGGGTTTGTAACAACCCCTGGTTGATTTTAAATGAAAAAATATATAGGACCAAGGTCATGGGACACATATTACAAGTTGAATGGTAGGAAAAACATCCTATTCGATCTCAATTTAAATTTATTATTTCTAAGGAAATTGGCAAAGGAAAAGACAAATTAATTGACATTTATTTATGAGAAATAAAGGAAAACATAAGAAATTGAAGAAAATAGAGGCCTTAATGATAAAAAGGCTTCTGAGAATCAATTCATAGTTTTTTTTAGTTTTGTTTTTGAATTAGTTTCAGAGAGAGAAGAGTACCAAGAGGAAAAATAAATAAATCAAGGAAAGGAAGGAAAAGGAAGGACGAGGAAAGCAAAGGACAAGCAAGGAAAGGTTGGATCAAGTAGCTTCAACAATAAGATTTGTAGGTAACATGTTGCATGTGTGATTTCCTAGTTGGTTTGTGAATGCATGGTACATGCATTGCGTATTTGATTCTTTTGCTATAATTGGCATGGTTTTTCCTAGTTTGACATTGGTTTCAACTGTTCCTTCCCATTTATAAATAGCCATGTTGTGATGGGATTATTTCATTTGGTTGATCTTAGATTTTCGCAAGGTTTGGAACCAAGTGAGGCAGTATTAAGAAAATTCTTAAGGGTTGTGGGTGGATGTTGTTTAATATTCAAGAAGCCCTTAATAGGTGGGTGGCGATAGGAAAATTCCTCTAGTTATTGGTGAATAAACTTTGAGGCATCTAAGTTTTTTTTGGGCTTAGTGATATCTTGATTGGTTTTGGTGAGATTATGGTAGCCTGAGGGTGGAGGTGGTTTAATCTCCAAGAATCCCTAGTTTTTAATGTCTTGAAATCCCACATTCATGTTTGGAATATGGCATGAGGGTGATTGTCTGAAAGCAAGATTTGGATTAGCCCAATCTATGGTCACATGGTACGTGGAAGTCCCTCACTTGGTTGGGTTTTGTAAATGTTATTAATATATATTTTCCTATTTTAATATATGAGTACTTATAATTCTTCTTATTTGTCTTTTATGGTTGTTATATCATGGTTATTATTTTAGTTATATGTTGGTTATAAGCATGGTTCCATAATAGATTATAGCAATGGCCCTTGATATGTTTTGATTATTTGATGAATGGTTAATGAATGGAGGAGATCAAATATGTTATTGCATCTATTAACATAGGGCATTAGACCTTCTTGGTGATTCTCACATAAGTTTCATACTCCTATGTCATATATGCATTCATGACCTATAGATTACATGTTCACCATATGTTTGACGAAATGATTGTCATGGTTAGGCCTGGTTATGTCAAGTCCTTATCAAGTTTTTATGAATGGGCTTTTCTTCATGTTATTTATCATTCTTGAAAGTCTCATTGAGTTTTGGGTAGTGGTTTGAAGGCTAGCCTGAAATGGTGGCTCATAATTTAGGACCGCACCCTTTGAACTAGAAGTTTTGGGCCATAACAACACCCTTACAGGCTTATGCATGCGGTTGGAGGCATATAATCACATGAATACCTTTTAATGCATGCGATTATGGGCCCAGGTCACTGAAAAATAAATTTAGCTCAAGTTTTTCTCACCTGGGGTGGTCCTTTGGACCTTGAGTGTCCTGTAAGCCCTGTAGGATGTCAGATTATGGTCAGTAAGTTTAAGTTGCTGGCTCCACTTCCATAAGTGAATCTTGGAGGTTGAGACATGTAATATTAACTCTTAGTTTTATGTTTACCTTGGAAGACTAGTGAAATTGGGTAAATCTGGGACCAGTGGTTACATTTGTACTCATATCCATTTTCTATTGAATGAAAGAGCAAAAAGAAGCCTCATCCTCTAGCAAGGTTTTTCTCCTGAAAGGGTTTACCAGGTCATATCTTATGTCAAATGTGTTTGTGAGATATATTTCATTCTTATATATTTTATACATAATTTTAACTTTCATGCATACACTATTAATAATAACCTACATATCCAAAAATATTAACATAAATAATACTGTAATAATGTAGAATTTTCATATTTCAAACATAATTTTATCGGATCCGTTGTAAAAAATTGTCCAATGGAATATCCATGAGAGTTTATGGATAAATTTCCAAGAATGGTACATCTACATGTTCTAGATACACAAGTTATATGTAGGTTGTTAGTGTCTACTAACATACCAAAACTCTTCTTAGGTGGATTCTTGTTGACTACCAAATTGACCAACAATAAAACATTCACAATATTTCAGACTTTGAAGAAAAACTGGAAGAAATGGATCGTAAGCTTGATATTTTTCTCAATATATGCAACCAAAACTCCTTTGTAGGGAGTTATATTTAAAGAAACATTTGACTGATAGTCATCAAGTCTTCCAACTCTCTGCTCACAACTTTTCCAATCTAAAGACCCATGCACTTGCGAGTTCATTTTTTTTTTTATCATAAATATGTCAAATTTTCATCTAAATTTATCTTATATTTAATATAAATTATTTATTCTCTGATGGGGGTGTTTCTGGATATTTAAGATCTGCATTGAGGGATGAGCCATGGTAACACTTGGAGGATAGGTGATGGTGGGTGGCTTGGTATAATTTAATTCAAGTGTCTTAATTAGTGTACCAATATGTGGGTATGTGAAGTTTATGAAATCAATACATGTATGAAAGAAGTCAATGGTGTATCCCTTTTGGGTAATGAATACTCCTCATCCTCCTCCTCTTGTACTTGTTTTTGTTGTAAGTTGGCTTGGTTTCAATCTCAGAATTTTCGCGTGCATGAAAATTGGTGTTGTAACTTGTTTGGAAAGTGGTTGTGTTGTTTCCTGGTATTGGTATTAGTTGGGGAGGATACTAGTGAGTTCTTACTAGGGTGATGGTGCTTTAATAGTGGGGCTCATTTTCTTCTCTCTGGTGGTATTTCATCTTAGGTGAGTTCCTTGCCATTTTCTGATTAACGTTGGGTATGGTTTTTAGTTTTTTCATTGTTGTTTTACCTAGGTCTGCATGTAAGGTATTGAATTGGGTCTGTTTATGGTCATCAGGAAAATTATGGGTTTTTTACTTACCCTATGCTTTGGGTTTGGGTGTCATTTTCAATTTGGTAAATCCTTGGGAATGTGCGGATAATGCTCTTTCAGGGTCTGGAATTATGTTGTAGTTGATGGTGGATACTTCCCTGAGTTTTTGGGTAGTGCGATATTCATGGAAAGTGGGTTATGGAGTGCAGTTTTTGTTGTTTTGGTCTCTCCCCTTGTTTTTTACTAGACTCTTTGATGTCCTTAAATTTGGTAGATTACCTTCGTGGTTTGTGAGTTGACAATGTGGTGAAAAGGATAATATATTGAGTGCTAGTCTTTGCATCTGGTTTGTTGGTGACAATATTATTGTCTTTCGATGATCAGTCTGGTAGGTTCTTCACTTCCTTTCTCTCACAATTTCTTTGGGCATTAGTTGTTGAATTAATATCATATATGTTCTTTTGCCTTTATCATCATGCCTCCGAAGCAACATATGAGGAGTAGCAGAGGTGGCTTTGATAACTATGGTTATAAAAGATTTTTGGATTTTACTTCTGAATCCATTGAGTGTGACAGCTGGCTTAAGTGCCAATAATGGTTATGTTATTTTATGTTAAGAAACTAAAACATTTATTTCCTTTTTGAGAAATATTACTTGATGAACTGAAATTAATTTTGTTTGATTAAATAAAATTTAGTTATCAAAAGTGGTTCCGTAAGAAAAAGTAAAAGACTGATGGTAAAAGTATTCCAAGAACTGAGAAGAGGTTGAACATAAAACAATTCAGATGATTACCCTTTCCTCTGAGGATAAAGGTACATCCCAGTGAGGAAAGGGGGTTTTGTTCGGTAACTGAGGAGAGGAGAGGAAATAGAGTGAAAAATTCCTAAGCTGGTGGTGACCAGTGGAATTTCTCAGATTCTTGAAATTCCTGGAATAGAAGACTGGACTTGGGGTCCTGAGGTCTCTTCTAGAACCTCTGTCAATTCACTTAACTCAAGTGTGGATCACAGGGGAGAGATGAGGATGTAATTTCCTCTCTCAAGGTAGGGAGGACAAAATCAACAGTATCTGGAAAGGCAGATAAGTAAAACAAGTCATTGGAAAAATGATTTTTGGATTGTGATTGAGTAATTAGTTGTATTTATTTTGTCTACAGCTATTACTGTATTATATTTATGAAATGAGGAGCCCTATGTGTTTTCTCTTTAAGTAAACCAGACCGCTAGACAAATATTTAAAATATTCAGAGCATGTGGGATATAAAATCAAGTATAGATTAATCAATCGCAGATAGAAATTGAAGCTATAAACTAACTCTTTCAACAAGTAAAAATAGAGAATTGTTAACGTAGAGCTTCCGAGACAAAAGCTCCGAGTTGGTCATTCTCTGCATCTATGATAAACAGGGACAAAATGGTCCGGAAATTCATCTAGAACTGAAGGAAAAGTAAACTCATAACCATAACCAAAAGGAAATAAGAGTCTATAGACAACGGATGAACATGCTAAGCTCACATAATGGATTCTAGGTAATAGAATACCTAAAACGAGAATTGTACATACACTGTTATCACAGAAATAGAGATGTGCGAAAAGACACATGTAACCTCAAAAGTGAAACTATCATTATTACCATTTCTGAATTGTTTAAATGTATATGTAAATAGAATACTGGAAAATAAATTGTAGTACTATTCTTGAATTAACATAATTGAATATATAATAGAATACTGGAAAGGAAACTGTATCATTATTCTTGAATTTGCATAAATGTATATGTAAACAGAACATTGGAAAAGATGTTGTAGTACTATTCTTGAATTAGCATAAATGTATATGAAAATAGAATGCGGAAATGTATTTACTATTGTGGATTTGTAGATTATGTGAAATAGAATCTTTGGAAAACAAACTATGATACCAATCCAAATTTGTAGAAATATATATATATATATATATATATATATATATATATATATATATATATATATATATATATATTGGAAAAGAAACTATATTGATGAAAACATAACATACGGTAGGTTCGTCTCACCCAGTAAGAGGTAGAACTGAAGCCAAGAAAACAAAATATATCATAAACAAAACACAGTGATTCAGACTTAAGTTCCCACTGGTGGTTAAATAAAAATTAAATAGGATTGAATTACATATTCCCAACTGTTATAAATTTCCACAGTATTCACAAAATGGGTAAAGCCCGAGATATTAAAATATAGAGTAAAATGAAAACAGAAAAGTGGCGTGAAGCCTCATAGCAAAAAATCCAAGCTTCAAGGTTGAATTAGGGTTCACTACAACCAGAAACCCTTGACAAAAGACTACAACAAAGAAAAGATACCTAGTGATGTAGTTAGTCTGAGTTAGAAAAGAACTGGTAAAGAGCATTCCAGAGGAAATCAACCACAACGCCGGGCAAAGGAGGTTACCTATGCATGAAGGCGAGATGAAAAATTGTCAATAAATGAGTATGAGATCATGTCAACCAATAAATATGCATAGTATAGGAAAGAATGAAAGTTGAGTAGCCTTTACATATGAAAATGAATCTGCGAAAAATTCGACGGTTTAACCTGCAAGTAGGCCACGAAGAAGAGTCAATACTCTACATTCGGATCAGGGTATGAAACGCAAGTTAAAACCTTGTCATACACACTTCAAACATTAATAGCTTACCCACAAGCTTCATATGAGGGTGTGTTACATAGAATTTTTTCACTGTCCCTGCAATCCCCATCCCACACATTGGAGGATCATTTATGTGAATAATAAGAAGTGTCATGCCTTGCAAAGACCATCATTGCATCCCTTCTCGTGAGGAAAAAATTCCTTCTGTTGATAATTACTTGAGCAGACCATCAGAAACACATGTTTTTTCCTTGGCGCTAGTAGACCGTTATTCCCTCTTGCCAATAAGGAAGATTAACACTAGGCCACGCGCCCATTGGCGCTTTGTCCCAGTGAGATGCATGCGTGAACCTATTTATGGAATGTTTTTTAAATATAGAGGCGAATTTTATATCGTAACAACTTCATGGGTGAGTCATCTGGAGTGGTTCGTCTGAATAACCACGGCCTCCCTCCTTTGGCCTCTTGTTTCCACCTTTTTGGGAAACCTCCCAATGGATAAGGCCTCCTTTCCACCATTGTAGGGACCCCAACCTCCTCCTATCCCTCTATAAATAAAGCTATCTCCCATTGATAAACTAGTTGAACATTATAGCTGAACATACTATAGCTAAAAGGCTGAAGAGAATTCTTGAACTTTTCGCTAGAAAGATAGAATGGAAAGAGACCTTTGTTGAGAGAGCATAAGTTTGTGTCCTCACCTCGTCTGAGTCCCCCAAAAATCCTTCGATATGTGTTGTGACTGAACCCTACTGGAGGAGGCTGCGATGTCAAGGCTCCGGTTGTAACTCTTCCTTATACATATATATATATATATATATATATATATATATACATGACTATTGTCCAGTTCCCATCTTGTGTTATGTGCTTTATTTGATGAAATATGCTTAACCTTCCTTTAATGGTTAGTTGATTATGAATGAAATCATTGTCATGTATGCTGCTCTTGTTTGATGATCTTCGTGCAGGTATCCGAGCACTGTTGTGGAAGGATTGTGACTCGTCGAGATAGAGATCAAGAGGCCACCACCAACACAACGACGACGGCATTGGACTCCAGGTAGGTCGATCTACCTTGTCCTTTTCATTCATTAATTAGGAACCTACACTTTAGCTTGCCCCTTAGTTGCTAGACCCACTCTAGGGCTAGAGGGATCATCTTTGTCCGCGGAGAGGATTTACCTTCCCAACAAATTGGCAACCCCACTAGGGATCAGTGTGAGTTTTTCATTTCGTTTCCCATTAGAAATTTTCCTTGTTAAGTCGACTTTAGTCGTTTGCTTGCCTGTATGTATTTTTTGGCTTTTTTGAGTGTCTTGAATCCTCCCGTTCAGCTCTAGAGTGTCAATATTAACCTCTGCTCACTAGTTCTTCCCTCCTCCCATAGTTATCCATCTTGGCGCGAGTTTTTCTTGAACAGTCACGCCAATTGGCGTAGGTTTCTTTTGTTGCAGTAGTGCTAACCCCTGTTTGTTGCGGATTACTGCCTCACAGTCACGCCGAATCCTTAAGGATTTGGTTTGACCCTTTTGTAGAGTTTTTAGTCATTTGTGCTTGACTCTAGCTTGTTTCTTGATTTTCAATTGGTCTTTTTAGAGTTTTTTTTACTGCTTTAGGCTTTCTCTTCTCAGCTGTTTCTCTATTCTCTCATCAGTGAAGTTCAAAACCCTAGGGTTTCTAGGTGTCTTTCGCTCACTAAGCCTTCTGATTGAAGTTTGAGTCTTTTTGGATTTGGTTAGTTTGATTTCCTGATCAGTTGTATTAGTATTTCTTGATCCTATGAGTTTTTGGTTTGTTGAACGGTTACTTTTGTGCTTGTTTGACTCTCCATCTCTTCGCTTCGAGCATAGATCACATTGCTCCTTTGGGTCATTTTGAAATCTTTCAATTTGTTTGAGAGAGTGCATCATTGGTTTGAGTACGTTTTTATGTCTGTATTTCTTTCGAATTGTTAGTTTTTAGATCTCTGCATTCATAGTGCTCTAAAATAGTGTTCGATTTGATTTTTTGTAATTAATACATTGTGTGCTTCATTCATTAAAAAAACAAAAATTGCATTCTTTCATTTGCATCGAAAATGAAAAGTTCTTTTTCATAACTAGTGCTTGATGAATTAGGAAAGAGTTTTTTGTTTTTCATTTTGATTGTATTAGATGCATTAGAGGACTTATTCATATGTTTTCATTGTTTTCTACTTTCTAAAAGATCTCTATCCTTGTCTTAGTTAGCATTCATCAAATGGAAAGTGGTGTTCTATTGCATGTAGCTTGCATTTAGGAAATTTGAGATCAAATTTTCTAGGGCATTGAAACTGAAAAATTAATTCAAGATCAACTGTAAAATTTATTCATTTAACCTAAGGAAGCATTGTAACCTAACACAAACATTTTTAGAGGTCTAGGATAGTGACGTGTTCCGACGTCGTTAAACCTAGTAGTTTTCATTCGCCACCTGGCTTTAAACAACACTAGTATGGACTTGTGCTCCCTGTACCGTTGTATATATAAAGGGAGACCCTCATAGGTTCAAATCCTTTATCCATAGGAAGCCAAGTCTGCCACCCTATAATCGTGATACACTGAACACAACATTTGGGGAGACTACTTGCATGTACGTTAACTCCTTGGTCATTTCTCTTTCATTTGATCACCAAGGTGTCTATGGTAGTTCATGAAAACTTGGTACACCCTCTTGCTTAGATTACCTAAATAGTCATTTCGATCTTTTCATGACTCCTTAAAAAGAGAAGAGACCATTGAGCACTTGTCCTTTCACGCTCGTTTAAAATTGAAAGTAACTGGAGCCATCTTTTGTTTGTTTCTCGAATCTTACAACATGAAACAACAAAATTTTGTTCTAGTGTCGTAAAATTAATTACCCACGATCACATTCTCGTTAAAAGTGATTTACTTGGCTTGTTTTTGTAATTCCTTAAAGTTTTATCTTGAAGCCTTGAATTGACTATTTCATTTTTCCTTCTTGTGTTGAAATATTGTCATGGTGGCGGAACCACCAGTTTCGTCATATTCTTCATTGCCTCCTAATGGTAGTTATTTTTCTAACGTTTCATTCAAAACCCCTCAGGTCACTAGGTATGCCGAGATCACGCAGCCTATTCTCCCAAGTGTTCAACCTATCACTACTCGATCTCCTCCTGAAGAGTCGGTTGAGTTCAATTGGCCTCCTTATTGTTCTTGGTCTAGTTTTCGGAGTGAGGAAGAATTCCCTACTCTTACTTTGGGATCATGTTTTATAGCCGCTACTATACCTCCTAGTCCTCGTCGTCTTTTCGAAGATCTTACGACTTCATCAGACATGGATTTTTTGAGTCCTGTTGGTAGTGAAGAAATGCCTACTTCTACAGGAGAGTATTAGATCTCTAGCATGTTTCTAATCAATATTATCCTCCATCAGTGACACTTCCACCCGGTTATTAGACTTTGAGTTAGATTATTTCTGGTGTTGTGTCCATATCACAATCCAGTACCTCGACTCCTCCCAGGAGTTCGATCCTTCCTTCGTTAGGAATGTCGCCTTCGACACCTAGCTCGTAGGTCATTGTTACATCTATCCCAGTCCAACCTACAATTTGTGTGGCTTCATCTACATCGGTTGTTACACATCAGTCGTCAGGATATTTTCACACTCGCAGGTCTATATTTCTTAATCCCAAGTGGCCTATCAATCTCGGCTCGGGAAAATCACAACCTCGTGCCACGGAGGCGACGCTTGATTCTACTGTGGCTACGAATTCCTCTGCTATTCTTAGCGGCCTTACTTTTGAAGAGTATCTGTTGGCTATTCAGTAGCAGAACTCTCAGGTTTCTTAGAAGCCCCAAGCTCCTGTTAGTCCTCCGCATCACTATGATGTCTATGATAACCCCGTATATTTGCCTCCTTTCAATCCAAATCAGGTTGTTTATATCCCTCCGGTTGATCCCTATCGGATCGTCCCTCATCGAGGGCCAGTAATACAAGGATAACCCTCAGGTCTACAAGGATAACCCTTGTAGGGACAACCTTTGACCTAGCAGGGGAAATCTTATGGTCCACAAGGACAACCCTTTTAGGGTCAACCTTTGGTCTAGAAACCCGATGGTCCTTCCAGTCAACCTCAATATCAATATCAACCAGGAGCATCTTACTTTCCTGGGGTGAAAATGTATCCACCACAGGGACAACCTTTTGTGCAACAACAGCAGCCTTATGTTCAGCAAGGCCAAACTTTTGTACAACAAGGACAACCCTACAGTCCTGCTCCAGGCTAAATTTCTCTATAGGGATAGCCTACTCAGTCTCAACAACCGATTCAACCTGCTCAACAGGCTCAGCAACCGGTTCAACCGGTTCAACCTGCTCAGCAGCCGGTTCAACCTGTTCATCCAGCTTAGCAGCCTGTTTGACCTGCTCAGTAGGTACCACCTACTCAGTCCCAAGGCTCTACTTACCCTCCTCAAGGTAAATATCAAGTGGTATATAGTGCGCCCCAAGGTTTCACTTATTACCCTCAAAATCAATCCCAAATGGTGTATAATCTACGTCAAGGAAATGCTTACATTCTACAATAGAATCTATACATTGCTCGGTAAGGAACTCAATGGTATGCTCAGAATCAGTATCCTGATCCTCAACCCCAGTATGGGTAGAACTATCAGGCTTATAACCCCTATGGTCAAAATCCTCCTGGATAAAACATATGGGGGCATAATTTCTCCCAGACTGGGTGGAATGCTAACACGGGTCCTTATCAAAGACCCCAGATGCCTTTTAATCCTCAATTACCATTTCTCACTACATTGGAACTGCCAGATGTGTTAAATTAAATGAACGATCCGATCCTTCATAACTCGTATTGGACTCTAGTTCCAACCAAGATTCCTAGTGATTGTCCTAAGTTTGAGGGAAAGTCTGGAGAAGACCCCCAAGCGCATGTTATGAACTACCACTTGTGGTGCTGCTGTAACTCTTGGGTTGATGATTCCATCCGACTCTGTCTTTTCTAACAAAATCTTACTGGTGCCGCTGCAAAGTGGTACATTGAATTGTCTCGTGGCATGTTTCAAGATTTAAACTCTTTAGCCATGGAGTTTCTTACACATTTTCAGTTACCAGTTCGTTATGAGATCGGGATGCACCTCCTCACATCCTTGAAACAGGACCGAGCTACTCATATCTCGGATCATGTTCATAAATGTAGGCGCTGTCGTTGCTTGATCAAGTTCGATATTCCTAATCAACTTCTAACTGATTGGTTCACTACCTCATTTTTCAATCAAATCGCTAAAGGAATGTGTAACCAAAGAATAGGCCATTGCTCGTGCCCAGTACCTCGATCTTTTGTACTTTCAGTTTGGCACATTGTATGATATCTTTTCTGATGCTCCTCGACCTGGAACTTCCAAAACACCGGTGACACCATCTATCGATGGTATCATCGGTTCTGTGTCTCAGACTTCTCGGAAGTCTTCTCCTCCAAATCCTGAGAAGAAAAAGTCTAATCCTTCCAATAATACTGCTTCTCAGTCTACCCCGAATTCTGGTAAAAACGTGAAAGTCAATGTCGTTCAGGCCAATCCAGTGGATAAGACTTCCAAGGGAAAAAAGAAGAGTAAAGGTAAGGCCAAAGCTGATACCCCGAAACCGGATTTGTCTAAACCTCGTGGTGATGATGGTTCACAACATAAGCCGAAGTACCCTTGTTTGATTTGTGACAAAGAGCACTACACCAAGGACTGTCCTCAACGGGCCAAAGTAAGTAGATTGCTAAAAGGCACCCAGGGAACTACGACTATTCTCAAAGAACCTTTTCCATCACAGCAGGCCCATATGTTAGATCAACCTCAACCCTTTGCCCCATTTGGATCTCAAGTTTTCATGATGAATGGTTCTGTATTTGTTTCTATCGCTACTCAGTCGAAATATTATACCGGATCACGTCAGGCAGCAAGGAAAGAGATCACTGATGGTTCTCCTCCTCTGCCTGCTTCTAGCCCTCTCCAAATTGAAAGGCCTAGTACTAAGCCCGTTGTACGACCACCTTCCAAAGGTGTACTTCGTAATTCTTCTTACAATCCCAACACCCGTGCTGCTCAACATTACAGTATTATTGAGGATTTGGCTCAGGTACCATCTACAATGCCTGCATTAGAAGTACTTCAGAGTTGTCTGTCTCAACGAAAGGCTTTGTTATCTATGATCGGTGGGGTTGATCCTGCTGATTCCAGCCTTCTCGCTTTTGACTTGGAGAATTTCCTCCCATGACTGGAGAATTTCGTCCCATGACTCCCGCACCAAATTGCGCTCATTATAAAAGTTGGTATTAATGGTTTGAATATGAATCAAGAGGTTGTGGATGAGGGTGCGTCTATGTGCATCATGTCATCTGCTTGCTGGAAAGCCATTGGTTCTTCGGCTATGAATTCATCACCAAATGCCCTTGAAGCATTTGATGGAAGATAATCTAAACCTCTCGGTGTTCTTGTTAGTTTACTGATTACATTAGAAGGGAAGACAGTCAATGTCGAGGTTGAAGTAGTTGACGGAAACATCAAATAAAATCTTCTCCTCAGTCGTAGTTGGAATCATGCCATGTTGTGCGTTCCATCCACTCTCTTTCGTTTTATAAAATTCTCGCAGGAAGGAAAGATTGTTACTGTTGATAAGTTGCCATTCTTCACTTCTTCTTCCAAGAACAACGTTTCGTATGTGGATCAAATTCCTACTCCCTACGAGAGCATAGGGCCTGGTCTCTTCAAAGATCCTGCCCTCATGGGTATTTTTCCTCTTCCTCCACCCAAAATTGTTCAGACTAATAAGATCTCTCGGTCTGACGACCCATGGATCATCCTTACGCCTGAGCAGATTGACACTTTTGGAGATTCGATGTCATTGAGTCCAATCGAGATTGACTATTGTGAACTTATTTCGGCTTCGGAGCCTCTACCTTCTGATCATGCTCCATTGAGCATGTCTGTTGACACTTATTCTCAATCTCCTTGGTTCGACTATTCGAATTTTCCCGATCACTTGAAGGAGATATTTCCCTTTGATGAAGCCATCGTGGAAACAATGTCTCTCGAGGATCTTCCGTGGGATGACAGTCATCATCATTCCCCGTTCATGTCCAGTCTCGAGGCTATGTCTATGTGTCTTGAGAGGTTTGCATCTCAGGTTCCCTCTCCTCCGCTTCAAATGCCTATTCTGACACATGAAGTTTTTACAGAGGGTAACTTGAGTAACATCATGCAAACGATGCCTATCTACATTTCCGTGAAACTGGGAATCGTCGAGAACATCCATATCTGGGTTACCTGTTCTTCAGATGAATTTCAGGTTTATACTAGCCTTTTCCACGAGTTTCACGACGTCTTTTCATGGTCCTATGAAGAGATGCCCGACATCTATCCTAGTATAGTGGTGCATGAGATTCCTATGTACCCTGGTTCGAAGCCTATTCGTCAGCGCCTTCGTCCTGTGCACCCTAGAAAGGCTGCCACCATTAAGGGTGAAGTTGAAAAAATTCTCAATGCCAGTTTTATTTATCTGATTCCCTTGATAGAATGGGTATCCAAAATTGTCCCTGTAGATAAGAAACAGGGTACCATTCAGGTCTGTGTTGATTATCATGACATAAACCGGGCCTGTCCTAATGATAATTACCCTACTCCGTTTATTGATCAAATCATTGATGAGTGTGTGGGGAGTGAGATATTTTCCCTCATGGATGGATTTTCTGGCTATAACCATATTAAAATTCTCCCAACTGATCAACACAAGACTGCCTTCATCTGTACTTGGGGTACTTTCACATATAAGAAACCACCTTTTGGCCTGAAAAATGCTCGGGTCACGTTTCAGCGAGAAATGTCATATGATTTTCACGATATTAAGCACATAGTTCAACCTTATTTGGATGGCATTATGGCTCATTCAGCTAAATGTAAGGACCACCTAGACCATCTTCATCCGATATTTCTTCGTTGTCAGAATTATAACATCTGGCTAAATCCGCATAAGTGCGTCTTCTACGTCGATTCCAGTAAACTCTTTGGGTTTACCATTTCCAAAGACGGGATTCGCCTCAATCCGCTCAAAGTTGAGGCTATCATTAATATCCCCTCTCCATCCTCATTACATTAGTTGCAGAGTCTTCAAGGGAAGGCTAATTTTTTGCATCATTTTATAGCTAACTATGTCGAAGTGGCTAAAGGATTCATGCGATTACTAAAGTAGGGCATCCCTTTCCTTTGGGACAAGATCGCCCAGAAGTCTTTCGACGCTCTGAAGATGTTGCTGGTCAACACTCCTCTATTGCATCCTCTGAACTATCATCGCGATTTTTCCCTCTATTTAGCCACTCCTTTCAGTATGATTGCCATGGTTTTGGTGCAAGACGATGATGACGGTGACGAGAATGTTATTTACTACCTCTCTCATAACCTTCTTGATCCTAAAACACACTATGCCCAGGTTAAGAAGTTAGCATTAGCTGGGGTTCAAGCAGTTAAACTCTTTCATCATTACATTCTATTACATACTATGACTATGATTTCTGACTGCAACCCTATGTCCTATATATTTTCTTGACAATTGCTGGGGGGAAGTAATTAAAGTGGATTTTCATCCTCTAAGAGTTCGATTTGGAATTTACTACGGCCAAGTCAAAGAAATCACTAGTATTTTTCCATCTAATATGCTCCCTCCCCTCTAACTTTGCTCCATCTAGTTCTGAGGAATGCATTCCGGACAATTCACTTTTTCTGATTAGCACCCTCGATCCTTGGTACTGTGATATCTTCTTATATCTTCAGACTTTTACTTTTAGATCTGAGTTAACAAAGGATGCTTGCCGATGCATCTGTCATTAATCGCAACCTTATCGTATATTCAGAGATACACTCTACTACATTGGAGTAGATTCCATTCTCTACTGGTGTTTGACGCTCGAGGAGGCTGAGAAAGCCCCGAATGATTGTCACAGTGGCTCCTGTGGTGGTCACATGTCTCGTTATGCCAATGCATAGAAGATTCTTCATGCTGGGTATTTCTGGCCCACAATATTCAAGGACTACATTGTTTCTATTCAAAAATGTCATGATTTCCAAATCTACCAGCGCAAGATGCACGCGTCGCCTTCACATCTCCACCCTGTCATCACCGTTGGTCCCTTTGCAAAGTGGGGCATCGATTGTATGACGTGTAAACCCACTACAAGGAAAAGACCCTCTAGCGGATGTTTTTGAGGAACCCCACAGAAAAATACCCCATACATCCTTTTCTAGCAGAGCTTACTAGAGGAGGTTGGCGGGCCGAGGGTTTTGCGGATGTTTTCCTCTCGGTGAGCTTATCATTACACATCACCCCGGTGCTCTGGAACTAAGAAAGCACCGGTGCAGACCCAAAAATTGGCACACCGGACACTGTGCACTCTGTACACACCTGTCCGGTGCGTCTTATTATTCTATAGCACCGGTGCGTAACAGCTCTTCTGTGCTGGTGCATTATAAGAAACCATGCCAAAAATGAAACCACCCGGTGCAGTAGAAAGAAACTACACCGGTGCATTATAATACATCACGCCAAAACACAAACCGACCAGTGCGTTTGTAAGAAATAGAACTGGTGCGCCTATAAACCACGTGCATTGGTAAAGAGTTAAATTAATTTTTTTTTTGGGCAAAATAACCCAAATTTTTCAGTTTTCCAATGCTCCCGAGCTCTCAATTACCGATGTGCGCCCTACCGTAGAATGCACCGGTGTGCACGAAACATTGGCACACCGGATAGCTTGCATGAGATACACACACCTTCGGGGCATCTTATTACTGTAATGCACCGGTGCTTCACCACTCTTCTGCGTCGGTGCATCATAAAACACGGTGCCAAAACAGAAAGGCGCCGGTGCGTTCTTATCCAAGAGAACTGGTGCGCCTATAAACCACACGCGGCAGAATACAATTACATGAAAACAAAAAAATTGAGGCCAAAATTATCCACCCCGGTGTCTGTCAGCTCACCACATTCTGGATTCCAAGAGGCTCAACGGTGCGGCCGAGTAAAAGACCGAATTGTCAACTATGTAATTGTCATGAAGTCGATGTGATGATAGGACTATATGCACCAGGGCATATATTTCAGTCAGCGCACTGCTATTTTGAACTTTGATAAAGTTAACTATGCTTGAAAAATAGATGGCTACACCACGAACTATGTGTTGTATTTCATTACGGGTACCAGGACTGGTGCGCTACATTCTTAAGACACACTGTGACGAGTGCGTGACTGTTTTTATGGCACACCAACTTGTCTGTTTTTTTTTTTTTTCAAAAAATAATATATATGTATATTCCTAAATACATGTTTGTTTTAATAAAAAATTTTATTTAATATGGCAATGATTCAGAGAGAAGAGGAGGAACAACAGTAACAACAGGCTAAACAATATGTCATGATTCACCAATGGGAGGCCTGAGAGAGGGAGAGAGATGCATACCCTCGCCCTATTACTGCAGATACCTACGAGATCCTTAGGCTGGTAGGCCTCCTCAAGTTCTATCAGGAGGCTACTTCCCTAAAGGCCCATAGTGTGTTTTTGAGATATATTATCTGCAGGTGGAATGCTAACCGACAGGCTTTCCAGGTTGGTCCTGACCAGTGGTACACACCCACTGAGGAGGATATTTATTTTGTTACAGGACTATAGAGGAGAGGGGTGGATTTTCCCTCATTCCCAGATGTGCTAGCAGGTTGTGTAGCAGGGAGTCAGTTATTTTACTCCCAGAGATACATTGGAGCACATGTACTGTCTCCTTCAGAGTTTTAGGTACCTGGAGGCCAGTTAAGTATAGGAACTTTTGGTAGACAAGACGTGCAAAGCCTCTCCCTTATCATTTCGACCATTTCGCACAACACCAGTGATGGGCAACACATTAGTTTCTCGCTTATATATTATGTTGATTCTTTAGTACAATAGCCACGACTTGTCAGGCGGTCTGCCATTTTTTTGTGGCATTTTTGTACGGCCTTAGATAGATGTTATGATCATGCACAAGGGAGGGTCAACTTCCCTTTTTCTTTAGAGCTATTTTGTTTATTTTTTGAGAGGTTTGCAGAGATGAGACCTAGTTTTGTTTGATAGCCTCGTAGGCTGATGTTTGAGGCCTAGATGCACATGTGGTGGCAGATGATGCCCAAGAGGGGAGACACTTTGTTTCTAGCTAGGATATCACATGATTCACTGGACTTACTAGCCAGTGTTGATGGGTTGCATCCCTTCATTATGGTCCCATGTCCTTATGCTGGCTTAGATTGGAGAGGGTGTCCCAACATCCTCTTCACAGCTGATGAGCCACCAGATGATAGAGGTAATATTATTGTTTTATTTATATTTATTCTCACATGTTCTTTAACTTGTTTTTATTAAATTGTGTAATGAAATTATCTAATTATTGTTCTGTACTTGTATATATTTTGCAGACATTAGCTCTTTTGATGGCAAGGAGATGCCGGGTCCACCACATGATCCAGGTGTGGATCCTGATGATGAGGATCAGGACATGGCTGATGCTAAGGATGATCATGATGAGGATGAGGCCAGTGTAGTAGAGAGACATGCTCCTGCTCATGGTGCACTGGTGCCGCCTTTTGCTAGGCGTGGTCGACCTGAGGCAGATATAGGATGGAGTTGACCAACCAACTCTGTGCATTGATTGTTGTTGCGGGAATCAGGCCCACTCATTACGGAGGCATACGAGCCAATGATAGGCTATTACTGATGTGGAGAGGCATTCCGCGTGACATATACGGACTGGTGCGGCATGTCGTAGGAGCTACGATAGTTGTTACGCGCTGAGGAGGACTGTCCGTAGCTATAGGCGTAGTCGAGTCGCGACACGTGATGGATAGTCCGCGAGTAACGACTCACATGCATATCATGATCGTTCACCTCGCGACGCACCTTATGAGCATGACTCTTCACTGGCAGCATCTGACAGTCATCATGGAGATGAGGCTGGACCATTAGCCATGTCTAGTCAGCAGCCTGCAGCTGCATCCATCAGTACTAGTCATGATCATGAGTAGGCTGGACCATCGACCACCGAGGCTGCACTATTGACTGAGCAGGCCTCCATTACTATTGCTCATATCGATGTTGTGCTACCACCAGCGGATGCATCCATTAGTACTAGTGATCATGATCATGAGCAGGCTCGACCATCGACTGTCGAGACTAAACCCAGCTTTACTGAGTAGGCATCCACTTGTAGTACTACTATTGATGTTGTTATACTACCACCCGTGCCTGATCCATGACATTTATATTACAAATGTATATTTTTAACATTATTCACTTATATATATATATATATATATATATATATATATATATGGTCCGTATATTTTCGTTTCATGTTGCAGTTGTACTTAATTTTCATGTTGGTGATCATCATGATGTGGCGCATATTGTTAGGTCATGTTAGATATGTTCATTTAATGTTTAGCTTGTAGATATATCTGTATATGTGATAGCATGAGTTATTTGACATATTCAGATGTATATTTGATGTTTTTGCTGTGATGATCTTAATATATAATGTTAATTTGATGTTTGAATGTGTTTATTAGTCGAATATGATGTTTGTACGATGGTTATCATGATCATGATGATGTTTATTAATTAATTTAATATTAAATGACCATGATATTTATTAAATATTATGTCCTGATTGTAATTGTAATTTAAATTTTAACTGTATGTAAAATTGTAAAATTGTATTTGTATTTGTACTTATTGTAATTTAAAATGTATGTAAAATATTTATTAATGTAAAATTTTAAAATTAATTGTAATATTTAATTTATTCTGAAATGATTGTAATTGTATATATGAAAAATTGTAAAATTGTAATTCTAATTCTAATTGTATGTAAAATTCCAAAATTGTAATTGTATTTGTAATCATAATTTTAATTGAATTGTATGTAAAATATTTATAAAATTTTAATTGTAATTGTAAATGTAATTCTATGTAAAATTGTATGTAAAATACTAAAATTGTGATTGTATTTGTAATTTTAATTTTAATTGAATTGTATGTAAAATATTTGTAAAATTGTAATTGTAATTGTAAATGTAATTCTAGGTAAAATTGTAAATGTAATTGTATGTAAATTCTAAAATTGTAATTGTAATTTTAATTGAATTGTATGTAAAACATTTGTAAAATTGTAATTGTAATTGTAAATGTAATTCTATGTAAAATTATAAATGTAATTGTATGTAAAATTAAAATTGTAATTGTAATTCTAATCATAATTCATGTATGTGAAATTAATTTAAAATTGTAATTGTAATTTTAATTCTAATTGTAATTGTAATTTTAATTGTAATTGTATGTAAAATATTTGTAAAATTTTAATTATGTTAATGTGAAAATTTTAATTGTATTAATCTAAAATGATTTTATAAAATATCTAAATTTGTAAATTTGCAAATAATTGTAAAATAACAAATCTAGAATAATAGGAATTTTTGTAACATAATAAAGTTTAGAAAATAATGAAAATAAATTCATGTACTTTATAATTACCATTATTATATTATGATCTTACATACAAAAAAAAAGAACTTTATACAGTCCAGTGTGCTTATCATCCTAACACGCACCGGTGCGTCGTATTAATAAGACACACCGGTGCATCACAACTATTCCGCACGGGTAACGAATAAACACAAATTAAAAAAAACATAACTCTATTTTCTTTAAGTGAGAAAAAGCGGCAATTTGAAAAATGGGCAGCAAATATTTTCGAAAATCTAATTTCATAAAATAATTCTTTAAATACTAAACACTTTTCATTATCTCACTATTTTTGCTAAAATTTTCAGCCAGATATTTGCAGGAGACAGACCTGGAGCAAGAGAGCAGCAAGGCACTATGGAGCAGCAAAATACATTTGAACATAAATATTCAGACAATCAGAAACCAAACCTCTGGTGATTCAAATACTGTATCATATAATTTGAAACCATCTCGTGATTAAATTTGATTATTTTTTTACTTTTTTTCTGTAGGTTTTTACTTCTTTTTTTTCTGCAGTTTTATCCATTTTTACCCTAAACCTTTCATTTTTTTGTTTTTTCCCTTTCTTCTCCCTGTTTCTGTGATTTCAGAATTAGGTTTTTTCATTTTAGATTGACGTCCAACCAACAAGACGACTTTCATAGTTGGATCCCAATCCATTTGGCCATTGCGTGAAGTTTTAAAAAAATGGATTTTTCTTTATCGGTGCGCCCTGCATACTCTACCGCACCGGTGCATTGTATTATACAGTGCACCGTGGAAGTACTATGGTAAAAAAAATGAAAACATTTTTTCTAAATTTGTGTGCCAAATCTGAAATAGGGCACCAGTGCTCCATTTAACTAGGCAAGCACTGTACGATGCATTACACCATTTTTGCGGTGCGTTTATAATACCCCATGCACTGTTAGGTCTATTACACTATTTTTTGCGGTGTGTTTAAAATACCCAATGCATTGTACCGTGTATTATACTGTTTTTCAATGCGTTGTTAATATCCCCATGCACCAGCGGTGGTGCGGGCCTCATGAAAGTTGCACCAGTGTCTTGACATTTATTTTCTTCCTGAAAAGTTGAGAATTTACTTATAAATATATTAATGAATGATATGGTAGAGGTCTTAGATTGATAAAGAAATGTCTGACAAGATATCAAGTAACAAAAATACTGTTAACACATCAAGAAAAGAAAACAAGGCAAGTTCTTTGTAATTTTTTTATAAAAAATATTACTTTTGAACTATATGTAAGTTTAAATAATATGTATTGTTTACTGTGTATCATGCAGAGCCACAAAATGATGAAGCTCGATCTGATTATTTCTGATCTAGGACCAGAAGTGCGTAAACGTTTAATGGAAAAATTGCAAAAAGACGAATCAGGTGAATGAAAATATACTATCGATCCAATATGAGTTTCTTTTTTTAATTATAATTAATAATATACTTAAAATTATTAGATAACATGTGTTAAAAAGTCTACTAATTCACATCTGTTTAGTGTTCTATAGGGACTGACAACTCAGAAAAGGAATGTTTTTCTAAGAAAAGAAAAAAATAGAACATACAAATGAAAATCAATTGCTCCTTAGCTCATCTGGAGTGGTGCTGGAAGTTAACGAAAGGGGAAAAACTTTTACAAAAGTTTGAGGGATCTAGTGGAACGAATGTATAGATGTTCTTTCCAACAGCAACAACATGCTTCAAATGTAATATGTAATCATTGAATTTTTCGATCATTAGGTACAATAAATAAACAATTTAGCATTAAATATTCATTTTCAAGAATTTTCTTGCAGAAAAGAAAATAAAATGGAAACCATTTGGCACATAAAACAGGACGATAAGGAAGAAAATGGTTGATCTCTAAGTTTGTGAGTAATTGTTATTTCCTTATAACAACTTAACTAGATTTCATTTTTGTATTTTTTAAGTTGTTTTACAAAAATCATCATTGAATGTCTTCAAATAGGTGCTAACGTAAAAAGAAGAACCATTGAACGAATTGATTGAAATTGGGTTAAATATGGGTTGTGAGTATATGTTGGCATATCAGAATTTAATTGTGGAATTTGTAAGCATCTATCGATCTTGTTTTAATTAGCTCCATCTATAATTAATATAACAAAAACATATTTTATATTAAATATATGATTTGTTATGCAGTATAAAACTTGCAGGAAACAAGGTATGGAACTGCACCAACAGATGAAATTTTGAAAGATGGCATGGTACATGGTTTTGAAAGAATGTGTATAGTTTATGAGTCAATTGTTGCTATTGTACGTCATTTTTATTTTTTATTTACATTGATGTATATTATTTAATATTGCAATTTTCATTATTCTCACCAATGTATATACACTCATTTCAGTTTATTTTTATGTTTGTAGATGGAAGGTGAAGGAGAAGAAAAAAATCAACGTTGTGAACACAACGTTCCTGAAAATAACCCAAGTCATGGAAGTAGCTCTAGCAGTGATAAAAGTTCAAGCGAAGAATGATGATCACTATGTTTGGATATCAAAGAAAGGCATTTTATTTTTTGAAATATGTCTGTGAAATGAGGCATTTTGTTTAATGTAATGGACATAGTGTCCCAATTGAAAGGCAAAGGGATACAAATATTAACTATCCCATTTTGTATGATAAAGACTGTCTTATTCATATATATTATATATATAATCATAAAATATGTTATAATTTATTATTGCGTTCTCCATTTTCATTCTCAAATGCACTAATAAAAATTTAATTCATATGAATATTGTTATAAGATATATATGTGTCGAATTTTGATGAATATTGAATTTTAAGAAACCACAATAATTCTGATATGATATAACAAATTAATCCAAACAACACAGTCAAATGCTTTAATAAAAATGTAATTAATATGAATATTGTTATAAGATGTGTCGACTTTTGATGAATAATGAATTTTAAAAAATCCGAATAATTGCACTGTCACAGGTCGATGTTTCTTAAAAAAACAAAATGAAAACCAGTGCGTGTCAGTAAACGTAAACCGGTGCATTTATGTGTCTATATGCATCGATGCCTATATGCACTGGTATCTATACGCACCGGTGCATTTATGATCTATGGGCACTGCATAAATACCAATACCGGTTACAAATATCGGTGTGTTTGTGTGATACTGCGTACCGGGGCGTTTATGTATCTATAAGCACTGGTGAATTTGTATGATCCATGTGCACCACACGAATACCGATACCAATTATAAATCTCGGTGCCTTTTTGTTATATGGTGCACCAGTTCATCATAAAGGTATATGCACCGGTGCGTTGATATGACCTATGGGCACCGATCAAATCCCAAGACCAATTAGAACGACCTCGTGCATTGTATCACCAACACTACTCTCGGTGTTGTTTTATACCTTAACGACCCAGTGCATTCTCCTTAGAACACCCTGGGGTGCCATGTACATGTACGCATCGGTGCGTTAAAGCCAGTGTAGCGCACCAATGAAAAAACATCCGTAATAACCTCTGGTCGCCCATTTTTTTTAGTTGTGTTTAATTTTTGTTAAAAGCTCCGCCAAAACCTCCGTTCCCAGAAACGCATGTGGTAGCATATGTTTTTTTGACAATTTTGGATAATTTTATAACACTAAAAACCTCCTTTATAACCTCCACTAGAGGGTCTTTTCCTTGTAGTGCACTCACTCAGCCGGTGGGCATGCTTTTATCATTGTAGCCATCGACTACTTCACCAAATGGGCCGAAGCAATGCCTACACTTGCCAACAATAGTAAGACAACAATTCAGTTCATATTCAGTCACATAATTTATAAGATTGGTGTCCCTCAAGCCATCATTACCAATCATGGTTCCCATTTTCAGAATTATATGGTGGCAGAGTTGACTTCCAACTTGGGCTTGTGTCACGACATCTCAATGCCATACTATCCTTAGGCCAATGGCCATGTCGAAGCTATGAAAAAGGTTCTTGTCACCATTCTTCAACGTACAATTGGGATGCACAAATCTAACTGGCATCTCATGTTATTTTGGGTTCTTTTGGCATACCGAACCTCAGTTAAGGATGCAACCGAATTCACTCCATTTTAGCTTGTTTACAGTCTGGAAGATACCCTTCCAATTGAGTGTGAAATAACTTCGCTCAAGTTGGCTGTTGAATTTATGCCGAACACTTCGCCAGTAGAAGAGCGTCTTCTTTACTTAGAAATGCTAGATGAAACTTGTCACTTAGCTGCTTTAGTCATCGAAGCACAAAAGAAGCAGGTCAAAGCCAATTTTGACCAGTCGGCTTCCCCTCACTCCTTTGTGGAAGGAGACCTCGTCCTCATATACGACCAAGCTCATGATAAGCTAGGGGCAGGGAAATTTCAACCCATGTGGCATGGGCCCTACATTGTTAAACATGTCTTGCAGAATGGGGCCTATTAGCTTATTTATTATGGAGGTCATCCTCTGGATCAACCCATAAGTGGGTTGTATCTCAAAAATATTATGCATGAGTCATTCGTGCATGTTTTGTGTACATAGTTGTTCTTTTAATTTTCGTACACTTTTGGCTTGTTGTGCCTTGCGAGCGTTTTCCTGCTTATTGGGTCGTTGCTTATTATGCAGATGTCTATTGCCCCTTATATCGATTTCATAGATGGTGCTTCTCGTAGTACCTGGAACTTGTCTTCGGCAGCCTGGGTGATTTATGATCCTGCTGGTGAGTTGATAGATCTTGAAGGTATCTGTCTAGGGAAAACTACAAACAATGTCGTTGAGTATAGTGTTGTCATTGAACTATTAACCGAGGTGATTACCATAAACATTCATGCATTGGTTGTAAATATAGACTCACAACTTGTTGTTCTTAAACTTAATGGACATTATTCAGTTAGAAACCCTCAGATTTTAAGTTTGTATTTACGTGTTTGTTTGCTAGAAAGAGATTTTGATTACATTACATATCAACATATTCCTTGGAAAATGAATGCATTGACTGATGCAGTGGCTAGCATTGTATTAGATAGAAATTTTCTTAATTTGTAAAATCATCATCACATGAAAAAGGTCCATATAGGAAAACAAACGTATATATATGTCGAATGTTTGCATTAGTGTGCATCATAAGTTCAAAAATATATATGTTTCTATTACAACCTGAGACATCATGTCTCTCAAAATATGCAGAAATAAAGCCTAGATGTCTAATCAGTGTGATGCTCATGACAGCATGTCACTGCCCCTACAAGCCCCCTCAGCAAGCAGTGAACTCGGTTGGCACCCCTACAGTGTGTCTCTGGTATGGACGAGGAACATCATCGAATCGTGTATAGTCCGAGACCCCACGAGAGATTCCATCGAGGTTATGCACAATTTCCTCCTCCTTGCCTCCCTCACTATGAGGGGCAATATCAAAGTCATGAGGGACTCTCCTCACTATATCATACATGCCTGCAGGTCTCTCTGGGCCAACATCTGCAAACACGTGGATTTAATGTCAGGACATGCATAACAAAAAAAATCATAATACTTGTAAAAATTTAAAAATGAGTCTTACCAAGTGCTTCATCCCAATCCTCTCCTTCTGGGAGTGGGACATCTGGATCACCAGTAAAATCTGTGCCAAAGTAGGGCCAGTCCTCCACGACAATCAGCTATTGGTGGAGCTAATCAAAGAGCTCTGGTCTCTAGGACATCTGCTAACCACCCCTTGACCTTGGAAACAGAGCTGCCCAACAGGCCATCCATGGCTCCTGTGCTAGTGGTGTCAGAACTATCACTTCCCATTGTTGAAATATTGGTAGTCATTCTAGGAAGAACGATACCAGGATGGATCCATATTCGAACTGCTTTATTTTGGTATTCTTGCATTTCATCAGTTGATGTTTCATATTGATCATCACTGCCTCTGCCGAGTTGTAGAGGGTCGGTGTAAAAAAAAATTCTGCAAGAAGTAAATGTGTCTCTGTCGCTTCATGCAGAGCTTGCGATCCTGCAGCTCGCGTGATGGTGTGTAGCACTAATTTTAGTGCCAAGTCTGGGATAGTCTAGATATCCACTTTCCCACTTATTGATCATTTTCATGCCCCTCGACATACCCTGTCGATCGCTATGCTCATGTTCTCCATGGTGGGTCGGGTGCTGGTCAGGAATGGTGCTGCCCCCCTCCGTGATAATCCCGTTATGAGATAAATGTCTAAGATGTCAATCTCGAGTTCCTGATCATGAAGAATGAATTTTTCCTGATCCTCATCCCAGATACTAATCAAGTATTGCAGCAGCTCCGGTTGAGCTTTGATGCACAGTGTCATGAAGAATTTTTTCAGTCCACAGTCTTTGAGGGCTTCCATGCATCTTTCATTCTCCATGGCAAGCTCGTCTTCTTCACTATGTTCCCGTTCTTTCCATTCGATTACCATTTTTCCGCTTCACACCTACAAACATGTTCATATGAACCTCATTAGCCAAAGTAAAAGCTTTGAATTTGTGAAAATTGGGCTTGCTTGCTTGCATTGTGAGCTTAAAAAGGTTTTTGCAGTTGGTGTGCCTATTTGGGTAACATTTGTGCCAATGGGAGTGTCCCAGTTTAGAAAATTGGGCGATTGGCCCGAGTTGGTGCCCGATACTCACGCCACCCACCGTGCCCTATATTTTACAAATTCCCCCACAAAATTTCAAATTTAAGGTAGCACGTGATGAAAGAGGGATTAAAATGTAGGGAAGGATGTCATCTCCTACATGGAACTATCAGATTTGAGATTGGTCTACCAGATTTCTCAATATCGCCACCGTAATATCACAGTGTAAAAAGGGTAATTATTGCTCCACAAGAGGTAAAAGTGAAAAGTGATTTTTTTTACCATTTTTGGCATTTTATAACTTTCTGAAACCCTAATTAGGTTTTAAGACATATTTTTTATTATTTCACTATGTTATTTCAAGAAATAGGTTTTATGTTTGTCTCTTGTGCAACGACAAGTTTTTAATGAGATAGCGATGAAGTAACGAGTTGTATTTTATAATTTTTTGGACTCGGTAAAAACATGAAAAAGTCACTACTGGAGTCATGTTTCAGCTCTTTTATGACTCTCTAAAATTGAAAATATTGTCGAGACTCTTATCGTTTTGAACTCGTTAAATGGTTGCGAAATGATATCTACCAAGTATATGTTTACCCTTTTTTTGGGCTGGGATAGATTATTTATGAAAAATGAATACCTTAGCCTATCGCAACTAAGAGGTTCTTTCGGATATTGTTTTCTAACTTTTTGGATCTGAGGGAATATTTATGAAAAGGGAGATGCTGGAGTTTTCTTTTCCGCTTCTTTTCAAACTCTCTAAACACGAAAATATGTTGAGTTCTTCCTTTGTTAGACTCGTTAAACCCTGATGACATCAGATATCGCCACCATGACATTCACCAAGTTCCTTCTTCCTAGGGCTTGTAAAATGTACTAGGATGAATTTTTCTGAAGGAAAAACTTACATTACAAACATATGCTATCCCCTTCAAGCTTGTTTTTAAAAAATAATTGGGGTACTCGCCAGAAATGGTGGGGGAAAATGGAACCAATTTTTAGTTGTGTTGGCAGTATGTCACTCTTAAACATGATAGTCATCTGCATTCGTGTCGGGTTGGGGCATCTAATTTTGGAATTTTTTTCCTCCATGGGTTTGGGTAATATGTTTTTACCTCTCATCTACTCTTTGCCACATCATCATGACCTTAGATCCCTTGATTTCAAATACTACGAAATCCAGAGTCGTGTTGCTGATATGTTCAAGAGAAGTTTTTCTCTATAGTTTTCAACATTCCTCTGATCCTTTGTTTGGTTCTGATTCATTATCATCATGTTCCTCTATCTCATGTCAATGATGTGGGAAAAACTATGGCCCTCCTTCGACTTGGTCACTTCCTGTCGACTTGAGCTCATTATCCAGGAAGTTGATCTAGAGACTCCCTTTTGGTACCTTGGAGCTTGCATGCCTCAATGGAAGTTTCTTCACATTCAACGACAGGTCCACATCATTGGCCTTCAATCGAGTGGTTATATGGGTTTCCGATGCCAGATCAGTGTTCACATTCCCTGGATTGTACCTATTTTACCTTGAGAGCCATTTTCATTATTAGTGGTTTCTCTCGTGCCTGTCAACAAATTTCATCATTGGCTGGTAATCAGGTGACTATCTTGCATGTTCGACTTCAGCTCCCATATTCACATGCTTGAATTTCTACTTGTTCTGGTTGATATGGAGCGCAAGATCCTAGGTTTTGTCTGATAAGATCTAGGCTGCGGGATATTGTGGTTTATCATGACTTATTGCATGAGTCTTTGATTGGATGGCTGCAACCATACCCAAGTTTATTTTTTGATCCTTACTGCTGGATGGCTGCGTCCATACCTCCGATCTCAGTTTATATATGTACTCTATTATGGATGGTTATGCCCATGCCACATGTTCATGTATAAGAGATATCAGTTGTATTTTTACTTGCAAGTCTTTCGATAGCAGTGTTTGGTTCGAACGTGTTCTCATAAAGCATTTCACCCCTCCCTCTCTCTCAGACATCATGCTTTAGGGGCCATGTGTTACAAAAAATTTTGTCACTGTCCCTGCAATCCCCATCCCGCACATTGGAGGATAATTTCTATGAATAATAAGAAGTGTCATGCCTTGGAAATACCATCATTGTAGCCCTTGCCATGAGGAAAAAATTCCTTCTATTGACAATTCCCTTAGCATACCATCAGAAACACATTCTTTTTCCTTGGCGCTAGTAGACCGTTATGCCCTCGTGCCAATGAGGAAGATTAACACTAGGCCCCATGCCCATTGGCACTCTGTCCCAGTGAGCTACCCACACCAACTTGTTTATAGAATGTTTTTTAAATATAGAGGCGAAGTTTCTATCCTAACAACTTCATGGGCGAGTAATCTGGAGTGGTTCGACTGAATAACCATAGCCTCCCACCTTTGGCCTCTTGTTTCCACATTTTTAGGAAACCTCCCAAGGGATAAGGCCTCCCTTCCACCATTGTAGGGATCCCAACCTCCTCCTCTCCCTCTATAAATAAATCTATCTCCCATTGATACACTAGCTGAACATTATAGTTGAAAGGTTGAAGAGAATTCCTGAACTTTTTTCTAGAAAGATAGAACGGATAGAGACCTTTGTCGAGAGAGCTTAGGCTTATGTCCTCACCTCGTCTAAATTCCCTGATGATCCTTCGAGGCGCGCTTCGACTGAACCCCGCTGGAAATTTGATTATGAATGAAATCATTGTCTTGTATACTGCACTTGTTTAATGATCTTCGTGCAGGTATCCGAGCACTGTTGCGGAAGGATTGTGACCCGTCGAGATAGAGATCAAGAGGCCAACACCACCACAACCACGACAGTGTTGGAATCCAGGTAGGTTGATCTACCCTATCCTTTTCATTCATCAATTAGGAACATACACTTTAGCTTGTCCCTTTGTTGCTAGACCCACTCTAGGGCTAGAGGGATCATCTCTGTCCGTAGAGAGGATTTACCTTCCCAAGTAGGTGCGCTAGAGAAGCCGTTGTGCTCAACCTTGAGGGATGAGCTAGAACCATCGTTACTGATGCAAAAAGAAAAAAAAAACCTTTAGAGGAAAAAAATGAACAAAGAAACCGAGAAAATTTGAATATATACTAGCAAGAAATTTTTATACTGTGCGGTGGAAGAACCATAGCTAAGAACTCTGAAAAGAAAACCATTCAAAAACAATACACCAAGGGTTTACGGTAAATGGGACAAACTGGGTTAATTTACTCACCGTCTGTAATGAATCCCAGAATGGAACCGAAGAGAGTCATGATAGAGGCCTGTCAATAGCAGCAAGTCGAAGCATACTTGTAGAGCTCCACGGTGGATACCTACGAATGAATGGAAATGGTTAGGGTTAGGCTAATTCGTTACCCTAATAGAAAAAATTCAAACAAGCTACTTGAGCCTATGCAGATCAACAGCGAAAGGAGCTCACAGTTGTCCTCCGGTGGAGTGCTTGCCAGGCTGTATGGAGTTAAAATTATTCGATCACCGTTGCAAAGGTTTTCCCATAGTAGTTAGTTTAAAAAAACAATGCATTCTTAATCAAAGAAATAAAGGACACCGATGAATACATAGTCCTTGCTAACTTAATTTAAGGTCCTTTCGTAATAAATAAGCAGGACATACAATCACGACTAAACCCGATGCCAGATATGTTGACAGGTTATCACCTCGTAAACTTGTGAAGCGTGCCTTGAACCTTTATGTGGCAGTAATGAATACACATTTTGATTTTATCTATAGTACTATACAACTATTTATGTGATTATGGAATGTCTATTCTTATAATTAATAAGTGGAATTGATTATAGAAGGTGATTAGTTTAAAAGTATAAAGTTAAAAAAAAAAATTGTATGGGTATGGTAGTATGTTATAAGTGGTATCAGAGCAGCATTCCCATGCTGGGACCCTAGGGGTCACCTAATATGACAAATTGTGTGTAAATGATGCACAAAAAAGAAAAACCATAGCAGGAGACAATATGAGGAGGGGGTCAATGCAGAAAATACCCCAGCACATAGGGGAACCTACACCCCAACCACGATCGGAAATGAATCCTAAGATGTAGATTCAACTGAGTGTAAATCAACACTAGCAGACTAGTAGACTGTTGGAGGAACAAAAACACCAGAAAAAGATTCTGCTAAACATAGTGCAGAAACTACAGGAATAAATGGTCCGGGTCAGGAGTGACTATGAGAGCTTAATGCAAGAGCAAGAAATGATACTCAAGAGCCTTTCTGACAAACAAAATTAGGGAGTGGTATGACCCAGTCCTGATAGAGACATGCAGGAAGGAAAAAAATGACAAGCAAGGGACCAAACCACTGACAAAATGAAAAGAAGAAATTCACAACGAAGTAATTAAAAAAAAATTACAATGAGGCTGAGTCTGGTAATGTGTTGGAGCAACAAGAAATTAAGAAACAGAAAGTGGGACTATAAGGTGAGGTCCGGAAGATAAAACCACCTACATTTGATGGAGAAGTGGAGGAAGTGGCTGAAGCATGGTTGATAAATATGAACAAGTACTGTCAAGTCTACGAGTATAGAAACAATCTTAAAGTCAAATTAGCCATCTATCAGTTGATGGAGAAGGCCACACTGTGGTGGGAGAGGTTAAGAATTTCCGCAGCATAGAAGATCAGGACATGACATGGGATACATTCCAGAAATATTTTAAAGATAAGTACCTAATTGAACGCTTCTATGACAAAAATTCTAGATAATTTCACGATTTAAAATTGGGTCAAATTACAATGGATGAATACAGAACTAAGTTCACTTCCTTACTCCGCTATGTTCCTTATCTAAGTGACGCAAAGGCTAAGGTTCAGCGGTTCCTAAGTAGTTTTTCAACTCACATGAAGGAACAAATTGAGTCCATGAATCTAAGTACCAAGGATGAGGCAATTTGAAAGGCAAGAATGTATTACCAACAATCTAAGGAAAAAGGAGAACTGTGTAAAAATTGGCAATCAAGAAAAGAGCATACAAGCTGCTCAAATTTAAAAAAAGGTAGAACCAATAATTTTAAGAATGCTGCAAGGAGCTCGGTAAGTAAACAGTTTGGTAGGAACCATCTAAGAACCCGGTGGCCTGTGGAATATAAGCCCACAGAGGCTTCCAATAGGAAAAATCAAGGACAAAATCAGAAACCACCCCTACAGTGTTGGGGGTTTGGTGAGGCTCACTATTATAGTAACTGTCCGCAACGGGGGAGGAGTGAAACAATTTCTAATCTACAAGAATCTTATACAATGGGAGATGTAGCCCGAAATATAGCTAGAATTAACACAGCATTGGAAGCTCGTCAGGAAGATTACCAACCAACGATGATAGAGTTGGAAGGTAAGCTACTCTTGCAACCTGTTTCTATTTTGGTTGACCCAGGTGCAAGTTTAAGCTATGTAAACCCAAAATTAGTAGAAATATGTAAATTAAAAAGTCAGAAATTCAAAAATCCATGGTTGGTATAGCTAGCCACTTGAGCAAAGAGAAATGCTTGTGCCAAAATTCCAAACTGTACACTAGAAATTAGTGAAGAACAGCTAACTGTGGATCTTAATATATTACCTTTCGAATCCTACGATGTGCTACTAGGCATGGATTGGTTGTAGAAACACTAGACATTGGTGGATTGTAAATAAAATATTATATATTATAGAATGCAAGATGGAACTCGTAAGGAGATACAAGGAATAAAGAAATCCCTATAGCTGTGTTCTATTACAACCTCTCAAATGAGTAAGTGTATGAGGAAGAGATGTCAGATATATGCTATTCAAGTCGGTTTTACTAATTCCAAAGAAAACACTTCGATGATGGAAAACATTCCGGTAGTGCAAGATTTTATAGACGTGTTTCCAGAGGATGTACCGGGTTTTCCACCAAGAAGGGACATTTATTTTACTATCGAGTTGATGCCAGGAGCATCACCGATTTCAGGGGCACCTTACCGAATGAGTGTACCAGAGTTAATCGAACTGAATATGAAGTTACAAGAATTGTTGGATAAGGGGTATATCTGACCAAGTGTGTCCACTTGGGGAGCACTAGTGCTGTTTGTAAAAAATAAGGACGGAACCATGCAAATGTGCATGGATTATCGACAACTCAATAAGTTGACCGTCAAAAATAAATACCCACTACTGTGGATTGATGATATATTTTATCATATTAAGGGGTCTAGTGTATTTTCAAAGATAGACTTAAGGTCAAGATACCACTAGATCTAGATAAAAGATGAAAACATATACAAAACATCTTTTCGTACTAGGTACGGGCATTACGAATTTGTGGTGTTACCATTCAGATTGACTAATGCACCAACAACATTTATGAGGCTGATGCATGGTATATTTCACCCTTTTCTAGACATTTTTTATTGATATTTATTGACGATATCTTAATTTAATAAAAGAATGTGTAAGAGCACAAGGATCACTTAAGGATAGTCCTGGAGATGTTACAAAAACATCCGCTGTATGGTAAGTTCAGGAAGTGTGATTTATTCAAGGAAGAAAATATGTACCTAGGCCATGTTATCTCTCCTGAGGGAATAACAGTTGATCCAGAGAAAATTAAGACAATTATGGAATGGCGGGTACCCCAAAATGTGGCAAACATCCAATCCTTTATGGGATTGGCCAGATATTATCGACGTTTCATTGAAGGATTCTCAAAGATTTATTTTCCAATTAACTCCTTACAGAGGAAGGGAAACATTTTTAAATGGACTAATGAGTGTCAAAACAATTTTGAAAGGTTAAAACTTATGTTGACTACTGGCCCCATGTTGAGAGTATCTGATCCCAATAAATAATTTGAATTTTGTAAATATGCATGTAAAGAAGGAGTTGGGGAAATCTTGTCGCAAGAAGGAAAAGTAGTTTCCTATGAATCACAGAAGATAAAAGAGCATGAAAAACGATACTCAACTTATGATCTGGAGCTAGCAGAGGTAGTGCATGTGCTCCGAGTATGGAGGCACTACTAGCTTAGAAAGAGATTTGTACTAAAAACCGACCATAGCAGCCTAACCAGTTAGTTTAAGCAAGATTATCTTAATTCTCACCAAGCAAGATGGAATGCCTTCTTAAGCGAGTTTTACATTGATATGCAACATGTGAAGGGTATGGAAAACAGGGTGGGAGATGCTTTGAGTAGAAAGTTGCATGGTGTTTATGAATTGTACTACAAATAGATTGGGTGCAAGTTTCTAGATCAAATAAAAACATAAGCTGAGAAGGATCTTGAATACCAATTTATATGGCAGCAAGCAGAGGAGGCCAGAAGGCAAGGAAAATATTTTGATTATGGATTTAGCGAAGATCAGTTACTAGCCTTTAAGGAAAATATATATGTTCCAAATTGAAGGAGATGATCTTGAACGAATACCATCAAAGTGACTACTCAGGACACCCAGTGTATCAGAAAATGCTAACAAAAATTAGAAAGAACTATTTCCGGAAAGGTATGCAAAGAAATAATGCAAAATATTTGAACAAGTGTCTGGAGTGCCAGCAGGTGAAGGTAGAGCATCGACATCCACCCAGATTGATGCAACCTATACCAGTACCTGAGTGGAAGTGGGATGCTATATCTTTAGACTTTATTACTAGTTTACCAAAATCAACAAAGCACAACGACTCCATTATGGTGGTGGTTGATCGGTTAAGCAAGGCAATACATTTCATACCAGTATAATCTACTTATAAAACGGTGAAAATAGCAGACATATTTATGAGATAGACCTTTAGATTGCATGGTATTCCAAAAACTGTCATATCAGACAGGGATGTGAAGTTTACTTCAGCATTTTGGAAAACATTATTTACAGGATTGGGGACCCAAATAAATTTCAAGACTACTTACCATCCATATACGAATGGACAAACGGAGCGGGTGAATCAAAACTTGGAAGATATGTTACGCATGTATGTAATGCAGCAACCAAAGATATTGGAAGAATATCTGCACTTAGTGGAGTTTGCATACAACAATGGTTATCAAGAATCTCTTAAGATGAGTCCTTTCGAACCATTATATGGATGACAATGTCGTAATCCCATTAATTGGATTAGCCCTGAAAGCAAGTTGATGCTTGGACCAGAAATGTTAGCCGAGATGGAATTAGATGTAAGAAAAATCAGGAAAAATACGAAGGCGGCTCAAGATCGACATAAAATATATGCAAATAATAAAATGACTTATCTTGAATTTGAAGTGGGTGATCATGTGTACATGAGCACACTAAGGTGGGCCTCCTATGCCAAGTTGGCTCACAGGATCTGTGGACCTTTCGAGATATTAGAAAGGGTGGGAACTGTGGCATACAGATTGGCCTTACCCAGCCATATTCGAGTGCACAATGTGTTTCGTGTATCCTTACTAAAGCGATACATACATGAAACAAAACATGTAATCCACTAGAAAAGCATTCAGGTAGGTTATTAATAAAAATACTATCTTGAAATACTAAAATTTATGAGAAATTAACTCAAATTTTGCTGACTGTAGGTCAAAACAGACGGTGAATTTCTACTTGAACCTCAACATATAATTGATCGGAGAGAAATCATGCTCCGGAAGCGAGCCATCACCCAACTTAAAGTGTAGTGGAAGCACTTAAGCTCGAATGAGGCTACCTGGGAAAATGGAGGATTTGTTCAGGAAGCTTACCTAGAACTATTTGCTGAACTAGAATGAAACATCGAGGACGATGTTTACTTGTAAGGGGGGAAGTTGTGACAGCTGGCTTAAGTGCCAACTAATGGTTATGTTATTTTATGTTAAGAAACTAAAACATTTATTTAATTTTTGAGAAATATTACTTGATGAATAGAAATTAATTTTGTTTGATTAAATAAAACTTAGTTGTGGAAAGTGGTTCCATAAGAAAAAGTAAAAGATTGATGGTAAAAGTATTCCAAGAACTAAGATAAAGGTATATCCTAGTGAGGAAGGGGGGTTCTGTTTAGTAATTGAAGAGAGGAGAGGAAATAGAGTGAAGAATTCTTAAGATGGTGGTGACCAATGGAATTACTCAGATTCTTGAAATTCCTGGAATAGAAGACTAGACTTGGGGTCCTGAGGTCTCTTCCAGAACCTCTATCAATTCACTTAACTCAGGTGTGGAACACGGGGGAGAGATGAGGACGTAATTTCCTTTCTCAAGGTAGGGAGGACATAATTGAGTAATTAGTTGTATTTTATTGGTCTGCAACTATTACTATATTATATTTATGAAATGAGGAACCCTTTGTGTTTTATATTTATCTAAACCGGACCGCTAGAAAAATCTTTAAAATATTCAGAGCATTTGGGAAATAAAATCAAGTTTAGATTAAGCAATCACAGATAGAAAATAAAGCTATAAAGTAACTCTTTCAGCAGCTAAAAAGAGAGAATTGTTAAAATAGAGCTTCCAAGACAAAAGCTCCAAGTTGGTTGTTCTATGATCTAGGATAATCATGAATAGAATGGTCTGGACATTCATCTAGAATTGAAGGAAAAGTAAACTCAAAACCATAACCAAAACGAAAGAAGAATCTGTAGAAAATAGATGAATATGCTAAACTCACATAATGGATTCTAGGTAACAGAATGCCTGAAACGAGCATTGTACAAAGATTGTTATCACAGAAATAGATATTTGTGAAAAGACACATGTAACCTCAAAACTGAAACTAGAGTTATTACCATTCCTGAATTGTTTAAATGTATATGTAAACAAAATACTAGAAAAGAAATTGTAGTACTATTCTTGAATTAGCGTAATTGAATATGTAATAGAATATTGGAGAGGAAACTGTATCATTATTCTTGAATTTGCATAAATTTATATGTAAACAAAATTATGGAAAAGAGACTGTAGTATTATTCTTGAATTAGCGTAAATGTATTTGTAAATAAAATACTGGAGAGGAAACTGCATTAATATTCTTAGATTGCATAAATGTATATGAAATAGAATACTGGAAAAGAAACTATGATACCAATCTAGATTTGTAGAAATATACATATATATGTAAAAATATTATTGGAAAAAAAAACTATACTGCCGCAACCATAACATATGGTAGGTTCGTCTCATCCAGTAAGATGTAGAACCAAATCCAAGCGAACTAAATATATCATAGAAAAAACATGGTGATTCAGAACTAAGTGCCTAGGTGGCCGAATACAAATTACATAGGATTGAATTACATATTCCCAACTGCTATAAATGTCCAAAGTATTCAAAAATTGGGAAAAGCCCAAGATATTCAAATATAGAGTAAAATGAAAATAGAATAGTGGTGTGAAGCCTCATAGCAAGAAACCCGAGCTTCAAGGTTGAAGTAGGGTTCATTGCAACTGGAAACCCTTGACAAAAACCTACAGCGGAGAAAAGATACCTAATGGAGTAGGTAGTCTGAGCCAAAAAGAACTTGTAAAGAGCATTATAGAGGAAATCAACCACAGTGTCGGGCTAAGGAGGTTACCTGTGCATGAAGGCGAGATGAGAAAACCATATGTAACTGAGTATGATACCATGTCAACCAATAAATATGCAGAGTATAGGAAAGAACGAAAGGTGAGTAGCCTTTACCTGTGAAAATTACCTTGTGGAAAATTTGACAGTTTAACCTGCAAGTAGGCCACGAAGAAGAGTCAATACTCTACATTCAGATAGGGGTATGAAATACAAGTTAAAACCTACCGCACACACTTCAAACGTTCATATCTTACCTGCGAGATTCATATGAGGGTGTGATAGAGAAGTTGTTGTGCTCAATCTTGAGGGATGAGCTAGAACCACTATTACTGACGCAACAAGCAAAAAAAACCAACCTTTAGAGGAAAACAATGAATAAAGAAACTGAGAAACTTTGAATAGATACTAGCAAGAAATATGTATATTGTGTGGTGGAAGAAGCATAGCTAAGAAATCCAAAACAAAAACCATCCAACAAGAATACACCAAGGATTTATGGTAAATGGGACAAACTGGGTTAATTTACTCACCGCCTATAATGAATCTCAGAACGGAACCGAGGAGAGCCATGATAGAGGCTTGTCGACAGCGGCAAGTCGAAGCATGCTTGCAGAGCTCCTCGACAGAGACCCACGAATGAATGGAAATGGTTATGGTTAGGGTAAGTCTTACCCTAATAAAAAAACCTCAAACCAGCTATGACCGTGGATCCAGATCCTATGCAGATCAACGATGAAAGGAGCTCACAGCTGTCCTCCGGTGGAGTGATTGCCAGGCTGTATGGAGTTGAAATAATTCGATCACCATTGCAAAGGTTTTCCCATAGTAGTTATTTAAACAAAACAATGCATTCTTAATCAAATACATAAAGGGCGCCGATGAATACATATTCCTTGTCGACTTAATTCAAGGTCCTTTCATAATAAAGAAGCAGGACAGACAATCACGACTAAATTCGATGCCAGATATGTTGACAGGTTATCACCTCGTAAACTTGCAAAGCATGCCTTGAACTTTTATGTGGCAGTAATGAATACACATTTTGATTTTATCCATAGTACCGTACTTCTATTTATGTGATTATGGAATGTCTATTTGCATAAGTAATAAGTGGAATCTGTTATAGAAGGTGATTAGTTTAAATAGTGTTTAATATAAAAGTATAAAGCTAATATTTTTTATATGGGTATGATAGTATGTTACATTGAGTATGATTTTGATTCAATCCCTTTGGAAGTTACACACGAGATCCTTGTTCTAGAAGGAAAGAAAGAAAGTGGGTGACCGCTCTTATTTTTTGGATTCTGAACAAGTATCTAAGGAGGAAACGTGGTTTCCTACCCCTGGAAGGTTCTGTCAATAATGGTGGCATTCTTGAGCTCTCTGGAGATTAATCAACAACTCACAACATTTCTTCAACTTGTCTTCCATGATAAGTAGGTAAACAACTTTAAGGTATTTTCTGGTTTAGAAGACCTAGAAAATGCTACAGAACATGTGTTTTTTCTTGAAAATTGTTAATTCTCACTTGTTAAAGATGGAAGGATTTTTTCTGAGTGATTATGCTTTTGGGGACTTGAGAGACCCTCCAACTGGTAATAACACTTCGACTCCTATTGCTCCCTTTCCAAATCATGAAGAGAAAATGTCTAATGGTGTATGGTTGTAGTCTGAGTTTTGAGACTTATGGTATTGTTTGGGTAGACGAAGTTATCTTAGCACATATCCTAGTTTTGTTTATGGTGGAGTTTTAATGGTATGGTGCTACAATGGAGCATGGTTGGGTAGACGAAGTAATCTCAATATTATAATGATATTACGAGGAAACCTTTTTGAAATAAAATTGATTTGATATCTCCTTATAAAATTGATTTGAAATAAAAGCCACATCTCCTTATAAAATATAATTATATATTATACCAAATAAAAGTAGTTTCAATATTATAATGATATTAAGTTTCATGAAATAAAATTGATTTGATATCTATAATAATATTATTTCCTATTTTTATTAGTTGGGTCCAGTTATAAGATAATGCCTTGGGATAGAAACCTTGAAATTCGTAAGGTCAAGAAAGGGATGGTGACCATGTAATTAAGTGTTGTTATTATGATTTGTGGGTAAGGAGAGAAACGTTTCATTTAGAAAATAAAATGCTAGTCATATTTTTTTAAATAATTTTGTGAGGTCGAGATTGATAAACATGGATATCATTTAGAAAAACTAATAAATATATATCAATTTATAATTATTAAAATAAATATTTATTATAAATTAAATTATATATATATATCCCCATCCTCAACTAATTATTAATTATGCTACTTAAACTTGACACGTAATCCTAACAATTCCACACAAGTTTTCTAATGCATAATCTTAGAATTAAAAAAAATATCCCTATGCTCTCCGTCTTGTAAAGAAAAGAGACACTTTTTTAATGTTATTATTTTTATAATTAACATTAAAGATGGGTATGAATATATAAAATAAAATTATAATTAATTATGTATATAATAAAATTAGTTTAAAATTTTTAATATGTTAATATATTAACGTTAATATATATGTTTATTTGAAATATGATTTTTAAAATTTTAATTTAATTATTAATAATTATTAAGTGAGTGGTCGGGATTTAATTTTTTTAGAATATTTTAAATTATTTTTAATAATGTATTTAAATCAAAGATTGATATTTGTCTCCAGATTATTAGATCATTTTTTTTTTAATTGAATTGATTAATTTCAAAATATGTTATATGAACAAATGCCATATGAATTGATTTATGATATTTTGAATTTGTGGTATTGATAAGCCATGGTATTGACACATGTTATTGTAATGATATCGATTTACAAATTTAGAATCTTGATAGAAAAGTACGGGTAAATCTCCATGATAATGAATTTTGTTCAATGCTTTTAAATGTATATGTATCTAAGTTATATATTAACCTTTTTTTCTAATTCATAATAATGATAATTTAAAATAAAGTTATAATTCTATTAGTTTTTAAGATTTTTTAAATTTTAATGACATAAAATGTATTATAAAGTGTTTTGATGTTTATTATGAATAGATACTTATGAGCATTTACTATCCATTTAATTTATATCTCTATGCTACTTTACAAATAATTATAATACAAAACTTATAACAAAAAATTTTTGTTTTTAATTTTTATATATTAATATTATTATCATCAAAATAGTCAAATATATATATTAATAAATATTGTACGATAATTGATAGGATATATTTAAAGTTATTTTTTTATGTAAATTTAATTTAATTCTTATATATCTATATATGAGCACAAGTTACATATTTTTTTAGGATTTAAATTCATTTAAAAACAAAATTAAAATGTATTACAACAATATATTCAATATAAATTCAAAATATCAATTATAATAATTGAATCTAAATAATTAGATAACAACATTCCTGATAAACATCTAAAATAATTCTCTCACATATATGTCCATTTTAATTTTTTATTTATTTATGATTAATACCAAATTTTAAATAATTAAATTTTTTATATTTACATTTTCATTTATTTAAAATATCAAATATTTACATGGAGAACCATGTCTACTTTGAAATGAGACATTGATGATTTTAATTTAAATATTAATAATTATATTATAGATAGACATGTGTATTTTAGGATAAGATATTGGGAATTTTAATGCTTAATTATCAATAGCTATTAGCTAGATGGTACAGATTTAATCTCCAAGGAATATTCTAGAATATTTATAATTGTATACAAAAATTAAAAGGTAAGATTTATCTGAAAAATTTAGTTATACTCTTTTTTACCTTTTAGTTAAATTGATTAATTGTAAAAAATGACATATGAGTGAGCATCATCTAAAGTGAGTTATGGATTTTAGGACATGTGGTCTTGACAAGCCATGACCTTTTTCCATGGTATTATAACAAATTATATATACAAATTAAGAATCTCCATGGTTAAAAATATGGTTTCATGTATTTTGTGAATGCTTACATGTTTAATACATATATTAAATATTTTAATAATAATAATAATAATTAAAGTTATAATTGGTTATATATTTTTTAAATTTTTTAAAATTTAGCACAATGAGTCATACCATGAAATAAGTATTATAATTGTTATTATAAATTGATTTCTATCGTCAATTATCATCCATTTAATTGGATGGAGAGGTGATCTATACCTCAATATGGACGTGATCTTGTAGTGGTATAAATGTTTGTCAACATTTAGATGTCTGCTCAATTAATAAATAATAAAACATGAATATTAATAGAGAGTCTAATTTGAGGGAGATGTTGTAATGTGGAGGAGATGACGTGTTCTCCATAAATGAGTGTAAATATGTAAATGTTGGCTCAATTAATAATAAAAAGTTTAATCCCGGATGCGGGTGTTTGATGAGCACGGTACGATGGTGCGTGGACAGACATGGGCTGGTGTGTGGACTCACACCACCGCCACCCAGCTCCGCCCAAGGCATAGCATTAAAATCCCTGCCAGTGACTTCAATGCTGCAATTAAGCAGCTCTTCCTCCGACGCCAGCCCGTTAGCATTTCTACCATGTCGCCCCAGTCCAGATTCACTGCTACCTCTCCATTGTTCTCGCGTTGTTCTGGTGATGCAGCAGAGCCCCGCTCTCAGACCAGTACTGGGATGCGGTGTGCTTTGGCTTGCTGCATTGAATTTATGCCGGGCTTTCACTATACTCACAGCCCTTTCTGCAGGTTTCAGTCCAATTCGCCTTTTGATTGTGTCTCGGCTCTCCTTGTTGGTGCTCCCCTGCATTTCTTTGTGGACTCTGCTCCCAACCTTTGCTCAACCGACCCTTGCATCTCTTTCCCAGCTCGCAACATCATGCCTCGTCTCCAACAATGAATGTGGTGCAGGAGAGGCACCAGTCGTGGATAGGTCACTCGACAGCCCTCTTCTTCCACCTCTGGCTCGACCTCCCAGTCCTCGGAGTACCTCTCTGGTCGCTATCCTGCTACAAGGAGTGGTCGTGGCCGTGGGTCTAGTCAGTCTACTCATGCTGAGGGTTCCCTCCACATTCCGGTCTCTCCACTTCCCCTCCCCGATCAATTCCACATAGCCCAGTTCCGCCTGCCTTGTGCTATCTTTCATTCCACCTTGATAGCCAAAATCACCTTTGAATTCCATGCAGATTCTGAGACTGAGGCTGTCCAGGCTCCGGCAGCACCTTGGAGAAGAATATCAATGAGCCTCATCGCATTCCACCCTCCAATAGCAAGAAGAGTGAGGAGCAATGTCGCAGCAGGAATCCAGTCACCAGCATCCCTGCAGGTCCGAGCGATTCGCAGCGCGGTGGCTCCATTGGCAAAGAAGACCTTCAGGCGATGGATGAAGACCCCTATGAATATGGATGCCGGATTGTGGAAGAAACACCTTCTAACTCTCATGTTTCCTGAATGCGTATTTACTCTCAGGTTTTTGACTCACAGTGGCTCGTCTGGGTTTGATCATTTGAGTTTTTGTTTTCACAATTTACATGTTCAGAAACTTGCTTCTTTGCTTAATAGCTGGTTTCCCCTGCGTGGGTGGCCTTCTATTGTTTGCATGGCTCGTAATAGGGTAGTAGGTTCAGTGTTTGAAATTTTTTGGATAAACATCAGTTTTTTTGACAAAATGCTGCAATTCTGGGCAATATCTTATGAGGCTGGGACCTCCTTGTAAAATTTTTTTGTATCAATAATAGGAGTAGAATTATTCAGAAAAAAAAATAATAAAAAGTTTAAAATAATCAAAATAAATTTACATTGTATAGTAATTTTGTTTTTGTCAATAAAATTGTAAACAAATTTTTGAATTAAAAAAATTCATAATATACATATCACATTAAAATATACAATATAGAAATAGTAGCTACAAATAAAGATCATTTTTATAATATAGATTAAAATAATGATTGAGTTATTTAAATTTAATTAATAAGCACATAAAGACTTGATACTGATAATAAACTCACAATATCATAAGATTCTTAACTATGGATGTTTACATCCACTTTACCATAGATATTATTAACTTTTAAATAGGATTTGCTACAATACCATGACCCAATATCATGGCTTACCACATGTCCAGAAAAAATAACTCATTTTACTATCCAAATATTTTATAAACATTTTATTTCAATTTAATTTTATTGCACATCCTTAATTAAATCAAATAGAAAAATTGTTATAGTTACTTTTGAGATATATCTAAACTATGTATCCTCACTACTAAAATATTCCATAGAGACTGCCTCGAAATTAAATCAAAGTTTTAATAAAAATAAAAATAAGAGTACTTTTATATACAGATATTTGAAATTTATATAATATAAGTAATGTTATTAAGCACCTCCATAGATCTATATTAATTAAGGATCTGTTAAGCTATCAGAGGAATAAAATCTCTCGAAGTGCAAGTCTTTCCTCAAGTTTTGTTCTTAAAATAAGTTTGCATGTTGAGAGATTTGACTCCTCTTTGTATTTGGTAGATGCAGAGTTAAGATGGATATAACTCTGATGAATATATGGTGATTTATATGGCTACCCTAATAATTAGGTAGATTTTAGGGATTTACCTTGCATAAAAATTTATCGAATATTCTTAGTAATATACAGAGATAAAGGTTGAAATGTATCTAAAAAATAGTTATGCCCTTTTCCCTTTTTTAATTAAATAGATTAATTAAAAGAAATGTCATTTAACATTTGTCATATAAAAATGAGTTGCAAAATTTTTTGGTATGTAATATTAGTAAGGCATGGTATTGACTCATAGCATTGTCACAAAAATTATTTAGATGTTGAGAAATTGTATGGTAAAGTGCATGTAGTCTCCATGATTAAAAATTGTGTTACATGTTTTTTTTAATGTATATATATTTTATTGATATATTAATTATTTTTATAACTAGTTTAACCATATAAACTAAGTGATTGGAATTTATAATAAACATCAAAACACTTAATATACAATATATTTCATGATATTAAAAAAAAATCATAAAAAAATAATTAAATTATAGCATTATTTTAAATAATAATAATAACAAATAATATATAATTTAAACATTTAAGAAAATATGGAACAAGATTCTTAATCAAGTAGATATATTCCCCTTTTATCATAGAGATTCACATGTTTTGTTACAATATTATTAGCTAGTAATCTAACTTAGCAATACCAAATGTCCAAAAAAAAAGTAACTCATGTTCATATGGCACATGTTTGTAAGCTATTTTTTCAATTAATCCATTTAATTAAAAGGGCATGATTAGGTTTCAAATATAGGCAATCTTTACTTTTCACTAGTACTAATAATATTTTGAATATTCTATGGAGCTTAGATCCCTATCATTTGTCCCATAACTAGGAGGTTAAATCCCTACCATTTACCTCATAACTAGCATGACTATATAAATTAAATAATTGAGACATATCTATGGGCATCAATGCATAATAAGCATCAAAATACTTATTTCATGATATGACATTTTTTTTAGTTTTAATTGATTAGTTTCATGAAAAAAAGAAAAACATAACTACATTAGAGATATATCTCAAGTTTCTATTTGTTAATGTTATTATAAATATTCTAAAATATTTAATGGAAATTAAATCTTTACAATTCATTCATTTAATAATGATTAATAATTAAATTAAAATTTTTAAAAATCAGATACAAATTTATTTTTTTAAATTACAAAATAAAAATAAAATCAATACACAAGTCGGAAAAGAAAAAAAATAAAAAATTGAAACATACCCTCCAAACACACACAAATTGCAAAAGGAAAAAATAAAAATGAAACACACTCTCGAAACAAAAAGTGCGATGACCTAAGGGCATTCTAAACAAGAGAAAATGCGATGAAGACGATAAAGTTCAGAAAGCAAGAATTTCTTCGACTCATGGCAGCAGCTGTTTATGTCGACAGGTGTGACAGTAATACAAAATTTTCCCCAAAAAAACGACGTAGAGTCCGCAGAGCCCGCAGCCTTCAAAATCTTGGAAACCCGAAATTCACTGCAGCACGCAACAGAAGCAGCGGATTGGGAGCTCAATGCACAAAATGTTGAGAGGCCGAAGGTTACTTGCATCTTGTCACTTGGTTGATGGCCTCAGTTTCAAGGAAAATACCAAAAAGAAATTCCAACCTCCAATTAAAAACGAAAACGAGCAGATTATGTAAAGCTTTGTTTGAAAAGTCAAGAGCCACACTTTCGTTTGTGAAGTTTGAAAAGACTAACGAATTTTTGAAAAAGGGCTTATGTATTTTTAAAACGAGGTATTATTTTGAGAAATCACATATATTGTTTCAAAAAAAGGGGTTCGTTAAAAAGAGTTTGTTACGTATAAAAAGTAGTTTGGAATTCGTTAAATGAAATTTGTTTTATATGAAAGGAGTTTGTTTTCTCGAGTTTTTTTAAAAAGAAAATGAATTTGTTATAAAGGAAAAGGGGTTGTTTAATTTCAAATATTTTATTTTTTAAAAAGAAATCAAAAGGAATTTGTTAATCTACATTCAAAAATGGTTTTTTCAAGCTCTTTGCCACATAGATTTATTATGTTTTTAAAAAATTATGAGTTTTGGTTTTTATTGATGAAAATTTTTCTTCAAGCCCAAGAGTATTGGGAGAACACCTATGTAAAGCTGACCCAAGAAGTATGGGCAACCATGACCAATAATTAAAGGAATATAGTTGTTGAATTCATAAAGAAAGAGCACCGAGCCAAATGTTGGATACAGAACTCAATCAATGACTCTATCTTCAACAAGATAATCGACTCATCAACAACTAAAGAAGGCTAAGATATTTTGAAAGTTGCATATCAAGCTAATGATATAGTGAAAACTGTTAAATTGTAGACATTACGAGATTAGTTCGAAATCCTGAAGATGACTAACACATAAAATGTTGATCAGTTAATGACTAGAGTCATGGGCATAGTCAATCAAATCAAACTTATTGGTGAAACCATTACAGATCAGAAGATAGTTGAAAAAGTCGTTTGAAGTCTGCAAAAGAAATATGACATGGTTGTAAGAACCATTCTGGAATCCAAATATCTTATAACTCTCTCTGTAGAATAGTTGACTAAATCTCTTATGTCACACAAAACAAGACTTAACCTAGGAGAATATTCTATGGAACAAGATTTCAAAGCACAAGTATCTCTTGGCATACGAAGAGGTAGAGGATATAGAGTGATCAACAACAGAGGTTGAGGAAAAGGAAGATTAGAACATCATCATGTACCAAAGCAGTGAAGATCTTCACAGAACTAAACATGGAGAAAATCTAATGTCTAATGTTATTACGACAAGAAATTTGGGCATTATGAGCATGAATGCAGAAAGAAATAGAGAGATCAACAAAAAGATTGTGTCCTTCTCTCCAACAATGAAGGAGAATCCTCCGAAACCATGTTTCTTTCCTGCCATATTTTTGAAGACAATCACAACGAGGACCTTTAGTTGCTAGACAATGACTACAACAACCATATGACAAGTAATTATAAAAACCTACTTTCTTGCATTAATGTTTCCATAATATTTGAAATTACTCTTGGAGACTGTTCCCGTATTAAAGTTGAAGGGAAATGTCTTTTCCTTGGCCTTACTAAACAAAATCAACAAAATATATACCTGATGTTTATTACGTTCCACATCTGAAGCATAATCTCATTAGTGTAGGTCAATTGATGGAACATGGTTAAGATGTTATATCTATGACAAACCTCTCAATAGAAGACTGATAATAAAGGTTTAAAAAACCAAGAATAGGAGGTTTCCATTGACTCTTAGAATTCGAAATATCTCATAGTATTTCGCGCACAATGTGTCAAGGATAGATGAGTCTCAACTATGAAATTATAGGTGTGGGAATATCCCTTTGAAGAGTCTAAGTATGATTCATAAAAATTCTGTGGTCACTGGTCTCCCTGTTGTGAATGAAACAAATTGTAATTGTGAAATTTGTATTCTATCAAAGCTTAAAAGAGAGAGATTTCCCACATCTTCCTCTAGATAAGAAAAACCCTTAGAGCTAGTCCACAAAGATACATGTGCCCCAATGCAAACACAGTCCATTGGTGGTAGCCTTTATTTTATGACCTTAATTGATGATTATAGTAGGAAGATATGGGTTTATTTTAAAAAAAATAAATCTCATACTTTCTCAAGATTCAAAGAGTTCAATGCAGAAGTAGAAAATCAAAGTGGAAAGCTTTTAAAATTAATTAGGTCAGACATAGGAGGAGAATACAGTTTAAATGACTTCAAATATTTTTTTCAACATCAAGGAATCATCATGCAAAGAATGACAAGATACACTCCACAACAGAATCGAGTAGTAGAAATGAAAAACTAGTTAGTCATGAATATGGCCAAATGTATGCTTCGTGAGAAGAAGTTGTCCAATGAATATTGGGTTGAAGTTGTTGCTACTACAGTATATGTTCTAAATTATCTCAAATAACCAATGTCCAAGATGCATTACCTTAGTAAGCTTAGGATGGTAAGAAGGTAAATGTTTCTCCCTTTCACATTTTTTGTTATATATCATTTTCACATGTTCTTGAGAAGCTATTGATGGTACTCAATACCTCCAAAATACATGGGGTCCCCTGATGTGCAGTCTCAATGAGACCTCGCATTCTTTGGAGTGGGATCCCCATCCAGAGTAACAACCTGACCACCATAACTGCAAGGTTCACCGTGGTTTCAATGAATAACATAAGAGATTATATACATAACCCTTAAACAAGGAAGTAAGTCGACATTGTGAAACACCATTTGTAATGTGTCAAAGGATAATTTCGCGAGGGGGGAGACAAAAGTTATCCCCTTGAAGGAAGTAATAATACTAACTGAAGAGAGACACATGAGAGCATGAAAATATTTGTTAGTGAAATAGTTCATAAAATTATTATTAAAGTGAATACAACACACATTTAACAAGATGAGTACCAAATCTACCAAAATAGTTTAATTTATCCAGTACATATGAACATAACATATGCCATAAAAATTCCAAGAATTGTCCTAAAACATTTGTGATACATGCATGAAAATGTGTTAGCTCATTGAATTTAAAATAGGTGAAAGATCCAAGTACATAGTTACAATGATGAGGTACTAGTTCCAGTAGTGGAACATTAAGTCACTTCTTGCTTCTCCAAATAATAGTTTTCCCTCCTATGCCAAGTAGAGAGGCCAAGACTAGATCTCCAAATCTTAAGCCTCCAAAAATCCCTTTGTTTGAGTTATGACATAGCTTTTATAACAAGATGAATCACCTTTCATATTTCATGACTCTTGGACTATCTACTATGTCCTTTGAACTTCTAAACAACCCTTGAACTTATAAATGACCTTTGGACTTCTCCATTTGAATTTTGAACTTCTCCTACGTACATTTTGTCCATATATTACTAAGTGAATTTTCATATTCCACATTTGAATCATGGACTTCCACACATTACATTTTGTCCTCTTCATTAAGAATACATCATTACTTTCCACATGATGATGTGCCATGACATATGGACAGAAATTGAGTATTATGATGATGCTTGTACAAGTTACAACTTGATAATGATGACATGGACTTCACGATCAGATGGGAATGCTAAGTTGTATTCCCTGATGATTTGTCTTCAATCTTCATGAAAGGTCTAATCGAAACTTCATATTCATGAAATATCCTCTTTGTTGCTCATTTTCACGCTCCAAAATGTCTTAGATCAATATTTGAATCCTCCGGGTCATCATGCAATGTCTTCTTTCTATCTCAGTCCATGATCTGCTTCATGTCTTCGTAATAGCTCTTTTTTGTTCTTCTTCTTCGTAAGTGTTTCTTTATGCTTTCTCCTTGCTAGTTGCTTTGAGAATTACCTTTTCATTCTAGTAAAGTACTCCTGCCAATGAAAATCATTCATGATGAGGTAAGATCAAACTTTAAAATATATTCTATCACTACTTAGCTCATGGAATGATTTTCTCATGATATGTCTGTGAGAGGGTTAAAAGAAGAAGGAATTATTAAGAGGGCACAATAAAACTAATCCATGTCTGAGGAAGGATCCATTGTTCATTTTTAATATTTCATGCAATATGAAGAGGGGATCTCCTTAGTCTAGTGTGGTGGGGAATATTGAAGCAGGGAAGGGTGAAGGATTCAACTTTCAAGGCTATGCCATGCACCCTAAAGAGAAGAGAGAAAGGCTTGAAAGTGCAGTTTTACTAGTAAAGGGTGAGGGAATACCTCCTTCAGCCTTCCCTATGACACCATGCACTAAAAGGAAGGGTCTAAGGAAGGATAGGGTGCAAAGTGCATTGGGAAAGGGGGAAGGTGAAAGCTTCAACCTTCAAGACTGCACCATGTGCCCTAAGGAGAAGTAGGCTTCTGAGAGAGCACAATTTTATTTGTCAAAAACAGAGAGGAGGCTTTTGTAAGCCTTCCCTACTATGCCATGTGCTCTAGAGGAAGAGGTTAAGAAAGGATTGGGTGTCGAGTGCATTAGGGTAGGGGGAAGGTGAAGGCTTTGACCTTCCGGAGTGCGCCATGCACTCAAAGGGAGAGAAGGCATTAAGGAAACCACATTTTTTCTCAACAACGTGTCACTATTTCTTTTGAGTGAAGTTTTCATCCTAATCTAGCATCGTTTTACTCAACAGGGGGTACTTCACCATTTGGAATGCGCTTATGATTGTGGGAGGACATAAGAGGAAGGTACTTTGCCTATGGAGGTTTTTACTGCATTGGGAGGATAGGAGCTCTTTTCATTGCATGATTTTCCTATGAAAAATGGTGGAAGCAATCCATGCTTATAACTAGGAGTGTTAAATGTACAATGCAAGGAAGAGGTGACCAAAATGCAGTGTAGTGAGTCAATATGGGCAAGAAGGGCTAGGTGATTGCCCTTAGGAGGATCATAATGTGCAACAAATTTGGGATGATCTTGAGGGGGATTTAGTGAACCAATATTAGGGAGTATGATTTCACCATCAAGGGCCATGAATAGTTTAAGCTCTGCACTCGGTGAGAGGCTAATGCCTTCACAACTTACGTTGAGTTGAAGGACCAAGCAGGGCTCCAAGATGGATAAGTGTGAGATCAACATCGTAAAATGGGGAAATGCATCTAAAGATGACTCAAACATGGATCACACAAATAAAACCATCAATACAAGCTGGATGATCCAGACCATTGGAGGAATGAGACCAATCAAAGTGAAAAAATAATAAGAACTAAAATATTTCCAGCAAGTCACCCATCCTAGTACTACTCTAACCTGAGTGCACTTAACTACAAAGTTCTCCTCCAATTTGATACATAAATGGTGGCATGACCCAATTTTTTTAAAAGATGAAACTTCATGAGTGACAAAGGAATATGTCATAATGTGTGAGATAAATATCGCAATAAAGAATTATACAAATAATTGAGAATAGGGCACAACGCGTAAAATAAATATTGACATTGTAAAGATAACTGTGAATAGGGCACATGCACAAGAAACGTATTTCAAAAAAGCAATAAAAACAAACTCAAATATTTATTGAATTGATAATATCCCATGAGACTACATTATGAGAAAAATCGTACTTTTCTCACAGTGAATTCCTGTATTTATAATTTTTTACGAGTGTCTTTTCACTGAGAGGTATCCCCTTTTACATTTTAAAATACCATGGGTAAACACCACGGTTTACAAAATTCATGGGAAAATACCATGGGAAAATATAATATAATAAATTATGACACCATGGATAAATATAATAAATTATGATACCATGGGCAAATACCATGGTTTATAAAGTCCATGGGTTAGTATCATAATTGCGGTGGTAAAATTGAAATCATCACGCGATTAGATTCTCACTTTAATATTACGATTTATTTTGGTTATTATCATGCATTATCCATAGTTTTAACAACCATTTATAGCAAATAATTATTAACTGCAATAATTTATTTGATCTTGGATCACCGAAAGGAAACAAATGACTCATTAATAACCATCACACCTCGAAACAACAACAAAATGACACTTATTTCTAAGTGTGACATATGAAATGACACATTACCACACTTAGGACACAATTTATGACAGGAATGATGACTGTGACCAAAAGGTGCACTTAGTTGTAGGAATGTGTCTAGCATATATTCTAAACGCAGTTACTAATCAAACGAGAAAATTACCTGGTAGCCGTTTTTTTGAGGTACCAAAAAAACACCCGATTTTGAAAAGTGGTGATGCAGAATAACTCTTTTTTTGGAGCATAGTTTTGGCACTTTAAATTTTCTTATGAATTTTTATATTTTAAATGTCATTATTTTCATGTCGATTTTGAAAAGGGTGATGTAGCATAACTTGTTATTTTTTGCAGAATATTTTTGGAACTTTAATTTTCTTTGATTTTTTTTTTTAAATGTCACGTCGATTTCGAAAAATGGCAATTTTTTTGGCACTTTAAAATTTTTTATTTATCGAGTATGAACATTTGTTTTAAAATGTTAGTGATTTTCATGCTAATTTTGAAATTGTTCATGCAACATCAATCATTTTTGTTTAGAGTGGTGATTTTCATCTTTATAATAAAATAAAAAATAAAATAAAAAAACATGACAAAACAAAATAAAATATTAAAAATATATATGAAAAAACAGCAATACAAGTGTAAAAAAAAAACACACAAATAACTTGTAAAAATAAAAAATTTAACAAAAAATAAATAAAAAAACAAAAAAAATTCAAAAAATAAATAAAAATGGGAAAAAATTAAAAAAAACCTCATAATTTAAAGAAATAAAATAAAAAATAATCAAGAAAAAAAATAATTTTTTTCTAAGTAAAAAAAGCAGCATTACTTAAAAAAATTAATAAAATAAAATAATTAAAATAAAAAAGAAATCAAAATTTTCTTTTTAAATTTAAAAAAAAAAAAAAAACAAAAAACAAAAAACAATTTTAAAATTAAAATAAAAAGTAAAAATTAAAATAAAATTTAAAAGTAAAAATAAAAACAAAAAAAAATTAAAAGCATAGATTAAATTAAAAAAATAAAAATTAAAAAAAAATTAAATTAACTTTCGCCTTGGTCGCGCCTTGCTGCCAAGGTGGGAGGTGGGGAGTCGTGCTCGTCTCGGTCCTAGCGTGATCGAGTCTCGCGGCCCCTAGGGTGGCTAGGGTCGATTCTAGGAATCACCGATCCTAGCCCTCACTCAACTATCGCCCAGTGGCCGAGCCCCCACACCCCTAGGTCAACGAGGGTCAATTTTAGATGTCCAAATCGCCATACCCTGGGGTCATGTGGGTTCCATCATTTAGCTCGTTCCGTTCGCGCTTAACTCTCCAACTGTCGATTTTAATTTGTTCTCACGACCCTTGGAGGCAATGGGGGTTTATTCCGGGAAATGACCCCACCGCCCCCGGTGTCCGAAGACATTCAACCGCCAGCAGGGGGAAAAGCCGCCAACTCCTTATCCCCCGGTTGCCGAGCCCAGCCGGCCAAAGTGCAATGGTTAATTTAATTTTTTTTATTAATTTTTTTTCTTTAAATTAAATTATTATTTCTTTTTATTTTTTTATTGAACTTTTTTTAAACTTATTTATTTTTAATTTAATTTATATTTTTTAATTTTTAAAATTTAATTTTAAAACTTTTTTAATGTTTTAATTTTTTATTTTTAATGTAAAAATTATGTGTTATTTTATTTAAAAACATATTTTTCATATATTTGTATTCGTTTTTTAAAATTTAAATTATTATTTAAATTTAAATTTAAAGCTTAATCTTAATGTTAATTTTAATAATATTTTTTGTTATTTTAAATCATTTATTTTAATTTTATTTTTAAATTTAAATTTCTAAATTTTAATTTTTTTTTTTTAATTTTAATATTTTAAATTTGTTTTTGATTTTAACTAATTTTAATTTAATTTAAATTTAGTTATTGTTTTTATCTTTTTTAATGATGTGTTTATTATTATTATTATTATTATTTTTTGAAATCTATTTTTTTGGTTATTTATTGTTTCTTTAAATTTGTGTGTGTTTTTTTTTGAATTTTTCCTTTGTTTTTAATTTTTTTTTAATTTTTATTTTTACAAGTAATATTTTATCTTTAATACCATGCCTAAAAATCATCAGATTTTTGTTTTCATAAAGGTGATATTATATCTTTAATGTCATCGTCGGATTTTTAAGGCTTTTCAGAGACATGATCTTTAATAGCATGCCTAAAAATCTGTTGAATTTTAAGACTTGATATTTTACCTTTAATGTCATGTTTATTGTTGAAGTTTTAAGTTTTTTCAGAGTCATGCTATTTTATCTTTAATATCATTACTAAAAATTGTTGCAATTTACCCCGAAAAGAAAAAGACATTATTCCAACATCAACACTTTTCGTTTTCAAGGTGTTTTTGCACACAAGAAATTGGCAATGTTATGCGAGCATCAACACTTTTCGTTTTCAAGTTGTTTTTTGCACACAAAATATTGGCAACATTATTCCAACATCAACACTTTTCGTTTTCATGTTATTTTTGGCACACAAAAATTGGTGACGTTATTCCAACATCAACACTTTCAACACTTTTCATTTTCAGGATGTTTTTTGCACACAAAAAATTGGCGACATTATTCCACCATCAACACTTTTGTTGTGAGGGTGTTTTCTCAATCCTTTTTTCAAGAATTTTTTTTTTTTAAAGAATAATTTTAAAAAATGTTGAAATTTGACCCTAAAAAAATAGTGCATTCTCAACTAGACACTTTTCATTTTTGGGTTGTTTTTTCATGTTTTTTGAGTTTTTTGGGGCTAGATTTCCCATTTTGAGGTAATAGTTCTCTTTTGATCGGCAATTGTGTTTCTAATGATATGTAAAACTGTCTAATGTAGAAGAGTGCACCAGAACTAACTTTGGTGATACACAAAAGTATGACACATGCATGAGTGAAAACAACAAAAATGACACCTATGACAGGTGGAAAACATAAGATGACACTTGCAAAATGTGAACGACCTTGAAAGAGAAACATTCAAGAGAGAAGATAACATGAAAATGACACTTAATAAAGTAAAAACAAGAAAAATAAACATCTAGGAATGTAAAAGTGACACTTGTGAAAGTGAAAATGTGTAAAATCAACAGTTGAGAAAACCCATCATAATAAAAGTACAAACACAACCAAAGTGAGGGAGACTGTCAACGAAAGTGCACACGTACTATAGATATGAATTGAAAATTGAACAAGCATTGTCTAGATGAACAATGTTATGCATGTTCAAGCCTTCATAAAAGAAGTGTGCTCATGAACCCATCAGATATTGAGCATGTGTATGAAAGTGACTTGAGAATTCAAAATTAGGAGGAAGACTTGAAACCTTTAGAAAACATCAATCGACTATGGAGTAATCATAGGGTGATAGACTATATGATCCTTAGTAAGCTCCAAAATTCAAGTGTGGGGAAAATCTTAGAGGGTGTTCATCGTAACATCAACAAAAATTAGGGGGTTTTTGAGGTCTAAAATTAGCTTGCTAAGGAAATTATAAAATAATTGTAGAAATAATAAAATAAGATTAGATTACATCATCAAATTTTAGAGGGAAAAAAGAAAAAACTACCTTTTCAACTCGTATTTTCAACTTATCTCCCTATGGGTTTACTCAAATTTCGAGCGAGAACACTTGTTGGATACAAAATTTGATTCTTCATCCAAGGAGTACCCATGTTTCATACTTTTTATGGACCTTGCTACACGAAAAATGAGAAATACATGAAAAACATGATTGCAATCACATTTTTTCATGTACTTGCCATTTTACGTGTATCAAGGTCCATCAAAAATATGCAACATGGGTACTCCTTGGAAAAATAATTAAATTTTGCATCCAACAAGTACTCGTGCTTGAAATTTGAATAAAACCTTATGGAGATAAGTTGAAAATACAAGTTGAAAAAACAGTTTTATTATTTTATTGTTTTTTAATATTTTTAATTTTTTACCCCAAATGTGGTGAATCATCCCCCATGGTTGACATCATCATCTTGAATTCTATTTGTTTTTATAAAGTTTATTTTGGTTGTACATTTTTCTTAGGAGGTCCATTTTAGACCTCAAAAGTTCTCTAATGAGATGCGAAAAAAAATAAACATAGAAGTGAAAGATGTATTTTTGTAGGCTATGGTGAATAGTCAAAAGCCTATAGACTCTATAATCTAGTTACCATGAATTTTGTTTTAAGAAGAGATGTTAATTTTTTTGAAAATAAATCTTTGTCTAATCAAATTGATGAAGCTTTAAATCAGTCTGTTCATCCACCGTAGGTGTCAATATTCCACGTTCAGGAAGATACATACCTCTCTGAAAATGATACATCTTCGAGAAGTGAATCCAACAGTGATTCATCATATTCCGAAGATAATCAGAAAAGTAGAACCATAAGAGAAATACATGAGTAGGAGCATGACTTTGATCAACAGAATTTGTTTGCCTTTCTTTCCTATCAACCAATCCACTTTTGAAGAGGCAGTAAAACAAAAACATTGGGTTGATTCAATGAATCAAGAAATCGTTGCCATAAAGAAGAGTGATACTTTGGAACTAGTTTATCTCCTAAAAGATAAAATCAGCATTAATGTAAAGTGGGTATCAAGACCAAACTGAAATAGAAATGCGAATTTGAGAAGCATAAGGCAAGACTAGTTTCCAAAGAATTATCACAATATTTTGGTGTCGACTATTGTGAAACCTTTGCTCCAGTAGCAAGGTTAGAAACTGTCAGAACTATTCTAGCCACAACCACTCAACACGAATGGAAATTTTTTCAACTTGACGTAAAATTTTATTTCTTAAATGGTATATTGTAGGAATAGGTTTATGTGGAGCAACCTCCTTGTTTCAAAGTTTCGGGATAGGAGCATAAGGTGTACAGGTTGAAGAAATCCTTATATGCCTTGAAACAAGCTCCCCGAGCTTGGTATAGCCACATCGATGGTTACCTCGTCAAAAGTGGATTTTGCGAAAGTAACCATGAGCCAACTTTGTATACCAAAACTAATTAGGGTAAAATTATTAGTGTTTTCCTTTATGTTGATGACCTCCTTTATACAGGAAATATTATTTTATAAGAATTCAAAGAAGCCATGAAAAAAAAGTTTGATATTATTGATCTAGAGCTCATGAAGTACTTCTTAGGTATTGAAATTCGATAATATGCTAATCACATTTTCATTTTTCAACAAAAAATTCCATTGACATCCTCCAAAAGTTTAGAATGATCAATTGCAAACCAATTGATACTCAAATTAATCAAGGCACCAAGTTGAGAAAACAAGATGTAGCACCACTAGTTCATTCCACATTGTATAAAAGTCCAGTTAATAGTCTCTTGTATCACTACAAATAGACTTGATATCATGTTTGTAGCTAGTTTTGTTTCTAGGTTTATGGAATCACCCAATATTTCCAATTGGAAGGTTGCAAAAAGAATCTTAAGATATGTTGCATAGACAATAGACTATGAATTCCTCTACACACATTCTAAATATTCTGACTTTCAGGCTATACAAACAACGATTATGTAGGCAGTTTAGATGATCAGAAAAGCACCTCAAGGTATGCCTTTCACCTTGGAACCAATCTCATCTCACGGGCATCCAAGAAACAACCCATCATTTAAATATCATGAGTAGAGGAAGAGTATGTAGTTGCAACTTCAATAGCTTATTAAGCAGTGTGGCTAAGAAGACTATTAGGATCTTTCAATTGTTCAGAAGGCTCCAACACCTATTTTATGTGATAAGAAATCTGCAATTTCTCTACCGAAAAATCATGTCATTCAAAAAAAGAGAAAGTATATAGATACACATTTTCATTTTGTTCATGAGCTTCTCAGTGATGGAGATATGTTACTTGCTTTTTGTGGCTCACGAGATCAACTTGCAAATATTTTTACAAAGCCATTGGAAAAAAATGTATTTGAATTTCAAAGAGAAAAAATGGGCATTGTAAGTTCCAATACTTGTAACAATTGAGAATAGGAGGGGGTATTGAGATATTTAATCCCAATGGATGTTAGGCGTCTTCTAAGTCTCATAATTCAGTGTAGATATAGTTGAGTTAGTTAAGTTTTAGTTGGGACTTTCTCTAGTTATTTATTGCTATTTGTTTCCTTGTCTCCTATGTAATTTATTCAACTGTTTTTGAATGATGAGAAGAGTTGTTCACTCTATTCCAGTTTTTAGTTTATTCCTTGTGTATTTCCACCTCTATGTTCTTTATCAAAATTTCTCAAAATGTAGGAAATATTTTCACTTCAATAGATGTACAATCATCAATAATTATTAATTTTTAGAGGTAATTATCAATTTAATTAAAAAAAGTATGTCCAAGTTATTACTGTCTTGAACCGCACTAACTAGTTCAAAACAACAACCAAATTTTTTCAATGTGATTGATCCCCCAAGAACTTCATCAAAGCGTTAACCTTAACATACAAATATCATTAAATTATTACTACTTATTTTGTCACTTGCACATGTTTTTATAGATGTATATATATATTTAAATAATAATAATAATGATTTAAAATAAAGTTATAAACAGTTAATTATTATAATTATTTTAAACTTTCATAATATGAAATGGATACTTTAAATGATCTCTATCATTTTTACCAATCATTTAATTCATATGTTTTCTAAGGTCAGAGAATGATTTTTTAACTTATTTGACTTAAAATGTGTGAAAATGAAGTTCTAAGGAACACTCATGACCAACTCTATTAGAGTGACCTGAAACAATGATGGTTTTTTATTTAATTAAACTAGGCTAGATCCATTTAACGCCAACTCTATCAAACCTCAGGGGAATCAAATGTCTGAAAGTGCAAAATGAGTAAAAAACTTTGAAGAAAAGTTTGCACCTCTAGTGATTTGATCTCAATACACACTTAGTAGATCTAGAATTAAGAAATATTTACACACTTCATAAATCTAAGATTAAGAAATATTTACACTCATATTAGTTTAACTATGTTTTTATATAAATGAATTATACATTTACATCAAAATAATATATAATTTAAAAAGTTTTTACTACATTTTAGACCAAATTCTCTCACATATATTTATATTTTTTTTCAAAATAACAGTAAGTGCACATATTGCCCAATGAAAAAAATAAAAATAATAAATTAAAATCTAAAAATAAATCATTCCACCACGTAGTGTGCTTCCACTGTATAGTAATGAACCGCGTTGTTCTTACCTCGTATAACTCCAATTATTATTGAGTAGCGAACTTGTAGATGTTGATCGACTTTAACCATTCCAAGGTGTGAGCGTAACTTCAAAAAATTGACTTCAATAAGTACGAAGTACTGAACACATTGCTAGATTTTTTGATGCATTGTGCGGTCAGGACTCCACACATTCAATAAATTTTCTTCACCGCACATGCCAATGATGAGCACTTCTGAATGTCTCACTTATTCGTTGTTGTGAACGTTGTTTTGTTAACTACACTACAAAGCTTGGGAACCAAATGTGTTCCAAATGCTAGAGTGTTCGACAATAGTTTAAACAAACCGAATTTTCTTTCTGGATTTGCATTTGACATGGCTTTCTAAGTGTTCCAGTATAAAAAAGAAAATTCTACAACTCTAGCTTGCAGGACAAGTATGATTCTGAAATAAAAGGAATGATATTTTTAAACCCCTTAGACGAACATATTAAAATAATAGAGGTATGGAGTAAATGAAAATTTAGGGAGGATAATTTAATTTTTTAACCTCGTATTGGGTTGAACTATCCATTGTGAAAATCCCTCATGGTAAGTGACAGCAGTACTATGTAGCTATCCTCCATAATTTCCATCGTAATGGAACCCAACAAAATTTGTTAGGAATTGTGTTGTGGAGTTTCTCCTTTGCTAAGATGAATTTGGTTTTTTTATGGGAATTGTGATGGAAAAGATAGAGAAGGAAAGATAAAAATTTCAGAATATGAGTTGCTACCCTTCTGTTGATTGCTCAAACTTCACTTGATTACAATGAACCCGATATGGGATATTTATACCTTTTTACTTACAACTGATACTAACTTCAACATGCAAACACTCACTAAATTTAACTTTTCCAAATATAGAATGAACTAGAACTTCTAATATGGGACTCGACTTAACTGAGTTCAACTCAGTTACTCACTTCATGAATTGTATGAACACGAAAGTAAATAAAATTTCAAAAAATCTCCCTTACTTACAACCGTATGACTAAACATAACTCAAACATGACTTAAACATGACCTAAACATGCTTATTTTGATAAGTCTCGACTAGGATCACAATGACTCAAAAATTTAACAATGCATTTTCTTTTTCGTTTCTTCCAAATTTTTTACCCTTGAAACTACTTCATTATTTGTTATGCTATCTTGTTGTAACCTCCATATTTCTTCACTTGTTGTTGCTGCAATTTTCCTTTGAATTCTCTTGTATTTGTTATGAATCTATCTTATATAGCTTCATCTTCAAAGATTCATTTACTTATGGAGTAGTGCTAACACAACTCTTCATTTTCTTTAAAAACTTGCATGTCTTCCCCTGCATCCTTTTCTTCATCTTCTTTTTCAACTGAATTGTTAACTTGTTTACCTACACACTAAAAATCAATGTTAAAAACATTTTCATTATGCTCTACAATGAGAGATTCCTTCTCTTCCTCTCCCTTCTCTACCTTCTCTTCCACTCCTTTATAAACCTTGGTTGTTGCAAACATGTTGTCTTCCACTTGGCTTCCAAACACAAGTGGGCTTCTCTCACCAAATAAAAACATATCAATGCATTATTTGTGTTGCATCGTGTGCAACCACTCATCACCATTTAAATTATCTTCATCAAAGTTAACATCAACATATTTTTCATCCACTCCATTGTGGGATATTCGAGAATGCATGTGCTTATTAACAATTTCAATTTCACCAAATTCATCAGTTGTAGCTAGGTTCACCAATTCACATCTCACTTTGCAGTCATCATCCACATATGTTTCGTAACAGTGCGATTCACCACCATCTGCACCATCCACGTGAATATGATCTTTCTTTGCTTCACGCAGAGATACTTCATCTTCTCTCTTTGAAATATTTGTTGCATCTTCTTTCTCTGTATGCACATCTACATGATGGGTTTCACTTTTATAGACTTCATGACCATCATCCACTTTTGAGTGAGATTTTGAAGCTCTGTTGTATTCCCAGAGTCTTTCTCATCTACTCTCAAATCTACGGCTGAATCAATAGACTCTCACACATCTTGTTGTTGGATGTTAATTTCCTTTGTGCCAAACTATGCTTCCAAGATCCTTTGTGCTTCCTTGGAAGTTGTAGCTTTTTATACCTCATATGAAAAATTCTCATCCAATTCCTATTTTATAAAATCCAATGCTAAAGCATCACATAATTCATCATATGGGTTATTATATCAGTAATCAATTAAATATTTACCTCAAAGAAAATTTTTCATTTTGACAACCCAAAAATAAAATTTTTTACCACTAAACACAAGAGGTGGTAGTAGATCCACACTAGTAAATCACCCTCAAGCTCATCTATGTCCTATGCTAGACTTCCTGGTTCCTCGGTTGTGGCCCGAACCTCTCTAAACATGGCAACAATATTTTCTTTTTCTTTTCTATTTATTTTCTTAATCTTCTTTAGTGATGCTTTGCGACCCATGATTACTGCCTTTCTTACGTATTCTTCCTTCTTTCCTAATTGCATGAGGATTCTTTTGATATTACCCCTAAAAAATATGATATTTAACATATTCCCTATAAGAAACAATCTTCACCCAAAACATTGTCATACTTGAGAAAACATAAAAAATTGGAAACCAACTAATCTTTGCAAAGCTCCTTTTTTTTAAATTTTTTTATAATACTGAAATAAATGATTTCACTACTTTGCAAAACTAATTTTTTTTTTTTTTTATAGTATATGTAAAAAAAACCAACAAACCCATTTTTCTAATATTTCTGATCTCTCCTTTACATCAATAAAATCCTTTTTTTTAACATCAAGCACACTCCTTTTGAAATAAAGAACTTTTTAACAAAATTTTAAAACCTTTTAAAACAAGATGAGCCGCAGAGCAGCAATTCCCTACCATCGCTGAATAGTAGTATTTTTTTATCAGTTTACAATGAGCTTGACTGCCATGCAGAGCCCGCCCCATCCAGTGAAAAATCAAGACCAAACATAGCAGCAGAGCCCTCCTCATCCAATAAGTAAACAAGACTTGGACATAGCAGCCATACTGCACCTGTCAATCTACTAAAATTACATTCTGAATATAATCTCATGAAAACAAATAAATTATATTTTAAATATAATCTCATTAAATTTATGGAAACAATAAATATGAAAATAAAATAAATTACTATTAACATAGAAATGCCTAAAGCTGAATAATATTTCAAAAAGAGAATATGTCAAGTGAAAGGCCAGCATGAAAATAAAAGAAATTACTATTGACATAGAGGTTTTAGTGAAATGCATATGTATTTTAAATACAAAAATTTCTTACTGTAATATGTGGCAGATAATAATTAAATAATTTCACTATATTTAGCCAATTTCTGTTGCTTGCACATCACATGATCTGTTAAGCTGCAATATAAGATCGTAGAAAAAATAATTAGTTAGCGGTATGGTCATGTCTCGTCCCCGTATGGGTAGCATCCATCGACTTGTGCTATCGCCCTCACTCACTCATTCACGGGACCTGAAAAATAAGATCTCATTACTATTATATATGAAATGACGGAACTAATGAGCGTAATGAAATATAAAATGATAAGCGTAATGAAATATATAATGAGAATATGAAGTAATAACCCCAGATAGCTAGGGGAAGTATTACGTGAAATACTCCACCCCACCAATAGTGTAAGAACATTTATAAATACTACGAAAGAGTTGAAATAGCCACACTTTTAGATAATTAAAAAAACATTTATGGGAGGAGGTTTTTAGTAATTGAAAAAATAATTAAACTGAAATATAAAACTCATGACATAGAAAGGTAAGGCTTATAATTTAGTTCAAATTTTTTTCTGTTGAAATGTGGGAACAGAGAATAAATAGTTGGTAAACTTAAGCACGGTTATCATTGCAACGACACATGTGACCCATACCACTTCCATGTGGCATTGGATGAAACCTCTAAGTGACATGTGCCTTTAGGATTTAGATCAACGGCTTAGAAGGTGTTAACCAGGTTCTCATACCTATGACCGAGACCAAATGTCATGCTAGTTTATGTGATTCACTCAATCCTGCAATTCACTCAATCCCACTCGCTGCAAACTATTGATGCAACAAAACACAAGAATCTCAATGTTTAGGCATCCATGTGCTCAGATCCACCCATCATAGCTAATGCCATTCCTTGCGAGAATATTGTGTCATGCCTGCCTATCCAATCTCGATCCACTTTGCAGGTTATGGGACCTCGCTGCAAGCTTTTCTGGCACTCCTACTCCAGCCGCAAAATTTTGCGGCCTATTTTATCTGACTGGAAGTCATTTTGGAGGGTTTCACCTTATTTCATTTAATTTACATGCCTAACAGATTTTTGCAGGGGCTTTGGTGCCAAAGTTTTGACTTAAATATTTTTGGTTTATTTAATGAGCTGCAGGCTTGGAAGTTCTATTTTTTTTATTGCTAGGCCTCATGGATTTAGGGCTTTTTTTTGTTATAATTTTTCAATGTTTCAATTAACCTTTATGTGTTATTTCCGTAGATTCTACATCATTTTGTAAGGGTTTAATTTTGGCTGATTTTTTTTTGAAATTTCATGTTTCTACTTTGACAGAGCTGAGGTAGTATTATTTGTTGCCTTATTTTTGTCTTGATGTAAGCATCAAGACTACCTCACTGCTTCTGTCACTTGGTGTGAAAGGCTTCTAAGGCTACAAGTATTCGTATTCGGTAAATTACGAAGAATATAAACCCCTTAAAGTTACAATTAAATTTTCCTCAAAATTTTAATTTAGCTCAGAGATCCACTTTGCCACGTTATGGGGCCTAGCTGCAAGCTTTTCTTGCACTCCTTACTCAAGCGGTAGAATCATCTAATCTTTTGCAGGCCTAACATATTTTTGCAAGGGATTTGGTGCCAATATTTTAGCTTAAATTTTTTTTGGTCTGTTTATTCCTCTAAGGAGTCATAGGCCTTGCAGTTCCATTTTTATTGTTAGACCATTTCTAGGCCACATGGACTAAGGACTTGTTTTTGCAATAATTTTTCATCATAATTTTAATAAGTCTTCTAGCTTCTTATGTATCTTAGCTGTGGGTTCTTATCACTGTTGCATCTCGACTGTAAGGGTTTTCATATATCTGCTGCAAACTGATATCATTTCTCACTTTCTTATGTTTTGTATCTTCATGAGTGCTCATTGCAGAAAGCTTGAAGACTAAATGATGATTTACAGACCTAACAAGTAAGTAGTAACATTTAAGCTCTGCTACAGTGCTGGAAAATGAATTAAAATAGTAATTAAAATAGTTTTGGACTGAAATTATCCTTTATAGCTTTATTTCAATGCAAAAGTATAGAAATTTGAAGTTTTTGAGGTCCTACTTATATCAAATGTAATACCTGAAACACTTTTTAATTGTCTAAGCCTGCACTGTAGATGTCTATGTTGAGGTCAAAATTTTCCTTTTCCTCAGACTCGTTCAGCCTTGTGATGGAGAAAAACAAAAGTGAAGGAGCATAGTACACCATTGCCTGATTCTATTTGTTAAAAAAATAAAAAAATTCCATAATCCGCAATAAAATGAAGAATGATTTTGTATAATTAGTTTTCTTATTTTGATTATAAATTTCAAAATCTAAGATTTGTTATCTGTATATGTTCATTATATTCCTAATATTCCAAGAATATTTCAAAATCTGCTTAGATTTTATAACACAAAACCTGAACACATAGCAATTGAATGAATAAAAAAATCTGTTAATGTGCAGGTAATCTAGTGAAGAATGGAAATTTTGAAGAAGGGTTTTTAATTTTCCGCAACTCATAGTCAGGGGTCCTCCTGCCTCCCAACACCCACTATAAGAAAAAGAAGCAAGAACATAAATACCTAGAATGGGCTCTCCTGCAACTTCTCTTCTCGTCGAATACCTATAGAAATCGAGCTGGAACTGCAAATTCTGTAAAAAGAAGTTAGAACTACATGACAATGTAGATGGCCCTACATGAGCGCACAGGTTGGCTCATTCAAGGAATGCAAATTTTAAGGTTAGAAGGCCCAAAACTGTAATGCTCAACACTTCAAGGCAAGGGGAAGGCTCCAGTTCTGTAGAGGAGAAGGCTCTGGTTCTCTAGAGGCCACCAAGACCATTGTCGACACCTCATCACCTGGCACCAGATGGAACCTAAATAGCATGCACCAGATGGCACCTAAATAGTCGAGCATTATAGCATTATTGTCCCAACCCTTCAAATATTTACTAGCTTACCAGAATTTAATGTTCAAATTTTAATGTCAACATTAGTTTGTATGTATTAACTTGAAATGTTTATTGTAATCCATTGTTTGTTCATACTTAACCTAGGTTTGGTCTCATACTTGCCTCAGTATGAGGCCAAATAAGAATTTTGATTGGTCGATAGAAATAAGGCTCTATCGCTGATTAGTTGAAAGAATGTGGTGGGGACATGATAAAAAACAAAACATATCTTATAAGTTATAAGTGATATTGATCTTCGTGCAGAGTTAAAAGACCATGTCGATTTCGATTCCTATAGTCCCTGCCATGTCGCATGCGTAGGACTAATAAGCCTTGGAATGGAGTTTTTTAAATAATCTAAACTTTTGAAGTTGGGCATCAAGTATTCTCGACTTGCCCACATGGGTTTAAGGAAAAAAATTATATCTCCTTGTTGTTTCTTTAATATGTTGTCCACCCACTCTCCCGATGACAGAGTAAGGCTTTTCTTGTGAGTGACTTGAGTTGGTTATACAAGTCTCCATACATATGTAGGTACTATTGTTTTTGTATGTCCATATACCCAATGTTGAGCACCGAGTAGCACTTTCGCTCATCATCTCTATCCTTCATTTTGCTTAGCCTTTATTGTATTACTGCAAAATTTGGTTATCCTAATAAGGGGCAAGAATTAGTGTGTTAATTTTTGAAACTAGGGTCATATTCCACATTGGATAGCTCATATGATTACGATAATAATTTAATCAAAATTTTCTTTTCGAGAGGATCAAAATCGACCTATAGATCGTCCCAGTCATTAATAATCATCACACCTTGAAGCGACAACCAAGTGACACTTATTTCCAAGTGTGACAGATAAAATGACACATTACCACACTTAGAACACAGTTTATGACATGAATGAAGATTATGACCAAAAGGTGAACTTAGTTGTAGGAATGTGTCTAGCATATATTCTAAACACACTGATCGATCAAACGAGAAAATCACCTTGTATCCATTTTTTGAGGTAGCAAAAAAAACACCTGATTTTAAAGAGTGGTGATGTAGAATCACCCTTCTGTTTTTGGAGCATAGTTTTGGCACTTTAAATTTTCTTATGATTTTTTTTTTTTTTTAAATGTCATGATTTTCATGTCGATTTTGAAAATTGGTGATGTAGCATAACCTGTTTTTTTTTAGCATGTTTTTGGAACTTTAATTTTCTTTGATTTTTTTTTTTTTAAATGTCATGTCGATTGAGAAAAATTGTGAAATTTTTGGTAACTTCAATTTTTTTTATTTATCAAGTATGAACATTTGTTTTAAAATGTTAGTGATTTTCATGCTAATTTTGAAAAGTATTGATGTAACATCAATCCTATTTGTTTAGAGTGGTGATTTTCATCTTGATAATAAAACATAAAAATAAAATAAAAAAAACATGACAAAAAAAATCAAATAAAAAAAATATATATGAAAAAAAACCAATAAAAATGTAGAAAAAAACAAAAATAACTTGTAAAAATAAAAAATTTAAACAGATAAAATAAATAAATAAAAATAGGGGAAAAAATTCAAAAATAACTCATAATTAAAAAAAAAAATTAACAAAATAATAAATTTTTTCTAAGCTGGAAAAAAAAAACATAATACAACAATAAAAAATAATTGAAGTTTAAAAACCATTAAAATTTAAAATTTAAATTAAAAAAACAATTAAAAAGAAAATTTAAAGTTAAAAAGAAAAACAGATATATAGGAATTTTACATTTTCAAATAATAAAAAAAAACATAATCCAATTTTTTTTTTAAATTAAAAATTTAAAAATACAAAAATAATAAAAAATAATAAAAAAAATAAAAAACTAAAAAAAAAATTAAAATTAAAATAAATAAATTAAAAAATCTAAAGCATAATGTTTCTATGTTGTTCAAACCCCTTAACACTATTCACATCTCTTTCAAGTAGGTTAAAGATCCCGTGAACCCCTGAGAAGAGAAGGGTTTCTACATCATTCCTTGCTCTTGCAGGACTCCTTACATTGGAGAAACAGACTGCTCAATTAATCAAAGGATTTGTAAACATGCTGCTGAGATTAAACATAGAAGATCCCACTCTTCTGTCCTAGTTGAGCATGCAGAAAATACTAATTATCATATACACATTGAATAAGCTAAGGTTATTGAAAGGATTGACCATTTCCATTATCGTAAGTTAAGGGAAGCCTTAGAGATTGAAAAAAGGCTTATTAATCTCAATTGGGACAACGACTGGAATATTAGCAGGTGTTGGATGTCTGCCCTATATTCCTAGCTGGGTTTGATTATTTTCTATCTTGTTTCTCTTATTTTTTCTTAAGTTATTAAATCTATATAATATAACCTTAGTTATAATTAGGGTTTTATTGAAAAAAATTCTTCAATCCTCTCATTCTATCATATTCCCTTATATTATAATTAAAAAGTATTATACAAAATTTGTTTTATATATTTACCTTATTTTAAACCATTCATATATTAAAAATTATTAAAATATGATTATTTATTAAAAATATTATTAAACTTTAACTAATTAAAAATAAAAATTTAAAATAAAATAAAATTCCATTTAAATATAATTATTTAATTATTTAATTTCCTTCTTAGTCAAACTAGTCGTTGGGCCAACACCTAGTTTGGCCATCTCTAGAGCTATTTAAGCACATCACCTTGATCTGATTTCTCATCTCGTCCTGAGGATGAACTACACCAATTGGTTCGAAATGCGTCGACAGTGTTCTATCTCATGTGATTTTTATTGAAATATTTATGTCAAGTTACTATGGATCACAAAAGCCTCAATTAAAAAAATATCAAACATATTTAAAAATATAAATTAAATTAAAAATTAAAAATTAAAATTAAAAAATTAAAAAAAAAAATAATAAAAAATTAAATTAATCGTCGCCCTCAGGGCCGTGGGGCTCCCTTGGCGGCTGCTCACCAACTGCCCGATGGTCGCGCCGCGCGCCCCCAGGGAAACAAGGGTCAATTCTGGGAATTGACCTCCACCGCACTAGGGCCACGGGGCTCGGCCACCAAGCGGTGGGAGAGCTGGCAGCTCTCCTTCCGCCCGGTGGCCAAGCCCTGTGGCCCTTAGGGTGGTGGGGGTCGATTATGGGAAAGGACCCTCGTCACCCTGGAATGCACGACCCGAGGGCTGTGGTTAATTTACTTTTTTTTATTAATTTTTTTAAAAGTTTTTTTTTAACTTAATTTAATTTATTTTTTATTTTTATATTTTTTTAATTATTATTATTTTTTTAATTTTTAATTTTTTAATGTTTATATTTTTTTTTCTTAATTTTTTTTAGTTAAAAAAAACAATTTTTATTATATATATATATATATATATATATATATATATATATATAAATTAAATTTAAATCTATTAACTAATTTATTTTATTTAACTTTTTTTAATTATGTGGTTTTTTTATTATTATTCTTTTCTTTTATAACTTAAAAAAAAAAAAAAATCGTTTTTTTTGTTGTGAGGTAATATTTATCTTTTTCTTTAAATTGTGTGATTTTTTGAATGTTTTATTTTCTTTGTTTTTTTATTTTTTTTAATGTTTACAAGTGATATTTTATCTTTAATACCATGCCTAAAAAGTGTTGGAATTTTATTTTCATAAAGGTGATATTTTATCTTTAATGTCTTCCTTGCATTTTTAAGGCTTTTCATAGACACGATAATAGGTTATCTTTAATATCATGCCTAAAAATTGGTTGAATTTTAAGACTTTTGATATTTTATCTTTAATGTCATATTTATTGTTGTAGTTTTAAGGTTTTTCACAGTGATGATATTTTCAAAACTAACATCTCTTCTGGTTGCATCTTCTTCATTTGTATGCACGTCTACATAATGAGTTTCACTTTTATAGACTTCATGACCATCATCCAATTTCGAGTGGGATTTTGAAGCTCGGTTGTATTCCCAGAGTCTTTCTCATCTACTCTTATATCTGCGACTGAATCAACAGAATGTGGCGCATCTTGTTGTTGGATGTCAATTTACTTTGTGCCAAACTATGCTTGCAAGATCCTTCGTGCTTCCTTGGAAGTTGTAGCTTTTTCTGTCTTGCACAAAAACTTCTCATCCAATGCCTATTTTATAAAATCCAATGCTAAAGCATCACATAATTTATCGTATGGGTCATTAGATCAGTAATGAATTAACTCTTTACCTCAAAGAAAAGTTTTCATTTTGACAACCCAAAAATAAAAAAAACTACCACTAAACACAGGTGGTGTGGTAGATCCACGCTACAAAAATCACCCTCGAGCTCCTCTCTATTCTATGCTAGACTTCCTAGTTCCTCGGTTGTGGCCCGAACCTCTCTAAACATGGCAACAATATTTTCTTTTTCTTTACGATTCCATTTTTTAATCTTCTTTAGTCACACTTTGCAACCCATGATTAATGCCTTTCTTATGTATTCTTCCTTCTTTTCTAATTGCATGCTGCTTCCTTTAATATTACCCCTAAAAAATATAATATTTAACATGTACCCGTAAGAAACAATCTTCACCCAAAACACTATCATACTTGACAAAACATAAAAAATTACAAACCAACAAACCTTTGCAAAGACTTTTTTTATAATACTCAAATAAAGTATTTCACTACTTCGCAAAACTAAACAAAATTTTTCATTTTTAATATATAAAAAAACCAAACCAATAAACCCTTTTTTATAATATTTCTTATCTCTCCTTTACATCAATAAAATCTTCTTTTAATATCAAGCACACTCCTTTCCAAATAAAGAACTTTTTAACAAAAATTTAAAACCTTCTAAAATAAGCTTTTGAATGGAGTTTTTTAAATCTGTAAACTTTTAAAGTTGGGTACCGGGTGGTCTTGACTTGCCCACATGGGTTTAAAGAAAATATATATATATATATATATATATCTCCTGGTTGTTTCTTTAATATGCCCACACACTTTCCCGTTGACTTCTTGTACAACTCCTTTAAATTAAGACATGTTTTTTTGGCTAACCCTTTTTAATCTTTATTCTTTTTCTAATGATGTAGCCTTAACCCTGTGCTCACAAAACAGAACTCCTTAGATTTGTCAATGGCAATTCAACTTATTCCTTCAGCCACTACGGTAAGTCTCACGACACACACATAATGCTAGTTTTCCCTCACGAGTAGTTTAGTTCTCAACCATATAATACAAATCTTTTCCTTATAATCCAAATATTATATATTCTTATTTTTATTATTAATTTCTCTATTTTATTATGTCAAATTTATAATCTAATAACATATGAGAAAATAGAAAATGACTATTCATAATAATATATCTACTCATTAAAAAAATAAATTTAAATTATATATATATATAAAGTTTTATTTAATATGATAATATATTTATTGATAAAATATAAGTTTAATTAATAATTTTTTGAACCATATATATAAATTAAGATTTCTTCCTTTTGTTTATATAAATAAATCTTTTATATAAAGTAAAAAAAAAAAAAAAAAATTATTCCTTATTCCATATTAATTTGTTTTTAACACTTTGATTTATTTCTTTAAACATGTAGATTTAAAAATGGATAATTAAATTTTTTTTTTCAAAGAAAATCGTTGTATTAAACAGTTCATATTCCAATCAAATGACTAATTACATACTGACATATAAAAGAAAAGTATGCCACCATATTGGCAAAATGTGTTCCATAGAGAGACCAAGAGTTCCATATAACCAGCCCAAAGCAGGCTAGATTGACATAAACAACCCGACAATAACATAGATGCATAAAGTGGAGCTCAGATAACAGAAGTAAATACATTAAATAAAACTGAAATAAAAGCTGGAATGTAGAAAAGAGAAACTATGTAGAGAAAACATAAAAGATCACACTCGCTTGAAGAAATGACTTAGGCTCGCTTGCAAAAGATGTGATCACACGACATCTGTATGTACAATGAGAAACTAGAGAGAGATAAAGAGGAAACATGCTCGCTTGAAGGAAAAAACAGGATCGCTTGCAAAAATAATAGGCTCGCTTGTAAAAGGCCAGGCTCACAAGATAGGGATTATGGAAGAGGTAAAATATGTGAGTCCAGCAGAGAGACACCCCTGAAATGATTGATATGTAACTCGCCATATGTGCAATCGAGACCTCTTTTAGATAGAAAATCAGCCCATGTAATATTTTCTCTAAAAATGTGTTGTATGCTAAAAGTCTGAAACTTTCCTGAAATATATCTAATCCTTTGTATCCAATCAGAACAGTTCCTAATTTGCAGATCAAAGCTACCATTTATCCCATCAATTGTGATCTTTGAATCACCAAATATGTGGATAGTCGGGAGACTAATATGAAAAGAAATGTACAACCCACTCCAGAGAGCCATTATTTCTGCCTTATTGTTAGAGCTAGAGCCCCCATTCCAATGGATATGAAAACGATTGTTGTTGACAAGTTGAATACAGGCCCCACAGCCGCATAGTCCATCATTGCAAGCTCCATTGAAATATAATGTCGGGAGCATAATTGGGTGTGGCCGAATTCACCAAGATTGGTCCTTTATATCAAGGAGAAAACAAGTATTAACATTAATCCAAGCATAAATGTTCTTTATAATCAAAGCAGGATGAGGAGGAGCATCCTCGAATATACAGCGGTTCCTAGTGATCCAAATTTCCTAGATAACATAGAAGGGTGTAGAGCTTTGAGGAAAAGTAGTAACCGCCCAGGATAAAATAGTTTGCATACAATCAGATGGTCGCCAAGACAAATCACCAATTAAACCTGAGAAATTTAGCGAGATCAAAAGAGAGAAAGGGCAAGAAAAAAATAGATGATAGAAGGGGCATCTGCCGGGACCAATAAAGCCACGCTTACATAAAACCTCCCAAGTCAGAATTTTGTTTTTCCATAAAAGCCAGAGAAAAAATACAATCTTATTTGGAATTTTGAGATGTCAAGCGATATAAAAGGGAGACTGTATAGCGTCAGGAGACGGAAGAATCAAATTATGATATATATCCTTCACAAATAAACCATTGCCTTTAAAATTTCCGTTCCATACCAAATGATCACCTTCCCTGTTATAAGATAATCCCAGCCCCTGTAGGTGAGCTTTGTATGCATTCCATGCAATCAAGTCAGAATCATCTAATTCCAACTTCTCTGCAGATTTCCAAATAGGGGCATCGAGGGTCCAAAATAGTATAAGGTCAGATAGAGTGAATATGCCAGGCCGCTGAAATCTGTGTAATAAGTGAGCATCAACCTAGAAAGTACTAGAGGAGGCAAATAATCGATCAATTCCAATCTATATATTTCGCCCATCCCCAAACTTCCATGGTAATATTTGACCCAAAATGGGCGAAACCTTGCAGAAGCTGCGCCAAATTGCTGATAGGGTCGCCCCAATTTTGTTTGCGATTATTTTAGAAGTTAGCCTCTAAATTACATTACAGAGAGCAATGGGTCTGTAGTCGGAGAGACGTTCGGGGTTTGAAGACTTGGGAATGATAGTAAAAAAAGTCGAATTCATATCAGCAGGAACAATTCCCAGCACCCGAATCTATTCAACCACCAAGAGGATCTCATTTGCCATCAAATCATAAAAGTTTACAAAAAAATTTGTCGGCCAGCCATTAGGGCCAGGGCTGTTGTCTAGGGAAAATGATTTTAAAGCAATTTCAATCTCCTTTTTTGTTACCTTCGCCTCCAAAATCATATTTGCAGCTTGATCAAACATTTTGGGCATATGATATAGAAGCCATGCTTGAATTTGGAAGTCGATTTCATTATCAGCTTTATAAAATCTAGAAAAATACTTAAAAGCCTCTTTCTTTATGTCATGAGTTGAATGTTTCATCGAGCCATCTGTGGTCTTAATGCTCCATATTGAATTCTTATTCCTGTGTCCATTGGCGCAATTATGGAAAAACTTTGTATTTAGATCACACTCCTGCAACCATTGCACTCTACTTTTTAATTTCCATGTTGTTTCCTAAATCTTTAATATCTCAATCTAACTGATCTCCAGCTTCTCGAGATAGGTATATGTATATGATTCGGGAGCAACATCCTTCATTTGCATGTAGATTTCTGCTATCTTGCTTTCAATATCACTCAGTTTGGATTCAAGGCTAGATGTTTTCCCTTTCTGCCAAGTATTGACGCTGGATTTGAGGTCGTGATGTTTTCCTGCAAATTTTCGCCAGCGAACTCGATCCATATCTTCACCTTCTTTTTTCTAGTATTCAATCACCAGTTTATTGAATTCCAGATCCTGCAACCAAACTCTATTAAATTTAAATGGATAACCATTCATCCCTGCCTCCCATCTCCATGTAATTGATACCACCATATGATTTGAAAGGCAGGAAGGGAAGCCCACTGATCTGAAATTCCCCAATAATATGTTGAGATGAGCCTTTATCATGACTTGATCAAGGCGCTTGCCAATAAAGTCACTTCCACTACACTGATTTGTCCACGTAGGTACAAGAGGAGAGCGCTTGATGTTAATGAAGCCCGAGTCAAAGAATATTTTTCCAATCTTTTCCGCTAGAGGGTCCCTCCAAGCCTTGTCTCCCCAGGAATAATTCACTAAAAGAGTGGCGCTATAATCCCCTATAACCATTAGATAATTAATAGCAAGGAGGCCTGATTGGTTCGGTCTATCCCAGAAGAAGGCCCGATTCCTGCATGAAGCATATAGGTTAACAAAGAAGATAGTCTCCGACACACCTCTAATGTTACCATAGAGAAGAATACCTCCAAAAAACTTTATAAGCTTTGAGGCAAAATACAGTAGCATCCCAAGCGGCAAGCAGTCCACCCACCCAATTATCAGCATCCACCCCCACTGCTTTCCAATTGGAGCGAATCTTAAGAATTAAATCCATTGAAACAGTCCAGCTACACATTGTCTCCTAGAGAAGAACCATCGATGGCAATTTGTCCGTGAACATTTTACGGAGGTGGAGCTTTTTTGAGGGATCACCCACCCCTCTTACATTCAAAGATAGGGCAGTCATCATTTTGGAACACTAATGGGGCAAACCGCTCTAAGACCCCAATGATCGTCAGAAGTCTCAATTGGAACATCATATAATTCAAGTAATTCTCCTTGAAACAAATATTTTGTCTTCATTCAACCCCAAAAAGTATACAAGGAGAAGTAGAAGCCTTACCAAATATAGTGAGCACTGCTAAATCGAGCATCAGATTTTCTAGAATTGCCTCTAAATCGCTACCTACAGTGTTTCTAGGAGATTCAGGTCAAAGTGGAGGGTCAAGATCATCAGGATAATTTGGAGAGGCCCATTCAAGAAGAGGCATAGTTGGTGAAACCACCAACTGTTCAGATGTGGGGGGGCGAAGTGGAGAGGTGGGATTATTAGAAAATACAGTGCCATGAGGATGATCCAGTGGATTTTCCTTGTGTGAAAGAGATGACTCATGAGATGATGGGATTGGCTTATGGATATGAGGAGGTTGACCCAAGTTATCGGTTTTTAACGAGTGGTGAGGAAGATCTAACAAAGTTATTGGATAGAGGCAATGTCTTACCCGAATCGAATCCATGAGAATGTCCAGTCCTTCTTGATTGATGGCGACCAAATGAAGAGTCACTGTGAAGACCCTTCCTCCAGAGACGCATTGGACAAGATCTTTGTAGATGTCCCTTGTGATGGCAAATGAGGCATCTGAAGGGCACCCCCCAGTGGTCTAATCAGTGGCGGTGAGATCGTTGACCCCAAATAAGATCAACATCAGACGGAAGGCCACCTTGAAGTGAGACTTCAACCAATATCCAGGCGATCTGCTTATCTATTGCACCAATACATTGGGGGTCTAGATACTTCGTCTCACCAATGGAATTCCCAATTGCACGCAGGGTCTCCAAGGTCCAGAATTTGAGCAGCAAACCGGGTAGCTTCACCCAAAATAGTTTACTCTTTGGGGCATCAATAACGGGATCGAAGCCCAAGAACCATGGAAGCAATTGCATGAAGCTTCAACCCCGAACCCATGTCCGCTTCACAATATTCTTGCAGTCTTTCTCGTGCAGAAAGTGCACACTGAACCAGCTCCCCATCATTCTACTTACTTTAGGAATGTAACCCAAAATTAGAGCCCAGAAAGTATTAACCCATTCAGGCATATCGACAGTAAGATTCTCTGGAAAAATCCATATGCCAATCAATGCGTGCTTTTGTAAGCTTGCCACCTTGTCCCAGAGATCATTATGTTTGAAGACAACTTGTTTTACAATTGGAGCAGGTTTGTAGCACCAATCCTTGTAAGAGTTATTTCTCCCATGCAACCCTGGGTGTGCTTCTGAGAGCACCTTGATTCTATGTGGTGACTGTTCTTGATTCTTGAAGGCTTGATGATCAGAAAGCACTTTTTTACCCTACTGGATGTTTTCCCGTAACCGTTCTTTTTTAGCCCGAATGGTGGTGGCAATTAGGGCCTCATGGGCCGATGTATTAGAGAACAGGATGTTAGTAGAGTATATCCTATAAATTTAACTTTTAATCCAAATCCTACAGGTGAGATGTGGGATCAAGAGAGGATAGTCATCAGCAGAAAATTGGATCAGTAGATAATGCAGAGTCCTTCTGGATCAATAGATATTACAAAATTCCTTATTAGAGCGTTTGAGAGAATCAAAGAGGCCTGAAAGCTCCCAAGGAATGAAGATTGATTAGTACGAGAGGAAGGTGATAGATTTTCTACACCGGTACACCTGACCCCTTGTGCATTTATGAGAAGAGGCTTGAAATACGGGCAGAATCACTGTTAACCTAGGATTCAAGTCCTTGATATTGAATACGTAGTCGTTTCAGTGTCCCAAACAGCTGTATACTATAAAGTGCTTCAAAAAGGAGATATTGCCATGAATGGAGATCATCTGCCCATATTAGGTAGGTCGGGATCAAATGACGTCGCGAAAATCATACCCCGGAATATTACTCCTGTTCCAAACGTCAATTAAGAAAATCCTATATATGCATCTGTGCGGTATCTAAGAATGACATATAAATATTACTTCATTAATATCACTGGATATTGCAACTAATGTCATCACCAGATAATTTTTGAAATTCCCTACCCCCCCACCCCTATGATTTCAGCACCGGAGTTCTCCTGAGCTTATACTTCACAGCAACAGCAACAGACACATCCCCTGCAAGTCCACCATCTGTGGCATATCTGCATACCACAGTCCTGGCATGGCCTAGAAATGATAAAGTAATGAGACCATTTTTTGGAGAAATCAAACCATAAGGACAGGGGCCATTTATAGAAGACCTCGCACTTTCTCTTAGTCGCCTGTATAGGGTTACAACTACAATTTTTTTTCATTTAACCCCTTTTTGTATTGGCTCACATGAACACAAATGATTGAGAGAAGAATGAGTATAGCAACGATGCCCAATACAATGATTTGGCCAAGTATGAAAGACTTCGATGACATTCTCTGGACTAACCAGTGTTATAGCCCTATACACTGTTACATCTGTTATGTGAGTCCTTATACGACTTAATAACAGGTCAATATCTAGTTGATCCCCCTGTATATCACTTCTTCCTGAGACAAAAGTTTCTATCGTAATCCACACTGACATAATTTTTTATTATCCATCCAATGAATTGGCGAGCCTTATTTCAGCTGCCATAGGCCCATTAATGCGGCCAGGAAGCTGACGCCCGCCGCACGATGATCTACACCTTTAATCCGGTGGCAGGCATCAGCTGCCTGGCCGCATTAATGGGCCTATGGCAGCTGAAATAAGGCTCGCCCAATGACTTATGTTCCGCGCCTTCAAACATATTCCAGAAATATACTTGGACGTGAAACAAGTACAGAAAGCCAAACATTAAAAATTAAAAATATATATAAATTAGTTTTTTATTTGATGTTATACGTTAAAGTAGAGTAAAACTATAAGAGCTTTTTTGACACAGCATCAAATTAAATTTACAATACAAAATTTTATGAAATTAAATTTAAAAATACAAAATTTTCCATTATATTAATGTATTACCTATATTTAAACTAAACAACAAAAACTAACGCTGGTTTATAATTAGATAAATAAAATATTTTTTATCTATATTTAAATTAAATAACAAAAAAAATAGCACTGATTCATAATTATATAAATAAATTATCTGATTTAAAATATTATAAAATTTTCTTACCATTGCAAATTTTATAATAACGATAAATAAAAAAAATGTTGACCTATATTTAAACTAAACAACAAAATTTAGCACTGGTTCATAATTATATAAATAAATTATCTAATTTAAAATATTATAAAATTTTCTTATTCTTGCAAATTTTATAATAACGATAGTGAATTTTCAAAAAAAGTTCATAGTTATGCAGCAGAGTGAACTTAATTCTCAAATCTATCCATTCATTTTTAAAGATCGTAGATAATAAGAATGCTGGTTTTTAATATCAAGGCTACCAAAAAAATTATTTATATAATTCTATCATTAAGCATATCAGTGGTCAAAAGGAATAAAGGTAACACATCTGTGCCAAAACTCCAAAGGCATACTCTAGGAATACATATTATTAGAACGGTACACTACTCTTTGAGAAAGGAAGAATATTATTACTCTTCATGTGTGGTAATTTTATAAAAGCCCTCTCAAGGGGGAATGATTTTTTTTTTTAGCTTATCTCGATTAAAATAAAGAATTTATTAGTCTTAAGAAATGGAATGTATATGTATATATGATTACAATTACAATTTTATATCTGATATATCACTTTGATTAAGGAGGAGAATTTAATCGATGACTTTACATCAGGAAGTGCTTTAAGAGAAGCACCTAATCTCACCGTCTATGGAAGACCCTCTAGACAATATTTATTAAAATATTGAATACAAACTCTTTATATTATATTTTCATTTTTTTATTTATAAAATATTATAAATCAAAATCTATTTTTCTTATAAAATATATATTATAATTTTTTTTTATATAAATTTTTAATGTAAGTTTTCATTGATTTACACTAAAGTTATATAACTTTTTCTACCAGCATATATCCATCTTAAATACGAATCTAACATGAGTCGAGAGGGATCCAATTTCTTCACGTACAATTTTTTTAATGAGCCGACATTATTTAAATGTTTTTTAGAGTAATTTTTTTGTTTTTTTTTTTAAATTTTTTAAAATTTTTATTTTGGCCAACAAGAGAAAATTTTCAATTTTGATGATGGACAGACACGGTTACACATCATACTAGGTTATAGAATGGGCCTCTTGGCTTAATGAGGAAATCAAACCAATTCTACAGTAAAAATATATCAATGTAAAGTAGTTTTAATGCAAAAAAAATATATCAAACTAAAGCATTTAATTCCCAACAATCAAGGCGGGATATGAATAGAGAAAACTAAGCCAAGAAAATGCAAACGTAATTATAGATAGCTTAAACATGAAAATTAAGAGTAGATCAAGGTTTCCACCTCAATTGGCTTCATCATATCATTGTTGTTTGTTCTAAGAGTGACACAAGGAGTAAATGTAGCTTCTATGTAGGCAAGCCTTCCTTTGATGTTAACCAACTGTCACTAAATATCCTCAAGCATCATTAAAATCTTGTTCCTTGTAGTATTACACTTGAGCAAGGCCATTCCTGTGAGTGACTTGAGTTGCTTATACAAGTCTATCATATGAAGGTACTATTATTTGTTTATGTGCATTTACCCAATGTTGAGCACCTAGGTAGCACTTTTGTCCATCATATCTTACTTCCAATGGCATAATCACTCCTTCATTTCACTTAGCCCTTATTGTATTACTGCAAAATTTGGGTTTCCCAAAAAGGGGGCAAGGAATCAATGTGTTAATTTTTGAAACTAGGGTCAAATTCCACTTTGGATAGCTCATATGATTAAGATAATAATTTAATCGGGTTTCTCTTTTCGAGAGGATCAAAATCGACCTATATATCTTCCCAATCGGTTAAGCGGAAACTAAGTTATGAATTGTTTTATTTGTTTATGGGTTAGCTTAACCGCATGTTGATCCAGTTAAAGCCCCAAGCGGTTACTCGCAAAGTTATAAATAGAAGTGACCCCAAGTTCATTTGCACACATTCTCTCATGAGATATCCTCCATGCTATTTTTGTTTTGGTTCGTATTTTATGTTTCTAGCTCACACAGGTACATTAGAAGGAGATCGCGCAAAGGGTTGGGATCAGAGGCATGATTTTGCACTTGATCAGGGTGTTCTAAAGTAGGGTTGCAGATAGATAAATTTGAGGTAACGGCCCTACTGAGCAAAGCCACAGGCTGGGTGTGTTGTACCCGCGACCAAGGAGCCCAAAGCTCCTGACACAAATTTTTAAGGGTGCGGCCAAAGCCCTGAGGTTAGATCTCGTTGATCGGCGAGCACAGAGTGTTGTGTTAGTGGTTCAGACCCCCAAAGTCACGGGTTGACTGTGTTAAGGCTGTGGCTTAGAGAATTACTATGTAGATCTAGTTTGATTCACCTTCAATTGATTGTTTTATGCCTCTAGACATCATTTCTTCAGTCATAGTTTCATCAAATTAGTCATTGATATTCTCCTGGATTCAGATCTAGGACTTCAGAGTTGAGATCACTTGGTGATCTATTAGATCCGTGTTTTCATATCATAGATCTGTTGATCTATAGATCATATCTCTTTGTTTCCGCTGCAAGATGCATCTACAGTTTTCATTCAGTATCAGCCATATTAATAAGTTTTCTACAACCAATGTCATGCATTTCAGTTCTCAGATTTAGTTTCCTTCATGAAAAAGTATGGGTATGATTTTATTACGTGTATGCTATTTTTTTTATGCATCGTAAACATATGTATTTATAGATGGTTGTACTCTTATTGTTGAATCATTTGATGACGATCTAAGAAGAAGAGTTTCCAAGGGTTTTCATTGTAGTGGGTTTTTCCCTAGTCTCAGACCAATCCTGGCGTTTCTCTATGTTCATGCTTCTCTTCCTTTGATATTTTTACTTTATGTAGCTTAGATGATGATGATGGTGGTGTTTTTCTTTCTGCATAGTTTCATAGTTTGTTGGATAATAATACATATTTGTATAAATGTATAATTATTTTTGGTGAAATTAATATGTTAATTAAGAAATGTAACTATCAAAGTAGAGAACAATTCTCCTTTATGAAAAATTAACATGGAATCAGAGCTAGTTGACGAAAATCCATGGAGATCACCCTCAGGAGACACCTTTATGGAAGCAAGCAGAGGATTATAGAGACCTAAAATAATATAGGGTATGAATAAAATGATAGGAAGTTACTCGATAAGGGTTTGATAGAAAGCCTAGTTTATGGTAAAGTCTTGAGATTTGGTATATGAAACCCTCACATATCCTTTGGAAAGATGCTCAAGTACTTGGATCGATTTGAAAACTAACCTGGTTATTGATAAAGTTGTTGATTGAAGGAAGCATTTCTTTATGGCCTATGGATGCCTCTTGAAGGTTGCTTCGAGAGGGAGAGCATCATCTCTCATTGAAGATACGTATTCCTTGAATTATAACGCTTACTCTTGTTGATTATTATGGATCCTATTTGTATGATTGTTGTTTCTAGTTGTTACTGTTGGCCACCTATAAAATTTGTTCTATCAAAAGGTGGCCAAAACATTGTTCAGCCTTTAAGAAACAGTTTCATTGCCAAAATGTTTTTCTTGAAGCCTCTGGAAGATCTCATGCCCATGTCTGCAAATCTTCACTGTTGTTTCCCTTCAAAACTCAGAAATTCTGCTAAAAATTCTATGAGAAAGACTGCTGCAAAATCCCCTTTTCTCCCCTTCCTTCACTCAGAAACTAATCTTCATTTGCTTCCCTTTTCCTCAAAAAAATTCCTCTTTTTCATGTTTCTCCTTCTTCCATCCATGAAACTCATTTTTTCATAGTTTAAAACTCCTTTTTAAGCTATATCGAAACCCTCAAAACCCTTTGAAAACCATTGAAAATCTGTGAAAACCCCGTTTTTTGTATTACAGATTTAAGCCCGCTTGGGCTAAACCTAAACCACTTCCCCTCCATGTGCCCGCACCCTAGAACCAGGTGCTAGACCCGAAGCGCAATCGCATCGGAAAAATTCACAATGGGTTGATTGAAAGACCGCATCAAAAGTTCCGATGCGATTGAGTCCCGTATGTATAAACTCCGCCCTCCACCTTCCATTCCATATAACCTACGCCCAGGACCAGAGGTTAAAGTCCCATGGCGCTTAATCGCATCGCAAGTTTCGAATGGGTTGATTGAAAGACCGGGCCCAACAGTTCCGATACGATTGGCCCTTTATATATAAGCCCTAGACCTATTATCGTTTCATATAATCAAATGCCCCACCAACGGGCGCCTATTCATTTCATATATATATATAACCTGCCCCCAAAGCATAAAACGTTCGTATCATATTAAACTTTGGGTTTTATAAAGTTTTAAAGGGTTTTTTCCATAAGGGCATAATCCACCGTTGATCATAAGCCGATCGAATGGCCCGCGCAAAATCACATTGCATTTTCCATCGGGTGCATTTGTTTGTTCCCTCCGATTGGCCAACCCTTCGATTCATTCCCCACCATTGATCTGATCCTCAGATCAATGGTCATCGCTCAATCGCATCGGCGATTTCCATCACACCCTTATTTTCTCCCCGCCGATTGTGACCCTCTGATTGAATCTGGACTACCCACGTGTCCAGATCAGACGGCCCAGATCTTTCCCGCATGATTTTATCGCCTTTCGCCCTTCCACTTTATGTTTTTTGATTAATCCCCACCGTTGATCTCCACGCGATCGACGGATCTGATTTATTCTCTTCCTCCATTCTCGTTTGACCTCTTCTAAATGAATCCCAACCGTTGGATGATACCATCCAATGGCCCTACTCTCTTCCCATGCCTCTGAAGTAGTTTAACCCAAAACGCAGGATTTCTTAATTGATTTCGTGTTTTTCAGGTGATAATGGTTCTCCATTATATTGAAAGAAAAAGCCGAAGGCTGGGAATGATGATTTCCACACCTTTGATTCATCAAAAGGAACCATTTGCTGGGCTCAAACTCCACGACTCGTCAATTTTTCATGAGGCATTGATGCCATGCGAGCCCTGCGTGGCCTACACATCAACAAGACACAACAATGCATAAAAGAAATAAAGAGTATCAGTGTTCGGAGATTTCCTAGTGCAATTTGAAGGATTATGTTGTGTAACCAGCTCCAAAAAGAGAAGAAAAGAGATATCAACGCCTTAGAAATGAGCCACTTCGAGGGGGAAACCTCCAATACATTACATAAATGAAAAATTCTTGGATGATACAATTGAACAAAACCTCATTTCTATATATAGGAGTCCATGGGGCCATAATGTAATCCTAGTGGGCCACAATGTAATCCTAGCCGACCTAACAATACTAATTTAAGGGCACAATAATAACAAAATGGGGGTTACAAGGGTACAATAATAACAATAAGGGGGTTACACTAACAATAATAAGGACTATACTAGTGATATAGGGACCTAACATGCCCCTCTCCTTCAAAAAAGTGTTGTCCTCAACGCTTGAGTAGCTCTGGGTGCTTCTGTATAAAATTATCATCCTCCCATGTAGAATCTTCAGTGGGTAATTTCTTCCACTTGATGAGATACTCTGAAATTGATCGATTCCGTAGCTGTCGAGTTCTTGTTTCCGTGACCGCTTCAGGTTCCAATATGATTTTTCCTTCCTCATCAAGTTCTGGCAATATTGTTTGAACTGGAAGATTTTCACCTATAACCTTCTTTAAGCATGAAACATGGAAAACTGGATGTACTCGCGAAGAAGCAGGAAGCTCCAATTTGTATGCCATAGTACCAATCTTTTGCAACACCTCGTAAGGACCATAGTACTTTGGCGATAATTTATTATCCTTCTTAGCTTGCTTGAGGGACATTTGTTTGTATGGTTGTAGCCGTAAAAATACCCAATCTCCTACATCAAAACTTCTCTCGCTGCGATGTTGATCTGCCTGTTGTTTCATTCGATTTTGTGCCGAATTCAGGATATCCTTTAAGAGTTGGAGAACTTCTTGCTGGTGCTCGATGTGATCTTCCACTGCTTGAACCTTCGAATTTTCTCTTAAAGATGATGTGATGGATGGTGGGTGATATCCATAAAGTGCCATAAATGGGGTCATTTTTGCTGCAGTATGGAAGGAAGTGTTATACCACCATTCAGCAAGAGGTAACCACTTGACCCATTGTGTTTGTTTATCAGATACAAAACAACGAAGATATCCTTCCAAACATTTATTTACGATCTCAGTTTGACCATCAGATTGAGAATGATAAGATGAGCTATGAACTAATTGAGTACCCAAACAAGAAAATAACTCCATCCAAAAATTTCCAGTAAAAATGGGATCTCTGTCGCTCACAATAACCCTTGGGCTTCCATGTAGTTTTTGAATTCTATCCATAAATGTAGTAGCAACTGTACTTGCTTTAAATGGATGAGATAATGCACAAAAGTGTGTATACTTGGTAAGTCTATCAACTACCACCATGATGACACTCTTTCCTTCAGACTTAGGTAAACCTGTGATAAAATCCATTGAAATCTCCTCCCAACGTTGACTTGGAATGGATAAAGGTTTTAGAAGTCCCGGGGTCTTAATTGTTTCCACTTTATTCTGCTGGCAAACCAAACATTCCGCCACAAACTTTTGAATATCAGATTTAAGGCCATCCCAAAAAAATTCTTTCTTCACCCTCTGGTAAGTTTTTAAAAATCCTGAGTTTCCTCCTAAAGGAGACGTGTGCAATTCCAGAAGAATCTTTTGTTTTAGTTGGGAATTCTTGCAAAGATATAAGCGATCTTTGTACCACAAGGAATCATTTTTCCAACTAAATGTATCAGATGTACTAGGATCTTGCTGCAACTTTTGAATGAGTGTCCATACATCTTTGTCCTTCTTCCATTCATCTTTTGCTTCAGTTATCCAATCTGGTTGGATAATAGAAATGGCACAAAGCAATGCTTCCACCTCTTCATTCTTTCTTGAGAGTGCATCCGCAACAACATTAAGCTTTCCTTTTTTGTAGATTATTTCAAAGTCATAACCCAACATCTTTGTGACCCATTTTTGCTGCTCTTCTGAAGATAGTCTTTGTTCCAAAAGTGTTTAAGACTATCATGATCAGTTTTTACCTTGAAGTGTCTTCCCATTAGGTAAGTTCGCCATTTCTTTAGTGCATGTAGTATTGCTAACATTTCCTTCTCATAAATAGGTTTCTGTAAATACTTTCCTTTGATCGGACGACTTTCAAAAGCAATGGGTCTTCCTTCCTGCATTAAAACTGCACCAATTCCATTTCCTGAGGCATCACATTCCACAATAAAGGTTTTTGTGAAGTCCGGCGTAGCTAAGACCGGTGCTAGGCACATTGCCTCTTTAAGATGTTCAAAGGCCTTAGTTGCTTCAGGAGTCCATGAAAATGCATCTTTCTTCAATAATGTTGTTAGAGGTGCTGCTATTCTCCCATAATTCTTAACAAACTTGCGATAATACCCCGTTAACCCGAGAAATCCTCGCAACTGCTTTATGGTTGTGGGAACTTTCCATTCCTTAATGACTTTAATTTTGTTAGGGTCCACTTTAACACCCTCGTGAGATACAATATGACCCAGATATTCCACCTCTTGTACTCCAAAGAAACATTTGGACTTTTTTGCATATAATTGTTTCTCCCGCAATAGTTTGAGCACCCTGTCAACATGTTCAACATGATCCTTCCAAGACCTGCTGTAGATTAGTATATCATCAAAAAATACTAGCACAAATTTTTTAAGGAAGGGTTTGAAAATGGAATTCATCAACCCTTGAAATGTAGAAAGTGCATTGGTAAGGCCAAAAGGCATGACCAAAAATTCATAATGACCCTCATGAGTTCGAACTGATGTTTTTAGAATATCTTCAGTCTTCATTATAATTTGACGATATCCCGAACGAAGATCCAACTTGGTAAAATAAATTGCTCCATGTAATTCATCCAATAATTCATCAATCACAGGAATGGGAAATTTATCTTTAATGGTGAGCTTATTGAGCTCCCTATAATCCGGACACATTCACCATGATCCATCCTTCTTGTGTACCAATACTACAGGAGCAGAGAAAGAACTTTGACTTGGTTGAATTATACCCGCCTCTAACATTTCTGCAATCATACGTTCAATTTCGCTCTTTTGGAAGTAAGGATATCTATAAGGCCTGATGTTTGGAGGAACACTTCCTGGAATCAAATGAATAGCATGATCATGATCACAAATAGGTGGGATTCCTTTGGGAGTTTCAAACACCTTGGAATGATTTTCCAAGACTTGTTGGAGATCTGCAGAAATAGATGATTTTGATGTTGGAACTTATAGTGAGCATAATTGTGCAATTACGCCTCGTTGTTCTTTCTTTAGAAGCTTTGTCATGACATTAGAGCTTATTATCCTTCATGGCTTCCCTTCAATACCCCTTAATTCAACTTCCTTTCCTTCTGAAAAAAATTTCAAGAAAAGTTCTTGAAAATTAAAAGCTACTGTCCCCAAAGATTGTAACCATTGTACTCCTAGTACAACATCAGCACCTCCCATAGGAATGGAAAGCATTGGACTAGTCAATACATATTCCCACATGGTTAGCTTGATATTATGGCATTTTCCAGAGCAATTTATAGTTCCTCCATTTGCAACCATCACTTGACATTCTGGTGCTGGGTATAGGAAACAATTTAATTCCTTGGCTACCTTACATGAATAAAATTATGGGTGCTACCTGAATCAATCAACACTATTACCTTTTTCTTCTTGATTTGTCCTTTTATCTTGAGAGTTTGAGGAGTGGTAATTCCTGCCACTGCATTACACGATATGGTCGGATTCATTTCTTCCTCTTCTGGGGCTGGTTCCTGGTGTATATCCTCTTCTTGTTCATTTTCTTCTTCCTCTTCACAATCTATGTAAAATAATTTCTTCTCAGCACACTTATGACCTTTAGTGTATTTACTATCACAACTGTAGAAAAGCCCTTTTGCTCTTTTTTCTTCCAATTGTTGTGGTGTCAACCTTGTAGGTTGTGGAAATCTAGGCGTAGCAACACTTCCTTCTTTATAGAATTGAGTGGTAGGCTTCCTTGTCGCCATTATTTTACATTCAACTTTTCTTGCCAACCTGAATGCCTTCTCCAATGAATTTGGTTCCAAAACACGAACTTCATGTTGGATGTTATCCTTTAAAGTGCTTATGAAGAGATCGATCTTGTGGTCCTCTGGAATATCAGTTACCCTTATATTCAATTTTTGGAAGTCCTCAATGTGTTGCCCCACTAAACCCTTTTGTTTGAGATTTATCAATTGGGTAAAGAAGGTGTTGCTCTTTGTATCCTCATAATGTGCTATCATTTCCTCCGTAAAAATTGACCAAGTGACAATTTTTTTACGGGAGCAAAGCCATTGATACTATACAAATGTATTTTGTTCTAAATGTAAAGTTGCAATGCGTACCTTTTGTGTGTTTTGCACGTTATGGAGATCAAAATATTGCTCCATCTGTAGTATCCATGTTACAGGATCCTTTCCATCAAACTTCCTCATATCCATTTTTGGAATATGGTGGTTCTTCCCACCAACATTAGTGGTTATGAAATCACGATTAACATTTATTTTGTTCTCATCATGAGTTTCCTCTACTATCTTTTCACCATTAGGAAACATTTCTTGTATCAAATTTCCCAAACTTTCGATGTCTACTTTTAGATCTTTCTTCATGTTTTCCATGTTGTCTTTCATTTTTTCATCAATCTTAGCTTCCATGTCATCCATCTTAGCTTCCATGCCCACTTCCATGCCATCCATCTTAGCTTCCAAACCATTAATATTAGCTTCCACGCCTTTCTTCAAACCATCCATCTTAGTTTCCACGTCCTTCTTCAAAACTTCCATTTCATTTTTTGTTGTTCTTTGCGAGAGCGAAATTTGTTGCACTTGCTCTTGTAATTTTGATATGTCATGTTGCCATTCTTCGTCTTCATGAGTCATAGTAGAGCCTTCTAAAGGCTTAATGGGTGTTGAATTAGTTTTAGGGGCCATTTTAGACTCCAATATTGATATCTATTCTACAATAGGCCCTTGCAATCAATTCAACTTGATTCTTCAAACAAGACTTATGCAATTCGGAAAAAAAATACACACCTTTTACTTGCTTTGAGGAGCTCGATATTAAAATTGTATTATCTCTGTGATTTCAGCTCTTTAATATCTGAAATTCAGCATTGAAGTAGCCCTCTGAATTCTCTTTTGAATTCCACAGGTCTGACCTGATTTGGATTCTCCAAGACAAAGTTGTGTCCAATCTCCCACAATGACCTAATTATGGACTGGTTCAGTAGAGTGAACTTGTACGACTAGACACGTGTCACTGTTTTGTCCTTTGTCTATGAAATTGATAGCCAAGAAACTAAAGTTTGTGTACTTGCAAAAAATTTTTACGGCACTCCAATCCGATGCCCAGAGAGAGAGTTATTGAACTTTTCCCACGATCACCTCTTTGAGATGAAATTCAGGAGCCTGAAAAAGAACTACCTTCCACAGATCATATCTCCAAAAATATTGCGAACCAAGCTCTTAAATTTTTTGACGAATTTCCTCAGGATTTCAGCTTTGCACCATATGAATTTCAGATTCTGAACCTTCGTAGAAATTGTTTTATAGCGAAAATGCCATGATGACCTGTTTAGGATTCTGAAAAAAAACCTAAATTCCACAGATCATATCTCCACAAATATTGCGAACCAAGCTCTGAAATTTTTAGAAAAACTTCCTCAAGATGTCAGCTTCGCACCCTAAAAATTTCAGCTTCTGAAGCTTCGTAGAAAAAAAGTTATAGCGAAAATGCCATGATGACCTGTTTGGAGCAGCGAAACCCTAGAATCCAAACCTCTGATACCAAATGTTGTGTAACCAGCTCCAAAAAGAGAAGAAAAGAGATATCAACGCCTTAGAAATGAGCCAATTCGAGGGGGCAACCTCCAATACATTACATAAATGAACAATTCTTGGATGATACAATTTACAAAATCTATTTTCTATATATAGGAGTCCATGGGGCCATAATGTAATCCTAGTGGGCCACAATGTAATCCTAGCCGACCTAACAATAATAATTTAAGGGCACAATAATAACAAAATGGGGGTTACAAGGGTACAATAATAACAATAAGGGGGTTACACTAACAATAATAAGGGACTATACTAGTGATATAGGGACCTAACAGATTAAGGCACACATTCAGCAAATCAAAGCCTAAATCCACGGATAAAGATGTCATAAATACTGGAAGACACAGGATAAGCCTGATCAGACCTAAAACACAGATCTCAAGTAACTTAAAGGTGTTTTAGGAAGAGACGAAGACAACTGTTGATTCGAGAAAGCTTCCACGGCCTTAAGCAGAGGCTAATCGAACCCTCTCCAGCTCCTAAAGGCACCTGCAGCCTCACAGTAATCAAAGAAGGCTTAGTCATTATCTGAAACAAGAGGTGTTTGCCCGAGGACAGCTAAACGATTAATACAAATCAAAGATCTTATCTCTAATTGTCGGCAAAACTATTTTAAAGATTAAGAACAACCCAGAAACAAATCTTTTCGATCATTAGGCCTCGGGGAGCAGAAACAGAGTTACTTCAACATGACATAGAGCCTCAAAAGTCAACAAAAGCTCCCACCGAGCTTAATCCTAAGTGTAAATCAATTAATGCAGATAAAAACCTGTAAATTTCTTCATCGAGGCCCTCAAAGACCGAGAAGTCATCAATCTGTATTAATTGACCCAGGAGATCTTTTATTAGATCCCACCTCCTCATTCTTCTATAAATAATTCTGTAGAAGATGAGCAAATGTTTGTCTCTAGACATCTGATTGTATGTAATAGTTTTCTGAAGCTACTGATGCCCTGTGTGAAACTTGAAGATACATAAGCTGATATGAGAAGTTTGAAGTTGTAGAGACCCACCGGGCTTGCTGATTGTAACTGGTTTGAACATCAAATACAAGATGCTGATTTATGGGATCCTGATTTATGTCAATGGTGACATGTTCCTCACTGCCAATTGTTAATTTTTTTAATGTTTTCACTCTGTCCACTTTCTCTGATAAAGAGAAGCAAACATAGAGCTAGGATTTACTCTCAACAGTATCCTACTCTTACTGAAAGCTTTATTTTCTATGTTTTCTTCATTCGAACATTCTCTTTGAAGAGTATATTAATGCAGGTTGGTTTAAAAGTACTTGCCTGATCGAGATTGTTCTTTAAAATGAGTATTTTCTGTGTTATCTTTGACGAGTATATTAATGCAGGTTGGTTTAAAAGTACTTGCCTGATCTAGATTGCTCTTTAAAACGAGTATTTTCTGTGTTTTCCTTGAAGAGCATATTAAAGCAGGTTGGTTTAAAAGCACTTTCCTAATCTAGATTGCTCTTTGTGATTATCATTTGTGTTTTCCTTTAGAATATGCTGAAAGCAGAATAGTTTAGAAGCACTTACCTGATCTTAAGCTGTTCGAACTGTTTTTAAATGTTTTCTAACTAAAAGCACTTCAAATTAGGATAGTTTAGAAGCACTTACCTGATCTCAGAATAATTTTATGTTTTTTCTTAAGAATATGCTGAAAGCAAGATAGTTTGAAAGCACTTACTTGATCTTAGGTTGTTCACTGTTTCTTCATTTGTTTTGTTCTCCACTTCCTATCTGTTTCATTCCATAAAATCACCTTAAGAGATCCTTTGACATAAGTAACTTGCCCCATGGATCCTTCTTGAACCTTGCTGTCCAATTAAAATCCTCCTATGACTCCATAGCCCAATGGGTTAAAACTGTCTTTGCCTTTTCTAGCAGCCGAATCATTCCTTCACTTGCAGACATCTTCACCCTTTATTTTGAACTGCCTTCACTTTCATCATGTCTTTGCCCAACCAAAAAACAAACAAAAAAAACCTATGCTCTTCATAACTAGCATAATATCACAATTTCAGCTTTTAAAGATCACATCTTTAAACTCATTCATAGAGAGATCCCTCTCTGGATTCAGGAGGGCTAGATCCTTGAATCCCAAAGCAGTTTGATGTTGTCTTATCTTTTGGTTTTGCCTATCTGGCCAAAACATAGGAACCCCAACAGTTGCTTCCTTCATGTATATTTGAGCACTTGGATATATCTAACATCTGTGATTAGATGTGATGAGTGGATCCCTCTTGAGGATCTTTAGAAATGTAGGAAATATGGCTAGATAGGGAAATGCAACAAGGTTGGTTGGATCTAGAAATGCAACTAGATCTAGAAAAGGAAAGATGGAAAGATACGGAAAAGGTAAAGAGGCACTTGGGCACTCCAAGCTTCCTATGTGAGGGTGCACACGTAATACTGCAAGGCATGCATGGTATATTATTTTAATGTTATGATTTAGCCACAAAATTGGATGGCTAGGTAAGCCCTATGGTATATTGATAATGCCTACTTATCATATGGATTATGCATGCAGATGGATGATTAGGATTTACATTTCCTATAATAAAATGGTGCACCTGGTATTGAATGTTTTGATCATGATGATCTTCTTGAATATGCAAGAGTACTTATTGTTGATCTTGGATATAATGACGTATCTTAATGTGTGGCTAACATCTATTGTTTTTGACATCCTGACTCTGACTCTAGTGGATGGTACTCTTAGCTCTTGATATGCATAAGACCTATTGGATCTCTTATAAAAGATTACCTCATTTTTATGATGTTGTTAATGCGTGTGATAAGCACGATGAAAGCTCATAGAAAAAGAGTGATTGCACATTGTTGGTTTATCGATTAGCCTAACTTGATCCTATTGATTATGATATGCATGGTATTGGAAACTGTGATGATAAAGGAATATATAGGAGATTGATGTTTCATATCTTTGACTATATGCGGTTATAACATGCGATGAAATTAGATTCACTAACTTGAGGTATTGTTATTGGGATCTTAAGGTTGTATTATCACATTAACTTTCCGTCGTGATCTTTTAAGTCCAGCCCTTGATGAAAGATTGATGACGTAATATTGATGATAATGATATATATGTGTTTATGATATAATATATCTATTATTGCATGATCCCTGTAAAGACAGATTGCTGACCCGAATGAAGTGGATTCTCATTTAGAGGGAGAACCTCTCTCCTAAAAGATTATTTTTCATGTGCCAGTATATGTTTTATTGAAATATGATTTATGAGTATTTGAAATTGATTAATCCACAACAGATATCTGAGCTTCATTCACACAAAGGATGCTCATAGATGTGACTATGCCTGAGAGACACAAAATTAAAGTTGTGTACAATGAATTCATTCTATACTTTGAATCCATGGATCTCTGATTTGTCTTGTGATTGTCAGCTGATTTATGGAATTGTTGGAATTGACCATAGAATCATATGGTCATATGGAAGATGTCATTTCTGTAGATGATTGCATATGCCAGTAAGATGTGTCAGTCGGGAAAGTCTGTATTTTTGAACCGAAATTGTGTGTGGACGTGACCGAGACATTCATATGGATATGTCATTATGTTTGAGGATTGTGCATCATGTTTTTGGCTGATTGATATTGATGAAATATGCTTAATATATTTCTAGAATTATAGATCTTACCATGATTGCACATTTGGATGTGGCATGATTTGATCTAGTGATAGTTGATTGTCCTAGATGACTATGTTATGTGGGAATTGTGACCTTCAATGCCGTATGTGAATATACAAATGTATAGTTTTGTATTGGCCTCCTTGTTCCTAGCAAAGTGGGTGTTGTGACTTAGTATGAACATGCATGACTTAACACCATGATGTGTATGCACTTACATATAATGATGAAAATGGCTTGTAATGACATGATTAAATAATGGTCATGAGAAATTGGCATGAATTGAAGCCAAGACTTGATATGTGCACTACTTGTCTCTGGTTGAAATAATTGATACTATGAAATCAATATCTTTGATATTAGTTTTGATTGACTTATAACCTTTGATGAGCTGATTTTGTTAACACAAACATTGATTTGTGTAAGGATGGTTATGTTGGCATGGTAAGACACTATGCTTATAGAGAGCGTTGCGTGATGCAAGCTCCCTGACTCAGATTTGTTTATATTTGATTGTTATCCAATGAAGTTAGGATAATGAGTTCCAAGGTATGGCCTTGATATTGATTATGGCTTTGATTATATATAATGATAGTCTATACTTGACAAGTGATAAACATATGAATATCTAAGTAAGAGGGAGATGACATCTGAATATCGTAATTATGTATAATGGCATGATGAATTTATTTCTTGAATTTGGGAAAGATATTCCATATTGCAAGGCTGTTGAAATGTATTTGTGTGATGTAAATTCTTGGACACCCTCATTTAAAGTTCAAATGTCGATTAAACGTGATATGACATCTAGTAGTTGGTTCAAGAATTGTTGTTCTATTTTGAACATCCATCTATATATGATATGAATAGAACATGATTGAGTTTCTTCACTCAGAATTGACACCAAACATATTTTATTTGTTCTACTCTTAAAGGTTGAGATATTTATCCCATGATATATAGCTGCATGAATAAACTAATGATGTTTGGGATTATTATTGATGAGCACATTTGGATGCTGCCTGAGCATGATATCTTAGACGAGAATTCCATACTACGACCAAGGTTGGGTATAATGCTGCTAGCAAGGCTAGCTGTGAGGCATGATGTAGAAGCTCCTTAGAGAGCCGATCAAGCATGATGTGGATAAGACATGTATACACTATGATGACAGAGAATCCCAAATATGTATAGTTGGGGTTGTGATTTATCCATTTGTTGAGGCATTGCAGTTGTTCGAGACAAGTTGAGGCTTGTGATTGAAACCTCCATGAGATGGAGGATGATTACAATATCCATGCGTGATTGACACCTCCATGAGAGGGATGATGATTAGAGTATTCATGTATGATTGAAAACTCTGTGAAAGGCAGGATGGTTATGGAAACTTGCTATGATTGGTATATTTTTGTGATTTACGTGCTTATGTATGTTCTAACATAATGTTTGATTTGATTTCATCTAGGAACAAGAGTCAACAAAAACCAGATAAGAGATGCACTGGTCGGGACACTAAGCCGTCTCTTCCTCTCTGTTTGAGCTCCCAGAATAGGGAATTGAGATAGAGGACCCTTGGGGTTGAGGGAACACTGAAGAATAGGGTCATAGATGTTGCTCCCCTATATGTCACTCGTGGGATGTGTGTGATCCTTTTCCATTTTGACAAGTCGATTATCTCCCTCACCTTTGGTTATTAAAAAGTATACCTCAGTTGGCATCATACCCACAAGCAGGGCTTGTGGGAATACCTCTCCATTTGGATAATGATTGAGAAGGCTTGGAGGCATGTGATCCTTACCTATTATTAATTTAGGTATCTCATCAAATAAATATTATGATGCTGGTGTTCTACCACATGACTATTCAGGGCCATTGATGGGAAGATTAGTAGGAAATAGGATGAGTTGAGATAACTCTATGCGGTTTCAGGTTGAGAGTACGCTCCCCAATGTAATCCCAAGGTCAATATAGGCTCCCCTGGTTAGATAGATATCCTACTGCTAGATATGGCATTGTAGAGGTATAGCCCCCCCATGAGATTTCAGGACAAGATGTGCTCCCGGACGCGGTTACAGATTGATATGTTCTTCTTGTTGATATACTCTTTGTTGATGATATTTTGGGTGGTAGCTCGATGGCAGAAATTGAATGATGATAGCTTGATGAATGAAGGGTGGTAGCCCAAGCTCCCCTCCAGTCACAAATTCTTTTTCTAGATCTGACAATGTTCAACATACAAGCATAAACAATAAAGAGATAAGCATAAATAAGCATGAAGAGTACATTGATGATTTATAATGAGAAAGGATCACATCATGATTACTACATGACAGAGATGTTCAGTTATGATATGTGATGATGCATGAAGATAAAATAATGGAATATTGATCTATGAACAGATATCGACAGATTTAGTTGAACCATCATGACACCATGATGTAAAGAGATATAAGCATAAATTGCAAAGTGGAATTCTTCCTAGTTGAGAGGGAGTGTTAATTTTTGAAACTAGGGTCAAATTCTGCACTGGATAGCTCAATGATTAAGATAATAATTTAAACATATTCCTATTTTCGAGAGGATCGAAATCGACCTATAGATCATCCCAATCGGTTAAGCATAATTTAAGTTATGAATTGTTTTATTATTTTATGGGTCAGCCTAACAGCATGCTGATCTGGTCAAAGCCCCAAGCGGTCACTCACAAAGCTTTAAATAGAAGCAACCCCAACTTCATTTTCACACATTCACTCATGAGATATCCTCCATGCTATTGTGGTTTTGGTTCGTATTTTATGTTTATGGCTCACACAAGTACGTCTGGAGGAGCTCGCTCAAAGGGTCGGGATCACATGCATGATCTCGCACTTGATCAGGGTGTTCTAAAGTAGAGTCACGGGAAGATAAAGTTGAGGTAATGGTCATGCTGAGTAGAGCCACGGGCTGGGTGTGTTGTGCCCATGGCCAAGGAGCCCAAATCCATTAGCACAATATGTTCAGGGTGCGACCAAAGCCTCGAGGTCAAATCGGGTTGATCTGAAGTAGAGTCGTGGGCACATAGTGTTGTGATAGCATCTCATAGCCCCAAAGTTAGGGGTTGAGTGTGTTAAGGTTGCGGCTCAGATAATTATTGGGAAGATCTAATTTGATTCACCTTTAGTTGATTGCGCAATAGCTAAAGACATCAGTCCTTCAGTCATAGTTGCATCAAAAGAGGCATTGATAGTCTCCTGGATTCAGATCTAGGACTTCAAAGTTGAGATCGCTTGGTGATCTATCAGATCCATGTTTTGGTATGATAGATCTGCTCATCTGTAGATCATAGCTATTTTCGTATCTACAATCCTAATTTAGTATCAATCATATTCATCACTTTGTTACAACGAATGTCAATGCATTTCAATTCTCAGATTTAGTTTCCTTCATGTAGAAGTATGGGTATGGTTTTATTGTGTATATGCTGAATCTTTTGTTGACGATCTAAGAAGAATAATTTCCAAGGGTTTTCCTCGTAGTGGGTTTTTCCTTGGTTTGAGACTAATATTGGTGCCTCTATGTGTTCATGCTTCTCTTCCTTTGATCTTTTACTTTTCGCTCCTTAGATGATGATGATGATGATGATGGTATTTTTCTTTCTACATAGTTTCATATTCTGATGGTTGATAATACAAATCTTTATAAAGGTATAATTATTTGGGGTGTAAGTAACATGTTAATGAAGAAATTTAACTATCAAAGTAAAGAACAATGCTACTTTATGGAAAATTAACAGAATGGAAAATGAAGCTCAAGGGGCCGAGGATCAATAGAAAACCAAGATCATGTTCTCCCTAAGATCCACGACGATGTCCATCAGCTCTACAACTATTACACTAGCTAATCATGGCAGACATGGGAAGAAATAAAAGTGAAGGCCTGGGAAGAGAGGGGACAAAGGGAGTGCGACCAAGTCAAAACCATGAACCCATGAGTGTATAACCATAGGTCTACTATGTTGCCATCGAAATAGGGGCCCCACTTATTGTGTAGTAGCAACAAGGGATGAAAGAGTAGAGGTATTTGACAAGGAGGGCCATGAAGATAGTCCATGAACATGGAAAATTTAGGGTTAAATTTGGAAAATGTTGGCCTCATAGAATTGCTATTATTAGTTTCAAATTCCAAGGAGCTAATACCAATTTGAAACTAATAATACAAATGAAGAAATTACCATTGTATATTAAGAAGTATTATAGTGCATTAAATTTCATTAATTCATATCTTCCTATTTAATAACATGAATTAACTTTTCCCATAGTTAAGTAAGCCATGTTTACTATACAACATACATTTCGTGTGAGAACAATGGTCAATCATTTTATTATTATTTTTTAATTTTAATTTATCTTTTGAGTTAAAATTTTAATTTTCTAAATACAAATAATATATTTCAAAGAACATTTGTTTTACCCCTCTATTATATTGTATTTTATTAATTAGTTTAAATAAATAAAAATAACCATTTAGAATTCCAAATTAACCACTCTTCCAAAAGATGCGTGTGCATACATATGCCCCCATGCCATTCATTACTAATTATATTGTATCTTTATTTTAACTCCTACTCTACCAACAATGTCGCCTCATACAAATGGAAATCTACCAATAATGTGGAAGATATCATAAATCTTTATAGTAAATTATTTTTATATGAAGCTAAGAGTTCATCTCTAAACTGATTGGTCAGGATATGGTTTAGTTGTTGAGTTCTATTAACATGATAAGCCATGTGGTGACTTGTTGAGCCCTCATTGACATAATAACCTAGATTAATATATCGTGAGTCATTCAAGTTTTGATCAAAGATAAACCATGCTTATTGTCTAAGGAAGTGAAAGTTTACATCGGGGAAAATTACAGATAGGCCTTTCATAAAGGGCTTGTCTTCATTCCAAAACATGGACTCAACTGATCCTTGCTGCATAAAATACCACACAAGCACATGTTTTATCAGATTTTGGAAGAATGAATCTCTGTCCGGTACCTAGAGAGAGTTAAAGCAGATAAGAGAACCAGAAGAATTAGGAACACCACCCCAGCGAAGGATGCGCTGAGAGCACCGATGGCCTGGTCACAGAATGAATTGAACCGTTGACAGATCGCAAACCAGTTCGTGCTAGTGTTTCCTTTGCGAGCCACATACACTATTGCTCCAGCTGCCGCTGCTCCCGATGTACCCACAGCCACCATCACCTGGCATTACGATACTGCTATTCTTTACTATATTCAGAATGTATAGATTATTTTTTATCGATTGTAAGAATATTTTGGAATCAAATAGTAATTTTAAATGAGTAAACTCAAACCATTGAATTTAGTTAGATTGTGTGATAAGATTGAAATGCATTTTTCTTTCTCTCTGATTGCAGATTATGTGAATATTTCAGAATCAGTTAAACCATGGTCTTCTTTTCATTTAAAAAATATCCCAGAATTTGTTATAGACATAATTTAAGACTGAGTCAATTGTGTTTAAACTATAGTTACCAAGTTCAAATATAAAAATTGAGCTAATTTGATTTGAATATCTTATTATTTGATTAGTAGTGAAATGAAAAATGACATCAATTGTGTTTAAATCATAGTTACCATGTTCAAATATGAAAATTGAGCTAATTCTATTAAAATACTTTATTATTTGATAAAATTCTATGAGTAGTGAAATGAAAAATGACATGCATCAAAATCCTAGGTGGGTAGTTTAAGCCAACTGAACTTAGTGTTAATTCACAACCAGAAAATGTTAATGGCATCAGCTCGTAAGGAAAGAAAGAATATAAGATTTATAGGAAAGTTCACAATTTTCCAATTGGAAGAATATATGACATTGAAATAGTAATTGTTTGTTAATTTATAATAAGGGTTAATTTTATAATTATTTATTTTATGGAATTTTAGAAATTTTTAAAAAATGTCTATATTTATTATGAAGGATTTTAGATAAACTAATTTTGAAATTAGAAAAATATTTGAAAAAAATGCAAAATTCAAAATAAATTTAGAAAAAAAATAGCTTAAAATATGAGTGTTAAAACAAAAAAAATTCAAAACTATAATTGTTAAGATGTATATTGTCCAATTTTTTTATTTTTTTTTAAATTAAAATTTTGTCTGTTCCAATTTTTATGATATCCTATGGAAACTTGATAACTATGATTTAAACCTACCTATATTTATCAAATTCCAAAATATTGTTTAGATTCCAAAATAATTTCAAAATTTTCAATGCATTAAATTTAAACACAATATACTTATGCATTAAATCTAAACACTATATACTTATTAAATCGAAATTCTGAACTATATGAATTAATGCATATTCACCGTATCGAATAAGATGATAATCACTCTCAACGATATGAATTAATGCATATTCACCGTATCGAATAAGATGATAATCACTCTCAACGGTGCTGCACGAGGTCTCACTATGTTCAGGATGGAGATAGGCAAAGATAACAGCAGGTATCCTCCCACACTGGCGTTGGCTATTACAAAGTATCTGAAATGATAATTAACAATAAATCTCAAGAATTATTCTGAAGATACAGTATGATTGAGAATCTCGCTAATTATTTAAGAAAAGGAGAAAGAGTAGTGTTATACTTACATGAAGGCTGATAGGTTGTTGAATTTGGCTTCGAATTGGAAGAACTGGGTGAAAAATGGTAGAGTTTCATCAGTTGTGCCCATGGCAATAGCTGCAGAAAGCGTGGCACCAATGGCAAGCAACCTCAGAACAAAGTCAAAGATTGCCACACCTCTGATTCTCCATCCCACCGGAGGGGGAGGTGGTAACTTCACGTATGTCTTCTCTGATACTGACTTCATCCTTCAACTGTCTGAGATGAAACTTGAAAATGATTTCTCCAACCTAACGATTCAAAGAAGTTAAGAGAAATGGAGTGCAGACAGAAGAACTTAGAGAAGTTGGGTATGAATTCTATCTCAACTGGCTATGAATTTAATCAAATAGTCTAACAGAACTTGACAAATATTTGGATTAAAATCAACGCGTAGGGGACAATTATTTAGTAGTATTAGGTTGTGTCCTGCAACTAGTATTAGATGTACATGCTCAGATAAAGCCTAATTTGAAATGAATACTTCATGTTCATGATGTCCTCGTCATGCAGTGGATAGCATATACCTAATGGGTGTACGTAAGCAGGACTGGGTTTCTGCCAGAAATTGAATAAACATACAATTTCCGTTGTCTAATTATACATGATTTGGGCTCATTTTTTTAATGCTTACTTCAGAAAAAACCCTCTCCATAAACCTGTTCCTGATAATGCTGTCCAACGCTATCGTAGATGAATATCTAAATATAAAATTGTCAACCAAAGATATATGCGTTAATGATATTGATTTTTGAAGCTATTCACTGTATTTTTACTATTGGGTGAGTATTGGACTTATATTGGCTACAAATTCTGGGAGTATTTTTTAATTTGATAAGTAAGATAAGAGTGACCTTTTACCTAATTATCAGATTTAAAAAATATATATATGTGAAAAAAATGTTGGTATTTAATTAGAAAAAGTATTTGATTGTAAATTTCAAAATAATTTAAAATTTTGACGTATATAATTAAAATCAAATGGTTAGGTTCATTGATATCTCTCATATTTTTGAAATATTCTGAATCAACTAATTATAATAATACACCACCCTAATCATATATATAATTTAATACCCACCCAAATTATATAATTCAATACCCAGGGATACTTCGATATGAGTTGACTAAACTCAACTATTCTAACCAGGTTTTCATAAAACACGTTGTTGCAGCAATCTACCATAATAATACATCTCAAATAATATATCACCATTTTTTGATCCGTTGACTTCCAAACTAGGAAAAAGATGGTAAATTCTAAAGGTGGAAATATAGTTTCCTAAAGAATTAGGATTACCCATAGTTAAAAGCAAGTTAGTGTGTGCCAAAACTTGTAACATTAGCAAAAAAATCCCATTGTTAGCATATTTTGATTCTTGGTTAGATTAGACTATGGAGTTTAGCTTTATTAATATCAGTATCGATTCATTTTAAATATGGATTTAATATGAGTTTAAAGGGATTTAATTTAAGCTTAAATTTTCTACAACTTACATCATTTTAATGTTTGATATAGTTATATTTTTATTTTAATTTGGTAGATATGAATAAAATTTCAACTTTGATGTAAGAGGAATATCCTTACACATTTTAATGGGATGTAGAATGAGCCTCTTGGCTAAAAAATTACTAGTTAACACTTAATTCTTTGATTAAATTACTAGTTAACGCTTAAGTCTTTGAGTTAGGTGAGAGATATGTCAATGGACATATCAACTTATTAAAGAGATGCCTTTAGCATTAACCACATCATAAGGATTTGGTAAACTTTTAAAACCAACTAATGTGGTTCATCTTCAGGACATCTTACAGAATAAATAACAAGGATGCATCAAGGTCCAGATCCACTCAACCATTAGGAACTAGCTGTTAAGAATTTGTTAATAAGTTAGTTGAAGTCAAATTTTAGTTACAAACTAGATATTCAAACTAGCTATTATTTTATCTTAATAATCTATATCTAAATTATAATACTAATAAAATATTAAACTATATTATAAGAAAATTATTATATTATAAGATTAGATTAAAATAATTTAATATTAATACAAGAGTTGAAAGTTTTAGAAAGTATAATAATATATACTATAGTCAGATTAATTATTCTTGATAAAAATTATATTAAGGGTATAAAATCCAAGGAGTTACAATGATAATATGTTATAATTGAAAAAAAGGGAAACAGGGGGGAAATCAAGAAGAGAGGGTACCAATCCAGCTTCTACTCAATTTCCAACCGTCATTCCTATTGATGTTGATTGCATGCTTTTCAATCTATATAACCTTTATAAGCTTCCTATGGTGGAAATGATCACCCCTTGCAGTGATTTTAGAATCCCCATGCAAACATGGTGCTTGGATTTATCTGCATGTTCAGCAAGAGCTGAGGACTAAGAATGTTTGTTCCCGATGTCTGCTGCATATTCTTGGATTCTCTAGTTAATGGAGCGACCAATTTCTCCAATGTAGGGAACCCCGCATGAACAAGGTATCGAGTAGACCCCTTTCATGTTTTTGGGGTCTACATAGGCCTTCACCGATCTAAGAGAATTTCTTATGATATGAACGGGTTTGAACGAAGTGGAAACATTATTCTTTTTGAGAATATGGACAATCTTGTCAGTGGTTCCATGGAAGAATGGAAGCTGAACGTTTGAAATATGATAGCATTCCTGACCCTAGACAATTTACAGACTCTTTGAAAAGCCTTGATGCCTTGATATTTGTTATAACCATTATTTTCAGAAACATTAAGAAGATAATACTTCTCTTGCTCTAGGTGTTTCTCATCTGAAATTCTTACAGCACGGGTAGCCATGATGAGAATCAACATGAAGGTACTGTTACGTATGATTTTTTTGCGAAAAAATTGATGAGAAATAGAGAGGAGGATGTCAAGGAAAGGAAGGCACCTGTTTACCTCAACTTCTATTGTGAATTTTATATAGTCGGATTAGGAGTTCAGATGGTTAAGAAAAAATTCCATTTTTTTCCTGACGATGAGGCAAAATGACACGCATGTCATCAAAAAACCTTTTACACCTCTTTGGGTGAAACTGAGCAGAGGCTAAGGCCTTGGTCTCAAAATTCTCCATGAATAAGTTAGCCACCAGGGGGATAGAGGGGAACCCATCGCTACCATGAAAATTTTCTCATATAAATCACCTTGAAAACTAAAGAAAGTAAAGGTAAGGTAGAGGCCAACTAACCTGGAAGTGTCATTATTAGTGATTTGATTTATGACAACCATGACGTCTTGAATGGGGATTTTGGTGTAAAGAGAGAAAACCTCAAATCTTACTAACAAAACCGCAGGTTCAAGCTCGATATCATTTTATTCATTAATAAATGAAGCATAGTCCTTAACAAAGGAATTCGTTCGACCCACAAGAGGTTTGATTTTTTGAGCCTAGGACCACCTATTGTGTTAACAATAGGTCTCAAAGGGACCCCAACCTTATGGATCTTCCAAATGACATAAATTCTAAGAGTGAGAGGATTTCTTTCAATAAGATTTTTACCAAGAGGTTTAAGAGAATTATTCGAATTAATGGCGTTCGTAACTTGTTTATTAATAGTTTTAACAGGATTCTTCTTAAGCTTGATGTAACTCTCACTATTATAAATATTTTCAATCATCTTGTTAACAAATTTAGATTTATCTAAAATGACGACCTCCCCATATTTGTCAGCTTTAAGGATAACGATATACTGGTTATCCATTAAGGCTTTAAGGGCCGGAAATTCATTGCCTTCCTAAGAACGATAGTAGATTCATGCTTAATAAGCTCTTTAATATTATTAAGAAGGTCCTTGATCCCATACTCGATGTTACAAATAATATATCCAATGGGAACCTTCCGGAGAGAAAAGGAAAAATTAAGCCATTTATAAAAGAGGTTAAAAACATAGAAATCAAATTTTTTGCCAGAAAAATTAATAACATTTTTAAAATTAAAATTATTATTTTTATTAATTTTAAAATTTCTTTTGTTCATGTTCTTATTGCAGAGGCTTAATTTGGATCAATATTAAAAGATGAGTTATTAGTTAATATTTTACCATTGTTATTATTAATGGAACATTTATTAATATTAACTGAGTTGGAAATATTATTATTAGATATTTTATAAGATGGATTACCTACAAAGGATTAGGGTGAAAAATATTATTCCGATTCAAAGATTTAGGGCTTATATCGTCAAACACCGAACACGTGGAGGGGGACGAGTGGGTTTCTGAATGGAGGGAGGTAAGAAGACAAGAGTATCCGCTGGAGGGGTAGGGGTCCACCGAACGGGGTGACAATGCAGAGGGAAAAGAGGGAGAGGTGCACGGGAATTTGATGATTTGAGCAAAAATGAGGTTGGGAAACAGTTGAGGAGGGGAGACAATGGTTTAAGAGCAGTTGGAACTGAATTTAAAACTGGAGCACACTGAATTTTCTTCGGGACTCGTGCAATTAGAGTTGGTTTCAACGCAGGAGGCAACATGAACTAGATAAGAAAAAAACTCCGGATTGGATTCAAAATCAGAAGAGACACAAATTTCAGGAGCTAAAAATCCCGGAGAAGAGGTCGACATCGAATCCTGGAACCGAACGCATGAGTTAAGGGTAGAAATTTTTCGCTCAATAATATTGTTCGATGTATAAAAAGAGGAAGACGTACCACTAGAGGCGATGGAGACACTGCCAAGCAGCTTATTGAATTCATAGTTTGTTTTGACTTTGAAACCTCCTCTAAACGAAGAGCTTTCGTAGCTGATATACCATCGATCACTCCCCAAAGAAAACTAGAGATGCCATTAGCCAGATCCAGATGAAGATAAGCTATTTTTTGAGCTAAAAAAAATCGAGATCTCTTGTCACCTTACAAATTTATGATCTAATAAAAGCAAAACTAGCCTTCAGAAAAATTAACTTATTCTTAGAAATGTTTTGCTGACGATTGATATGACCGAAATTTGGAACGCGAGATGCATCCCTAAAGCGCTTATCAAATGTTTTCTTAACAATTTGTAGGCAAGCTAGTTCGAACTTGTTTTATTGGTCAATTCTTTTCACTATAGGGTTATAATGTTAGATCTTATATTTTTGTGATGCATAATGTTAAAGAGATTCCTTTCAGATTAGTCACATTATAAAGATCTCATCAATATTTGAAACCGACTAATTTAGTTCATATTGAGGATAATGGTGAAAAAATCTATTGATCTTACATAATAAATAGCAAGGATGCATCATGGTCTAGAGTCTAGAGTTAACCTTTAGGAGCTCGCTGTTAGGAGTTAGTTAATAAGTTAGTTTCAAGGTCAAATTTTAGTTACAAACTAGATATTCAAACTAGCTGTGATTTTATCTTAATAATCTATATCTAAATTATAATATTAATACAATATTAAACTATATTATAAGAAAATTATGATATTATAAGATTAGATTAAAATAATTTAGTATTAATACAAGAGTCAAATTTTTAGAAATTATAATAATATATAATATAGTAAGTTTAATTCTCCTTAATAAAAGTTAAATTATGGGTATAAAATCTGAGTTAGAATAATTATATGTTATAATTTAATTGGAATTTATCTAGACTTTTAATGTATAATAATAATAAAATCACAGAGGGAAAAAAACAGAAACAAAGGGGGGAATTAAAAAGAGAGGGGATGAATCCAGATTTTACTTGATTTCCAACTTTCATCCTTATTGAGGTTGACTGCATTCTGTTCAATCTCTATATCCTCTCTAAGCTTCCTATGGTGGAAATGATCAACCCTTGTAATGACTTTAGAATCCTGAATGCAGACATGGTTCTTGGATTTCTCTGCATGTTCAACAAGAGCTGAAGACAGAGAAGGATTATGCTTGATGTCTACATCATGTTCTTGGATTCTATGGTTAATGGAGTGGCCAATTTCTCCAATGTAGGGAACCCCACATGAACAAGGTATTGAGTAGACCCGTTTCATGTTTTTGGGGTCTACATAGTCCTTCATGGATCTAAGAGAATTTCTAATGGTATGAAGGGGTTTGAATGAAGCGGAAACATTATCCTTTTTACGAATATGGGAAATCGTGTCTGTGGTTCCATGGATGAATGGAAATCGAGCTTTAGAAATATGATCATTGCAACTATTCCTGACCCTAGACTCTTTACAGGCTCTTTGAAAAGCCTTGACGCCTTGAGATCTGTTATAACCATTATTTTCGAAAACAGTAAGAAGATGAGATTTCTTAAGATTTATCTTTCTATAGGTGTTTCTCATCCGAAATTCTCAGAGCACAGGTATCGAGAGTGCTAAGAACACCAAATGTTTGCACCGAAAAATGTTGAGAATCGACGTGAAGGTAATACTCGATATGAGTTTTATTGCAAAAAAATTGGCGAGAAATGGAACCATCATCCATTCTAGAGAGGAGGATTCAAATGAAAGGAAGGCACCCGTTTACCTCAAATTCCAGTGTGAATTTGTTAGAGGCAGATTGGGAGTTCAAATGGTTAAGAAACAAGCCCAATTTTTCCCGACCATGGGGCCAATGACACACGTATCATCAATGGACCTTTTCCACCCTTTAGGGAGAAATTGAGAAGAGCTTAAGGCCTTGGTGTCGATATCCTCCATAAGTTAGCCACACCGGGGGAAATATGGGAACACATTGCCACCCCGCTAGTTTTCTGATAGAAATTTCCTCGAGAACTAAAAAAAGAAGAGGTAAGGCATAGGCCAACTAATTTGGGGGTGTCATTTTCAATGATATGATTTATTACATCAATGGCCTCTTGAATGGGGGTTTGGTGTAAAGAGAGAGAACATCAAATATTACTAAAAAATCCCATATTTAAGCTAGATATATTTCCACTGTTTAAAAATGAAGCAAATTCCTTAACAAAGGAATATGTTTGACCCACAAGAGGTTTGAATTTTTGAGCCAAGAATTTGGCAAGAAGGTAAGTAGGACCACCTATTGTGTTAACAATAGGTCTTAAATGGACCCCAACCTTATGGATCTTTGGAAGGCCATAAATTTTGGGAGCGATAGGATTGATTTCAATAAGCATTTTACTAGGTGGTTGAAAATAATTATTTGAATTAATGGCATTCATAACTTGTTTATTAATACTTTTAAGAGGATTCTTCTTAAGCTTGGTGTAACTCCCAATATTACGAAGATGGTCAACAATCTTGTTAACAAAGTCATGTTTATATAAAATTACGACCACCCCACCTTTGTCAGCTTTAAGGATAATGATGCTCGGGCTATTCCTTAAGGCTTTAAGGGCAATAAATTCATTTTTTGCTAACATTAATCTTCGGAGGATTATCCTTCCTAAGAACGATAGAAAAGTCCTACCTAATGAGCTCTTTATTATTATCAGGAAGGTACACCAGTTATTTCGAGACGTTGGACCTAGTACCCATCAGAACATATCTTCACAAGGCTTAGTTACAATGAGAGTGTGAGGATGATTAGGTCTATATAGGCTTTTGGTATCATATGAAAAACAAACAAAAACCTGATTTTTTTCTTTATTGATCACATAGTTTAGAGTTAAAGAGAAAAACTACCTTTTTATTTTTCTCTTTTTTGTATGCATGTGATTATATTATTGCCTTGATAGAAATCATCCTTCCTCCAAAATAAAAAATACTAACAAGATTACAATAATTGACACCATAGGGGACCCAACGGGACCTTATCGATCTAGGTGTTTCTGAAACCTCCCCCCATTAGAGGGATGAGTCCGAGGACTCCCTCCATTCAATTGTAGAGGACGTCATGTTGCCACCGTTATCGGATCATCCTTTATCGGGGCATCCTATATTGGAACTCCCCAAGGGTCGTCGATCACCACACCAGTGGAGACCCCTCCAGGGTCACCACACTCAACTCCTCCTATTAACCCTCAAGGTCAAAGGATATATACCCCTTTGGGGAGTCAAAAAATCACCCCTCAAGGAGCGCCACAAGGAAATGTTTCTCAGGAACCTCCCCAAGGTCACCACATACACATACCCATACATCATCATACTAAAATGGCGGTCAATAATCCATTACCTTTTTTAGCATCACTAAACATTCCAGATCTAATGAAGTTAACGAATGACCCCATTGCACGTGGCCTTAATTTCTCCCCCATTCCCATGAAGCTCCCTTTGGATATAACAAAATTTGAAGGGAAGCAAGCAGAATAACCAGGAAATCATATAATGAGATTCCACATCTATTTTTTGTTGAATAGTATCATAAATGATACCATTTGGCTAAGAATATTTCAACCCACCCTAACAGGGCTTGCAGTGAGATGGTATGTCGATCAACCATCTGTGACACATGGAACCTTTAGTGCCCTCGCTACTGATTTACTTACCTACTTCCAATTACCGATTCATCATAATTTTGGAATGTAACTGCTTACTCACTTTATATAAACACATGTTGTTCATATATAAAACCATCTCCACGAATGAAGGAGGTGTCACATCTTGTGCAAATCCAAACTCGACAATTGAGTCCTCTTGGAATTATTCTTGAAAAGTCTCACTGTAGAGATTTAAAAAGATGTGGAAATGCAAAAACCTTTCTCTAAGGAAGATGCCATCGATAAAGCTTAGAAAATTCATTTCATTTACACCCAATCTAGATATATCTACCAGATTCTTCGACATGCCCTACACATATAAAATTATAGAGAGATACCAGACTCGTCGAGTATTGTTGATAGTTTGATAGGGTCCTTAGCCCAAAATCAACCAAATTATAGCTATCGGTACCCATGATACTCTTACAATAATATGAAGAATGTATCACAACCCAGATACTATCATAGTCAACCTGTACCTCTACAGAACATGACGAATGGGGCTATGCCAGACTATCAATGATAGGGAAGTCCATATCCTCCCTTGCAGGGGAACTGGTACTCAGCTAAAAATTTTGATACAAGAGAGTCACCCAAACATTCATACACCAATGAGGGACAAGGGAACCAATACTCCCCTTTCCCCACACAAAATGTACCATCGACACAAAACAATACACCGGTGAATCTAGTGAAACCTTCCACGCTCAGCAGTGACAACCTTATGACTAGGAGAATCACAATAATCCTCTAAACGTTGCAAAGAAGAAGCCAAAGAACAAACAAAAGGGACATTCTATACAGGGGGGTAGTAGTCAACAACTCCGCTCGGGATCTCAAGCTAGGGGCAACCCCAACTAAAATCCAAACCAGGATCCAAGTAATAACTCCCAAGGGGAAAAAAAGAGACCTGGTCTAAGGAAAAATAATTCTTGTGATATATGTGGGGAGTATGGTCATTACACCCACCACTGTCCTGAACTCCCTGAGTTGAAGAAACTCTAGGGTAACTGAGGATAAGGGGGACAAAACCAACAGCCTACACTGATGCAGGAACCTTTCCCCCATCAGGGAGTGGTTAACACACAACAGCAAAAACCACCCCAAAACAATACCAGAGGAAACAACCATGAAATGTACATGGCTAGAGAATAATTGTTCTTCCAAGCACGGAATAGAAGCTATGACACTCCCCAGGATACAAATCCTTTAGGTACAAGTACGAGCGCACTTGCCGCGTCGTTAACCATCTCCAAACTACCTATTGAGCCCCATCCAAGGACCATCAAAGCACCAACCAAGAGCGCAGGACATCATTGCAAATATTCTCTTAAATATAGTATAGTGGATGACTTTTCTCAATCTCCAGCAACCATGTCAGCATTGGAATTCCTACAATTATGTTGAAGGTAACAGAAAGCCTTATTCTTTTCTTTAGGCGCAATTAACCCTTCTGATTCTCGGCTAACTATTTTCAATCTAGACAAGGCATGCCCTAGAATTCATTCTCTAGTCACTTTCTAGATTCCAGTATAAATTTAGAATATCATCATACACCGTTTCTTTGTGGATGACGGAGTGTCCATGTGCATCATGTCCAAAACAGTTTGGAAAAAGTTAGGATCACCTTAATTGAAACCATCCGACATCATTCTTAGAGCGTATGATGGGTTTTCATCAACCCCCGTAGGCCTTACTAAAATGTACCATTGAACCTGGCCGGAAAAATAGTCATAGACTTTGAGGTCTTAGATGAGAAATTAGATTACAATATCCTCCTCATATGGAGTTACATGTATGCTATAATTGCATTAGCATCCTCTATTTTTAGGGTGATGATTTTCTCTCATGAAGAAAAAATCATCACCATCAACCATCTCACATAGTACGAAAAGAAACTTGTGACCACTCTAGATGTTGTACTACTGTACACAGATACAACCATGGAACAACCCACAAGATATGTGGAAATTTTCCCCGGCCAATTTAAACCATCTTCTATTGTGGGAACATTCCCAGGAGATCTCCTTATCATAATGGGGGAAATCCCGGAAAGCGCAGAGGCACTGGTGTCGAGGATCATCTCATTAAACACTGAAACTAGTCCAGAACCATAAACCAGAAGCATGGCTGTCATCACCTTTGATATGACATTCCTACCATATGATATTTCTCAAACCGCCCACCTAATTTTTTTGGAGAAACAAGTCATGGAAACTCTTAGATTGCCAAATATGGATTTTTCAATACCAGTTTGGTATTTGGATCCTCCAGCCGTGTTATGAAGTTGAGGGATTAACTTTGTAGGCATAACTCCTATTAACCCCCAAGAGGCCATAATATCTAGAGAAGCCCTTGTAGCGACACCAACTAGTACTACCGCAAGGGATAACAATAAAGCAAAGAAGGTCAACACCCCTAGGATACATAGGGAATTGCAACCTCATGCATTGTGCAATATCATAGGCCATCCTACTAACATTTTCCTAGAATTAGACGAGCTAAAATCTCTTCTACATATCGAAATAAATGTCACGACCCGAGCCACATGTTAAAAGGAAAAGGTCACGAATACTCAAGGGAAAAAATTACACACCAACCATGTGTGCACCATATGTGACGAATACCCACATTACACCCACCATTTCCTAGAGATGCATCGATATAGGCGTGCATTAAAAGCCCTAGAAGAATCCAATTAGGAGGACCCCTCTACAACTTCTATGCAAATCAAGGAAGATGGGTCCAAAACCATCTTGTATGTATGAGAGGAGCGTGCATCATGCTCAAACTCATCAAATCCAACGGCTCAAAGAAGTAAAACTGAGGCCACACCACATGTCCCATTTATGCATTGTGCGATGAAGATGATTACTTGATCATGCAATGCCCTGAATTAAGAGCGTTCAACCATTGGTACCCAATTCGACACATTTCCCAAAGAAACTTATCTCGAAATAGAAGACATAGATGTCAAATTTTTCGAAGCAACCATCACATGCATATTTTTCCCCACATCCATCATCTCTGATCTATGTTATATTTCATGCGACGCTTCATTGCTGAAAACCCTAACTTAGTAGTCTCAGACACAAAATCCACGGACGACACTACAACTCAAGGGATGGAAGCAACTAGGACCATATTATATATGTCAAAAGAGAGATGGTCACTAGAACGACCACCCTCCCCCATAACCATCCTCAACCTCAAGTCGAGATTTGTGCATTATGCGACGAACATAATCATTTGATCACTCAATGTGCAGCCTTGGAGATGCTTCAAATATGGTACCCAATAAATCTAGTGTACTTCAGAGGGTTATGACCTGATCAATATTCTTATCATATATGTCAGGATAACCACCATCTTCGTCATTATCCCTACATTCCTTGATTTTGCTTACTATTAGATTCACTATGCCAGGCCATAAACAATCTCGCTGACTTGGACAGATCAGATTCAAAGTCCATAAAAATTCCATAAACTAGGAGAATCAAGTGACTAGGTCCATCCTCTCTGTATTTGAAGTGAGGCATCCATCAAAATGACAAATTCCCACCCCCAACCCCCCTCCATACCCCATCTCAACCTACGTATTGTGTGGCAAACATGACCATTTGATCACTCAGTGCCTATATTTAGTATGATTCTAAAAATGGTACCCTATAAACCCATTGGTCCAAATGGATTAGAAAACAAAGGAGCAACAATATTGTCTAATTTTCTAAGATAACCACCATGCTCGACATTGTGCCTATGTCCCCTTGATTTCAACTAATGCTAGATGTCCTGTGCTCATTCACCACCAATAATCTAGACGTAGTTGGTTTTGAGTTACCACAACATAGGTAGTCAGTAGCAATGAGGTCTTCCCACAATTTTCACCAACCACCTAGAAATGTGAAGGCGACCCATCACCCTAGCAAGGTAAGAAGCCAATCAAAAATCTCATGTTCCTTATGTGATAAAAATGACCACATGGTTAATCAATATTTGGAGCTTGATAAGTTAACTAACATTATTCGCATGGCCACTCCCATACGGGCGGAAACGTGAAGCTGGGTTACACTTTTGTGAGAATCGGGGGTCGAAATTTTTTTTCAACAATAGTTCGGCCGAACATTTTACAAAGTTCGGCCAAACTTTGCAATAGTTCAGCCGAAATTTTTTATAAAGTTCGGCCGAACTCATGATTTCGTTTAGATTGACGGCACACTGACGGCACGGGCAAACAGAATTTTTGCCGGGAATTGGAAAACTAGCATCAAAAGTTCGCCCGAACTATGAGTTCGGCCAAAATTTTATTTTTAAAATAGTTCGGCCGAACTATTTTCTATAAATAAATCGCCCGCAAATGTTGATGGTTTACAGTTTTCATTGTACGCGTGTTTTTTTTCGCTCTGTCTGCGTTTTTGTTGCTCCCGACCGCCGTGGTGCTCCTGCAGTCCCCGCTCGTCGAGTTACTCTACATCCAATAGAAATTTTTGGGTATGTCACCAAAATTCTCGCCTCTTTCGAAAAATGCCGAATGCCGAATGCCGAATTTAGAATGCCAAATGCCGAATTACATTGAATTTGTCACTGTTTTGTAGTAAAATTTTAAAATTTAAACGCTAGACATTACAGTGTCACAGTTCTAAGTTTTATCTTTTCTATTAATGTTAGAAATTCAGAATTGAGAATAAAAAACATTGATTAAGAATTGAGAATTTAATTTTGTTTAGATTCTTATAAAAATGAGGTTCATAAAACCCCTTGGAACGTGTAAAACCAAATACATACACACTGTTAATGTTAAACTTTACTGCACATGTGTTTTCTTTCTATGGAAGGTAAAATACCTTCATGGATTATAGTTTTGATCCGTTGTAAAATTTTTAATTGAGTACCATATTAAATTTAACTATGCCTAGCCAAGCTACAAAGTCTTCAAGGTAAGTTTTGATGTGAAATGGTACCATGTACTCCCTTTTTTCCCTTATCCAGACATCTTCCCTCATCCCAAGCATTCATTTGTTTGAAGCGACATCCGACGATGGTAATGTGAGAGTTGGTTTCAGTAAATAACCTTCTCCTCCCACTTTGCGTCGGGCTCGCCATTCTGTCGTCGGTTTCTAGTGTCTAGGCTGTGCTCTATGCCTTTCTGGTCTTGAGGTTTCTGGCTACCATCCCTGATTCCTTTCAGGTAAACATTTCAAACCACTATGTTGTGCTAACCTACCTCTTTTTTGCATTTTGTATTCCATACCCTTGTCTTGCACGATGACCACCTCTATTTTATTTTTCTTCCTACAGGTGTCCACCGAGCTAGGTTTTCCTAATTGGAGAAACGACAAGAGGGTCATGGTCACATTTTATCAGGTTCAAGAAACATTCTCATTCCAATAATGTAAACTAGGTTCATATATCTTCTATATAGAGCACAAGTTAACATGTTCGACTTGCAATTTACTCGCACTCTTGCTCGCAACATGCACTCACTAACTGGGTTGCATAGCACTACCAATAGGGAACTTTTTCTTGCCTCTTTTGTTGGAAATATTTGCCTCCCTTCTTGACTGGAATGTTGGAAACCTACTCTGTCTTGAAACCCTTTCTTGGAGTCTCTCTCTAGCTAGAACTGCACCTACACTCTGCAACTATCCAAAAAATAGATTCAAAATATTTGACTAACTTTTTATAAAATTGAAATTCAAAATCAGATGATTTTCTCCATGCTAGATGCAGTCCTACCTAATAAAATGTGTAGTATTTCTTTTGGGAAACTCGTTCTACCTCTATAAACTCTCTTTGGAGACTACCAGCTACTCGCACTCTTGCCTGCAACATGCACTGACTAACTGGGTTGCATAGCACTACCACTAGGGAACTTGTTCTTGCCTCTTTTGTTGGAAATATTTGCCTCCCTTCTTGACTGGAATGTTGGAAACTTGCTGTTTCTTGAAACCCCTTCTTGGAGTCTCTCTCTAGCTAGAACTGCACCTACACTCTGCAACTAGCCAAAAAACAGATTTGAAATATTTGACTAATTTTTTGTATAATTGAAATTCAAAAACAGATGATTCTCTCCAAGTTTTAATTGTTTAAAATATGATTGTTTGAGCAACTCTTTCTCTGGGATACAAGAAGGCTGAAATATTTTTTTTCTTGTATATTTGAAGCTCTCCATTATTATATAAAAGGATTTTTTTGCTTGTATATTTTTATGCTCTTTGCCATAGTAATGTCATAGTGTATGAATTTTTAAATTGTTTTTATTATTTTTATTATATGTTGGATGTGATTTTGATTGAAAATGATTCTTTTTTATTTATTAATTAAAAAAAAATTATTAGAAAAATTATTGCTTTAAGCCTTGGAATTTACAATCAAAATTAGAAAATGTATTTATATCTAAACTATTTATTTAAAGTTTAATATTGTTTGATTTTCTCTACCATGTCCTTTTTACATATATCTAGAATAATATTATTTGTAGTTTCCGATTTTTTGTAACATTTTACTACCATAATCAAAATCTATAGAGATAATATTCTAACATTATAATATCTTGAAATGGAGCTAGCCAACTCAAATATAGTATTGCAAATCCCTGGCTAAGTTAGATGAGGAGGCTATGTATTACTGAGTATTGTATCCATATTGGGGTTGCAAGTTCTATGGGTTCAAAAGAACACTTGCAAACAATTTGTTTTCCATATGACCTCTGTTTTTCATAGATAAATTTCATTCTTTTAGCCATTATGGATTTGAGAAAAATACATCCTGATAGGCCAATAAAAAGCCTTAACAATGAATTAAACATGAACAACTATTAAATATGGGTAACCAAGCAGCATCAAAACAAACAACTAAATCACCAAGGCTAGTAGTGATAAATAATAAACATTCTAGGATACTTCAAAATTCCATGTAAATCATTTTTTTACCTAAAATCACTAGATGGTGAGGCCCACAGCAACAACTGCAAAAGAAATGCAATATAACCAATCAAATTACATCAACAAAACATATGGTCTTGAATGAGGTTTTGGACTCTTTAGATATAAATGTACACTGTGGCAATGTATCTTATATAAAACTTTAATCCATGTGCTTAACCTTAACATTGACACAAATGGAATACAATTTTACTCACTGCTTTATGATAGAAAAATATTTGGATGAGTATTTCCCACATATCCAATGTCAAAAGGGATAGATTAAAAAGGGATTCTCCGGTCATCTATAAAAGATAAATTAAAGAATCATGACATATTAGTAATGCAAATTAGATATGCGTACCAATTATGTTCATATAACACAACAAATAGATGATTCAATACAAATGTCACATAGAAGTCATATTTATCTCATGGGCCTTCAACTTAAGTTATATATCTAGCATTACATTAAGCTATAGGAGATAAATCAAAGAAGCATTTGAATGTAAATTAAACATCTGTAATAATTATGTCCTTTAGTTCAATAAATAGATAATAATTTTCAAATGCCATATCTAATCTATATTTCATCTAAGTAGCTTTCAATTTAAACTTATATCTAATATTAAATTATATAAAAGAATAACAGTAATCCAAACTTCAAAATAATATTTAGAGTTAGTATAAAATGTGACATAATTTTCCTGCGTGGAAAAACATAGTTACCGAGAGTTCAAAACTCATGCATTTGAATAGAAATTCTGGGTATACGAATGAGCAAGTAGAATTTTTCTAGAAATGAGGAAGTGAAGGTTGATAGAGAGCCACACAAACTTGCAAATTCATACCTTAACAAAATGGTTAGATCCTTTTAAAGAAAACATATTTAATCAAATTTCATTGAAATATATGATAAACTCAACCCAATTTTATGAAAAGTAGTATACCATTTTTTACATAATTTCACATAATATAAATAGATAGATTTTACTTAAGTATTGTTATAAAGATTTAACTACCCATTGAGAGATGGCCAAGTGATTGAGACAGGGCATCATCACAATAAAAAAACCAAGTACAGATTGTAGTAATCCTAGAATCATGCTTTACATAAGGTAAAATTGGGGAACTCATGACTTGTACTATAGATAAAAAACATTTACCCTTACCAAGAAATATATGATAAAAATTGACAAACTACATAAGCTTAAGCTTAAGCGGATATAATCCTTCTTTCCTTCCATATAGATAATGAAAATGATTGTTCCAAGTCTCATGTTACTTCTCATGTTATTTTATAAACCTTGATTGGAAAGAAAAATAGGCTTGGGCATAAATGTAAGAAATATAAAAAATAATGAAACACAACGTAAGAAATAGAGAACAAAATGAAACACACACATACATATCTCTAGACAATCAACACAATTATTTTCCTAGGAAATCCTTATATGGGAGACAAGCAACCCTAAAAAGTAACGATGCTCTAGACTCCTTTTTCCCTAGGAAATCCTTATGGGAGAAAAAAAACACTAAAATGTAAACATGCTCTACTCTCTCTTTTCTGGTATGGAAAATATGTGAGTACAAAGAAAAAGGTAATCTCTCTAGAGTTAGCTAAGACTTTTAGTGTCTAAGGTTGCTATAAAAACTTAACTTCATACATTTTTCTCTCTAACTTCACACTCCTAGTTGTATTTTAAACTATGGAACAAAATACAATAACACAAAATGGAACTCTTATTCCTCCTAGTGGCCAAGTATTGAACATAGCGTGATAGCCAAATAGGTGTAAGATTTGACTTTTCAACCATTAACGAGGTTTGTGATTTTAGACATTTTAGAGTATTGTTAAAATTCCACATGTAGCTAGCTTTCCATGCATGAGTAATGAGGCTAAAATGTCATTATCTCGTACCATGGTGGTCAACATGATAGGTCAACTTACTAAAGGCATAAATTTTGAATGAACTTCGTTTGATGTTTTTCTTACACCATTGGATATGTCTTTAAGTGTAGAATAATGGACAAGATTTAATGCCGCTAAGCCAAGAATTTTAAATTCAACTGAATTTTAATATAACCAACTAAATCCTGCAAAAAAAGAATAAAAAAATTTATGTTAGGATTGTGGATTCAGGGATTGAAACAACACACCATGATATTTCAAATTTAAAAATAATGGTTCGAGTCCTAGGTAGCTCAGAATCCTATTTGTTTTCAAAATAAGCATGCACTCCCATTTGATTCTCATGATTAGGTTGTAATCATGAGGCTCTCGCTCAAGAGTGGACCTTCTCAAAATCTTGTGACGTCTTGTCAGAAACAAAACCATCAAACTGAAAACACATCATGCAAGAAACATAGCTCACTAATATATCATTTTTCTCCTTCAAAGAAAAAAAAATTCACATCATGTGAATATCTCCATGTACTCTTACATATTGGTGTACAAAACCATCAACCAAACACAAGTCGACAAAACATGCCTCTTCAAACAACTAACTCTCAAGTCAAATAATAGAGCTCATGTACAAATTTCCATATTTTTTGCATTTAAGTGTGTCAACATAACTCTACTTTTAACATATTGCTTCATGCAACATGCACCATAATTTGAGTTTGCAAAGAAATTCATGAAACATCAAAATACATGAAAGGCCTTAATTGGATAAGAAATCTAACCATCTGTTAGAAAACCATTTCAATGGTGCTTCTTTTAGCTGCACTTCATCATGTGAATCATCTTGACCCTCATCGATTATGGAATCCTCTTTTCCATTCTTGTCGTTATCTCTTTCCACCTTCTTCAAATGTTGTGGATGACTTTTTGGATACAAAGTCCAACACTTGTCCACAAGGTGACCTTTCTTATGGCAATGAGTAATAAACAATTGCATCTTATTTTCAACATCATTTTCCTTGTCCAATGGGCCTTTGATTTTTTGCCTCATTTATTTAGAAACTTTCAATGTGCATGGATATCTTCTTCCAACATTTATAAACATTATGATTATTCAAACCACAAAAGGAACATGTGCAAGTTATTTTATATATCTTATGTGAATATTTACCATGTTTATCATAATCAAAAGCAATTTGATTAAAGGAAAATTTATACCTTGAACATTCACCATTGTTGCCTTCTTGAGGAGGTGAATTTGATGAGGTAGTGGCTCTCCTCTGAATACTAGCAATGAATTCAATGACTAGATAGAGCTTTTAACATCCTCTTCTTTTACATTCTCATTAGCTGCATGTTTATTAACATCTTCTTGCAAAGTGGGTGTCAAACTTTTCCATTCATCATGAACACAAACTTCATAAGCTTGAGGTAATGAACACGAAATAAAATTCCTTCTTGGAACAACTTCATGTGCCTCCTTGGGTTTGGAGCATTCTCCATCATGTTTTCCATAACCAAGACCCAAATAATTAGGCCCTTCCTCAACAACATTTGGCTCAACTATGCCTTGTACATGTTTGTCTTTAACCCTTTACTTTCATAGCACATTTTCATCAAAAATTTGGACCTTATTCCTCTAGTGTGTCTCTCAAAAGCACATACACATTAATTTTGAGAGGAAATTGAAGACAGAAACCAATAGCTAATTCTTCTAACTAACCTTGACTAAAATGAGCTAAATTGTACTTTGATACCAACTTGATTTGAATATGGAAAAACTAGTTTTATTGGGCTATCTCCCTCATTAGTTAAATAAAAATGTCTTTAGGATTGTCTAAAGTTAGCCAATTGGAAAGGGGTTTGTGTCAAGCTTTAAGTGTATTTTGTGAGAAATTTATGAGTTAATTAGCTTTTAAAAACAACAAATAAAATGCAAAATTTTTATTTAGGAATTTTTTTTCTCTCAATCCAGATTTCAATCATTGGACATGTAAGAGGAAGAAAGAGGGAATTTAGTTTTCAAATTCTAGACCTTTTCTAAACCAAAATAAACTAGAGGTTTGGTTTTCAAATACAATCACTTATTTGGAAAAGTTATAGCTACCAAAAGTCTATATGCCAATCTACCTCCCAAGAAATCCATTTAGTACACCATTGGTTAGTTTTATGTCTTCCTATATTCTTTATCAACCTCTTCTAGTGATTCTTGAAAGGTGGATACTTAAATCCTTCCTAAAAATTTGAGCTCTAAAATGAGAAGACATACAAGGTCATTTTAAGTCATTCTTCTATCCAATTATAAAAACCAAGTGAATATTTCTACATATTGATTTCTGTCCCATAAACTGTACAATATATGTGGAGTTGCCTCGCCCTAAGAGAGATGTTTAACAAACATAATAATAGAGAAACAATTAGTGACGTCACCAAAAGATGTAGCCTCTTCAAGGTATCATATCCTCTCGTCAAGGTCAAGAATCTATTCACCAAAAATGTCCTATGGAAATGATGGTTTAAGAAACAAAACTAGACAAAAACCTTTAGTGAGAACAACAAAATCTAAAACCTCTTCAAGGTCTTCAATCTACTCATAAAGTTAAATTACATGTCTTGATCAAGTCCAACAACAAAGAAACATTCAGTGACAACACCAAAATCTACAACTTCTTCAACATCTTCTAAACCATCTTCAAAGTCAATATTGTGTGCATCAAATTCCTCAGCAAGGTCATCAATGGAGTCATCAAAACTACTATCTCAAACCTCAATGCCAAAAATAAGTCGAAAGAATTCAATTTCTCCAAAACCTTCTTCTCTAAGAAAGGCTAGCATGATGTCGTTGAGAAATTCAGTAATTCCACGAGAAAAATATATCAAAGTTAAAACAAATCCTTTTCATCCATATTTAATGCCTACTTTTTCAAGTGGAACACCTCCAAATTTAAGGACCACAATGACATAAAATATGTAACTTTACCTAATAGGTGTAGACCTAGAACCCCAAAATTTGCATGACATGTACAATTGAAGATCTTATATGGTAAGCAGTGTGAGAAGAGAGTCATGGTCACTGAGTTGAGCAAGAGAAATATTTTGGTATGACAACCTTACTTGTGATAGGTCTAGCTAGCAGGCTACCAAATTACATGGTAATGGCATTCAAAATGTGAAAATTCCCATTTCACTTGGAAATAAGATGGTAGAGAAAGGTACAGATGAAAGGAGATATCTATTTATGGTAAAGAAATCAAATAGTTCTATCAATTCCACCTTGCAACTCTACGAGACATTGAATTAAATTTCATCATTCATAATTCATGGTCATGGAACATGATTGTGTTGCAATTGTGATAACATCTGTTGTATGCAGAAGCTAATAAAAAATGATCGAAAATGACATTTTTGCTTTGTTTTTTTGAAGATTTAAGGAAAATTACACCAAGTAGCTTCCAACTTCATATGACCATCATGTCAAACTCATCTCAGGATTTTGTCCAAGTAAGAGCCACTTAAGCAAGCAATCTAGTATACATGACTCCAATTTCAATTAGCAGCAATGACATTTCTCTAAGTATGGTGCAAACATTGCTCCAGATCCTCAATGGGGCATGTTTGATGACAATAATTTGGGGAGTGAGAGAGAGAGATGGTAGGAGAAAAAATTCAAGGAATCCATGAGAAATTGAGAAATATATAACTAGAATAAGGTGGAAGACATTTGTAACCTAAGAGGAAATGGGTGAAGTTGGTATTACACACCCAATTGGACAACCTCGAGGAGAAAACATTTCTCCCACTTTATTTGTTGGCATAACCTAGTAAGTGTTATTCACTAGCATGTATTTTGTAAAGGCCTTGACCTAGTTTCCATTCAACTCCATCCACCAGGTTGTAGAGGATTCCAAGCCTAATTTCATGAAAACTAAGTTGGGGATGATCACATTGACCTGCTTGATGACATGTCTATGAAGATTAACTACCTTGAACTATTTTTTTGCGTAGGGAAAGAGACACATTCCCATGTCTGAGCATGAAAATGTTCTTTGATATTTATAATTCCTCTAGTGTTTACTTCTACAAGTTCTATAGGCGGAGTATGTAAAGGGCCAGGTAGCCTCTGGATCTCATCTTTTATGAAAGGTGACATATCTAGTAAATGCCCCTACAGTCAATCTCTGGAATGGATCTAAATAGAAGTTCTTCATTTTAATATCCATAAAACACGACAACTTTAAGGTAAACTATGTACATGTGTCATTTCTCCCACAAACTAAAGTGTATAAGTGGTAAATTTTATACCAAGTGTGCTCCTACCATGTAAAGCGCAATTTGGTGAACTTATCATTTTTATAATTTCTTTTTCGATTAAATTTAGTTTCACACATGATCAATTATTGCTTTGAAAGTTGTGTTCTACATAATTTGTGTACACTAAATTAAAAATTGATTTTTTGAAATCTATTTTGTGTAAATGTCGACCAATAGATATATATCATGGAGGATGAACGACGAAGATCAGCCGAATCCCATATGGAGGTTCAGGGATCGGGGGATGTTCACGGTATTTAAATATAATCTTAAATCTCCATACAAGTGTGTACATATGGAATTGATTTTTTATTAACTTTGTGAGTTAAATTAGTTGTTAATAAGTTTCATATTTTAATTTTTAGGAGGCAAGAGGAGAAGGTTTTCTACTCCATCCATGGAGCGTGGCCAAGGTTCAACTGGTCGAGGTATGAGTGGTAGCAGGTTGTGGGAAGGGGGTGATATTTATTCCCCCGAAGGCCAATCAACGGCTGCTGGTTCTCAACAGGGTCATTGTGGGTCTGGTTCTCAGCAGCATCATTCTGGGTCTGGTTCTCAGCAGGGTCATGTTGGAGAAGATGTTAACCAACAACATCAAGGTTGCCATCAATTTCAATATTTTTTCATTAAATTTGTACAACATTTTTTGCACGTGTTTTTTCTAATATACGAAATTTTATATATTGATGCAGAGGCCGAAAATGTTCGAGCTAGTGGTCAAAATAGATGCAGGGCAGCCCGCTACATTCAAGAAGAAGGTTGTCAACCCAACACAACTTATCCGGCCGAGATTACTGATATACCATGGGAAACCAACATGGTGGAATGCACCTTACAAAGGTGTGAAAGCCTTCATGCAAAATTGCAAAGAGATCTCGTGGCTTTGTCTCTACCTGCTGAGAGTCAACAAAGCCTTGAAATAGTTGCACATTCATTGGGTGAAATGGTGAAAGTGTACAGAAATCTTGGGCCAACGACTGATTCATTTGTAGAAATGATGAGAAAGAGAAAAGAAACAGTGATGGGTCCTGATAAATGGGAGGACATTAAACAAAAATTTACAAGAGACGTGGCCAAGTCAATGTTTAATTATAAGGAAGGGCCAAAAAGAAAAATGTTGAAGGTGCAGTATTTCAAGCACCCAGAAATAGCTCGTTATTTGTATGATCGGCATCTTGCGGCCTTATGGAACGATGAGGTTCTTGTTTATTTTGCACAGATGTTTTATGCAGAATTTTTTTTGGGTATGAAACCCAACTACAATGACCTTCCTTCAGAATTTTTTGGCCCGGGGAAAGGTCGATTATATAACTGTAAGGGCGCTAAGCGAGATGTGGAGTTGCCTCCCCCTGAGCCGCCATTGGTGAGTCGACTGTTTCGAGTCGAAAATATACGATCAGAGATGGATGCGACTTCTCAAATAAGTCGAGAAGCAAGGGATGTTATGATCGACAATGTTCATAGCGGATTGAGTGGAGTTGATCTTTGTTTAAATCGACAAAGAGCACGTGAAAATGCACGTGCCAATTTTTTTTATCGTACAGATGAGGAGATTTACAACATGAATGTTGAAGATATTCGAACATATGCAATAAATTGTCACAATGGTCTGCAAGACGTAATTTTTCATGAGGAAGAGGGCACCAGAGCGGTATGTGTTAGTGACCTTAGGGTTTAAAATTATTTTTTCATATACATGTGTACAATTTGTAATAAATACATGTGTATGTACATGTATACATTTATTTTTATGTGTACATTAATCTAACAAAAATGTATGATTATATGTTAAAACACCATTTGCAGTTCTCAGGCATGATGCGTGATGAAAATTTTAATATTATGTTCGGGACCTCCGGTTCAAACGATGCAGATGGGTCTGACCATCATGATATGTTGGCACATGTTAGTGTTTTTTAAGTGACTCTAAAATAAATAATTGTTGCCACACATGTACATGTATGTATATATATAATTTGATAAAATGTTTTAACAGGTACCGATTCCGTCTGATGTTTTTGGGATGGTGGTACCTTCTTCTTCCTTGGGAGATGTACCTTCTACTTCCTTGGGAGATGAGCCACAAGTATGGACAATTTTTCACAAGTTTAAAATTTATGTTTAAAAGTTATATATATATATATATATATTCTACCTCAAAAAGTTCCATTAAAAATTGAGATATATATATATATATATATATAGAGAGAGAGAGAGAGAGAGAGAGAGAGAGAGAGAGATCTATATTTTGAGTTATTTAAATTTTTTTGAATTTAGGTTCCTATAGAAGATTTCTTTAATCTGGGGACTCTAGCGACGGAGATAGGAACATCCACAACATTTGAACAAGTTGTCTTTAGTTCCTTTTTTTAATATTATTGAAAATAAGTTTATATATGTACACGTGCATTTTCATTTGAAAGTTTTTAATTTATATATATATATATATTTAACTGTACATGTATATTGTACAGTTTACCACTGCAAATGTTCCTATGGGAGAACCTGTTCATCAAATGGAGAGGGAACCTTACGAGGTATTGTGTGATTTTTTTGTTATATTTTTTTTTATACATGAAGTTCTAGATATATATATTCTCATTCATTTTTTAAAACATTTACCAGACAAGCAGCATGTGTATTGTGTAGGTTTATGATGTTTACATAGATAGGGCGCGGATTGAGACCTTGAGTAGGAAAGATGCTAGATCCGTCTCTATTTGATGCACATGATTTGTAGATTTGATTTCACGATCTAGATGGCTTTAAAATTTGTCAAATCCTGATACAAACTTTGATACTTGTGAGATCTACAATTTTTGGACATATTTTATTACATTGTTAATATAATTTGTTTTATTTAATTTTTGGATGGTTTTAGTACTTTTGGCATGTGAATGTGAAGTAATGTTGTCATCTAAACTACATTTGGCATGTTATGTAATGACATGAGTTATAATTTGTTTTGTTTTTAAATTAAGTTTGATATACATTTTGGCATGTGATATTTAATGTTAAATGTTTTTATTGGATAGTTGAATTATAATTGGCATGGCATGTGAAGTTTTTAAAACTCAAGTTTTGGATGGTTTCAATCTACATTTTGCATGTGATATTTAATGAACTTTAAATGTTTAATGTTTCTTTAATGTTACACGATATATAATCAAAGGTTTTTAAAACTTAAAGTTTTTGATGGTTTCAATCTACATTTTACATGTGGTATATAATTTGTTAATTTTTCTATTGGATCTAGTTGAACGAATACATGGTATGTGAGGTACTATATATAATCAAAAAGATTTTAAACCTAAGTTTAATGGTTTCTAACTACATTTATACATGTGATGTTTAATGTTTAATGTTGCATAATATATTATCAAAGTTTTAAATTTTAAAGTTGATGGTTTCAATCTACATTTGGCACATGTGGTATATAATGTTAAATGTTTCTATTGGATAGTTGTTCATTTGTACTGGTATTGGCATGTCAAGTAATGTTGTACAAATCTCTTTGATGGTTGAAATATTTGGAATTTTAAGATTGTTTTGATCTCTATGTAGTCTTGTTTGAATGAAAAATTTCCAATGGAAGAACATAGCTTTTCAAATGCAACTAACCAGTAATTAATTGAGCTCTAATTGAAAAAAGAATTTAAAGAAGTAGATATAAGGTAAAATTATCCATTTAATTTTGATTGGGAAATATAAATGTGTTATATATTTTGTTGAATGGGCTGTCGTAATGTACCAAATAGGTATTTGTCAGATTATTTACATCGTGGAAACTTTTTAAAAATTTAAACTAACTATTTACCACGGAAAGAAAACTATTTGAACCATTAATTGCATTCTAGAACATATCTAGATCCAATACAAGTAACATTTTTCACTACATTAAGAGTATCCTACCATTGGACAAACAATTTTGTACTAGATTTTCAATCAAAATGAATAAAGATATGGGTCAACCACTCAAAAGCTCCGAGAAGTGTCTGAAGTCTCTTTGTCTCGAAAGGAATTTCTGTGACAAAAATATATCAAGTAGATGATTTAGATGGTAATGTGTCCATATTTTTACTTAAAATCAACTATTTTTTCATCAATGGCTATAGAAAACTAGTTCCAGCTATTGCATTCTAGAAATATATATATTGAGTACGCATACAATTTTTCATCAATGCATAGCAAAACTAGAACAATTAATTTCATTCTAGAACACACATACATACATACATATATATATATATATATCATTTTTCATCACCATATGTATATAGAAAGTTTACTTTCTGCCTGATACTGAGTATGCAGGTTAATTTTAAATAATTTGTACATAAAATACTGTAAAAATAAGATAAGTACCACTTAGTTGAGTACTGGAAGTTATAAAACATATTTAATCCAAAGATAATAAATTCTTGGACAATTCACTCAAAAAAATTCTAATGGAATTCCATATTCAATAATCCGTTCATGATCGGATTTTGACATTTTCCATATCTTAATTTTAGATTTTTTCTTTGATTGAACTTCTATCAACTTTATGCGTGCTGCACACACCAAGTGACTATATTGATAACTTATGGAATCAGGTTCATAGTCTTCAAAGTAAACAAAGTCTCCACTTTGATGAGTTTTTCTGAAAAATAACCTTTCAAATATAATAGACCCTCCGTCATATTGAAATCCGTGATCATTATAGTTTTGTAATAATTTCATTTTTCATTCGCTGAAACGCATCAAATAATACTTCACATTTTCATCATTGTCAATAGGTGCAATTACGCAAAAACATCTCCCGCACAATAAAATAAATTTAACAAAATTATGCATATTTCTAAATTTATTTCTAGATCTTTAAATCATTAGAAAGTAATTCAAATGTTACCTTCTCTAACAATATCAAAAAATCAATCACCATTGGATATTTAATACGTATTTCAAAATATTGCAACAAACATTTTTTCCTTGTATTTAGCTCAGATATTTCCCAATCTTCACATACATTTTGTTTTCACAAACGCCATTGATTTTGTGTTTCTATGCAAACATCACAAAAACAAGAATATTTTTCTTTATCCAATGCAAACACATTTCCGATCTACTTCGCTTGAATTGGAATGCAATTTTCGAAATCCCTTTTATTGTTTCAACGCTACTTCCAAATTTGATATTCATTCTTCCCAATATGCCGTAAAACTCTTTATATAGAAAATTAGAAGAAGAATTTGTAAATATGATATCTAAGATAATAATTGCATGATAAATGTACAATGTTTAAAATTAGATTTCCAATATAAATTAAATTGAACATACGTTCGCACTTCCCTTGATGGGTTAGTCTCATGGCTTAGAGCGCCGATGCACCATTGAACAACTTCTTCAAAGATTCACAAGTCGGCTTCGTAGAGTGTTTCATTTGATATCTTCGAAGTGCTCGTTTTGGCGCATGCTCCCCGCACCTTCATGTTCTCCTTTCCATGGCCGCCCAAAGAAATTCCAACAATGTTTAATGTGTTTTCTTATGAAGACAACACAACCAAAGAATGATCGTGCTGCATTTGAATCGACCTCGCGCATCCGTCCGACCATATCCAATTTTCATTGAATTTTATTCCATGATTTTCAATGAATCATAAACTTTTCCAAAACAATGTTGTACAAAAACATGTATCATGTGTACGATCATCACTACAGGCAGATATTTTAATGATATATTGACAATGCATGTTTATATGACTGAACATTTTGTCCGTATGTATATAGAATTTGATTTGTTATGGAGACTTGGCCGAATGATATTATTCACTTCCGAATTTCTTTTTGTGGAACAAATGTGTTTTTGCAAAATCAATCATCATAAAATATCTCGGTGGAAAAAAATTCACGAGATTTTTTGAATTGCAAGTATTGCCATCGAGCTCAATGGGAATGCTTCGGTGTATTTTAAATTTCTACCAAACTTTCTACAAATTCTAATGTAAAAATTTTAATAGTAATTCAATTATTTTAACACTATTATACCTTGAATCGATGTATCGATATTCATCTCTTCCATTTCACTCCTTATGTTGGAAAATGATTGATCATTTATATCAATACGATATTTGTTTTAAATAGTCAAATTACCACAATCAATGATTTTTTACCATCAACACATTTCTTTTTGTAAAATAGTTCATCGCTTTCTCTTCACATAGAATTTGAGATATGAAATCACTGACAGTGGAAGGGGAGGGGAGGTGAATCCTTCCATAATGTTCTACCGAAATCAAGGAATGTGTCATAATATAACCAAATTCATTAAGGATACCCACATAAAGAACAAGTGTCGTGTATGGTGATAGGTTTTGAGTATACCATGGTTTTTTTGAACAAAGCACCGAGTGAAAACATGAATTTGACGATTCTCTTTTTTGAACTTGTTGAAGTAACTTCCTCATCTGCAGGGTTTCTGCAGAAATATTTTTCATGTTCTTCGCATCGATTTTCGTGTTGTCTTCTTCTTTCGTACTTACGTTCTTACGCAGCATGTAAACACGCAAATTGTTCTTCCAATATTCATATTATTTTTTTTAACATTTAAGTCTATCTTTTTGGTTTTGCCAAATAGTTTCAACAAGCAAGTTCATCATTAACATCTATTTGGCAACAATTTGGCCATGGCAAATTTTTTCACGAGGTTCCTATACTGTGCTTATGATAAAAGTTACTAAAATTATCTTCCTTGAGTAATTAGATGAAACCATTTCCATCTCGTATTCCTCTACGTACAATTGAAACATCTTTCTCTAGATCTCTTAATTGACTTTATAGCACTAATATTTTTATCACATCTTCCTCTCATTTTTATCTTTGGTTGATTTCGATTACCCAATAGTGTTGTAGCTTCTTTTTTTAATTTTCTTAATGATAGGAGACCTTTCAACATTTGAGCCCGAATCGTCACCCGCTCATTTTAAGAAATACTTTCTCAAAAAATGCAAGTTTAACATGATATCGTATACATAATGCTTTTATCTCCTGTGAGGTTTGAACATTTTTCTAACATCTCATTATCGTATAGTGATTTGTAGCAAGTATATTCAAAAAATAGTGTATATTCAATAAATAACTAAATTAAATATATCTATAATTTCATGATATGTGCATGTTTATATATAGAGAGAGAGCACTTGTGATTCACTTCTTTATTTGGATTTATTTTAACATTTTCACCATCTTCAATCATTGGTTCAATATCTCTCTTTCAAAATTTTGTATCTCATCATCAATGTTTGAGGAATATCTCTGCCTCCGTTTTTACATTAAAAAAAATATTTTTCAACTTAGTTCATCAAATAAAAATTAATTTTCACATTTTACATTAGGAAAATTTTAAATATATCAATAGATCATAATATTTACATTTACACACCTCGCTTCAATTTCTCGCATGAGGTTGATTTTCTTCTTCAATATTTTGAGGAATATCTCGTCCGTTTACATTAAACAAAATATTTTTCAAATTAGTTCATCAAATAAAAAATTAAGCTTCACATTTTACATTAGGAAAATTTTAAATATATCAATAGATCATAATATTTACATTTACATACCGTCTACCCCTACTTGGAGGTTGATTTTCCTCTTTCAATATTTGAGAGGGCTTCTAACTTTCTTTTTGCGAGATTGTCTCGTCTTCTTACGTTCCTTATGGTTCTCTTTTCGATCATATTTTCGCACAAGTTCTTCAATTTCCCATGATAATAGGGTATGAAGTTCAAAAAATTTTCCAAAAAAATTGCATTACCAACTCGATTACAAAATATCACAAAATATTTAATTTAAAAAATTCAAATTTTTAAATTTTTTGCAAAATACATACTCCAATCCAAAACAATTTACTTTAAAAAATTCGAGAGAAAATGTCTTATAAAAATGAAACAAAGCTCAAAAGATTTACTTCAACTCCTCCAAACACGACATACTTCCTCCAAGAAATGTCTTTTATGTCACGTCCCGCAAATTTTTTAAGTTCAAAATAATTTTGTAAAATCATTTCAGTCAGTTTCAAAATTTTTAAACCCAAAAAATTTTGTAAAATCAGTTTGCTTCCAAAAAATTATCTTAAATCCAAACTGAAGAAATTTTAAACCTAAACCTTGTAAATCAGATGAAACACGCTAACTACACATAAATTACGTCAACTCCGTGAAAGATATTTTGGTGCTAGCCGCAACAACGAAGGGAAGAGAGGAAAATGGATAGCAAAGATACACGAGTACAAAATGGAAATTAGTCCCACTAAGTCGATCAAAGGCCGTGACTCACGAAGATCCCATCAAAAAAGTCGAATCACAAGATCTTAGGATAAACTTTCTGCAGAAGTAAATAACTAAAGGTGATAAGGCCTACATTCTGGAATGTTTGCCCACAAAATATTAATAACAAGTACCTACTTTATCCTTGCAAAGAAGGAGTATTTACATAATATTTAATATGTCCACCTATGCTTGAAACCTATGTCTGAGGTCACAAAAAGTCTGGTAGTGGAAATGCGGTTGTATTGAGAGACCCAAAGAATATGTTTTTATGTCATTTCAACTGTCGTGTTGACCTACTCTACACAAAATAAGGAGAAGAATAAGAAGAATGAAAGAGATGTTTATGCCTCACACACCAAATAGTCAACCATGCCCTTCCATGTGGCTCTAGAAGCGGACACTACTTCCGTAAGCAAGGCAACCAAAATTGCAACCTAGGGAGAATTAAATATAAAAGGAAGGTTTTTCACAAATTAATAGAGGAGGAAAAGCCGTGTTGGTGCGGGATCCAATGACTCGAAAGCGATTATGGCGCCGAGGAAGAGGGGAAGCAAAAAGTGAGAAGATCAAAAGAGGTAGGAATAAGAGAAAATTCAAAAGGAGGAACTTGAAAAGAGATAACAAGAAGAAAGGTGGATGCAAGAAGAATTAAGAAGGAAGAAGGAAGAAGAAGCAATGTTGAAGAAAGGATAAGAAGAAAGACAAACTACCTACAAGAAGAAGAGAATAAAAAAATGTAGGATCAAGAGCTTGTCAGATTAGCGATCAATATATACAATATCAGTAGAATGTGAGAATCATGATGTTGACCTTATGCTTCAATATAGAATATATCATTACCCAATATCCACTCCCTCTTATAAACATGGGCATGCTAAGGCAACGAAGAATAAATTTATCATTTAGATGATAAACTCGATCATGGATATGTGCAACCTATCTTTCAATGAGCTTCGCAGAAAAAAATATGATTAAAGGAAGAAGTATTTCAATGACTACAAGAGATCCATTTAAATAATACAAAGAGATTGTGATACCATAGAGAATAAAACATTATTGCAATTAATGAGAAAGAAAAGAATTGGAAAATTATTTGGAATTTGCAAGGTAACAAATAGAACTCCAAGCGTAACCCGAAAGTTTTCTTTGTACATGTGTACTTCTGAAGGAGCTTCTTTAGGAATCTATATATGGTAAATTTCAAGCATTGGGAGGCACTATGATTAATCTTTATGAGGAATTGCAATGGCATAAAGTAGTTTTCCCCTCTTACATGATATGCAGACAAATCATGAGAGAATGAAAAATATCTCAAGGGAATTCATGCAACCATCATCGTAATTCACAGAAAGAGGTATGAAGTATAAAGGTACGCTCACCAATTGGTAAGGAAAACAAGGCAAATGTTGGGTTAGAGAAATATGAATTCATAATGCTTATAAAAAAGTAATAAACAACTCAACACTTTCATAACCAACATCTTATCTCAATTTTACAATGGCATGGAATCCTCGTGAAATATCATAACGCTACTCACTGTTTAATAGAGTAGAAAGGGTACACATTCATGGTAGTTTCGGTATCACTTGATCAACTAAAGAAAATTGCTACCAAAGAATACTTTGATATTAATAGACACACCATGAAAAAATATATTGCGGGTCTGCGAGGATCAATACTATATCGTTCTTATTAAAGAAGGAGACACAAACCAGCTTCCAAAAAATGTCTACCTAGATGGAATGTAAGCCAAAGTCTCCGTTTTCAAACTCTAATCTTCTTAAAAAATTTGAGGATACCATCACATGGTACAAAGGTTTGCATCACTATATTATTACTCGAAGATTTAAAATTTAAGTTGATGTGCTAGATTTTCCTCAAACTCAAGCTTCATATGTCTATTTTGTCTAATTAGGCTCATTTTATTATGCTCTACCCATTTTGTCTCATATGGGTTTTTGTATTATTGTATTTGTAATAAAAATATGTAAGTGGAAGTCCAACTATCAATTGTGGAATATGAATAGTCATTGGTTAGGAAAATAAAAGAAGTCAAAGAGCTAGTAAAGAAGTTCAAAGGTGGCAATGGGAGATGAATAGTCATATCATTTTTTATAAAAACCCCTCATAACTCAAGCAAATGGCTTTGAACCGAAGGGTTGGAAGCTTTTTTTGAGCCTTGGCTTCTATAGTTTAACATAAAAGGAGTATCATTTTAGAGAAGTAAGTTGGCTTCATATTCCACTCTATAATAAAATCTTAGGGTCAACACATCTTCATGCATATGCCCCGAATGTATTAAGAGATATTTTATTTGTGATAAGAGCTGACATGAATTTATGAAATAATTTTTTCTTTGGTATGAATATTATTGATTGTGTGTTTTATGTTATTATGATCATTATTATATTGTGAACTATTTCCTATGGTGTTAAATAACGATTCCTTTACATTTCTCAGGCATCTCTTTTAAGATAGTACTATTACATGCTTCCAAAGGGTTCACTTTATTTCCTTCTATGTGATAGAACCTTTCATGCATTACATTTGATAAGTCAAAATGTTTATACACTTTTCACAAAAGTTATGTTTAACCATTCTATGTTTTTATCGCATCCAAGGAACATCTTTGAAACCACCACTTTGGAAACTAGTCATTTTCGAGTTGAGGCTCCTACTCCAAATGATGTGGGCTCTAATTGGGACTTCACATCAAGTAGACCCTTCCCTATTGGTGGTTTCCAACACCGTCAACAAATGGCACTAGGAGGGTTAGATGAGAAATTGACCCTTTGAAGTCTCGTTTCCAACCTTACTTATCTTAAAATGGCTTCTTCCCAATCTTAACCCCAACATATTTTTCTAGAGTCACAAATATTAAATTTTCTAGAGATAATTCATGACTATTGAATATGAAATGTGATGGTGAGGGTGGACCAACCATTCCTGAGCAGACCTAACCTCCACTTTCTTGAATTTTTACTTATCATCAAATTAATTGTGAGGATGTTGTATGCAATATTCATCTTACATTTGAAGCATGTGTTAAAAAATGGTGTTACACATTACCGAAGGTCTCTATTCATTCCTTCTAATATCTTTTCAAGGAGCTTCATCAAGCCTTTGGATGTATGGTTACAAAAGTGTTTATAATAAAATAATTCATTTAAAAAAAAAACAAATTAACTCAATTTTTTCAAAAGGAGAAATTGTTGTTCCATGTGAAATTTTGTCTTCTTGCAATCAAGGCCGATACAACCGAGTTGAGGTTGAAGAATTTGATCAACCATTTTCTTATCCGACACCATCTCCTTCTCCCTCATATTCAATATATGAACTCAAGTTTCAATTTTGAATATAATTTAATTAATGACATCATTCCTCTCATTGTCCATCGATTATTTCCTCTAATCCCTCCTAATTTTGAGCTGGCACATCAATCTATTATAAATATTTTTGATTCATGTATGATCAACTTCAAGATGAGAGTCAATGTTGACCGAGAAACTTGTGATTATAACATCATGTGGGATTCTAGTTAGAAATAATATGTGATCAAAGATGATATTTCACGTGATCTTTTCAATTTCTTCTCCTTCACTCCTTCCAACCTTATCTGACTTCCAACCTTAAACAGATTCTGCATTTACATTAATGTGCACTAGGAATTTAACATTCTTATATACATGGCTGCGTTTGTGCGAATTTTAAAGTGAAAGTGTATGTGGTCTCTACTCTTAAATGAAAACAGTTGCAAATTCTAACCCTGAAGTGGAAGTGGAAGTGGATCTGAATCATCCATTGTGATAAGGCTAAGAATACGCATAATAACACATCGAAATGTAATAAAAGAAAAGAATGGAGATGTTATTTGTGTGGAATTTAAAATGTGAACAAATCCATTTTTTATGTACTTTAAAGTTATTTTTATATTTACAATGTTTTTGAAATTGTGTTTTTTTAATATTTGGAAATAATCTTAAGATATTCAAATTCATTATTGAAAATGACTTAATGTGATAAAGTTTTCATGTTTTTTCTGAGCAAGATAAAAATAACGTGAAAGAAAATGAAGAACATTTATCGAGAGAGGAATAACACCAAATTACAATAGTTACAAATGAAAATAATGCAAATATTCTTGTTGGGAGAAAAAATATTAAATAAATAAGAGTATGGAATTTATAATGAATATTTTCATTTTTATGGAATTTAAATTTATTTTTTTTATAAAATTTAATGAAATTTAAAGTTATTTTTATATTTGCTAGTAATAATAAGGTATTGAAACTCATTGTTAAAAAATATCTAATATGAAAGTTTCTTTTGTGTTTCTTCTAGGCAAGAAATGAAGAGAGAGAGGAACAACGCGAAATTGCAATAACATAAAGAAGAGAACAAACAAAGGAATGATCTTCTCGTGTTATGAATGATTTAAATAAAGATTGCATTGGAAACATCAAGAATAAATGACTTGAGAAACTGACGAAACAAGAGACTAATCGAACCGAACTAAGACACTTGGATGGTGGATCTTTCCAATCCTGCGTATGGTTGAAATTAGATTGTCCAATAGTACCCTTAATTATTCAACCAATACAAAAATTTAATTAAGATTCCCGTTATTCTATGTCTCAAGTAGGCTTACAATTTAAAAAATTTACTTCAAGTACATTCAATTTTCTTCTTCTCTTTGTTCCAAATCTTGTAGCCTCTAAATTGTTTCAATTTTTTCTTCTTTGTCGTATTCTTCAAATATTAGTTTCTAAATTTGTCAAAAGTGTGCATTCTACTATTCAAGGTTGTTTAAGCATGTCCTCGGACTTCTTCAAAAACCAGGTTGTATGTGGGGTTTTGCCACATATTATCTTCCACAATGCACATTTCATCATCAATCGTCCAACATAAGACCATAATACAATTTCATCTCTTCAGACTCCAATACCTAAAAATTTCACATTTTTTCTACTTCATCTGTTACTGTCTATTGCTATCTACGTACATCATCTATATGAAGTGCCATGTTGAAACTTATTTTCTTCATCTATTGTTGATTATCTTGATAGTTAAAGGTGTTTACAACTAGAATTTTCTTCATAATTGCTATGTTTATATTCACATTGAAATCAATGGTAAAGTAAACCATTTATAACCATTTAAAGCTAAGTTCCTTCTCCTCTCGCAATGAGATATTTCTCTCATTGTGCTTTCTTCTATGTCTCTTACCTCTCTGCTTTTATCTTTTAATACTTTTGTCTTTCCTCTATCTCTAGCCATGTCTCTTCCACTTCTTTTACTAACCCGTATCTTCTAAATAGATTATCACTGGTTTTCGATTCATGTAATTTTTCTACCCAAGAAAGTATGTTGTCATTTGTTGATCTTTATACCATTCAACTATCTACTCATTAGAAAATAATTATTCGTCAAGTTTACACTAATTAAGATAATCGTTGACCTACCATAGTATTCATTGTCTAAATGTGTCTTCACCGTCATTATCAGTTTCTTTAATTCACCAAATCATCATCAACAAGCTCGTTGTTGATTAAACAAGTTGTCATCAACAAGATTTGTTGCTAGACTTGCCATATTTTCATCAACAAGATTTGTTGTTGGATTCACCATATTGTCCTCAACAATCTTTGTCACCGAATCACCAAATCTTCATGAGCAAGCTTTGTTGTTGAATCACCAAATTTTCATCTACTTGTGGTTGTGCATAGTGGGATTCACACGAGCATATATGTGCTCATTTTCTACATTTTTTGCAATTCTTCACTCATCATCCACTTGTGGTCATAGGATTGACCAAATTTTCCATTGTCAACTCCATACTTCTGTGAATAATGGTTTTTATGTATCTTCAAGCCATTGTTATTCATCATTCATTCATATGTTTACCATGTGTATCCACATGTCATACTGTCATACTTAACCATTTAAGACTTATTTAAGAGTGTTGACCTACCATGAGCCAAATAAGCTAACTAATCTACAAATCGCAATGATTACACCCTCCACGATAACTTGTTTGTTACCTAGCTTCCACAAAATGAATAAATTTGACACTTTTATATAAATCTTAAAACTAGTATTGTATATTATAGTGTAAAGGGAACGCTAAGAAGTAGGACCTCAATATTGATGAGGGAGACAAGTACACTTTTGTTGTATATGCTTAGTATATGATTATTAAGGAACAGTATTTCAGTGTGTTCTATGAGACACTTTATACAAGAAATAAAAATAAAGATTACATACAAAATTCATAAAAATAAGTAGCAGAGAGCATACCATTGAAATAACTCAATATTTCATGAATCCTTTAAAACCCAATAATTCAAGAATTGAATATTGAGTTTCGGTCGTTTACAAACAATGTAAACCTTAAAGAAATTGTGAAGCCATTTTAATTCAAAACGTGGAGCCTTTGAAACTAGTCTGTGTTTTTAATTCAAAAATTCGATGAGGCCTTTTTTTAATTCCTTTACTGACTTTGACCTCTCATATAAATGACGCAGTTTTGTCTTTAGTGAAGCGAGTTAAAAGAACAGCTCCGATGGTCACTTTTAAAATGTCGATTCCTAGTTTGCACAGCTCCGATGGGATTTTCTGCGAGCTTTGGGCATTCCTTCAACTCACAGGGTGTGGAGTCAGTAAACGGTCTTTCTTAAGCTGAGATGCCAATGATACCGGCGCTTCTTCTTTTTCTTATAGGTACTCTAAAATTTTCATGTGTAATTTGCATTTTTCTCGCTTGTTTTGACATTTGTTAAAAAAAAACATTGAGGTGCTGGTCTTTCTAGAGTCTTATGTGATCTGACCTCTTTTCTCTTTGCGGTTGTCATGGAGTTTTAAATAAAATTACATTGAAATATTATTAATGTTAACAAATCAACAAGATTATCTGAAATATTACTAATAAAATTATTAGAATGAAATAGATTAAATTAGACGAATTTGAAACTAAACTAAGACAATTAGATGGATGGTTTTGGCACTGATTGAAAAATAAACTCTACTACAAAAAAATTAGAAAACCAAACAATGCAAATATTTCCGAGTTAGATAAAAATATTAATAAATAAAAACTATTGTATCCTACTACACACTGAAATAAATTCAATGGTTTTCCAATTGATTGGCACTGTCTAATAATAAGTGTTTTCATTGATTATACTTGAATTGATCATAGAAGGTGAAGAAGAGTTTATTAAATTAACAACAACACCGTGTTGTTACTTGTAATTGACTGTGAAAGGAAGAAGAGACATTGAAACACAAGAAAGTATTGATTAGTATTGTAATGGAATCATAGATTGAAGAAGTGTAATTAATGTTGGTTATAACAAGAAGCTGATTATTTAGGTCATTGATAGAGAGCCATCATAATAATAGAATAATAATTGAAAATCCTGAAAAAACAATGTTGCATACTCTTAAAAAACAAATCATGGCTGACGATTATGGAGATACAATGAACTTAAACTGATTGTTGATTGAATTTTCTAATTTTTATGTTACAACAAATCTGCTGGCATACAACCATGTAGCATATCAAGTCTAGGGATGAGATTGCAATGATTTAAGCAATTGTGGAGGGGTTGTAATGCAATGTTATGAGGCCAGTTAGCAATAGGTTTTCCAAGGTCTCCACTGAGCCATGATATCAGACAATTTAAAGTACATCCATGGTAACTACGGAATCAACGTCTAAAGGGCAGAATAATTTTTTTGGAAAATACTCCTCCTTTAGAACAATTATATTCAGATAAACAATTTTCACTTCAAGAATTTTCACCAGTACCTCACAGGGTTGCAACCTTCTACATGAAGAGGGTGGTCTTCTCAAAAGTCTCTTGATTTTTTTGTTCTTCCATTTCTTGGATGATTGCTCTGTCTCTGCAATAATTTGTTCATACAATTTCCATTATCGGAAATATGTCAATTCCAAATATTGAGGAAGAACCTAGGTAGGAATAGAAATTTGTAAAGGCGAAATTTATTTAAATATTTGTACATAGTCTTGAATTGATTTATGTCACTATACCTAATTCATTGATTGTTTTTCAATCATCATTTACGTAATGATGATGGATCATATTCTTTATCATCTTTTTTACTCTAAAATATTTGTGTTATCTAATTTCATATTAGAATGTTCAAGACTTCTATGAACATTTTAGATTTCTATTCCTTTGCTAGTGTGACTAGTTTTGACACTCTAGTAGCCATTCCAACTTTTTATAAATTTAGTTGTGAAAACTCCTAATTTAAGTAATTGTATATGGCTTTTAATTGTGTGCTACAATTTTAAAACTAATTTATTATTTATTTAATACATTTTAGTTAAATTTAATCTTATAAATTCTTGTGGATATCTATCTAGATACTTCATATATATGGTTAAAGTATTATTGTTATAAATTTGGCGTAAGTCATGTAACTGATTCATTTCCTGAGACTCCAAAACCCATGATATCACTATGCAAACGGTAGCAGGTATATCAGTGTGAGAATTGTTCATGAATTGGCATTTAACAACTAATCTAGTTTCTTACACTTTTCAAATATCTATATCTTTCTGCCTCTTGGATTATCTTCATCATTTGATTCTAACCTTTGTATTTTAAAAACTAATGCAGAATTATAATGAAGTAGGTTATTGATTCCTCTTACCTCTCTGCTTCATAAGACTAGCTTTAATGGCATCATTAATGCCTCTATGCAATTTCTAGAACTTATTTAGCTAGTTTGTTCTAATATTATAGGTTTAAATTGTCTATCATAGGAAATCATCACTTATAGTTTTACCACTAAAGATTATACCCTAAAAACTCCAAACAATTTTATCATAACTAGGCAAGTGAGATGCTTACCTCGAAGGAATCCAGCCAACCTATTTTACATGTTTTAATGGTTTATATTTAAATGTATAGAGAGAGAGGTATTATTCCCTCTAACAAAGCTAAGTCTATCAATTCTGTATGATTATTATTTATCTTTGAGTGTATGATCATTCTAGTATTTGGATCTCTTGGAAGATTATCATAACTCAATTATACTGTGGAGTACATGTGATTTTTGTTCTTATTCTTCTTCAAGTATTAGGTCAGTTCAATAATGAAATTACCATGTAACTCAGTTAGTTGGTCTATTTTACTTTATAATTTTGTTATTAAAATTAATTCAAATACTGAAGGAATTGTGTATGACATGTACATGGTTATTTGCTAAAATATATTATGGTCATGATAAATATAATGATTTACCCTAAGAAAAACCTCATCTAAAACTTAATTAAACCATAAAGTGATTCCCCTTTCATTTGACTTCAAGAACAAATAGCATCTCCACTCTCATCCTTCCCTCATTTAGTTATGTGTTCTTAGACAGGAGGTCTTCCACATTACCTACTACTTGGGGAAATAATTCATTCATATCTAGCCTAGGTTCTACGGTATAATTCTTTATTAATTCTTCCTCTCATTAGTTGAGATTCTATTTTTTCCATTTTCAACCATCACTTCTACCATAATATCTATTAAGTGTAATTTGTTAAAAAATAAAATCCTCTCCCACTCCCACTCTCATCCTAACCACTTTTTTAAGATAAACTGTCTTTAACTTTCTGGTATACTTCTATTAAATTTAGATTGACACCATTAACATGACTAGTAATGTGGCTTCTCATAGTTCCTTCTTCTACCTGGCCATTTTAATGATTGAAATTGCTATATTTCATTAGCTCATATTTTACTAATTCAAATTTTCTTATGACTATGTTTATTTCTGAAGCCTGTGCTTTTGTGAGGTCGTACTGAATGCTTAAAGACAACTTCTCGTACGTTTTCATTCATAAACTTCTTCTTACCTAACCGTCAACGAATATACAAGAACACTAGGCTCTATTACTAAGTCATGGCTGAAAATAATAATCTGTATATGATGAGCTCTATGATGTATTATTTTCATATATAGCAAAAGCCTTGAAAACATCACTGCATCAGTCAAGGGAGATTGGCTTACCATTCATCTTTTTCATAAGTGCATATTCAGCACAGAAATTATAAACGTGTATCCACTCCCTATACATGTACAAAAATGACATTAGGGAAATACAAAAACTCACGACATTAGGGAAAGACAAAACTCTCCATCCACAAAGATTTCGTATGAGTTGACATTTTACAAATATCCATCTAATGGCTTGATTTTGATTTCAGATATGCTCTATCTCATTTTGTCTCATGTTATTTATTGTATTGTTATGTATCTAATGTCTCTCATTTTACTGGCATAGTATTTCAGATATCTAGATTCATTTGAAGTGTTTAAACATTACTTAAATAGTTTGTGTATAGGTTGCAGAAGGTTAAGTCGATCGTGTATTGGATGGTAATTTCTATCCTCTTTGTTTCAGTCCATTGAATTTACCAACGATATAATTTTTTTATTGATTTATCAACATCACATATTTATATTTTAATCACAGTGAATATTTTCAAATATTAATGTAACTGAACCCCTACTAAATTATTTAACCTTACCATAAAAATTTACTTACCATATATGATTTGAGTAATTATAAATATATATTCTATTATAATACACAAATCATATCATACATAAGTTTGATTTACATTTACTTGTTACATTTGAAGTATTGGGCATTTATTACCGTAGATATTTTGGCACCGTATAGAGACAAGTTACTATAATATGGTTTGCCCCCACAGCGACACAAGGACTATCTCATTCTGTTATTAAATCTTTGTACTAACTCCAACCTTCTGGCATCGGGCATATTGATTTTGGATGGATTGTGTTTACGTTCCCAAGGCCATTCAGCTATCTCCTCTTTGTCCCATTTCTTTGCACCGATGGTGGAGGTATTTCGTGAGAATGGTTTATATAGGGTATAACCCATAACCCTAATCGCTTCCCCATCGTTTCCTCTCGTCGTGCGACAATTTTGTTTCCGCAACCCTCGCCTGTGCTTTGTCACTTATTTTCACACTGCGGAATTACTCGTTAATTGAGTTGCTTACCGAGGGTTACTCCTTTTGTTTTGATTATCTGATATTGGAAGTTATCTCAACGTTTAAAATTTCGTTGTTTGTAAGAGGAAGAGATGGTTACAAACAACTGCAGTTATTCCATGCTTACAATAGAATATATCCACCAAACATATTAATTATTTAAAGACAGTTATTTAATCATATCAGAGCTAATTTTCAATTGTATTTACGAGACTCGTTTATGAGTTTCTAACCTCGCTCCTCGCTATCATGTTCATACTCCTCTAGATTGAAGTGGGAACATCCCCGGAGTCTTCCATTATTTTTAGGTGATTATGGCTATAAGTTACTTGTTCTTTTTGATTACATTTGAGGTTTAATCCCGTTCTTTTTTACCAAGACTTATGGTTCATGATTTTTGGTTTTTTAGGTACCCTCCTATCACCGAAAACAAGGAGTGGCCATCAACTTGACTACGTGTCTCGGCTAACGACCTCCCTCTCCATGTTCATACTGTGTACCCATCCGTCAAATTTCGCTTATGTGCAAGCTCGTCGACATCTTAGTTTGAGTTAGAGTTAGGGTTATTAGACTAAAAAATCTCTGAAGACCATTACATAATTTTTTTTGTGATTCACGCTAGCTCATGAGGGTCTGGATCGGGTGGTTTCTTCTTATGTATTTTGTAAATAATTCACGCTTAAGTTAATTTCCATTTTAAATATCGCTTGTTCAAGAGGGTTTCATTTGAACCATTACCTATTGGTCCTCGCTTGTTTTCTTGAACCTTTATGGTTTAATATAAATTCCGAAAGTTGATTGTTTTTTAATCTCTATGTTTTTTCATTTATTTTATTCCATACAAAGTTGTAGTTGTACTCATATAATAGTTGTTGTGATTTTGGATGCGTATTTACCATGGTTGTCTATTCCTCAAGATATTGTATGATTTCTTGTTTATTATGAATTCTATCGAGCTGTCGTATTCGGTTATTTCGCCATTTCTTTACGAGTGTTTTAAATGACTATCGTTTCTATATTATTTGTGTAAAATGAATTTTTTTATTAGCTTGCATGGATTCCATAAACGTTTGTTTCTTTACTATGTATGGTTATTCTCTTTGAAATTTAATATCACAGTTCTCTATAAGCTTAGTTATGGTGTCCGGACCACCTCCACCCTATCCGTGTATAGTTATATCAAAATAAATAGATACCAGATTGAGGTTCTCCTCGGCCCGTAACCAACATTTCTCTTCCACCAGCTTTAGGATAAAGTTCAACAATCCGTCGCGAGTTTTTGCCATTATATTGTTTATTCAATAACTTTTAGTTCCTTCACTTACTATCTTTACTTTCATATATCAGATTTTGTTCGATGTAAAGTAGTTATTTCCCGGATTTTTCTTTCGCTTTCTTTACCGCTTAGTATCTCCTTCGTGATTCTATTTATCATAAGACTTAGGTTTACTGCATATAAAGAAATAGACTATTGTTTTAACTAGGATGACTAAAGGTTTTCATTTAATAATAATTTCTTTATTCTTATAAATTATAACACCCGCAAATTTTTTATTATGTCTAATCACACATGTATATATCTCTTAACGCAATTTCCGTAAGGTTTCCTCTAGCATCAAGCAAGTAGTTCTAAATTTTGAAATGGGATGGTTGATGAAAAAAATTGTATAAGAGTTGGACAAATTGTATTATTCAAAATCAAGGAAAAAAACATAGTGTTTTTTTGTAAAAATCCCGCCTTTTTGTTGTAAAAATTCCTCTTTTTTTTATCTCGTAAATCTTATAGGCTTTTACCACTTTCTCTTAGGGTGATTGGATTTTCTTGTCCTTGCCCAAGTTATTTTGGGCATTTGGTTATTTGTGAAAGAAGAGGTTTATATTCAAAGCTTTTAATTTGAAATGACCAATTAAAAACTTGCCATTGGATGAACTAATTTTGGGAATGTGATTGGGTTTTTGATACCAGAGGTTTATATTCAATTTTGTTTTTTAGAAATTGAAATTTCAAAATTTACCGTTGGATGAACTTACCCTACATTAATAATCTCATACATAAAATAGTGTAAATGATCTTTTAAAAATCTAATTATCACAACCATTATCTCGTAAATGTTTATCGATACACATGTATAATAAGAGAAATCTTTTGAAAATTCTTAGTTAGTTTCATGAGATAAGAGACACTACATCAACCCTTCATGTTATGATATCAACTTGGTAGAAATGTATAATAAGAGAAACTCGAAAATTCTTAGTTACTTCATGAGATAAGAGAGACACTACATCAACCCTTCATGTTATGATATCAAACTTAGAATTAATTTTATTGGTATGGCAGCCCCTCCCCCCCATCTCTAATCAACTATGAATTTAAAAAAAAAATCATTTCTTGTTTGTGCATGCCAACAAAATATAAGAAAACAAGCACTATATGATCAAATAAAAAATAAAAAATGAGGTACTGAGTTAAAATATAGTAATAAATAAAGGAAGGAGAACAAGTAATAAAGATGAGAAAGAATGAAATAAAATTCAAAATAATAAAGGAAGAATGGTGTTGAGAAAGAAATGTCAAAATTACATAATTTAATTTTTTAAAAGCAAAGTCTATTTTGTCAAAAAATAAAATAAAATCATTATGAATGTAATTTAAAATTAAAAATAAAATATCAAGAATTGAGATCAATTTAGATAAGGTAATCCAAAATTATCTGTAAATATGTCTAAATGTATAGGAGCCTAGGAAAAGCTTATTTTTTAATTAGAATCATTTTATTTCTAGATTTATGAAGTATGGAATAATGATAAAGATACTATTTACTTTTTGTTTAAGATCAATTTTGAAAGACAGAATCAAAATTTGATTTGTGATGTCGCAATATAAGACTCATAAATTTATTTTTTAATTAGAATAATTTTATTTCTTTAAATATTTATGATTATTGACTAATATAGTTTTAATTATTTAATCCTTTTCATTCATTCTTATATCAACATTAAATAAAAGTATAATACATCACTTAAATATTACCATAAATATACTATATAAACTATCTCGTAACTCCGTTACAAAGATTTTTCTATATAAATTTTACCAAACTAAAAAAATATTTAAATAAAATACAAAATAAAATCAGAATCAAATTAAAATTATCTTATTAAATTGTCTCCATTTCCATGTGTATTCAATAAAAACAAAACTAAAATTTATTGGTAAACATTTTTTCAAAATTATTATTAAATTTCTAGTTTATTTATTTCTATATAAACTGATATTTATCAAATAATTATTTTTTAAATTTATTCTTAATTGTATTTAATATACAAATTGTCTCGAGAAATTTTTCAAATTTTTAATAAATATTATAATTTTCACAATCCTTGATTAAAAATATTTTATATTTTTAAATATAAAAATCTATTTAAATAGATATTTATAAGATTGAAGAAAATAAATAAAAAACAAAATTTTTACAAATTATATAAAATATCTAAATAATTCCCTCAAAAATTCTATCAAATGTTACATGAAATTATAACTATGTAAATTATAAATTTGTATTTTATAGAATTTATAAATTTGTGAAAAAAGATGAATGATAACAAATATAAATTTTTGAATATGGGCAATAAATGATAAAAAATAATTTATGGAACTTACGATTAGAATAAAATAGAGAATTTTCATTGACTTGTAAAACAACAACAAACCTCATGGGCCACTCACTTGGATACCGTGAAAATTGATCCGACTCCAAAGAATTCCATTGTGACATAAAACCGAGGTGAGATGCCAACTCATGTGCTCCGTTCTTAAATCTTAAAGCTCTAACATCATTTCATTTTGCACTGGTGGGCTTCACAAGCCTTTCCACGAAAGTTACAGAAAGTGATGTGCTTGGAAAATACATTATATAGTCTTTATAATGCAATTTTATTTGGAAAATCATCAGACAAATAGTAAACGAACACATCGATATTTATAATAGAATACCATGAAATATATTATCGTTCAATTGTAAATTTATAACTTTCTGATACAGAGAATCTGCTTATAATATTTACCAATAGTAGTAGAACCCTAAAATTTCTTTCCATTTCAATATACTTCATATAAAATTGACCCAATCGTAAAAATTATAACATCATGTATGTTTCTAGTAAATACTTTGACCTACCTTAGGTCGAACTCATAGCCGCAAATAGCAACGCATCCACTCGCTCTCTCACTAAAATAAAGGTCGAGTGTTCTTTTGCTCCCCGCATAAACACACATCAATCGTTAGAAATAGAAATAAAAAATTACACAAAAAGTAAACAACATAAATCATAAAATTTCCACCATTTCTTAACATACGAGATCTTACCAAGAATGGAACAAAATGAAAACAATGTTTTATTCAAAGAACAAAGAATTTGGGAAACTGATTATTGGAAAACTGCACACAAATTCATTACAGAGGTATGAAGCAGAGCACAACCATGTGGAAACCAATGATGTTTGGCCGGCTCCCTCTAGTCTCCAAATTTCTCCGATACGCAAATCTCGTGGAATCGAGGCACAAAGTTGAGATCTTGGGTTGATTTTCCATGGCAAGCGAACATGAGTGGCTTTAAGTATTTTACATTTCAATTCCCCGGTATCAATGTAGAGACACCGAAATTCACTAAAACCACTAGAAATTTCAAGAAACACATCATATAAAAGAAATAGCAAGAAGGAATCGCAATGGATATGGTGACCATGGAGGATTCTATGTGTCTCTTTGTCTTTTATAGAGCACCCAGCATCAGCTACAATTGAATTACGAAGACCATTCACCGAATAATCCAACTTGAAGCACTTACACTACGTAAAAGCCTTCAAAGTCGAATAAATTTCGTTTTCGAGTGAAAGAAGTACTATTGGTGTGAAGAGAGTGGAAGGGGTTGTAAAATAGGCGAAGGAGATGATGAAGAAACTTGGCCATGGTGGTCTCCTCGGCTAGTTCACTCCTTTGGACTCACCGTGGAAAGCCTTCCCTAAATGCTCCTTTTCGTTTCTCTATCTTCCTTATCTTACTTTTTCAATACTTAAACACCTCGTGAAAGAATGGTCTCATATATGTTGATTATGCAGGTGCTTCTACGACTAAAGACAGTGCTTGTTACATATTTTATTTATTTTGAAAGACGACCTTATATGTATAAGCAACATCCAAAGGCACAAATTCTCTTTCATTTAACTACTTTGGTTAGACAATAGCCCAAGAATTATGAAATTTTACCTAATTTTGAAGACTGTATCAACGAAAATTGCACAACACCAGGTATGGTGACTAAATCAGTATAAACGGAATTCGAGAAACTCAAACGAATGGGGAAGATAACTCAAAAGCTAAAATATAAAGGTATCATTGCCATTTCTTTGTTGGAATCCAACCATAAAATATCTGACAAATTCATGGTTTCTCACTAAATAAAGGTTGAGTGTTCTTCGCCCCTACATGTAAACACACATCAATCGTTAGAAATACAAAGAAAAAATTTTACACAAGTGAAAAACAACTCAAACCCCACAAAAAATTCCAATTTTTATGCCCTTCTTTGTTAATATTGTTGAAGTCCACAAGAAATTGCAAGACCTAAACTAGTGTGGGACCAGAAGTCCAAGCAACACCTATAGTAGTGTGGGATCACAAGTCTTAGCAACACCTACACCGGTGGATAAATTTGGTACATGTCTATTTTAGTTTTCCCTTAATTAAAATGGACAATAAAATGTAATCTTATCTCATAATCACTCAGAATAGTTAATTGGAGTGTGATAAACTCGCTTAGGTCATGAATTTCGAGTTGAGGGTAGTTGGTGAGGCATGCGCAGTAATTCTAGTTGTAAGAGAGTTTGAAGTGCATTTGGTGCATTAGTTAATGCATGTGCAATTAGTTTAACCTGCCCTATGAGTTAAAATCAGCTTGTCCCAGTTGTAACTATTTTGTTGCACAAGTGAGAGATCAAGTGAATTAAATATTATTTAATTCACTATCCATGATCTAACATTCAAATGATGATTTACTATTATTAGATACATGCATAATGGGCCTAAAGGAGACTCCGCTGAGACAAAGGTGAAAGGGATGTTAACTATTAGTTGGGATTATTTGGTTGCACCCATGCAACCAAACACTCATCGATTGCTCCATGATCCTAGTGAAATTAATGAAGGCCAAAATTCATAAAGAATAGGATTGCATTCATTAGGAATTGCACTAGCAAGGTGTTGTTTAGAGGTTGAGAATTAGCTAAGTGTTGGCTGTTTATTCAGATAGAGATAATTATTATAGGAGGCTCTTGTGAGAAGAGTTGTATTGTAATTGTTTCATGTATCAATGTTGAATATATAATAGAAGAGAGTGGGGTTTTGAGCAGTTAAGCTTTCCTTGGGAAATTATTCTCAGGTTTTGGTTTGATTGAGTCTCCTTTACTTCCATGTGATTTCCTGCAATTTTGTTTAATTTCCGCAATTGATTTGTAGAAGCGATTCAATATCTAGCTTTATTAAATTGTTAGATCAGATTGAATCCATGATATACATATTGTTTGTATACTTACCAATGAGCACAACTAAAATAGGATATAGTTAGTTTGTGACTTAATAGAATTAATTTACATTTTCGGTATGTTGATTCAGATCTAAATGGCTTTCAATGGCTTGAGATTGAGTATGCACTCAAGGGAAGCTCTTAACTATATTGCTTTGAAAGATAGGATGGAGGAGGTACTCAAATACAATGGCTCTCAAGGAATTCATTGACAATGACGTTCCCAAACCTCGCGTACGTATGTTGGAAATCTTGATGCATGGCAAAAGAAAGTGGCAAAGGCGAGGAGGATCTTACTAGAGGGGAGTACAAGACCACATTGTCTCAAGTCTCCATTGAAAAAAAAAAAATGACACCATATGCAATGTGGAAAGCTTTGATAGATCTATTTTAGATCGTATTGATCATAAGAAATTAGCACTAAAAGATAAACGTTGTGAAGATCAAATATAGGTGACTGCAAAGATGGTTGTTTGTCATGATGAGCTGGGAGTATTGGCATTACTATCACTAACGATTTGGTGAGTCATTTTCTAGGACTTCAAGAGTTGCACTAAGGCTGGCTGGCTCACATGTGGTGCGCTGATGAAACAACGAAACCATCGGTGTAAGAGAGCGAATAATATCAGATGGACTCATCTAAGAACAGACAGATTGTGCTTTCACGTTGTTAAGAAGGGGAAAGCAGTAGTCCTATCCAAATCCGAGTCCGGGTAAATATGGCAAGAAGCACAACATGTCCGTAGTGAAGTGTTTTCGTGTCACGAGCATGGCCATTATGCCACTAACTCCGTCTACAAAAGATGAAGAACAAGAAGGCTTCCAAATTGCTAGCTTTTTGGTGAGGCTTTGGCCTCGCAATTTTAGCTTTAATTCTCTCTCATTTCATGCATGGTGTCAAGTGCAATGGGATCGGTGTGTTATTTGATAGTCGTGCATGCTTTCACATGACTTCCGGAGACAAAGAAATTTTCGCAGCTTGGGAGGAGAAGGACCTCCAGATGCATATCGAAATGGGTGATGATGGGTGGTACAAGCATCAGATTGGTACCATTACCTTCCCGTAGACAAATAAGTGTAAACCTTTTCAATTAAAAGATGTAATGCATGTACCCGCCTTTGGAAGAAAATTTAGTCTCGCTAAGAAGACAGAGACTATGATACATTGTGAAGGAGACACCACAAACAACAAAAATCCAAGAAGATTGAATTATGGCACAAGTGATGATTTGGGATGAGGGTGAGCTATGGTACAAAATATTGGGCCATCTTCACCACGGAGCCTTAAACATCATACAAGAGGATTTCTACTGTCTTCCCAAGGGTACACTTGCGTTAGCCAAACACATGCAAGGGATGTACTCGTGGGAAAATATGTAAAGGAAACCTTTCATGAGAAGGAGAATCGTAGAAGCCCAAAAATCCCGAGAGATTTCACTTAGATGTGTGTGGGACCATTCTTTGTTGCTTCGACAACAAAGCATAAGTACTATGTGATATTTTTTGATCACTTTTCTCGAAAGTGTTGGATCTACTTCATGCGAAGAGATCGTATGTTCTCAAAGTTTCGAGTTCAAAGAACTCGGTGGAGAAAGACACGAGAAAAGCATGTGAAGGCTCTTAGGAGTGATAATGGTGGTGAGTACATCTCCAATGAATTCAAGAACTTTTACAAAGAAGGAATTTAGAGAGAAAAAAATGATTGCGCCTCATAACCCATAAGAATAACAGAAAGAAAGAACAAACTATCAGGTGTAGCAAGAGCTATGTTGCATGATTAGGGCCTATCGTTGCATATATGGGCAGACAGTATGCAACACAATCTGCATTTCAGTGCAAAACCGTTTTCCTCATTGGATACTTGGCATGGGTACACCGTGAAGAGGCTTTTAATGTAAGAAAAACCCGATGTTTCACATTTTCAGATTTTTGGCTCATCTATTTATGTAAAAGAATTAAAGATTTTGAAGAAGGCTAGAAATTCAACAACCAGATTAGATTTTTAAGACATCAAACTCCCCACAACTATCGGGTGTATTTTCAAAACAATAGAATTATTGTTGTGTGACGGGATATCAAATTTGATGAGGAGAAAGCCATGCGATTGTCCCTTGAGAGGGATATGGATTTGCATGCAGGAGGAACTCTTGGTTCCAAAGGATGAGCCTTAAGATGTGGAGCAACCACACGTAGAGGATCATGGAGTGGTAGAAAACACTCATGCAAACATCCATCCACCGTAAATGCTAAAAGGCACACCACGGAAGCCGATAGATTGAGTCTTGATGTAGCGCAGAATGTAGTAGCCCCTAATTCACCTGCGTATTGAGATTGCGCCCCGCACAGTTTACCGGATACATGACTCATATGAGCAAGTGTATCTCCGACATAACCATCTTCCTTTTCACGAGGCAAGAACAACCAATTTGGGTTGATGCAATGGTGGAGGAGTATGACTCCATTGTCAAGAATAGTGCATGGGAGTTTGTCCCAAGACCAATCTAAAATAATTTGTTGGATCTGGGGATAGGATCTACAAGGTAAAACAAGTTGATGATGGGAGGTGGGAGAAGTACAAGGACATATTTGTGTCTAGTAGTTCCGACCGACTAAGTGATTGAATATGATGAGACTTTTGCAATTCCCGCCTGCAAGGTACTCTTTCCATTCAATCTATCTTTGCACTCTCGCCGCGTATGGGGTGGTGATTTACCGATGGATGTGAAAACCGCATTTCTCACGGATATATTGAGGAAGAAGTGTACATAGAGCAACGAAGGTTTTGAGATCTTTAATAGTGAGTCACATGTGTGTCGACTTAAGAGAGAATTTATATTAATAAGCACTCCGGTGCTTGGTACAATAGGATTGAAAACTATTTCACACTATGAGCCTCATGAAAAGTGAAGTGGATGCAAACCTATACCAGATTGTGGTTGATGGGTAAACTCTAGATTATCGTACTTATGTTGGATAATCTAATTTTGACAGATGAGTGCCTGATACACTCATGCAAGGGAGTTTGAAATGAGGGACATGGGACTCCTTCATTACTTCCCTAGTTTGGAAATATATTAGCGGGATGGGGGAACATTTTGTTTCTCAAGGAAAGTATGTCAAAGAGATAGTGGGTAAGTTTCACATGGAGAGATATAAAACTCCATGGAAACTCCTCTTCCAGAAATTGAGTAAGAGGGTGCTACTTCTAGAGAAGTAGTGGATGCTACCGTCTACAGTAGCTTAGCAGGTTCACTCATGTACTTCAGAACACCAAACCATACATTTTCTATGCTTAACCAAGGAGCTGTTGATGGTTAGTTTTACTAAGTTTTTTTTTGAAGTGAAACATGTATCGAGATACTTGAGGGAAAAATTTAGAGTGTGGATTATGGTATAGAAGGGCAAAGGGGAGTGAAGCTTCAAGGCTTCACTGATGAAGATTGGGCAGTAGTCAATCACATAGAAAGAGCACATTAGGAGGGATCTTCTAAGATAGGATCGATAATAGTTTCTTGGTACAATCAGAAGCACTATCTATGGCACTCGCCTGGGCTATATGCAGTACATAACAATAATTCAAGCTACATGTGAGGTCATCTCTGGATGAGAAATATCCCGGTTGGTTTGTTTGTCTTCCGAGATGGATTCGACAAAGGATACATTGTGATAAACAAAGTTGCATTAAACTCTTGGTTAATATTGTGTTTCATGATAGGTCCAAGAACATAGACATCCGGTACCACCATCCCGCAGATCGTGTATAGAGGCGCATAATGTTACTTCAATACATTCCCACAAAAGATCAGATGTAGATATTCGATGAAGGCGCTCATGAGAGGAGAAAATTTGAATCCCATAGAGGCAAGATTGGGATGAAGGATAATCCATTTCTTTGTTGAGAGGAGTGTTGAATTCCAACAAGAAATCAGCACCTACACTAGTGTGGGACCAGGATGTCCAACCAAGACCTACGCAGTGGGACCAATGCAGAGTACCTATGTTGTGTATAACGGGTGTATAATTTATTTAATTTTCCTTAACTAAATAAAATAAAATGTAATATTATCTCATAGTCACTCAGAATAGTTAAGTGAGTGTGATAAACTCAGCTTAGCTCATGAATTTTGAGAGTTGAGGGTATTTGGTGAGGCATGCAGAAAGTAATTCTAGTTGTAATAGAGTTTGAATTGTAGCCGGTGCATTAGTTAATGCATGTGTAATCAATTTAACTCGCTAAGTGAGTTAAAGTCATTTGTGCTAGTTGTAACTGTTTGTTGCACTAGTGAGAGATCAAGTGAATTAAATATTATTTAATTCACAATCAAAGGATATAACATGCAACTCATGATTTACCGTTAGTTGCATGCATGTCATTTCTAGTGGAGACCCAAGCTTGAGACAAAGGTGAAAAATGATGTTAACTATCATTTTTAGGATTATTGGGTTGCATCCATATGCAACCAAACACTCATTATATTTCAGGGTCCTTGTGCGTTTAGGGAAGGAAAAAATTCCTAAAGAATAGAGATTGCATTCATCAGAATTGCACAAGCAAGGTAGGTTGCTTAGAGGCTAAGAATTGGCTAAGTGTTGTCCAAGCTTTTGTCTAGGACAGGAGATGATTAGCCGAGTACATGAGGCCTCAGGAGAAGAGTTGTATTGTAAATGTTTCATGTATCCATGTTGAATATACAATAGAATATAGTGGGGTGGTTGAAAGCAACAACAAGCTTTCCTCGGGAAATTATTTGTGTTGTGGTTCGATTGATTCTTCTTTCTTCATGTGATTGGCGATTGTGTTTAATTTCCGTAATTGATTTGTAGAAGCGATTCCGTATCTAGCTTTAGTACATTGCTTATATTGATTGATCCATGATATACATATTTTTTGTATAATTTCTACAAATATCTCAAATTTAGTTATTTTTCAATTCATAGCCATAAGGGGGTTTGTAGATCCGAATGTAGTTTTTTCCCAATCGTTAATGCCCATTAACTCCGTTTTTCTAACTACTAATATGACCGCACAAAAATCTTCAATCGTCTAACATTCAATTTGACATTGCATAAATATGTACATAGTAGCAACTTAAGGGAGTTTTTTTCAAAGAATAACGCCTTACGACGTAATAATTATTACTAATATGAAACTTAATGTTTAAAAATAATAAATACTAATAATATAAAACTAATATTATTAAAATCTTAAAGTTATAAAACCTAAAACCTAAATAAAGTTACCTAAATAACATTATTTAATATTATTTACTATAATTAATATTTTATTATGGTTGTTATTTATAATGTTATTTTTAATAATGAATTGAATGCTCTTATATGATTTCAATGTTATTTTTAATATTATTATATTATTAATGATATTATAATAATGATGATAAACTAATATTATAAACGTAAATTTAAACTAATATTATGTTTCAATAGGTGCACTAAATGAAACATACCTATATAATAATTTTTAGGCTCACTACAACCTAGTATAGGGTATATGTGTACCTGTAATATAAGTTTGTAAATAATTTTAAATGTAGGTTCAACTAAAAAAATTAAAATAGGTGTTAAATTGATATAAAACCTAGTATTGAGTGTAAACATTTAAATGTTGGCGCAATTAATAATGAAAAGTTAAATTAATAAAAATAGTTGGGATGAAATAAAAAGTTAAATTATAGTACTCCAGGAAAGTTAATTATATTTTATTTAGTTTTTATTAATAAATTAAACCATTTTTAGATATAAAAAAAAGTCATAATATACATATCACGTTAAAAAATATAACATGTAGGTAGTAGGTATAAATTAGCATCTATTTTAATTATAAATTAAATAATGATTCCTTAACCATATTTAAATTTAATTAATAAGCACATAAAAACATAATACTTACAATATATTTACGATATGACAAGATTCTTAACCATGGATACTTACTCCATTTTACCATGCATATAATTAACTTGTAAATAAGATTTGTTAAGCAATATCATGGACCAATACCATAGTTTATCAATACCACATGCTCAAAAAATGTAACTTATTTCACAAGCAAAATACTTTATAAATAATTTATAATAATTTATCTTTATAACATTTTTTAATTAAATCTGTAAAGGAAAAAAATTATAATTACTTTTGGGTTATATCTAAACCTCCTATCCCTCATGACTACTAAAATTTTTCCATAGAAATTGATCAAGGTTTTAATAAAATAAAAATTAAATAATTTTTATATAAAGATGTGAAATTTTTATAATATAAATAATATTGTTAAGAACTACTATAGATTCATCTTAAACTAAGGATTCAAGGATGAGATCAAGCAAAAATTCATAACAAAAATTTGAGGAAAGATAGGCAATACTTTAGAGAGAGAGAGTGATGGGGGGAGAGAGATAGGAGGGAGAGAGAGAGAGAGAGGAAGGAAGCGAGAGAAGAGGAGAGAGGGAGAGAGGGGGGAATAGAGGAGATGAAAGAGAGAGAGAGGGAGACACAAATATGCAGGGGAGATAAAGAATGAGAGAGGGAGCGAGATAGTGTTAGATTTGGAGAAAGAGAGATAGATAAATATGGGAGGGAGAGGAACAAAGGGAGGTGGGAGAAAGGAATAGAGGGTGTCAGACCCACGAGTTGGACGCCCACGACTCGTGAGTCGCGCTCCTCACGAGCGCTTGTAAACAATTCGATGGATGGGCGCGCGCCACCGCGACGGCACGCCCACATGGCGTCTCGGCCCGTATTACACAAGGGCGTTGAACTAGTTATAGCGACGACGACACGACCAATTCTAGACACCTGAGTGAGCGGCGACACCAACACGAGCCGACGGCTAGGCACATAGACGAAGGGCACATATTAGCCAAACGAGGGGGTCGACCGACCATCCAACGAGTCACCGCAGCACGTGACTCGCGACGTGGACAGGGATGTGACTGGGCCAGGCGCGTGTACTAATGGAATAGATGAGCCAACATGGACTTGGGCGCGCGGCGGTGGTAGCACGCTCGTAACATGTTTGCCGCGGTGAACCGAGCAAGCCGCAAGGCGCAAATGTGCGTGTTTCCGCACGGCGCACTACGCTTATTAAAACGTATGCTGAGTTACGGTGGGCGCGCGGGCAATTCCGGTGTAACGACGGGTGGCCGCAACATGGGCGCGGGTCGAGTTGGGTGACTCACGACCTCGCTCGAACGGTCACGGGCCGAGTCGTGCACGATTCTATTGTAAAAACATGCTCTCGACCTCGTATAATCTAGCGAGCCAATTTTATCATATTTAATATATAAAATTGTGTTTCCTCAATCGTTTTTGGTGCATTTTGAATTGTGGTTGTTGTTTATATTTTATAAAACGTAATTAATAAGTAAGAATAATACTCAAAAAATGTTAAGGAATCAGAGAAACGAAAGGCCGTTTAGCTTGCCGCACGACTCGCCGCAAGGGTGCACCGCATGGGGGTTGTGACGATGGTATCGCAGCCGCCAAGAAATGCTACCATGTGCATGCATGCAAACTTTCGTTGGTTTCTCATGAAGCTTGGTTGCATAGCTTGGGGTTCCCTTGACGCAGAGCTTCTAGGCAAGAATCCGTGCCACCGGGATTGCTGTGCAGACAACTTATGTCAGAGATGTAGCGAAGGTAGTTACGAAATACTTCAACATAAGTAAAGGTAGTGAACTCCGTGACTCAAAGTGTCGTGTTTGGCAAACGAAGTGCCGGTTCGTATTGGCGATTGGCAAGGTTGTCCGGACTTCACCGTGATGGGAGATGAGCGACTTTGACATGATATTGGGGCAGACTTTTGAAGGGCAATCGTGTGGTTGTTTCACCTTCTAGTAGTGAGATAGTTACAAGGGAAGGACTCGCGATGGTGGACTATACCTACTCATGCACGCGTAGGAAGTGAGTGTGCGTACATTTCCCCGCACCAAGTATGAATAAAGCTATGAAGGACCCGGTGGATCGAAACTTTGCGACGTCATCCGAGGAATCGAGACTAATGGAGTGGGGACGCCTATTCCCGCCGAGATTTTCGATGTGCTAGAGCGATATGTAGATCTTATGCCCGATGAGCTTCCGAAAGTACTACCACTAAGGTGTGCAAAGTGGACCATGCCATTGAGCTAGAGCTCTAGAAGGAACTTGTACCAAAGCTTCCCTATCGACCGTCGTGGCCGAATTGGAAGAGCTGAAGAAGAAGGATCATTGGCGAGGTTTCATTCGACCTTCTCGTCCCCGTATGGTGCTCCGCATTGTTCCAACGAAAGAAGGATACGAATGAACTACAGACAGGCCGTGATTATCGTCTGAACAAGCAAACGATAAGGAATCGTATATCCTCTACCGTTAGCAATGATTATGTTTCGATAAGCTTGCGAAAGCCCGAGTGTTTTCCAAGCCGGACTTGAGACAAGGGTATTATCAAAGTGATAGCCGAAGGAGATGAGAAGAAGACCGCGATAGTGACGGCTAATCGAAGAAACATTAGTTATAATTGAAGAAATCCAAGTGTATGTTCGTCGTACCGAGATTTCGTTCCTTGACACATTGTTGGGCCGGTTATATATGGATGGAGCCGAGTAGAATCAAGGCACAGGGGATTGGGCTAAACCGAAGAATGTCCATGATATGATGGTTTTCTTGGGAATGACTAACTACCAATGAAAGTTTGTAGAGGGGTATTCCAAGATAATCGCACCACTCGACTTGGACTTGAAGAAACGTAAGGAGTTGACGAGAAGTGTCGTGAAGATTTTGAAGAGCTGGGGAAGAGAAGGATGGTGACAAGACCGATACCGAGGCTACTCCGATTTCGAGAGACCTTTTGAGTGTCCACAATGATGCTTCGCATTTTTCAATTAATAGAGGGATTCTATTGTAGGATGGACATCCATGGCTTATGAAAGTCGAAAGTTGCAGATAGAAAGCTGCGTATATCCGGTCCACGAGAAGGAAATGACCGCCATCATTCATTGTCTCCGCATGTCTAGAGAGACATTACTCGTTGGGAAACCGCCGTTGTCAAGACCGACAATGTTGTCATAGTTACTTTGCATCACAACCGAAGTCACGTCGAAACAAGCATGCCATCGGCAAGACTTCTTGGCCGAGTTTAACATGACTCTTGAGTACGACCGGGAAGCTCAATGCTGCGGCGTATGCCCTCGCCGAAAGGCACATCTAGCAAAGCATTGAAGCCAAAGACCGAGCTGATAGACAAGAAGGTGGTCAATATGTCCGCGGAGATGCAAGAGAGACTTAGAGCTAGCGTGGAAACAAGCACAAGCGAAGTTGATCATGAAGCAGGTTAAGGGAGGGGAAGACACGTAAGTTTTACTTACGGATGGCTTGTTCTTATGGAGACCGAATTCTACATTCCAAAGTCACCTGACTTAGGAGGCACCTTTGAAGGAATGCCACGACTCAACTTGGGCTAGCCACCCAGTCAACGTCTCTGACCATAGCGTTATTGGAGAGGGGATACTTCCGGTAGAAGATGAGGCAGAAGTAGAGGAGTATGTACACACGTGCATCATTTGTCAACAGACAACCCGACACTCATAGACAGGAGGATTGTTGCACTTTGTCGATTCCTGAGACCATGGGCAAGTGTCTCTATGGACTTCATTTCTCACTTACCAATGGTTCGTGGGTATAATGGGATCATGGTCATGGACTATTTTCCGTGATGCTACATTCGTTTCGACGAAGCTACCATGTGGAGCAGAGATGACAGCTGAGCTTTTCTTTCAAATACATCAGTAGAAGTATTGGGGGATAACGATGAGTATCGTATCCGATAGAGATTCACGTTTCACACAGGAAGTTTTGGAACGCCCGTTCAAGCTATTTGGGACAAACTCCGTCGCAAAATGAGTTACCATCCGTAGACGTATGCAAGGCATCAAACCGATAAACGCATTGCTGGAGGACTACTTGGAGACATTTTGTTACGTTGATCAGCTAATTGGCCGTGACTCCCGGGATATTGCTCGCCTTAGCTACAATATGCAAGAGTTCCGCAACATGGTATTCTCCATTCGAATTGGTCAATGGACAGATGCCACTTGCACCACATACGGTGTTACCAAGAGGATTTGGTAGAGCCCCCATGCCAAGAGGTTCTTGACAGCATGGGAAGAAAACTTGGAGATAGCACGGATGCGTCTGCACGATGCCGCAAGATAATAGCTGCGTATAGAGGTCAAACGATGCACACTTTCCGATGTTGGAGACAAGGCTTGTCCGAGGATCACCGGAGATCGTCACCTACCTAAAGGGACTCATATCTTCGGGATAAGACGATATGATGGGCCTTTTTTCATAAAGAAGAGGATTGGTGAAGTTGCATACAAATTGGAACTTCCCGTACCATATGCATGCCCTATGACCCCCATCTTCCACATAAGTCAATCGAAAAAGAGGCAAACTTGATGCTGAAGGACGAGACCCAAGCAGCATCAACTAGAGGACCAAGACACTGTTGATAAACCATACTTAGTTTTGGAGAAGATCCTTGATCTTCGAACAACAGAGTTGCGGCAATGCACTAGAGAGAATTCTATTCAAGGGAAAGATCGATCGGGAGGATTCAAGTCGGGAATCTAGAGGAAACGCTCGTGGAGATGGAAGAAAGAAATAGCGTAGTTCGACAAATAGTTGATGAGATTCATCGGATTGCCGAGACGACAATGACTCAAGGTGGGGAGTATGTCGACCCACGAGTTGGACGCCCATGACCTTCGGTGAGTCGCACTCCTCATGGGCGCTTGTAAACAATTCGATGGATGGGCGCGTGCCATGGCGACGGCGCTGCCTACCACCCGCGTTCCCGCCATATTACACAAGGCGGTTGGAATGGTTATAGCGACGACGACACGACCAATTCTAGACACTATGAGTGAAGCGACGCGACACCAACACGAGCCGACGGTTGTAATATAGACGAAGGGCGCGTATTAGCCAAACGAGAGGGCTTCCGCCGAGACCACCCGACGCCCCCACCACGACGCACGTTGTGGTATAAATACAAAACGGTTGAAAGGAGGTTGAACATCGAACAACGACCATCCAACGAGTCACCGCACATGAGTTGCGATGGACATGGATGCGCCCACCGGGTGGGGCGTTCAACGAATAGATGAGCCAACACGGACTCGGGGCGTGCGCGGTGGTAGCGCGCCGTAACACAGTAATCGCGGTGAACCGAGCGGCTGGCAAGGCACGACGGCGCGTCGACACGGGCACACTACGCGTATTAAACAGGTTGAGTTACGGTGGATGCACAAAAAGTGTGGGTGTAACGACGGTGGCCGTGACATGGGCGCGGGTCGAGTCGGGTGACTCACGACCCGCCCGAACGGGGGTCGCGGGCCGAGTCATGCACAACTCTATTGTAAAATAGGCTCTCGACCCGTATAATCTACGAGACAATTTTATCATATTTAATATATAAAATTGCGTTTCTTCAATCCGTTTTGGTGCATTTCTGAATTGTGGCCGTTGTTTTATATTTCCGCTATAAAAACGTAATTAACAAGTGAAGACTAACACTTAAAAAATAAGTTAAGGCGTAGTCCGGAAGATGGCAAAAACGAAAGGGGGCCATTTAGCTGCCGCACGTACCCGCTCAGCTAGCGGGTGCACAGATGGGGGGCATGATAGAGGGGAAGTAAGAGAGAAAGGACTCAAGAGAGACAAAGAGAGAGAGAGAGGGAGAGAGATGGAGTTGTAGGAGGGGAGAGAGGGAGGGAAGAAAAAGAAATAGATGGATAAAGTTGGAGACAGAGAGAGGGAGTGAAAAGGGAGATATGGAGAGAGTGTGTGTATGTTTTGGGGTGAGATAGAGAGACAAAGAAGGATATATATATATATATATATGATGGGGGAAGAGAGGGAAAAATAGAGAGACGTAGAAAGCGAGGGATAGGTGGAGAAATAGAGGATAGTGAGATGGAGTGAGGGAGGGAGAGGGAGTGAGATATACAAAGATGTAGGGGGAGAGGGGGAAAGGTGAAAGACATACATAGAGGCAACATAGATATTGTATAGATGTCTTCAGAAATTTTCATCTTTAGTACTGAGGATCCACATGGTTAAGATGATCTAAGCCGGTAAAATCAAATAGAGCAAACTTTGGAGAATGATAGACACTCTTTTTCATATGCAATGTGTTGTAGACTAAAAAAAAAATAGTTTGACTTGCAATCTCAATCATTTATTTTATTGAGAATATAAATTTTCAACCTACCTACAATGTAGACCAAATCAAGTAATTAGTGATAATTTTAAAACAACGGTTTAAATTTACTATACAAAATGATTGTGTAATCATAGTTATAAATAGATACTATACCAAAACACTCACACATAATTCAAAATAAATTTTGTATGAAATTATAGCTATATAATATTATGTGATTTTTTTCAAGATATTTTTGGATGATTTTGGTCGTGAACCTTCATCATTACTATATTTACAGGATTTTTTAACAGGGTTATTAGAACCATCTATAAAATACCATGGTTTTCCAATAAACAACGAGATGGTCCGTGGATGCTTGGGTAACAGAAGAAGTCTTCCTGAGTATGATATTTAATTTGAATATAACGACATTATAACACTCCAACCATGGCGTTCGACAACATATTTGATTTCAATGAAGATGAATCTACGTAGACTGTTATATACGAATCTGGACACATATAATACAACTAAATAACATGCGACAAGAGGATATGAAGTCATTGCTGAGAGAGTTATGGATATCTAAAAGAGCCAGCCCATCTGAAATGTTGCGAAATAAACGACATAGATATCAAGATAACTATCATAGATTACTTTCATGAGTTTTTTCTTCCTTTCACAGGCTTTTGTTAAGAATTTGATGCATAATATTAATGTTCACTGTGCTTGAAATGGCTCTTGAGAGATCATTGTGTCTTCCATTTTCAGTGCAAAGAGAGCTACGCCATGGCCAGATTTATCTGATCAAAAGTTGAAACTTCTGATGCCTTGCATCTAATCTAAATTGTAACACTGACGCATTGTACTAAAATATATTCATTCAATATCAATGAGAACTAAAGCCATGTTGCCAAGTCAACGGATGGCTTGGCTGTGGTAGAGAGACTTACCTTCTGTTATCAATGGGTATGTGGGTGAGGCAGAGCAAAGAAGTTGTAGCCAAGATATTTAAGAATATAGATTCTGAAAGGCAAATAGCTCTGTAAATTGTAATTAGAGAATAGCAGATGCATGGAAGAGCAAACCAGGTATGTAATTGCATTGTTGATTAACTGCCAAATATATTTGTTTAATGAAGTAAAATTATTGAATAATTCAACATGGCTTGGTTTCCTATGAAGGTACTGGGAAAACAGTTACATTGAAAACAGTTTGGTGAGAACGTTGGGAAAGTACTATCAGGAAGATTATACTCCTGATGAGATAGGAGTAATGGTTCTAAGTGAGTTATATCATGTTCAATGAAATGGAAGATCTGAAAAAAAATCAAGAGACTTTGGGAAGATCGGCTCTTTCAGGCCGCCAAGAAGATTGCAACCTTGGAAATACAGGTATATTCCTTTCAAATTCTGTGTCTAAAATTATTTGTCTGAATATTTCTAATGCTTACCTTTAGCTATTTTCCAAAATACCTTTCCTTCAGATATTCATTGTCTAGCTCTGTGGCTGTAGTTGAATATTGTTTGATACTGTAGCCATGCTGACTTTTGAGAACCATTATTGGACTCCTACCAATGTTTGAGTGGTATGTTTGGATAAAGGGGGATGATAATAATAAAGTAATTTTGTAGATATTAAATTGTTGGCTTTCATCTTTATTTATTATTGTTATTTTTTATGTATGTAATTTGAAACATAATGATGATGTAGTCTTATCGTTACCAAACTTATCCAAAATAAAACTATCTAAAAACATTCCTTTACCATATTGTAAATTTATCTACTGTAACTTAAAACATATAACTTATCAAAATACATTCTTTTACTCATGGTAATTCAAATCATAATCAGTTCACTCTTCTACCCTTACATGAATATTCAATTCTATCACAAATTCAATTCCCTACCCCATACATATCTGTCTTCACTTATAATATGAGTGTTCAATTTCATATGACTTATTCTAGATATCATAATGATATATATTCAGTTCCCTACCTATAATATGAGGTTCAATTCTCTATATGACTCTTATTCTTAGATATCATAATATGAGTTTTCAATTCCCTAACCCCATATGACTCTTATTCTTTAGACATCATAATGATATAGCTTACACAAAAGAGCATTGCTTTACCTCTATTGTAACCAAATCATTTGGCAATAGTGACTTTTGTTGCTCTCGTCTCTGGCAAAACAGATGCACGATTGGAGAGAAAAGCCACATGGATATGAGATCAAGATCTCAGAGCTGCAATCACGCGCTGCTCTTAATCAGAAATGAAATTAAACAGGTGAGACACAGACGCTGTTGAGCAGAGTATACCCAACGGAGAACTGCTGTCTTCAAATTCAGAAAGGAGGTCAATAGGACTAAGCGATATGCATCTGGAAAGTTTCACTTATCACGAGGCTTCTGTTACTGTTGAAGAAACGAGTAACGTATGTAAATAGAGAGAGAGGGCAGGTCACCCAAAGGAGGATAAAATTTGAATGGAAAAAAACTAATGAGCTCCAAATATAACCAGACGGTTAAGCCAAGAATATGTAGCTGTGAAGAACTCCATTGAAAACCCTTTCTCAGCTTTGTGAGGTTCAAAGAAAACCAACAATCATGGAGTAAGCATCTTCAACAAAAGGATTGTGTTACGGAGCAATTATCAGAGAACAGGCAGAACAGATTCAAATGACCATTCCACAGAGAAATTAAGCACAAAAGCACAGGCGAAATTGGCAAAAATTGAATCAGTAGTAAGAGATCACAATAATCAATCAAAACTAAAATAGAGAAAATAAATGTGTCAAAATTACAGTAAACTCTTGCAGATATGTAAAAAGGGAATGCATCTTAATTGATGGTGTTCTCAATTGTTCATTTGTGGAGTAAGCTTATCGTGCGCAAAGGAGTGAAAGCTGTTTGTTGGTGTTCTTTTAACCTAGAGGAATGGAAACTGGGTTAGTAGTCAGACGAATGGACAACCTTGGGGTTTAGGATGATTTGTCATTTTCCATAGCCGAGCTTCAGGTGATTAAACTGACGGTTGGCTCAAATTTCACATTATTTGACAACCAAATAAGCTGCGCCATAAAAATATGAAGGGTCATTTCATTTTTAATTAATACATTATTATAAAGTGACATATATTATATTATTATTATTGGATATAGAGATATAATACTTTATGTATTTTTTTTAATTATATAGATATATAATAATACATATAATTTAATTGTATGTTTTATATTAAAAAAATTATATTTATATATTTAAAATAAAAATTATTCTTTTTATTCTTATCATTGTTTATATGATGATAGTGATTATGATTAATGTTCATTAAAACTTATATGATTTTCTAATGGTGAAGGTAGTGATTAACTAAATTGTATGCTTTTCTTCAACTCGGTATCACAAGGTGACAAACTTACCTGTTGGGCATTTCTAATTGACTAAAGTTTAGTTTCACTAACGTGTTTCAGAAATAGTTTTTATCATGACAATGTTCATTTTCTTCTTAACATTATTCTACATAGAAAGATAATTTTGCTTTCGAGATTAGCTGATCTTCTCATTATAATATCTTAGTTTAGTTTTTCCCTCTAGCTCTCTATTGTCCTACATTTTCTCCTTAAATTTGAAAGTAATAATATTTTGTATTATTCTAAGGATGATATTTTCCTTTAGTTACCAATAGCTGAAATGTAAGACTAGAGTCAAATTTAGGAAATATCTCAGCAAATGTGTTGTAGAATTATCTTTATGTATGATATCTAGTCATAGCTATGCTTTTTAGTAATATATTTCCTCTAACTTGATAGATACATAAAGCATTTAATTTTCTTGAGGTTGTATCTCATAACCATTACTTATTCACATTCTCCAGATCTCTCATGATATATTGCAATACTTGAACCTCAATCATAAATACCTAGTGGGAAGAGTCCTATAAATATGTTTAATCCAAATCCAAATATCGACTTTATATGTTTCCAAGCCATTAGTAAGCTTTTCAACCTCAATCTCTTTTCAATGCTAAAATTCCAATTGTCTTATTATATATAAGATTCTTAAATGTTTTTGTTAGCTGAACAATCCAAGAAGTTGTTACTACATGAAAGCTTGAGAAAAATGTCTTGGAGTCCATTCTATACATTCTGAGTTGATTTCAAGACTAGCATTGTGGTCTCATATATTTAAAGAAAAATATCATCATCATACAAGATAAGAGTTATGACTATACCAAATTAATCGCGTGGGGGGGAAAATACAACCTATGTTGTAACCTCTTTATCCTCATCAATGTATATGCCAAAAGGAGTAGGGATAGGGGAAACCCTTTGTTCGACCCAATATTGCATTGAATATTCCAATCAACTCCCAAGTAAATTAACGATGGTAGTAGCATTTATCGTCCACTGTAAGGTTAGAACCCTAAACTTGCGAGGAACCATTACTCCCCCTTCTAGCGCCTTCCATATTTCTTTTATTCGAGAATGGTAAATGTTTTTTAAAGTCCAAGAAACAATATATGTATGTTTTATATTGCATTCCTCTGCCCATTATCCTAAGAGTAATAAGACCACCTATAGTTTAATGATATCTCCTAAACCCAACTTGGCCTTTAGCTCTTTAACCATGGCTTTCAAGCCAAAGAGTAATCTTCTTTTTCAAAATAATATTATACAACTTGTCTAAAATGTGGCTAATCATAACAAATTTCTGTAATTAGAGTGAATTGCTTTTATCCTTACTCTTAAAGATAGGCATAATAAGGGTCCACATCAATGGCTTAGGAGAAGTCTTTCTTCACTACCAAATTAAAGAGTTTCAGGTGGGTGTGTGCAAATTTAATGAGGATGGATTCTCCTATTTCAAAAATTCGCTTGGTAGCATCAAATATCCTTGGTTTTCCCATTAGTAATTTGTTTAACCCCAAACTTAATATTTTCCAAAGAAAATATATCATCGTCTATCGTGGCAACCAAAATGGTGTGTATGGCATTAGGGGATTCATACAGAGGTTTTTAATGTAAATATTCAAGTCTCAAGGGAATGAAATGATTTCCTTTTAGTCTATGAGTTGGAATTACGAAATTTTAGGTTAGACTAAAGAGACGAAGTAAATAGCATTTCTTTCTACTTATATAGTAATTTTTTCTTTCATTTAATAAGAGCTTTGTATGTATTTATCTTACTGTTTTAAGGTTTTAGGGAGTATGTCGAATTGATTTTCAGAAACTTTACACCATTCTCATACTACAAGGTAATTTTATTATTCTTTTATATGACACTTTATTATAAAACATGTTACTGTAGTTGTAAAATTTATGTTAGATGAATACTTTATAAGTTAAGAGGTTTAAATACTATATAAATCTTTTTAAGAGGATATCAATTTTACTCTGTAAAAAGTAGGTGCTTTGAGTGGCACAATTCCTTTTCAAGTGTGCTTGATCTCAGATAAGAAACTTTAGAGTTAAGGTTAGAGGTCTATAATCGCAGTCAAATTCATGATCATTTAAGAGATTAAAATTCATAATTTAAATGGAACAAGGATATTAAAGACTACATAACCTATAATGCTATTTTCAAGTCCAGATAGGAATGAATAGTTCAAACTTAACCACTATTATGCCATAAAAACTAGCACCACATTTAAAATATTAATGTATGGTATAGCTCAGTTTGCAAATAACCAAAAACTATTGTACATGAAGAATGTCCTACTAATGTACCATGTATAATAATATTATGGGTTAACTTTTAACTTGGAGGAAAAAAAAGGAATTACACATCTTATTGTAAAATTAATCGCTTTGCTAAATAATTTTTATTAGATATGTTTAATATTATAACAATATTGAGGAACTTATCATGAGTAATTAGAATTAGAATAATTTAATTATTAATAGTAAATATTATCAATAATTAAATATTAATATTTAAAATTATTATTAATAGTCTCAAAAAATTAAAGAAATATTTAAATAAAAAATTATTAGTTAGAAATAATTTGTTAAATTAAAATAAATTATTAATTAGTTCTTGTTTATAAATGAATGCTATAAATAATGATGAGGAAATTATCATGAAGTAACTTGTTAGAATTACAATAATTCTAATTATCAATAATAAATATTATTAATAATTAAATATTATTACTTAATAAATTATTATTAATTATCTCAAAAATTAAATTAAATAATTAAATAATATTATTACTTAGAAATAGTTTATATAATTAAAGCGTGGATAATCCATGATCTCTTCAACAATTAGAATAATCTCAAATCCTTAGGAGTTTTTGCAGAGAGCCTAAAAAAGTACGAACCATTTTATTAAATAAAATTTGACGGTATATAATGAGTGACAGAATATAATGATGAATTTATCATAAAAAACTTAAGAGAATTAGAATAATCGTATATCCTTTGAAATTGATAAAATGACAAAAATATTTTTTAAATTATTAAAAGTAACATAACCCATTGCTGTCATTAACTAAATATAGTAAACATAATCTATTGAGTGTCAATATGCTTTCAATTAAAAAATGTCAACAAATCTACATCCACTCCAAATTGAAATAATATATATATATATATATATATATATATATATATATATATATATATATATATATATATATATATATATATATATATATATATATATATATATATATATATATATATATATATATATATCATTGACTTTTGATTTATTAGACCGCCCTTCATAAATATATTTGATTGATTAATCTCTTGCCACGTATCACAAGGTTGATTATGTCTGCTTCTTTCTTGCTTTCTTATTCTAATGTCTTAGAACTTCCCACCCCATAGCAAAAAAGCCATGCAAGTATGCGGATTTCACTTATGTTTAATGAAATAATTGAATAATGAAATAATTGAATAAATGTTTCCTTTGTTTAAAGAGAATTTTTATTTAATTATTAAAAATTTGATTTTTAACTCATTAAACATACATACATAATTATGATTGATATATATCACAATAATGCAATTAATTAAAAGGTATATTAATTTTACTTATATTTATTTTTGTGTGTATATTCTTTTAAAATATAAGTTTATATGTTAATATATGCTTATGTTAAATTTCTTTTATTATGAAAAAATTTTAAAAATTAAATTAAAAAACTGTAATTTTATTATCATTTATGGCATTTAGCAATTAAGTTATTATATATTCAATTATGGTAGGTTAGTTGTAATATAAATCGAAAATAGGAATTTAATAATGAAGAAATATTAGAGGTATTTAATAGACATGATATTAAATAAAATTAAAACTTATCATTTAATTTTTTTCAAATATAAATTTTTTACCGATTTTTTTTTTAACTTAAAAAAAGATATTTTTTAAGATTGATATTATATTTCTCTAAAAAAAACTCCAATACATATGTTCACTATAGGCACCAAGTTTGGTATATAAATGATGATTTTTTTGACAAATTGTAAGATGGTAGATAATAAAAGATCTTACTAAATCCTTAACCATTAAGCTCCCTATGAGAGTCTTGTAACTATTCATAAAATTTTGTACTAAGTTGAATATTTTTATAATTTCCAAAATAAAATCTATCATTTTTTACTAATATGATACATGCCTATAAAAACGGGGTAAATACAAAAATAAACAATAATTAATTTATATATGTGAGAATTTATATACAAATTTCTTATAAGTATATTTATTTACTAGTAAATGAACCCAGTTATAAAAATCATGGTTGGAAAACATAAGTTGTGTGATGTGATGAGGTTTATGTATACTAAACTAAGAGTTTTATCATTTTAACTTCTAAAATCAAAGTAGTAACTGTGATTTACAAATATAATTGAAAAGTTGTTTGTCCCAATTATTTTTAAAATTAATAACTCATTTTAATTATTAACATGAATGCATATATTTTGCATTAATGCACACATGTTCTACAATGCACACATTCTTTCCACTTCTCACCATCCTTCCCAACTTTCTAATAGGGGAATTTTGAGGCTCTGTGCCGGGCTACTTAAAATGTAATAACCAAACAACTTTATATAACCAATAGGATCTGTGTGATGATGATGTCGCACCCAGTGGGGATGATTACCATTTTTGAGTAAAAACTAAGAAGACAGGATACTAAAGTCAATAAAACTACTTTTTCAACTCGTCTTTTCGAGTGGAGTACTGTTGGATGCAAAATTTGATTCCTCATTCAGAAGTACCCATGCTGGATACTTTCGATGGACCTCGCTACATGAAAAATTAGAAATAAGGAAAAAATATGATTGCAATCACGTTTTCATGTATTTCTATTTTTCGTATAAGAGGGACCATTGAAAGTATAAAGCATGGGTACTCCTTGGACGATGAAGAATTAGGACTGAAGGAGTGATTCTGAATTGAGTAAACCCATAGGGAGATAAGTTGAACATACGAGCCGAAAAATAGTTTTTTTTTCCTCTAAAATTTGATGATGTAATCTAATCTTATTTTATTATTTCCACTATTAATTTATAATTTCCTTATGAGGCCCATTTTAGACTACAAAATTCCCCTAATAATTTCACTCCACCTTTCTCTTCCTCTTTTCCTTAACCCTCTTTCCTCTCTTTATCTTTCTATATTCCTCTCTCCCCCCCCTTTCTCTCTATCTCTCTCTTCTTACATCTCCCTCCTCTATATCTCTCTCCCCCCCCAAGTCCCTCCCTCTCTCACTCCTTTCTATCTCTTCCTCCTAATCCCTCTCTCTCTATCTCTATCCTTCTATTCTCGCTATTTTCTTTCTTTCTTTCCTTTTCCCCATCACTCTCTCTATCTCTTACACTTTCTTTATATACTCCGTTTTCTCTCTCTATCTCTCTCCTCCTTTCTATCACTTTCTATCACTTACACCTTTCCTATCCTTTTTTGTCCTTTATTATGTATTTATATATATTATGCATCTTATTTCTCGCATTCCCTATCCCCCTTCTCTCTTACTTTCCCTCTCATTTCCCTTTGTCTCCCTCCTCTCTTTCTCTCTTTTCACACTCACACTTCCCTAACCAATATTTTACCTCTACATTTACTTCTCTCTTTCTCTACCTCCCTCCCTCCCCCACTCTCTCTCCCTTCCATCCCCCCTCTTCTATCATATTCTCACTCTCCATATCCTTGTCTCTCTCTATCCTCATGTATCCTTTCTATATCCCTCTCAATCTCTCCTTCACTAAGTCTCTCTCCCTCACTCCCCAAAATACCCATCCCTCTCTCTCTCTCTCTCTCTCGCTCTTATATGCTTCTCTATATGTCACTATTGTATTCCTCTCTCTCTCTCTCTCTCTCTCTCTCTCTCTCTCTCTCTCTATATATATATATATATATATATATATATATATATATATATATATATATCCCTCTCTCTCTTTTATTCTTTCCTCTTATATGATTCTCTCTCACTCTTGTATTCCTACCTCCTACATGCTTCTCTCTCTCTAACGCACTTCATGTGTGTCTCTCTTATCTCTCGCTCTCTTTCCCCAATAAGCACCACCTCTCTCTACCCATTTCTATATCTCCTCCTATCACTATCCATATTTCTATCCCTTTCTCACTTTCCCTATTGTCTCATCTCCCTTCTCTCTTTCTATAGCTATCTATTTCTCTCCCCCATATCCTTATCCCTCCCTCCCCCCCCCCCCTCTCTCTCTCTCTCTCTATGTCTCCCTTTTCTATATCTCTCCCCATTTATTTATATCCTATTCAATTTCTCTCTTCCTTCCCCTATATCTCTCCCCACCCCCTCCTATATCTTCATCATATATCCCTCTCTTTCTCTCTTTCTACCTAGCTATATCTCATATATCCCTACTCTCTCTTCCCCTATATGTCTCGGTCCTATATCCCTCTCTCTCTAATGACCCTCTTTTTTCTCTCTATTTGTCTTTCCTCTACTCCCTCCCCTCTCTCTTATCTTCATCCCTCCTTTTACATTCTCCTCCCTTATCTTTGCCCTTATGTCTCCATTCTCTATCTCTATATTTCCCCACTTCCCCCCCCCCCCCCCCCTAAGACTCCCATATCTCTATATCTTACCTCCATACTCCTCTATCTATCTCCCTACTCTATCTCTATCTCTTATATCCCTCTATATCTCCCCCTTCACCCATCTCCATCTCTTTCACATTTATTTATCCCACCCATTTATTTATTTTTCTATCTGTCCCTTATTTTCTCTCTCTCTCTCTCTCTCAAATCATGTTGCATTGAATGTGTGAAGTTTTAATGAAAATAATGACGTGTATACAAATGCTTATACTTTTCCATATAGATTTTTATTTTGAAAATGAACGAATTAGTTGCATATTATTATAAATGTAAAACTATATACAAAATTCAAATTAGTAAAATTTCAATACTATATACAATCCGATAAATGACCATAAAAGTAGTAAATTGATCTAGGAGCTCTCAAAAATGTTTTCTCTCGCATTTGAATTTCATTATTATTGAAAAGAAATATATCATATTATCAAATACTTTTTTTGTAACCATCGAAATCCTCACTCCCACCCATGTGCAAAATTTGCATTAATCCCTACAAAAAACCAGAGTTTCAAGATCCCTCAAATAAATCAACACTGACCTAAATGTTAGTCCGTTGAAATAATTTAAAATAGGAGGCAAAAATAAACTTTTTTCCTATTTCTACTTGCAGTTAATTATGTATGACAAGAACCCTTCTGTGAGAGTTAGGGAGATAATATTATATTAAAACTAAATGAAGAAAAATGAGGCCATAGTTTAGAATTTTTGTTTTTGCTGCCCCCTTTGTCGAATAGTACCTTACAATCACTTGAGCCAACATTTTGAAAAATACACCCCCTTGTGCAAAAATTGCAATGATCTTTATTAAACAAAATCCTAGTTCGAAGATCCCTCTCTCTCTCTCTCTCTCTCTCTCTCTCTCTCTCTCTCTCACTCAAAGCATGTCTTGCATTGAATGTGTGAAGTTTTAATGAAAACAATGGCGTGGATAGAGATGCTTATACTTTTCCATATAGAGTTTTATTCTTGAAATGAAATCCTAACTAGTTGCACATTATTATGAAATGTAAACCATATACAATAATCAAATTAGTAAAATTTCAATACTATATACAATTTGATAAATGACCATAAAAGTAGTAAGTTGATATAGGAGCTCCCGAAAATTGTTTGTTAAATTTGAATTCCATTATTACCGCAAAGAAATGCATAATATTATCAAATACTATTTTTTGTAACCATCGAAATCCCTACCCCACCCCCTCGTGCAAAATTTTCATTAATCCGTACTAAAAAAAACCGTAGCTCTCACATCCTCAAATAAATCAAATTTTGGCCCATGGAACTAACCAGAGGGGTGTCCATAGCCGTAATTTGGTGTTAGCAAACTAAAAAAATTAACATTTTTCCCATTTCGCCTAAGTTTTAATTTTATCGTGAGTTGCAACCGCTTTCCAAGCACTATTAGGGACATATTGTAATCTTTTTCCCGAGGCTATAAAACCAAATGAAGAAGAAAAATGAGTTCCATATGCTTTGACATTTGTGTTTTTCCAAGGTTCTTTGATGATAGTAGCAATCACTATAGCTACCATTTTAGAAAATACACCTCGAGTAAAAAATTGCATTGATCTTTATCAAACAAAATCCTTAGTTCTCGAACATCCTCTCTCTCTCTCTCTCTCTCTCTCTCTCTCACTCAAAGGATACAATAATGTATTTATCTCTCTCTCTCTCTCTATGTGTTGCATTGAATGTGTGAAGTTTTAATGAGAATAATGATGTGATAAAGATACATTTTTCCATATAGAGTTTTTATTTTGAAATGAAATTTTAACTAGTTTCACATTATTATGAAATGTAAACAATATATAATTCAAATTAGTAAATTTCAATACTTGTTAAATTTGATAAATGACTTAGAAAATAGTAAATTGGATCTAGAGCCCCAAAATGTTTGTTGCATTTGAATTTCATTATTATTACAAGAAATATATCATATCAGTTACTTTTTTTTAAACAATTTAAATTTTGGCACTACCTATGTGCAAAATTTTCATTAATCTTACTAAAAAAATGATTTCAAGATCCTCAACAAATCAAATTTTGGCCCATGATCCAACGAGAAGGGTGTTTGTAGCCGTAATTTGGTGTTAGATTCTTAACAAAAATTAACATTTTTCCCATTTCTGCCTAATTTTTAATTTTATGGTTAGTTGAAAATGCTTCCAAGAGCTATTAGGGACATATTGTAATTTTTTATGAGGCTATAAAAACCAAATGAAGAAAAATGAGTTCCATATGCTTTAACATTTGTGTTTTTCCAAGGCCCTTATCAAAGATAGTACCTACAATAACTTGAGCTATCGTTTTGCAAAATACACCTCACAGTAAAATTGTATTGATTTTAAAAATCCTAGTTCTGTGTGATCTCAAATAACTAATTACGTAGGATTTTAGAGAGGGGGCCCTTCAGAATCTTTCGTGCTAACGCAATGAATAAAAATCATTCAATTCTCGGATTGAATTTTATGGAAGGTTGAAACTTCTGCTTCCAAGAGTCATTTAAGTTGATATTTGCATGGATTTTTTGTCCAAGAGTATAAACCAAACTCGGTGAGGAAAACAATTTTATTTTAAGCTTCATCATTTTTCTTTTTCAAGGCCCAGTGATACATATAAATTTCTTTAGAAATGATTTTTAAAATGCACCCTTGTGTAAGATATACATTGATATTTTATAAATAAAACCATAGCTTTAAAGACATACTCAAATAAATCACTTACTTATGCCGTAGGAGGGAGTATCCTTGATGTGGAAGCCACTTATATCCAACATAATTAAAATTTATCATATGATTTTTGGTTTAACTTGTGGTGTTGCAACATGCTTACAAAAATCCATCTAGGGAAATATTTCGATTATTTTCATGGTATATAAAAACCACAAAACCAAGTATCAAATTGTGTTTTGTAAGCTCCAACATTTATGTTTCACCAAATAATTTCCATGTGAGCATCTGTACTTTCGGGAGTTTACATTTTAAAAATCCACTCCTGTTAAAATTTTATCATTTAATATCGAAGAAATAGTAGTCGAAATATACTAAACTACACATTTTGGACTATGTATTCCAAGGAGGTGTCCTGTCATTTATTTCTTGTGGTTCATGAGTGCATTAGAGTTTACATTCTATCCACTTTATGATTTGAATTTCTGTGAAAGGTAACTAAAAATCCAAGATTCATCTAGGATATATTGTCACTTTATTTGAGGATACAAAGCCAACCGAGCAACAAAAGTGAGTTTCATAAGCTCCATCATTTGTGTTTGGTTAAGGCCCTTGTGAGAATACTACCCACAATCACTAGAGAAAGTGTTTTGAAAATACACCCACTTCTCGAAAAAATTCATTAACATTTAAAGAATAAAATACCGTGTTTCAATACTCTCAAATAAATATTTTTCTAGCCTATAGAATCTTAGGAGAGGACTCCTTAGTTGAAATATAGTGCGAGGAGTCAAACAAACAGTCAATTTTTTTCTATCCAAACCCCATTTTGAATTATATGTGACTTGAAACTCACTCTAAGAGCCATTTAGGGACATATTATGAATTTTGTTAAAAGGCATAAAAAGGTGCAACGTAAATTATTTTCATAAGCTCCAATATTTTTTTGTGTTCGGGATAAGGCCCAATTGGGCATTTTATCCACAATTTCCTAAACTACTACTTTGAAAAATCCACCGTTTTGTGCAAAAATTACATTGATCTTTATTTAATGTAACCCTAGATTCAAATATCCTCAACAGATGTTTTTCCTACCTATGGAATCCTAGGAGGGGGTTTCCCCTCTTAGTAACCTAGTGTGAGTCCAACCATATCTATGATTTTCCCATCTATTGATTCCTACTTTTATTCTTATGGTGAGTTCCAACTCGTTTCCTCGATTTACGAGGAGACATGATATTGTGACTTTTATCCTAGGTATAAACCAAATTCAACAATGAAGTGACAATAAATATAATCTAAAGACATAAATGAGATGCTAGAAGTACACTAATGTGGATAGTAAAATGAATGGTCAAGACATTAACAAATAAACGAACCATTAGTAAAAAGGATACATAATAAATCTAAAGAATTTCTTTTAAATTAAATAAAGATGCATCATTCTCTATTGTCTATTGGGATTCTAAATAATAATTTTTATTTATTATTTAGTCTTTAAGATCCATTGGATTCTGTGAGATAAAGATAACCAAATAAATAAGACTTAAAACCTTGTGTGTTCATATGACATTTAATAAATATTTTTATAGTTACAATTCTTGAATTTGACTTTATGAGTCTAGTTTATGTGTATATAAATATGTGCTATGTGACTAAATGAAGATTGAAAACTCATTTACTTATGAATTAAGATTCTAGGAAAACTGATAGCATATATGAATTGTACAATTCGTGATGGAATACTTAAACCATTACATCAATTCAACATGGAGGTATAATTAGAAAATTATATAAACACATGATATTTACCTTGGAATCATAAGTTGAAAAATGTCCACGATGTTGGGAAATATCGAGAGAGGGGGGGGGGGGGGTGAATCAGTATTTACTGCATAATCAAGTCTTTTTACTTTTTCATTCCTTAAAACCGATACGCTACTTTCCTTCAATAAAATAGCGTATATACGCGGATCCCCTTAATGAAACTAGCGTATACACAGAGATCTAGATCTGTCATTAAATCTTCACTTATATTAATCCATCATTCATTCATCAGATGTTCAATAAACAGTAAACAGGTGCAGTAAGAACAGAATAAACCATCACACAAAGCATCACACATGAACACCAGGATTTTTAGGTGGAAACCCAAATCGGGAGAAAACCACCGCTGCAGTTGCTCACCCTTCAATATTTTATTATAGAGAAAACATCTTACAACATATGTGCTGGCGCAGACTTGACCAGCACGCAGGCACCCACCTGCGCTCGTTTACCAGCCTCTCCTGGAAGGGAGCTACGACCCCCTGACTCGTTTACCAGCCTCTCCTGGAAGGGAGCTACGACCCCCCGATCTCGTTTACCAGCCTCACCTGGAAGGGAGCTACAACCCCCTGACTGAAGGCTACGACCCTCAGCACCACCTTGGACCACATTTCATCAATTTTCACACTGGATCCAACCACTTCAATAGAACAACATTTGCAGGCCACATTTCATCATATTTTCATACTGGACCCTTTCCATACTTTTAAGCACAACCATACATCACCAACAGATACATATCAATACAGATCAGATAGCAGAAACACAGCAGAACAGATCAGATATTTCATACCCCTTGCTTCAGCAAACCCTAGTTTGCATAGGCGCTTTTACTTCACTGATGTCGCGTATATACGCGCTTCCGTCCACACAAACCAGCGTATACCTCAGTGTATATTTTATTGCGCATACGCGCTTTCTCTTCGCTGAAGCTGCGTATATACGCGCTTCCTCCGCGGCGAAGCAGCGTATAGATCTTCAATCATTACAGAGCAGCATACTTCATCAGATCAGATATTCAGTTCAGATCTACCCTTTTGCTTCAGACAGATGTTCGCCTAGATGCTCGCCTCATCACAGATCTAATCACTCCATAAACAGATCTAGCAGATACAAGTACATTTCAGATCTAAAGATCCCACTTCATCATTTCTTCATAAGTGCTTCATAGATTCAGATCTATCATCAAACCTTTACCCTTTCCATACAGATATACTTCACAGAGAAGTATTCATTCAAGCTCAGACATCTTGCTCTCACACTCATGATTTGCACAATGAATTTCTTCTCCTTATATAGGTTTTCCTTTTTCAATACCATGAGCCCCTTTTTCAATACCATGGGCCAAAACAATACCATGAGCCCAAAACTACCCGGACGGGGTCAATTAGGCGGATCATTACCCAATACCATGGGTCAATACCATGGTGGTTACCCTTGGTTTTGCACTTTTTGAGCGCTTTAGCCCATACGCGACTTGGCACGTTCTTTTCCGCGTGCATACGCGACTTCACCTAGGAATATCCGCGTATACAAAGAGACATACTCTTTTCATCATGCTTTGAGCACATTCTGAATTCTTTTCTTCATTGCCTTCTGTACACACTGTAGATACATCATATTTTCTTCATCAAGAACATATTCTCTCAAGCACAACTTCATCAAGTAAGTTGTCATTATCTTCATCAAGTGGGTTGCCTTTCAAGGACAACACTCAGCATCATATTGTCAACAAACATCATATCACATCAGATTTACATCATTTACCAAGTCCATCAAGTCAAGAATAACTTCATCAGGTGGATTGCCATCAAGGACAACGCATGTCAACAGTCACATGTCTTCATCTTCATTCAGTGGGTTGCCATCAAGGACAACACTCTGCATCATATTTCCAACAATCTCCCCCTTTGGACTTGATGGCAACCACGATGGTGTTTGGTCACCACAACAGATAGGTACATTAAGAATACAATGACACCATGTCACTCTCCCCATTTTTACCATGTCACTCTCTCCATTTTTGGCATCATTCAAACACCATGTCACTCTCCCCCTTTGACATCAAGGGCAAAGGGCACATCATTATCTTCATTCAAACACCATGTCACTCTCCCCCTTTGACATCAAGGGCAAAGGACAAAACCAACAGATCAAAACCAACACACTTTCCCCCTTTTCTCCTCATGTAGAAGAAGCATTCTGCAGATCTGATGTATACTGAAGTGACCAAGCTCCCCCCGAGTTCATGCTGAATACTTTTCAATGAAGTACATGACTCTATGAACTTCCTATCACCAAAAGACTCATACTTACATCAAATATCCAACCAAGTGGATTTACATATAAGACTCAAGTACCCAACCAAGTGGGTTTACACATTTCAACTCAACTACCCAACCAAGTGGGTTTACAAAATTTGACTCAGCTACCCAACCAAGTGGGTTTACAAATTTGACAAGTCCTTACATGACTGAATATTGCAATTTACATCATGAGTCTCAACAAGACCTTTACACCAAACTACAAATATAACTTTTAAGACCAACACCAGAAATTCCTCAAGAAAGAGAACATATTTCAGAATCAACATAATGCCAACAATGCATTATACTCAGCAAGGCCAATGCTCCCCCTGAATCTGTGCAACCAAGCAATCTTTCCAAAAGACTAAGGCTCCCCCTTAGTTTGTGCATCCTGAAAACTTCCACCAACAAATCATCAAGGCATCTTCATCAAAACATTAGAAACGGAATTATGAGAACTGGAACACCACCAGAGATACCAAACAGTATCAGAGATACCAAACAGCATTGCAGCTGTGCTGAAGAGAGCTGAACCAACCAAAAATTGTCAGCAATTAGTCATACGTGGTTTTCTGTGCAGGAACTCGCGTATATACGCGACTGTGTTTCAGGAAACCCGCGTATCCCAAGACATCTTCTAAATTTCAACCAGATCTGATTCTTTGTGAGGCAAAGACAGTGTTTAGCTTCTTTCTGAGACATTTGAATGCTTCCCTGGACTACAGATAGATAGAACGATGTAGTTGTGTCTTCAAGCGTCATCCAATGGTTGTGGCATCAGTACAATAGTAACCAAGCCTTCAGATTCTTTGCAGCATCAATACAATCTTTCCAAGAGAGATTCTTATATCAGAACAACATCTTCACATAGGTGTCAAGCAATCATCCATGTGGTCCAACATCACCATGATCTTCAAGATTTAACATGAAGTAACATATGTATGCAAAAGATCTCTCAACCATAGTAACACACTCTGCATGATTTATTTCTGAATCAAATGACATCCAACTCATCCATGTGTGAGTACAAAGGATACTTATCAGCAACCAGGGCTCAAAAACTCATCATAATAAATCATGTACCAAGTCATCATCCTTTGAGCATGAGTATCACAAAAACCAAAGAAAAAGCAGTCATATTGCCAACAATGCAATCATTAGTATTCAACCTGCTGCTCCCCCTAAACCAATGCTCTTCCTTAGCTTGCAATCTGAAGCACCTTCAACAGCACGTCATCAGCAACAATCTCTGCATGATCTTTCCTCATCTCTGAATTATAAGACTTTCATCTCAACAACGAGTGCTCTTCATCATAAAGCAACCAGGCTTCATCCATAATGTTCAACACAAGAACCCATGTATCATTTCATTATTATGAGTATAACCAGAATAATGCTAATAGTGCAATCATCAGCAGTCAGACTGATGCTCCCCCTGGACCTCTGCTCCAGATCTTCAGTTATCAGATAAATTCTTTTATCATCAATGCATACGCGACTGTGTCTGCTGAAACTCGCGTGTATACGCGACTTTTGTGAATAGAACTCGCGTATGGAAAGTGTAATATAGAAAATTTCACACCTTCATCTCCTTCTACAAATTTACCTTCTGTTCCTGTCTTTTCTTCACACCAGATGCACTGTCAGAAATACATCTAACCAGAATAATAAAATCAACTATGAGAGTCATCATGCATTGCTCCCCCTGTGACGATACATTACTAAATCTCCTAATGTATCCCACATCATTCCTGCAGTCAATCAGAGAAGTAAGCTTCCAGAAGCGGATGACTGCAGTAGGGTCTGAATTCCCTACGTTTCTGATCGGTCCTCCTTCTTGTTCCAAATTTGCTTGAGCTTTCCAACAGTGTGCTGGAAATTGTCCACTTTCCCAGATCTGTTCATCCTGCATTCTTTTTCTACATGTCCATACTTGTTACAAGCATAACATCTCATGTGTCCAGAAAAATAGGCATAAGAATCATAATGATTATTTCTAATCTTCCTCCTTTTACAATCAACTGCTTTATGACCATACATGTTACATGAGAAACAATATCCCTTGAAGCTACTAGAGTACCTTTCTGAGTAGAACCTGTTTGTTTGTGGCTGAATTGTTCTGCTTCTGCAATTTGCTGCAACATGCCTATAATTATGACATTTAAAACATTCAACGTTCTTGAATGAATTCCTTCGAGAATTCATGAATGTTGGTTGATCTTTTGTTTCTTTTAACATATCAGGTTTTGCATTGACATCTTCTGAATTTTTGGCACTTCCTTGTGAGCTAGATTCTCCTTTAACAGTTTCATGGAAACCAAGACCATGTTTGATAGCAGGAGACCTTTGATTACTCAGAATATTAGTACTATCATGAAACCTCAAAAGTTTAACCTTTTCTTCTAATTTACCTTTGAGAATGTTTACCTCAACCTCCAAGTCTTGACATTGCTTTGTCATGCATTCTTCTTTTCTTCTTCCATCTTCAACTTGATCCTTCAGATTTAGGATTTCTTCTTTCAACCAATTTTTGTTTTCTTCACATGTTTGTTGCAGCTCTTCATTCTTCTTCTTCGATGCTTTGAGATCTTCTTTAAGGGAGACAATTTCTGCTTCAAGTCTTGCATTCTTCTTATTTGATTTATCCAAGTCTTCTTTGAGGGAAACGATTTCTGCTTCAAGTCCTTCCTTATCAAATGATGGTAGATGTTCCTCACTCTTCTTACTTGATGCTTCAAGTTTTGCTTGTAGAGAGATGATTCCAGCTTCAAGACCTTCATTCTTCCCTTTTGATTTTTCCAGATCTGCTTTTAGAGAAACGTTTTCTGCTTCAAGTCCTTCATTCTTCTCATTTGATTCTTCAAGTTCTGCTTGCAGAGAGATGATTCCAGCTTGATATCCTTTACTTCGATTGTATACATCATCGAACATCCTTTTCAGTTTAAAACACAAAGCTTTGGAGGCAGCGTCCTTCTCATTAAATATTCTTTGTTGATCTTTGATAACTTCTTTTAAATCCTCAACATCATTGCTTGCACAGATAAGATTACAAGGATCACTATCAGATTCATCTTTGTCAACTTTTGCTGTACCGGTTTTCTGAGACATCTCCTTACCTTGAGTATTTTGCTTCTTTGCCATGAGTACTTGTAGAGCTTGGTCAGAATCTTTTTCGGCTTCTTCTAGGTCGATAGCATATTCTTCACTATTGTTTGTACCACTAAGATATTTCAAAGGATGATCCCAATCACTATCAGATTCATCTCCTTTGATTTCTGGTATCCATGTTCTCTGAAATATCTCCTTTCTTCGAATAGGCTTCTTCTTTTGCTTCTTTCCCATTGCGACGGATCTCATTCAAGCGATCAAGCTTCTGCAGAAGGACCACCCTCTGATACCAATTGTTGGGAAAAATACTGAGAGGGGGGGGTGAATCAGTATTTACTGCATAATCAAATCTTTTTACTTTTTCATTCCTTAAAACCCATACGCTACTTTCCTTCGGTAAACTAGCGTATATACGCGGATCCCCTTTATTAAACTAGCGTATACACAGAGATCTAGATATGTCATTAAATCTTCACTTCTATTAATCCATCATTCATTCATCAGATGTTCAATAACAGTAATCATGTGCAGTAAGAACAGAATAAACCATCACACAAAGCATCACACATGAACACCAGGATTTTTAGGTGGAAACCCAAATCGGGAGAAAACCACCGCTGCAGTTGCTCAGCCTTCAATATTTTATTATAGAGAAACATCTTACAACATATGTGCTGGCGCAGACTTGACCAGCACGCAGGCACCCACCTGCGCTCGTTTACCAGCCTCTCCTGGAAGGGAGCTACGACCCCCTGACTCGTTTACCAGCCTCTCCTGGAAGGGAGCTACGATCCCCCGATCTCGTTTACCAGCCTCACCTGGAAGGGAGCTACAACCCCCTGACTGAAGGCTACAACCTTCAGCACCACCTTGGACCACGTTTCATCAATTTTCACACTGGATCCAACAACTTCAATAGAACAACACTTGCAAGCCACATTTCATCATATTTTCAAACTGGACCCTTTCCATACTTTTAAGTTCAACCATACATCACCAACAGATACATATCAACACAGATCAGATAGCAGAAACACAGCAGAACAGATCAGATATTTCATACACCTTGCTTCAGCAAACCCTAGTTTGCATACGCGCTTTTACTTCACCGATGTCGCGTATATACGCGCTTCCGTCCACACAAACCAGCGTATACCTCAGTGTATATTTTATTGCGCATACGCGCTTTCTCTTCGCTGAAGCCGCGTATATACGCGCTTCCTCCGCGGCGAAGTAGCGTATAGATCTTCAATCATTACAGAGCAGCATACTTCATTAGATCAGATATTCAGTTCAGATCTACCCTTTTGCTTCAGACAGATGTTCGCCTAGATGCTCGCCTCATCACAGATCTAAACCATCCATAATCAGATCTAGCAAATACAAGAGCAATTCAGATCTAGATCCCCTTCTTCATCATTGGTGCATCATACATTCAGATTTATCATTCAAGTGTAACCCTTTCCATTCAGATATACTTCAGAGAGAAGTATTCATTCAAGCTCAGACATCTTGCACCCTCACTCATGATTTGCACAATGAATTTCTTCTCCTTATATAGGTTTATCCTTTTTCAATACCATGAGCCCCTTTTTCAATACCATGGACCAAAAAAATACCATAAGCCCAAAACTACCTGGACGGGGTCAATTAGGCGGATCATTACCCAATACAATGGGTCAATACCATGGTGGTTACCCTTGGTTTTGCACTTTTTGAGCGCTTTATCCCATACGCGACTTGGCACGTTCTTTTCCGCGTGCATACGCGACTTACCCTAGGCCAATCCGCGTATACAAAGAGACATACTCTTTTCATCATATTTTGAGCACATTCTGAATTCCTTTCTTCATTGCCTTCTGTACACACTGTAGAAACATCATATTTTCTTCATCAGGAACATATTCTCTTAAGCACAACTTCATCAAGTAAGTTGTCATTATCTTCATCAAGTGGGTTGCCTTTCAAGGACAACACTCAGCATCATATTGTCAACAAAACATCATATCATATCAGATTTACATCATTTACCAAGTCCATCAAGTCAAGAATAACTTCATCAGGTGGTTTGCCATCAAGGACAATACATGTCAACAGTCACATGTCTTCATCTTTATTCAGTGGGTTGCCATCAAGAACAACACTCTGCATCATATTTCCAACACAGGAAATGTGTATTGAAGTGGAATTTGAGTATACATTGTTTTGTGAAATTCAAAAACCCTACTTTTGTGGAGTTTGAAAATCCTAGTAATGTAAAACTTCGATAACTCTAATTTTGTGAAATTTTAAAATCCTAGTTGGTGGGTAAGGATTATTATATTGTGATGCAATATCAAGTGTTTGGAGAGTATCACTTCGCACCAACTTGTACTTAGCTATGGTGGCTAAAGTTAAGTATGGAAAACCTAGTTGGATGGCTAAGGTCAACATAAGATTTCTCATGCACATTATTTGAGATATATTTAATAATATATTTATGAATTTATGAATGGGCATGAATGTTATATGGATGGTATTATTTAGAAATTGTGACACTGGATACCAAAGAATTCTACAAGGTTGTCATAAGTATACATTAGATGAGTAACGAGTAGATAAGTGTCATAACGGCACTTATACATGTATACATGATATTGTTCAGCAGATACATAGCCAACGTGCTATCGATACATCAAGTATACACAACTACTAATGCATTGAAATAATGCACACAAACAATGATAGACCATATAATGTGTCACATATAAGTTATGCACATAAGAAATGAAAAATGACCATAACACATATGCATCAATATACGTAATGATGCACCATAATTCACATAATCTTGTTTCTTATATTACACACATAAATCGCACAACAAAAGAAACACACATAATCTACAATTACCATTGTATTTAATGGTTGAAATATACAAGATAATATTTGTTAGGAAAATCTACCTTCTATTAATCAATCACAAATGTTGACAACATGTTGATGCCTCTCTTTTTAAAAACTTCGTGTAATAAAATATGAGAATGTGAATAAAATGATATGAAAATTTCCATGAGTTGGGTGTGAAAACTCCAACATATTGAGTCGTATTGGGTTCATAATTAGACAATGTATGTGTAAAAAATGATATTGATCTTGAATAACAACTTGGAAATATTTATTGCCGTATATTGAAGTGGAATTTGAAACAATAGTTTTTATGCAATTTGAAACCCTAGTATTCTAAAATTTTAAAAGGCTAGTTGGTGGCTAAGGAAGTGGAATTTGAAAAAACATAGTTTTGTGCAATTTAAAACCGTGGTATCGTAGAATTTGAAATTCTAGTAATGTGGAATTTTTGACCCTAGTCTTCTTTCGAATTTGAAAATCCTAGTTAGCAACTAAGGTTCCTTATTTTGTGGATTTAAGAATAAGGTTTTCAGAGTCTTAATGGTAATTTTGTACGATGGTCAAGACTATGGGAATTATTGACATAAGGTGAAGTGAAGAATGTCATTACCAAGAGGTCAACTTAACCTTTCTTTATAATCTTCATGGATGGTATATTTGTTCATTATATTTCTAAATACACAACTAATAAAATTTATACTTTTTACCATTAGATTAATTTATAATTAAAACCATTAAGTGTCCATTAGCAACACATTTAAGAAACCCACTCAGTGGCATTTATGATTTCGTATTGTGTATATGATACTTTATGCTAAGATGAAGAAGGATCATGTGATAAGGTACCGTACAATAGGTATAAGTATCAATACCAAAGAAAGAATGCTGTACAATTACATAGGCTTATATATGTATATATATATACTAATTTTTTATACAGTTATATCACATAACATCAAAAAAATATTCCAATTTGACCAACGCTCATAGTGGTTGAAATACATGAAATATACATATGAAATTTACTGAATTATTATTAACATTGTACAAAAGAGATTCAAGCCTATCCTTTTTGGTAAATTGTATTGAAAAACATAAATATGAGAAGGTGGAGAGAATAAAATGAAAAATTTCAATAGTTGGGTACAAAAATTCCAACAGGCGAGTTCATATTTATGTGCATAATTAGATAATGCAAGTGAACATAGAATATTGACTAGGAGTCAAGTACCCCCCCAATGTTTGTTCATGTATATTGAAGTGGAATTTTTTTGTGTAAGCTTGCACGACTACATCTTCGTCATGTCCAATATATATCACCATTAAAAGTGTAGAGAATGGCACTTGACTTACATGGAGAGTGTCTTAATAGAGCACTCTAATCATCAATCACATTATGAATGGCTGAAGTGATTTTTTGAAAATGAGATAGATCTTAAATTTAAAATCAAGGTTTTTGGAAGAAAGAAATATTAGGACATAGAATTTGATAATAATTTTATTTACATAATCATAGTTAGTAGCTTTTGTATTGAGTTTCACGTAAAGCATTTTTATGTTGCAGAAGAAGAGGATTGCGGTAAAATGTAGTTTATGGCTAATGGTAGAAGTGTGATAATTTGCTTATCCTTAAGAGGTCAACAAAGGTTTTCTTTATGCACTTTCTATCAGATGTTATATTTTTCATTATATGTATGAATATTTAAAATAAATGAAATATTATATGGATGGAATTTTTTATTTTTACACCATTATAACCAATTTATACCCAACACACCATAGGTGACTCACATAGTGACACACTTAAGAAAGATACATATGTATATTTAAATGATACCTACAATGTAAGACAGACATGTTTCTTCAAGGATACAATAGTCAATTTGCAGGTATCAATACATATATGCATATCAGTTTACCATAAAACAAAATGTATGATACAAGGAAATGTATATTTATATTCTTTTTGGTCCAAATAAACATTTCATACAATGTAATTTTTTCCAACATATACAATGGAATCATGCCTAACAATGAGATAATGAATTCAGTCTTTGCACACAAATGGAATCTCATGCCAAAAAATCGACATCATGGCTAATGTACATAAGGGCTCTCTCAATTAGAATTACAACCCTTATCACTTTTGGTGCATCTACAAAGTTAATATTCCTCCCTTTCGCATGTACAAAGTTAATATTCCTCCTCTTTAAAGATTGTTTACTTTTGTCTTAGTATTATTCATTTCCGTGCTTTGAAAATGAAGCAACAATAAATTGGTTTTTTTCCCCATAGTTCAATTGGTTAGCACACTTAATAAATAAAATTAGATATCCAAATATTAAAATCACCTAAAAACATCAATGTAAATTGATATGGATTGTAATCCTTGATGATCCAAGACTTTAACAATGCATCCCCATAATAATTACAACAATCAATTAATTGAAAAAAATAAATGTAGCTCATGTGCTTCATAATATTTTTATCAAATAATTAGTCTCGTTATGAATATATAAAGTAATGTATAATATTTCCCTTACCGGCTCAAAGGTGGAGTACTTTTGTAGACAACCTCCTCCAAGGTGATAATGGGAGCTAGGGAGGCTTTATTTGCAACAATATTAGATGTAACCATAGAGAGAAATATTAGATGAAATAATTGTTACAAAGAAGGACTGAGAGGGAGGTGGAGGAAGAGAAGGATAACCACTAAAGAAACATAAATAGTGGATGTATTTCAAGAAACATAGTACTACTTATGGTAACATATAGATACTAAACTGAGTCACAATGATGAGAGATGGCACAGCAAGAAGGTCCATGGAATGGATGTGCATGTAGCAAAGGAAATTGTATAGGAGTTGGAGGAAAACTGAATTGTCTTACAACAGGGAAAGACTTAGAGTGGGAAATAGGAATGCTAAGGATTAGGGAAGGATGAAGGGGTAGAAAGAAAGAAGGGGACGAAGGAAGAAGAAGGTTGAATTTGCTGGGTATAGAAGGGGAAGTATTTGGAAATAATGGAACCTATATACATTTGTACATGTTTAATTAGTACAAAACACTAACTAACTAAACTAAACATAGTTGACTCTACATTAAAATTTATAATATAACATATGGTACTCAGGTGGGAGGGGATATCCTTAATACTAGGTGAAAATGGCTACTTCTTATAATATTCATTGATTCCTAGGAAAAACACAACTTAAAAGAAAATATTAATTTCTCCCAAATAAGTTGACATTTGGAAAACAATAATTTTTAAAATTTTTCTGTTATCATTGAAGTAGGAAAACAAATTTATTCATATACTTGAGTGGCACTTAAGCAGCTGATGACAAGATTGGGAGAACTAAAAATTTATTCAATGGAAATGTATACTACAACATCTATAGGTAAATGTGACAGTTAGGTTTATTGAATATTTTTCAATCGATAATCAAATTTATAATGAATGATTTTGACTCAACTAGAAACTATACTAACTCGATCCATAAATATATTTTGGATAAGATCCTCCATCAATTCATGTCAAGTATGCCCACAATGAGAACATAGAAGTGGTGCCACTCTACTCAAATAATAAATATTGGCTTATTATATTGGAGCTAACACATATAATTAGTTTGGCTCAAGACCCTACACCTAGAGATATAAGATAATCCTCCAATGGATCACTTTCTAGAGGTCGTCGCAAATGAACTATACTGCCAAATAGATCGTGTGCGAGGTTCACTATCACATTGTTAGTGTTAGCAAGGAATATGTTCTTGTGTTGTGGGCAGGTGTTTGGAAATACGCTAGAGCGTATGTCCCCGTTAATGTATTATTCTACATTTCGTCGATCTAGGGAAGAGTAGGACCAAACCCCCTTGAACTCACTAATGTCAAAATAGTTAACATGGAGACCGCTTATGGACTCAACCAATCATTTTCAAAGAAAATATAATGGCACCTCCTATTATTACAATAAGTTTGATAAGAAACCATAAACCAATGACTTGGAATTCTCTTTCCATGGATCTAACATGCAACAATCCATGCAAAGACATCTTCAAATCCTGATTAGTTAAGAATAAATAACTGTTATCTACTTAGTGATATTCAACTCATTGAATTTCTCACGAATATAAGTGGAGTAGAATGATATTTCAATTGTCCATGGACATGATTAATGGATGCAACAATGTTGTCAAAGAATGTGCCTGGCGAGAGTCATGATGGTTCTCTTTGTGCCTAAAATCTCAACCAATATTTTTAATTGATTTAAATAATATGTAATCGATGTTTGTGGGCTGGATTTTCTTGGGATTAAAGTTTTTCTTTTGACAATAATTTGGTGTTATTTTGGTGATTTAGTTTAGGGTTTTATCCATGGTAACCTTATTTAATAAATATTCAATTAAAAAATAGCCCTGTAAAATTCTACATTTTTATTTCATTAAGAAAACAAAAAGATCACGTGATTTACCTCTACCTAGAAAACCTCTTTTATGACCTTGACAATGAGTGATCACATGTTCGCTTTGAATTGGTAGCTTTCAAGGATGGCAACATGGCTAGTGTAAATGAGACAGCTGTGCCTGCAATTTTAGAGAGGAACAGGCATATTTTTTGAAGTGTATTCATTATTTATGAAAAATGGTGTGTGTTCATTTTCCACATCATAAGTCACCATGAAATTAATGTAATTTATATTTTTTTTTAACAAATGTGTTCCTAAAAAATATGATACTTGTGCACTCGACTTACACCAAAATTTAGTATCATCTCACTACAAACACCCATCATTATTATTATTAAAAATGAGGTAACATTAAGGTAAGATAAAGAGGTAAAAGTATTGATCAGATCATAGAGGTACTATCTTCACTATATCAATAGGAATGGGTAGTATAAATGCTATGGTACTAGATGGATGAGGGTTAATACTAAACCTTAAAGCGTGTTCTTCTCCTATGTCGAAAAGTATATTAGTAGCTTCCAAAATAATCTTAGACTATAATCATTATTTTGTCACAACACCTACATGAACATTACATAAAGGCATAAAAAACACATGAGCAGCATGAGGACGTTTTTCCTCTCGACATTGATTAACAAAATATTTGGTATTTGACAAATTATGTTTCCTTATCATTTTAATATGTGGTTAGTAATGTTTCTTCTATTTGGCAAAGTCTATAGTTATTATAGACTACTCGAGAGATAAATTACTTTCCATTCGCATTGTAAGAGATATCTAGGGGATTGGTACTCAATTATGTTTTTTTTGATCGAACAAGTGGGGAGAAATTTTATGAGGCTTACGTAGGCTTGGAAGTAAAATCTAAATATTGAGTCAAAGGAATTAGAAGAAGGTAGATTATGTTAAGTTATAGTTTGAAAAGATGTGGTTAGTGATGGGGTAAGATGTCATGATGGAGAAAATCTTATTACACCCGGAAAAAAATTTAGTGAGAACATTTTACGGTGAGGATTACATCCAGAGCCAATATATTTTGAACATGGTTTCAACAAATAGGTATACTTATTTTTTCACATATTATCTTGAGAGTGGATAACCACTATCTTCAAGTTTGGGTAACATGTTGACATCATTAGGCATGGAAAATGACATTGGTAGATACCTACAAGAAAAGGGTTCTAAAAACGTTAACAAGCGTATGTAGGTTTGATGTAATATTTTCTAAGAGTATATGTTAACAAAGGTAAATGCATGGAGAATTTGATTATTATATTTTACGAGGTGCGAATTTGTGGTCCAATTTTTAGTTAGGAAGCTAACGTATTATTCATTTCTTTGAAGAAATCCCTTAAATCTATAATATATAATCTTCTACAATCTTATAAAGTACAAAATACTCTTCCAATGAATTAGGAAAGGCTTTACATTTTATAAATGTATATGTTCCCTGAAAGAATTTTCATTGTTTTTTAGTTAAAGGTGGTGAAAAGGAAAAAATGTTATTTTTGAACGGGTTACCAACTACAACTTAAGGAAATATGAAGTTTGGGGTAATAGAAGGATAAAGAATTTTAAATATTGAGGATTCTAAGAATTTGACTTGACCATTAAAACTATGTCCTGTAGGTAAACGTATGATAAATCTTGACTATTTAATTCAACTCACATTGGCTTATATATTCATAATACTTAAGTGATATTTTCAAAAAATAATAAAAGATGAATGAGGTCGAAGAATAACTACGTTCGCTAGTTACACTATATAAAAGAGAAAACAGATAAACGAGAGAGGGGTTAAGAGGAAATTAAAGACGCATAAGTGTAGTAAAAAGTGTTTAAGATTACATATATCAAGTTTTTTTAAAATAATCCCTATGGGAATTGCATTTCATTAAAAAAATCCTCATTGATGGCGAGAGGGAGGCCATGGAGCTAAAGAGTAGAGTTATATGGTATAGTCCAATTTTTAAAATGAATTATAAAGAATAATATTTATCTTAAATAATAATTTGTATTAGGTTAAAATGATCGGTAGGTGGTAAACAACAGAAGGTAATTACTTAGCTTAACACTTATTGTGGTTGATTGGATATATAGGAGGTAATAGCTTTGTAGATATTGACTAGTAGAAATCGTTGATTAATGACTATAAAAAGATAAAACATGTTTATAAATTGTTATTTTTGGACATATAATCAATATTATTTTTGTATTCCTTTATATTGAAGGTAAATTTTAGTAGTCATTTTATTAATCATTTATTGGTTGATTTAATTTGTTAGTCTATAAGATAATTAATGGTATTCATTAATATTAATCAGGTAAATGTAATATTTACTAGTTATCATTAATCTACGTATATTTAGTTCAATCATAAAGTACAAAATGAGTAATATAATCGATTATGCGTAAAACAAATACACACACAAACTATTTAAATACGACATAAGTAAATTTTAAGCACTTTAAGACATGAATCCGGGATACATATACATAAATAAATAACACGAGGAAAATCATATTATATATAAATGACATAATATCTATTTAAATATATATTTAAAGTTTAAGTAGTTTGGCACAGTATTAATCTAGATACATATGAGTAAATAAATAAAATATATGTGAGAGCATGAGGATATAATAACTAATTCATTTATTTAGAATAAATGGTATATATATAAGATAACCATCATAAATGAATTACAGTTTTTCCTTCCCATAATGTCATTTTCTTACATGAATTGATGTGTTATGTTCAGCATCACTTAGCTGATCTTCAATCTCTATCGTGAATATGATATAATGTTTCTTGGGAATTTTGTTAATATTAGATATAAAAAAATGGTGAATAATGAGATTATGATATATTATTACTATTTTCATTCTCGTGTCTTGGTAATGAGTGCATGGTTCCTCAAGACAGAGCTGACAACATGGCCCCAAGTTGTGGAGGAAGAAGATGGGGATGAAAGACCTTGCTGACCAGAATACAAGGGCCTAGAAGCAACAGAAAGAATAAGCTAATTAGACTAAGTTGAATAAGTGTAACAACTTTAATGGTCAAGCATGGATTGTCAGACATGATTGTTCAAGAAGCTTGACGAGTAGCAAAAAAGCTACAAGGATCAATCATACGTTGAAGATACGTTGACACTATTATATAGCAAATGACCTCTCATCATCTCAGAGAAGGACACTTTGGCTGAATGAAATAAAATACCTAAGTCAACTATTTGTTGCAATGCACCTTGTGAAATAGTCAAAGAGAGTTATAACTTTTCCTAGCCCCAAGAAAGGGTATTAGCACCTAGGTTAATGTAATTTTTTGCCTAAAGGGAAGGGTTAAGGATTTTCATGGAGTTCAAGTTCAAAACATGAGTTAACTAACTCACATTCGACTTTCACTCAATCAATCATCTCAAAGCAAGAAACTTGCATATCAATATTCAATATGGATATTTCCAAACATATCTAAGTTATGAAAGAAAGGAAACAAAAATAAAGCAAGGAAAGTTCCTCTAGATTTTGCCTTATTTTAACTAATGGAAGAAATGGTAAGGGTGAGCCTCACTCCTAAATTTGAGGTTTGGGTATAGCATAAGCAAGTCTAATGATTTGCATGAGGTTATAGTGTTTGTGCGATTCTCCATTGAGAATAGAAAGCCTAAGAATTTTCACAAGCAACGAGTTGAGGAAAGAGAGAGAGAGAGAGAGAGAGAGAGAGAGAGAGAGAGAGAGAGAGAGAGAGAGGATTTAAAGGAATTTAGGAGGATTACGTGTCGAGTGGTTGTAATACTTTCTTGATTTAATAATATGTATCTTCTTGATCTATCCACTTAGTCATTTTGATGTTTTATCAGATGAGCATTGTCTACAAAGGCATGTGTGATAAGTGGCTTAGATATATGCTTTCTTTATTCGCTATATGTTAGTATTTTTATTGTCAAACTTTATATAATTTGATGTTGCATTCTCTATTATTGGCGTGGTTGACGTAGGAGCTAGCAAGAGAGGCTTTCCACTTACAGCAGCATTGATCTCCCAAAAGATGCTTTGGCATGAGAGATTGAGGTAACTTATCTCTTCTATGTCAATCATTAAGAATATCACATATGTATGTTTTATCTATGATAGTTAAAATACAGGAATGTCTTCCTTGTCATCTGGCTAAAGACCTGGGAGGGAATAATAAAGCTGTCATCTATCATTTACCCATGTAATTTACTTTATAGATAAATTATTATAGACTATTGGGGACTACTTCTAAGTTCAAATTGTGATTTTTCAAGCTCCTGATATTTATCCTTTTATGACTTCCTATTCTCTCTCGCTTTCCCATTCTCGACTCACTCGTTGTGCCTCCAACCTTCTCTCGTCATTCATACTCGTATTTAATTCCAGACAATGTATTTTATTTTTCTAATGCACCCAATCGTGCACCCGTAGCATTATAACACTCTCAAGCTCTTTACTAGAGTGTTATTTATGCCATTAAAAAATATTTTTTCTCTCTATTGTAGTTTTATTCAGCCTATTTCTTTGGCATTTCCACCGCCTGAACTCTGCTGATAGGGTAAAATAAAGTATGTTCTGGTTCCCGTAACCGAAACATTATGATTGTTGTTTTCCTACCCCCTTTTTTTCCTTTTTAGGAAATCTAGTTTATAGTGCATTTGTTTAAAACAAATGAATTTTTAGCTTTTTGTTGTAGTTGATTTGAATGGTATATATTGGATTAGCATAATAGAGAATTGTATATCCGCATCTTTACAGTGTTTAACCACATTTTGATGTATGTTACTACATGGATGTATAGATAAATATCTCCTTGTAGAAATATCTTTTCATCGAATGAAACTCTCTAAAGCATGTTTGTGCATGGTTTGTGTCGTAGTCACATAAAACTCCATACATCCAATCCTCCTCAAGACTTTAATACAAGTACACTTAAAATAAAACTCTTAATAAAAATAATCGCTTAACTTCTTTTTATTTTGAGATTACACACATATTAGTTCAAGCTAGGTCTTAGGTTAGGAAGTGGTAAGAAATCAGCTACGTATCACAACCGAAAATATTGTCATTAGAAAGAGAAAAATTCTTGTTTTACATCGACAAATATCCGGGACCGCTACCCTTAACAAAGGAGTTAATTGCGAGACAATATTAGAGTGTGAGAGAGGGTAGGCTACCTTCAATTTCATTTCCTGCAGTATTGTATATTAGGATTCCCTTAGTGATATCGTAACTAGGTCGGGCGACCTAGGTGTCCCCGCCCCATAAAACATACTATCTACCGTGACCCACCATGGTGTCTATGATTTGAGGTGACCTTAGTGGCCAAACTATTTACGACGAACATAAGCTAACTGCGGTGTCGCCATGATAATTAAATAGATGAACCTACTTTGTCTTCGCGCTTTGGGAGGGTGCTTGTCTTCACGAGAGTACTTGCCCTTTAATCTAAGGTTTAGGAAAAGCTCGTGAGTAATAATAACTATAATCTTGACCATCTCTCTATCTTTTCCATTGTGATACTAGGATTCATCTCGTGAGTGGTGGTTCTCGTATAGAGTCATATCCCCTAGCGACTTGCTGGTTGTCTTTTAGAGTTTTTTTTTTTTAGGTGTTGGTTTGTTATCACTCGATACTATAATACAATATCAATTTTTTTTTGATAAAATATATCTTTCATCATGGCTACATTCGTCCATTTTCATCTTTCTAGATGACAAAGAGGTCTTCCTCTATTGACCTTGAATATTTGTTAAGCCCTGCGGATCGAGATTCTTCTAAGAATCACTCTGTCTAACACTAATTCGCACAACACCTCCCAAGAGACTATATTTCCTTAGGAATTTTTAAATGAATTGGTAATACCTCCTTATCATCATCCCTCTCACGTATCCTCTTGGATCATTGTTCCTTCAAGTAGCGTCGCACGTATAATGTCTTTGTCTATACCCACATCCAATATCTACATGATGACTAGTCGATTGTGGTCCTTCGTGGACAATTTTTCTCCACCACCACTTCCCCACTCATTGTTAGTTCTATGCAATCGACTGCCACCGTACTCAAGCGATTATGCCTATAGTTCGGAAACTTGGTTACACCATCTATAAGTGGAGTCGAGTATCTCTCGGCCACCACTAATTTCCATGTCTCGCTCTCGACCTCTAGCTATTGCTCATAGTATCACTAATAGCATGGCTCCTTTTCATTAACTTCTTTGGTTGGAATCCTTTATCGAGTTTGGACCCACAAAGCTCAAATGCTTGGGGTCAATGTTCCCAACACTTATATACCGGGGGGAATTTATGTACCCTTACAAGCCTATATGACACCCTAGTCTATTTATTATCGATTTGATTCTCTAGTGGCCACTATCCTCATTTAGGTCATGCGAAATTGCTAATTATGTGGCCAAAAACATCCCACAAGCAAGTACTATTGCGTCCATTTGGGTATCCCTTCCCAAAACTCAATTGATCAAGGGGGGAAATTACTATACTAGGTTCATAATGGTACTCCGAGCCTAACATCCCATACATAACCACCTTATATGTGATGTAACTACCAATAAGTGAAGTCATTAATTTGATGAATCCAATATATCAGTGTTGGAAACACTTGTTGGGGACACTAATGGCCCTTAGGTCATCCAACACCACCTGATCGATTCCTGGGAACCGACACCACTTCCATTTTGGCAACATTAGATATCTTGGATCTGTATAAATTGGAAAATGACCCCATTAATCACAACCTACATTAGCCTCAGATACCACATAAGATACTTGAAAAATATTCCAAATTGAGAAACATGATGACCATACCATGTCACCAGTTTTATATATTAACAATCATTGATGGCATCATAAAATCGACTTTCCTCCCTCACTCACAGAATTCACAATAAGTGGTGTGTTATTTTAACACCTTTGGAGCCCGGAACAGAATTTTAAACACTTCATCTAGTATCCACTACTTAGACTTGTTATAACTTCTTACCACTTTTTCGAAGACACCACCCACATATTCCATCATATCCATTATCAGAGTCATAGGGAGATTTTGCTGGCCCCATTGGATAACCCATTGTATTTGCTGTGTGTCATCTACTCCCTCCCATTGGAATGATGTTTCCTTTGTTGGTGTGGTCACGTATGACCAATCCATTAATTGTGCCCAACATCTAGACTTAATCTACTTGAAATATGTCATGTTGTATGATCTATTCCCCAATTCCCCTCGAAATTCCAATGCTCCCGCTACTCAAAGAATCGGGGAGCGCATGCTACCCGCCTTGGTGTGTAACTCTGGGAGGCGTAAACAGCCATCATGCAAGCCCTAACTATATTTATCTATTGATATCACTTGTTACCTAATTAAGGTATCAACTATTGTGGTAACCCTTGCAGTATAGACAAATCGAGGGTGTATATAAAATAAGAAAATACTTTCTGTTTATATCTGCATAGGAAATCAAAGAAAGTTACCAACGGGGTGGGTGAAGAGAAACGATTGTTCACGGAAGATCGCAGTGGAGGGCTGCATGACTTATAAGTTTTCCCTCGTCTTCGTGAATGCACAAACTTTCTTTTCGCAGAAGGGCATTGGATGGATAGTCAGATCCTATGAATCCTTTCCCTACTCAACAATAAAAACACCTCATATAAAACTCACTCACATCCCCCCACAAGGGGGGAACAAGCACATTCACATCCTCCTTCCTATGGTGAAGGATCATCGTCATTTACACCTTGCAAACGTTTGACCTTCAAACACGGGCCAAAAGTTGCGGAACTCTAATCACACGCTAAGAAACCGCCTCGAGTTAAAATCCAAGGTCGCCTAAAGATATTCAAATCGAAAGGCTCGTTTTTGAACTTTTCATTTGTCCCCCAAAAGGGACCCTTCACACTGTGTATATATTACTCTAGGCGTGCGCAGGTGATGAACACAAAATTCAACAACCAAGGCTCCGCCTCAAAGTGTTGGAAAACCGTCTAAATAAAAGGAGAGCTACTTTTTGAAACTAGTGGAATTGACCCTCACGATTCCATGCTAGAGGTATTTGATATGGAAACATGTAAGCCTTGTCTTTCACAATATTTCCTTTCAAGTACAATTTGTGCTTAAGGGAAGGCCTATCCATCAAACCATCATTAAATCTAAGGTGCTTCAAATTCCCCACGTAATTTCAAATTCATATTCTATCATCCGGATTCTCCTTCCCTATCTTTGTTTTCAAATTTCTTAAATAATTTATGGCCATACTTTCATTCCAAAAGGGTACCTTTCCAAAGAACCCCATCACCCGGAAAGTGGCAAAACTATAATCTACTCTTCGTCGTAGTTGGTCTTATGCCATGACTACTATTGTCTCTTCATTTGTTCGACTCATCCTTTTCACTGATGGGAAAATAGTTACAATGGATCAACTATCCTTCTACACCCTAGATTATTCCACATTATCCACGGCACTTTACCCCTAGTAGTGTCACAGAATACCACGAATGGACTTTCTACGTTGTTTTCGCCGCTCTCGGTTTCGTAGATAGCGAATAACAGTACTGCCTGGCTCTACCATCCTTGGACTCATTAGTCTTCCTTCATAAATTTATTCCTATGGAGAATAGATTTTTGATTTACCCGCCTAATTTGGCTTCTCAATCCATTCAATCTCGTGTTTTATTCTTCCGCTACTTTGGTTTTAATCCGATGGTACTATTACCTTCTCCATTACGAATCCTTCTAATGATCTCCTTAATGAAGTCATGCCTACGAATGAATCTATTTGAGAGATCGTTATTTTTAGAATAGTGACTTTAGGAGAATTCTAATACTGTATGATATCATATTCGTACATGCCATCTATACAAGTCCTTCCTCTTGGACCCACTCCGAGAGATTGTTCCGTCTTAATTTCAAATGATTATCCGTACTATATAGATGCGGAAGGAAATTTTGGAAATATTTTTAAAGACTATCCCTCATATATGTCTCTACAAAAAGGTGTATCATCGAAAACCTTCGATTGAGCAGACATACTGAGTAATTGAAGCTTTACTTTCCTTTTTCAAGGAATTCTATGATGTTTTCCTCGTCATATGAGGAAATTCCCGACATAAACCCTTATATAGCCGAGCATGAAATCAAGAACTATGACAATTTCAAGCCTTTCCAACAAAAAATTTGACCTATCCACCCACTCAAAGCCACTAATATTAGGAGAGAAGTCAAAAATTGTTATGTACTAGTTTTACCTATCCCATTCCTTTAACTCGAATGGGTATCTAATCTCTGCCTCCCCGTAGACAAGAAGCGAGGTACGATATGGATCCGTGTCAACTACATCGATATTAACGCTTTCTTTTCCCCAAAGTAAAATACCCAACTCCATTCATTGATCAAATAATCAATGATTGCACCGATTGTGGATATTTCTCCTTTATGGATGGATTCATGGGATACAACTAGATCGCTATTAAGAAGGATGACCATCGCAAATCCGCTCATCCGTCCTTGGGGCACATTTTCATATCGAGAACTCCCATTCGGTCCCTAAGAGGGTAGAGACACATTTCAAAGGGTCATGGAATATGCATTTCACGATACCGTACATATTTTTCAACCTTACTTGATGATCTTCCCACTCATTCCAAAGAACAAGTCAAACACCTCGCCGATATTCGAGCAATATTTGTTAGGTGTAGGTTCTATAACATCCGTATGAATCCGTATAAGTGTATTTGTTGTCGAGTATGGGAATATACTTAGGTTCATTGTCTCTAAAATGGGATCTCGATTTCATCTCGATAAGGTAAAGGCAATTACTCAATTTCCATCACCACAATCCATCGTACAAATCCCACTTTTGGAATGGAAGAAAAAATTTTACGTCGCTTCATCGTGAATTACACCGAATTAATGAAATGATTTATGCTCAGTGCTAAAGAAAGGGGTGCCTTACCTATGGTATGATCAAGCTCAATGATCATTTTATGTCTTGAGAAAGGCACTCATCTCTTCCACACTACTCGCCCCTCGACTATGTGTGCAACTTCTCCTTTATCCGGAAGCCTCACCATCCTCCATTGAATTTTTTGGCTCAATCCCATGATGAAACTAGTGAGCATGTGATTTATTGTCTCTCAAAAGGCCTCGTGGAACCTAAACCACGATATCACATGTGGATAAGCTATCTTTCAATTTATTTTCATGACAACTATTTACATATCAAGATCTCATTACAACGGCATACGGAGAATCAGTATGAGACACATTTTTTCTCACAAGTTATTAGAGGAAAATATTCCAAATCGATCATGACTCCTCCAACAATTCAACCCGGTTTTCACTACTTCCAAGGCCAAGAAATTCTTAGTCTTCACGAATTATTGTCGCACCTTCCGAGAGTCCATCTAGATGAAGTAGCTCACAATCTAATTCCCGATGAATCTATCTATCTAGCCGAATCTATTGATCCTTGGTATGGATACATTCTTTTCTACCTCTAAATGAAACGGTTCCACCCGTATATATCATTAGACGATTGCTATTTATCACATCGTATCTATGCATTACGTAAAGAAATATATACTTAATTACCGTGACTACTTAATTCTTCGATACATTGTCTCACCCTTGTCGAGAAGAACATGTTCTAAATTACCGCGTTAGGTTGTATTGTATTGTTAAGGAATACTACCAAGAAAATTTTGTCCGCATTACCACTGCCCACTTTGTTTAAATATTGCATCACCGTGGCCCATACGTGCCATCTATGTCAACCAAACCAAGAAAATTTGTGCACACCTCGCCCCTTCACCTCATTATATTTGGTCCTTCAAAAAAAGTGGCATAGACTTCATCACCTATAATCCCACTTCATCCGATGTAACGTAGCCACATTCCTCGTTATTGTTGACTACTTCACGACATCTACGAAATCCATTCCCACTTTTGGGCCGATGGAGAAACTTCCACTCTTTTCCCGTTCAACCATATTATTTGTCGATTCGTGTATCCCGTATGATCGTTACATGCTGCATCATGGATCTTACTAAACATGATGTATTAATTAACATCCTTTCTTTTTTTCACAATTTCATTCTTCATCCTATTATCCACAAGATAATGGCCAAGTGGAAGTCGTCAATGGTGTCCTCAAGACCATAATCCATTGGTTAGTAGGCAATCATAAAACATGATGGCATACAGAATGTTATACTCTATGATATGGGCATAACAAATTTCATTAAGAATCATACAAGCTCATACCATTCCAAACTTGCATATGCCCCGAAACAAGCCTCTCATAGAGTGTCGATTCCTTCCCTTAAATTATTGTTGAACTCTTGCCCGACACCACTCCCGAGGAAGAGAACTTGCTCTCTATATTAGATATATGAGAGTCATCAAGATTCCACACTAGCTCAAGCAAATAAGTGATGAGTTAAATCTCAATATGAAAAACTATCAATCCCCATTCTTCTAAGAAGGTTATCTCGTCTTACTCATGATCAGAAATGTGACCTATTGGGGGCGTAAACGTTCAACCATTTTGGATCTGCTCCTATTAATTCGTTACTAAGTTTATTTCTAAAGGGGCCTATGAACTTCAAGAATATAATGGAGTCCCACTCGCCGAGCATCGCAATGGGATCTATCCGAAAATTATTTTTCCTAGTGTTCACATGCATTTTGTAATTTTATGTATACGCTTTGTTTTTTGGTGTGTCTGTGATAATTTTTTGGTTTTTAGATCATTATTTTTTCTCATACGCGTTTTTTCTACACGAATTTCTTCTATCACCCTAACCATACATTGGATATGCGTATGGTGCGATTCGTCACACATGACTCATTGCATCGATCGTTTGGTTCTCTACACACCTAAGTCAAAACTACTTAGTTCGGGGAGCCTTAATTGGTTATGCCAATAATATTTCCGAGTACACGTCTCTCTTATAAAACTCTTTACCGAAGATGCATCCCACAACATTCCAATTTGGTGGTCGTTATACTCTCAAATGGTTGTTGTAATTTGAATTCAACTATGATTATATTGTACTAGTCTATATGCTTACCATGGCATACTTTTAACGTCAATTCAAGTTTCTTACTTATGAAAACATTCCTATATAATCTAATGCATTAGCTTATTCATTAGAAAATTATGTATTAGATTGGAATATGTAACACTTTATAGCTTCATGCATGAGTGTACATTTTTCATCATAAAAAATTATATAGAAAACAAAATCATACATCATTTAATTCCCAATATACATATATATATATATATACGTCACTCATAAATTTGCTTACGTCAAAAATATTTTTGGTTATTTTATACAAAAACATCAACTAAGCCTCACTATGACACCTAGTGGTCTACATGTAATTTTGCCGAGCCTACCGCTTCATGATAGTATAACTTCTTATCTTACCTTCTTAGATGTACCAAGAATTGCTTTGGTACACCCCCTATATGTTGTTGCATGTGTATAGGTATCTCCCTCATCGTAAGAGGGGACACACCCATACTCAAACCATGTAGATCCTAGCAACTCTTCACATAAGCTCTATGTTTCATCCCCTTCGGCCACGCACATGGTGATACTACTTCCAACCCCAGTAGTTGAACGCCTCAACTATCTCAACCAGGGGCTCTAGAAGTTCCGAATCAGACACATCTATGCCAAGAAAACGTTTAAAAATATTCACCGCACAAACAAAAGAAAATTACACAAATTTTAAAAATACAAAAAATACCATTTAATATAATATGTCATTTTAAATATTGGTCCCCAATGAGTGTCGTGGAAATACGAACTTTGTATCTCCGTGAAGTTCATCTCGATATGTGATAATCTCCAATCATCGCATCCTGCCACGAAGCCACTCGAAGAAATCGTCCTCGAGGAAATGCCTAATCGGTTCCCCTCTCTTGAGGCACTAGGTTTCCTACCGATTCTATCTAGTCTCGACCAAATGGCACCTATTACATTCAAGGCCTCCTGTGGAATTAAGCTAGGCGAATGAGATTAGAGTGCTACCAAAGATCTTAAATGAGTATTGGCGTTGCCAAATCGCTTCTACTGACAGGAGGACCTTCTTCGATTTAATCATCAATTACAAGCTACAAGAAATCTAATGGAAATAGTAAGGGCCTTAGTTGCCACATGTTGACTCTTCACCCCTACCACCGCATGATCATGTGTAGAATCACCAATGTTATAGATGATATCCAAAATGATCAACTCAAGCTCATTGGGTGACCGCCATCTATGAAATGAATCGAGATCAAATCCACATTGGTTCTAGAATCAACTCTCCTCCCGGCCAAGTTGATTGTAGGCCTTCGACAAAAAACCCAAATCTGAGGAAGTAAATGTCATCCTTCTCTATTGAGAGCTTGTTGTATTGTACAACAACCCTCCCTTTTTCAAAATTTTTAGAATAAAAATTCATTTAGAAATAGGGTCCCTTTTCTTTTTAATATAGGAATAAAAGACTTAGAAATAAAGATTCATTGTTTGAAAAAATCATTGCATATCTTTATGACCAAGTGTGTACAAACAAAATAAAACATTTAAAACTTCCGATTCGATCAAATATAAAGACTTTATCATATAAAACAAGTCAATTATAAAAGCCCCATGACAATAATCGTTAACGGAATCTGAGAAATCTTTAAATAAAAGTTTTACATACATGCTCAAAACTCCGATGCGATTAGTTCAATCGCAATCACCAATCGCAAAGGATTTAAAGAAGATTGTTTACATATTTTTCATGTGATATGATTGTTAAATCGACCTATAATTTTAAATTTTGTAAATTATAACTTTATATGTGCTTTATTATAAGAACTCATTACAAAGGAAAATTAAATGTTCAAGCAGTGTGATGGACCCCACTATATCGTTAATCGGAAATCAGAGATGGTCCTTGATAATTATTTTCGGGACAAACTCCCCGATGCGATATACCGCCATCACAATCGAAATCTAGAGAAGTTTGTAATCACAATCGGAAATTGGAGAAATCTTTATTGTGATATCTATGTACCATTTGAATACTTCCGATGCGATTGATATTCAATACACTATACACTCATCACATTGGAAGAATTCAAAATAGGTAATTTTATATTATTTCACAAGCACCAAATCTCCAATAGTACGTTCAACATCGGGTCAAAGAAATCAAAAACAAATATTGGTTTGAGATTCATGAGGGATCACAGCATTATGTTATATAATCAGTAACAATGAACGTATCTGGTACTTTATAATTGCTCACTGCATGGTTATCAGACTATATTTAAGGCTCTAATCAAAGAAATACTAAACCTTTCTATCATGTGCACTGAGAAAGAAGCACGTAGCATCAGCTGTCGAAATAGCCAGCAAAAGTGAAATTCTTAAGGCCTCAAAGGAAAAGCAAGCAAAGCCGAATTTGGTTACGATACATCATGTCAAGGGTTTGGAAAATGACATGGGAAGGAGTTTATAATCCGATTGAGAGTGAAACCCTAAAGTCACAAGCAAAGGTAATTACCTTTCGGGATGAAGATGACTTAGATTCCGACTCGAGCTTACTATCGAATACTTGCAAACTCATTCCTACATGGAATTGCAGCGAGCAAACATCATTCCTTATTATGATGTGATTCGATGGGTCATCGATAACGCAGAAATAAAGAACAAGCGAATGTTTATTTTACTGAGCATCTTTTGATCATTTAAAGTATCACATTAAGGCAATGTATCATCTCCCCCGATCCGCGTAAGGTTTATAACAAAGAATTCGTCAAAGAATTTGCTAAAAGTAATAAGGTTCAATCCGAAACTATCAAAGAATGGAGAAAAATCCCGAAAACAATACTGAGTCATCCAGATATTCGTATTTACCCCTCTATACTGCAGGCGATGTAGATTATTTGGTAATAACAATTCTCGCTAGGTTTTCTATACAAATGGTTCCTTTAATCTCGTCGCTATCAATTCCGAAATTATGGACTGGCCGTCATTCTTTCTCGATAGATAGATAATAGGATACTCGAATATAGACAAGATAAAAACGCTCGAAATACCACTCCCTTCTCTTCTATGCTTATATTCCCAGACGCCCTTTGTTTCCAATTCTCCTGAGTTTCATTAGATGAAATGGGCTCCTAAAGACGCTACTCCAATCTTATATCATAAAATCTTGAAACGTATTTCAAAGATCAGTGTTTATAGAATATGTCAGGTTTCTTTATCCCGCCTTTTCAAACCATTAACTACTTCTCCAGATTCTCCAACAAAGCAAACGACTTATCCTCAATAGAAGATTGGTTCGGAGAATAAAAATTCACGTATGTCGATTTTCGAGTATTGTGGAACTCCATGTTCTCCCTCTTTTTGTTCCAAATAAGCTTCTAGCCCAGAAATATCCTATCAATTGACAAGCTGAAGGGAATGTCCGTATCTTCGAGGCAACAATAAGAAAAGAATGTGGCTCTCTTTTCCATTCAATTGTGGACATTTTACTTTGAATGAATTCAAACATAGAAAGGAAGTCGTCAAAATAAAGGAATTAAAATTCGCAACAATCCCGACGAGATAGTAGAGATCCACAAAAGATAGCTTTTATCAGCATTACTATTTCAATTGCTCGATTCGAGCATGAAATCCGATGAATTTGTTGATTTGTTTGTTTCATTAGATAACTTTTCTCAAGTTTATAATTGCCAAATCCAAATTCTAGAAAGAAGAGATGAATAAATTTATGTTGTTCGTAAAAGAAGATTATTGAAATTTCTGCATTAATTAAGTGTTCCTATGCAAAAGTCGAAATAGAGGATGCATCTAGAAAAAACAACAGGAGAAACATCTACCGCAAGGTTACTAATAATTATCTACCTACAAATTTCATTGTGCATGTACATACCGAAAAGGTGAGCACTCGATGGCAAACCCGATGTAAATATTGATCGCCAGCCCACAACTCAAATAGAGAAAGAATGCACAAGTATTGATACTAATGTGCATAGTCAAAAAGAAGGATCGACAAAGAACCAATGAACAAGGAACAAATACAGAGAAATCGATACACAACTTGATGAAAAAAAAACCACTAAGAAAATAAGAGACTCCGTTGATCTTAATGTTTCCTCACAATTGTTAAAACAATATAATCAATTTTCAATTAGGACTCAGGATGATCCCAAAGAGAGAGCCAAAATATCGGGATGTTGAAATCATTCTGAAGATTCATAGGTAATGACAGATTAAGAATTGGAGAGATTGCCACAACAATATAGAGGCAGCCAGAAAGAGAATGACTACACGTTGCCTACGAGGAATTCATGAACATTGTTTATAAGAATGGTGAAGTAAATCCATCCGAGGATCTCACTAACTTGTCCCAATATGTAGGAGCATACGTTGTCAAGAACAATAGATAAATCCGCAAAGTTTCGCTAATGACCTAGAAAGATCTTACATATAACTTTATTTGAAGAACAAGCTAATGAAAATTAGCGTAAGATTGCTCAATTGAACAACAATTACAAGATCAAGAACTTAGATCTAAAGAGCTAGAAGAGCAAAATTTTCCACGAAAAGAAGAAATTGATGAACAAAGCTTTGAGCAAACAACAACATTTGAATCAAGAAATTTCAAAGCTGCCAAAATTACAGTTGAGAAGAAGACAAGAAAATATCAAGTAAAGGAAGTTGACTTAAATTAAAATGAATTCAAATCATAGGTTTCAAGCCAATAAACTCGTTGTCTCAACAAGCAAATAATTTTTGTACAAATTGACACAAGCATAACCATTGTTTGATATCACATCATCTTTGATCCAGACATAATTACTCCCTTGCAAGAAATTGGATAACGCCGATGAAAAGATTTCCGACCTTTACGTGCAAGATAAAGAAAGCACTTAGGATAGTATATCAAATAGACTATGTTTATTAGTAGGAACAATAGATGGTGCTGAGAGAGCTAGCATTGAGAGCTAGAAGCATGATGGGTAGTATAACACAACTTATCAATGACAAACTTGTATGCAATTAATCTCATTTCAGATTGTGTTCCGTGCAGCTTCTTTACCTAAAGTTAAAGAAAACGATTGCGTATGGAAAGAAGAAATAATGAATAAAAAGTCAACAGATCAACAATTCAAACAATATCTTGGGACAATATGTGGAATTATCTAATTAAGCCACACAATCAACAATTAGCTATTCAATTCCTATAAAAATGTCGTTGATTGTTTGATTCCACTTCGATGTCACATACGTACGCTTACATTCCAAAATGAGTCATCCATCGAGGTTCGAAAATGCTGAAAATTTTCCACTTGGCTACATTGAACGAGAAGCAAAAGCAATGAATCCATTCCAAAAAAGATAGCATTTCCGTTTTTAAAGTTAATAGATTGTAGCAAGATAGTAGGATTTTGTTTTCATGTAATGTCATATTTAAACCCTCTCATGCATTGAGAAGGGGTCCGAGTTGTAATATTTTTTGGATCTGAGATTACATTTCGTACTCCATTGACTCTTATATTTTATAAAGGATCACATCCGATGATTTTGTGCGAAATTATTTTTAAAGAGTTGCATTTCGTACCTCGATTTGATTTTGCATTGGAATTCATCGGGATCAGAGTATCGGATTTCATTTGAAACTTTCAAGATGGATAAGGTATTGTTATCTATTCACTGTTAATTTATTTTGTTATATGATATTCTCTTTTAAATTTTCTATCATTTATATATATTTCGTTTTCACAATATTTCTTTATATATCATTTTTTATTATATTAGAAATATTCACCTCTCATAAATGTATGTAAACTCGATATACAATGATGAATACAAGATAAAAGACATAATCATTAAATTCTTAAACGTAGTTATCTTTATTTGTTGTCAGCATTTCAATTAAACTTTAATACATTTTTATGGTTATTGTTAAATTGAATAATTTTAAGTTGTATTCACATATGATACCCGATTAGTCTTAGAATTTCCTTATCGGCATTAAACTAGATTAGATAGTTTTATTTCATTCATTTCGTTCCATATTTCATCCATCCAAATCAACCCATTACCAAACCATTAGTCATAAGGAAACTGTCCTTTCAATCAGCTTGGAGCCACCATACCAAACGATAAGGAGTCATTCTAAGGCTGTCCCGACCGGTGGTTTTCCCCCTAATGTTTCGAAGCGCAGATCTTCTAGGCCTCAACATTTCTTGGCGCTAGAAGGAGGGCATGAGCTATGAATGGCAAGTAAATCCTTATCCATAGGTTATCTCCGAGAGCAAAACACCCCTTACACCCTTCACTTTTCCGAATTAAGCAAAATCCTAAAGAAGGAATTGAGAAGAATATTCGACACCCTCTACCAAAGTCTCCAAACAATTAGACAAACAACTCCGCTCGAGTCTCCTTAAGTACAAGACTTAATCCATAAATTGAAAGGATTTTCATTATCTCTAGATGAGTCCGAAATATCCGAAGGTAGTGTAAGCTCAAAAAATTTTCTTCAAAACCTCTTACTAGGCTACAAAGTGAAAAAAACTTGGTATTCGAAAAAAGAATTCCCTTTACCTAGTAGAGTCAAGACAAGAATAACTCAATCGAAATTAGAAAGGATATAAGCTCTTCATCTCATATTCAATCCCATAAGCTTCCCAAACCCCAACTCAACAAAGTGCGCTTGTTTCCACATCATCTTCAATCATCATCAATCCCAACATCATCTATTCCAACAACTTCGTTCAAACACCACCGTCTACTACTCCTTCGAGCGTTGTTACACACCGCACAGACCATGGGCTAGTCCTGGCCGTCAACATGCCTCGCACCATTACATGATTTACTTGATAATCCCGAAAATGGCTTCCAAATTTCACCCGCAGCTTAAAATTCAAGCTGAAGAACACATCAATAACTTTATGTCAAGCCGTAAATTTGAATGGAGTCGAAGAAGAAGATGTTGTAGTGAGACTATTCCCTTATACTCTTCAAGGATTCGGTACTTTTCATTACTTTCAAGATCCATAACAAGTTGGGAAATTCGTATCATTTTTTAACCAAATTTGAGATATCATACTTTAATCAACGATCTCTCAAATTTGAAGACAACTCCAAGGAGCCCATTAAAGATTTCAACTCTAGATTCAACAAAATTTTGAACAAAATCCCTACGTATTCAAAGCCTAGTGAACAAGTCGAAGTGAATGGTACATAATCGCTTTGCCCTCAAACATAGCAATTTTTGTAGATAGAGCCGCAAAACCTACTTTAGCCGAGAATATGAAAGAAGCTATTGCGTAGAGAAACGAATTATTTCTCTAGATAAGAAAATGCTATCGAGGAAAGAAAATCCAAGAAAGTCACTTTAAAGATGATTCAAGAAAAAAATACGCCCAAAGACCCATATGACATGGAAGGTTTACGCGTAAAAGTTCTTAAAACCATGTCTAATGAAATGGTTGAAATTAAAAAGCAAGTGGCAGAGACCTCTACCAAAAAACCATTCCGAAATTTTAAAAGAACTCAAGTTGAATCTAAACCTCCCAATTCAATCTCTAATGCTTAATCAAGAGGAAGAAGAAGAAGATACTCCTCCGCAAGACGTGAGGAGGAAGATGAGAATGAAGAAATAGCCGAATTGCATGGAATGTGGGATTTTATTCTCCCTAATTGGAGCAGGAGGTGGTTACAGTTATGTCAGTACTAGGATTAAATCTACATTAGAACTGTACAACCAGACCTAAGAAGAAAAAACTACGACTCCAAGTACCAAATATAACCGAAGACTTCTCCATTACCTACTCAAAATCAGCTATCTTCTTCTAATCCTCCTACAATCGACATCAAAAATTTAGTGATATCAGATCCTATGGAGTATAACATTGTTGAAGACATGAAAAAGATTAAAGCAAAAATTTCCTTAAATGAACTCATAAAACTTAAACACCAAGTTGCTATTAAAAGAGTTAAATTCTACACCATTGCTCCTTTACCAAGTGGTGTAGTTGCAAAGCAACTATGACCTGGTTACCACAGTGATGCTATCATACTGTCATGAGAAAGATCAAATTCTCGACTCCTCCTTTATTTTGACTTATGAAATGTACAATTAGAATCCGCATAATTTCTTAATCGATTCCGGAGCATCCTCTAATATAATGTCTACTTCGCTTTGTGCTAAATTGAATATTGAACCACAAAAATCTACCACATAGTTCAATTGATCGCTCTAAAGTTCAAGTTGTAGGGGAAATCAATTCGCCATTTTCATCGACTAGCTTCGATCCTAGGATTGTCCAAAGAATTGATATTTTGATTGCGTATATTCCCGAATTCTATGGATTGGTCTTAGCGCAGACTGGCCGAAATTAATGGCGACGAAACTGATGACTATATGTATTTCAAAGGGAACCAAACTAAAGAACGAAAGAGAAAGATACACTGCTATCAATTTGGTAATCAAATAACCCGTGTTTAAACACAATATTCTTGAGGATATTCGCCGAGTCATCTTAAATGAAAAATGGCAATTACCTTTTCTTAAATACTTGTTTCTCAAATAGAATTTTTTCAATACCGATCTTTCGAAATTAAATATTTATACACAATTGTAGAGGTCCATTAGATAAATCTTTATTTTGGTCCTTATATTTTGATGATCAAAACGCAGTATAAATATACATGCATCTTAATGGATCCCAGGAGAGAGACCATGACGTTTGTATGAATGAGGTACAAACATAATACTGTTTAATATAAAGTTTTATCTAAGGGCTTTATAAAGCTATAGGGTCAAATGTTAACATTGGTGCCCATGGGTGATTCCGAAATTGTCATAAAACAAGTTAGAAATACTATCCATTGCCTTTCAGCATTCCCAAACACTATCAAACCCTAGTACAAGATCTTACTACTCATTTTTAGCATTCAATATTTTTCTATTCCTAGAATCAAAATACATCACCGATTTGTTAGCTAATGTTAACGAAACTCCTTCGCCAAGATCATAATTGAGTAGATTTTCGTAGAATTGATCTTCGCCGAATTGCCTCATGGGAGAAGACAAATTGAGAGTATTCTACCATGATCAAGATATTTTAATTTCAAGACTTATAAAACTGGTATATGAACAATGACATAAGATGATCATGATCAAATTTCTAAAAGGTAACGAAATCATTCACAAATCTGTTAAATTGGAGGACTTATATGATATTAAAGACTTCTCGCATTCATGAAAGATGACACAAGTAAACTTCAAAGTTCCACTTTAAAGTTTGAATTAGTAAATCTTGGCTCTCGATTCTAATCCTCAAATGTTAATTTAGACTCATTGGGACCTACAGAAATTTTCATCAAACTGCAGGAATAGATATAAAATATTTTTATTGGAATTATATTGATTTAAAACTACATAACATTTTATTCAACACACACCTAATGCTTTCCTAATATTAAACTCTGTCAACAAAAGTTAAGAAAGATTCATCCAAATTTAAAGTCAATCAAATCGTGGTTAATAAACTTTTGGGAAAGGAAAATTCATTTTTCCAGGCATTCCAATTGCTTTAATATGGTTCTGCTGAAGAAAATTAAGAGGAAGAATTTGTAATGATTTTAGAATGTCATGTATGTTTAAAGACAATTTCCATCACAACTAATAAGTAGTCACATATCAAAAGTAGTTTGTTCTAACGTCCTTCCTTACGATTTCTGCTTATAATCAAATCTGGGCCTTTCATCCGTAGGACAAAGTTGAAAACCACTTTCTAACCAAATGGGGAACATATGCTTATCGAAAATGCCTTTTGGTCTAATAAAATGCAGAGAAACTTTCCAAAGAGCCATGGACATAGCATTTAAAGGTCTGATCAATAGATCGGTTGTTATTTATCTTGATGACATAACAAAGATTTTCAAAAGAGAGCCAATCATCTACGATTTAAAGCAAATATTTAAGAGGAAGGTTTGTATTTCGAATCCAAAGAAATATTTCCTTGCTCTTTGATGAAGGAAAATTTAGATTGTTGTGTCAAAGATGAAGACATTGATCTAGATGAGTAAAAGGAAATTTAATATTTTTGCACTATATACAAAAACTCCCCGCAATCATTTTGGGAAAATCAATTTTGTAAAAGATTCATTCTATTTTTCTGACATTGTTTGTAATTTGCAAATATGATCAAGAAAATTCGTATTCAAATAAAGAAGAGAAATGCTTCTTGAGGCACCAACAAGAATTAATGCACCAACATTGAATACCTGATTTTCAAGGATTTACTTGTATACTTGGCCACCGAAACATCCTATGCCGATGTTTTAACACACCAATGATCAGAAAATCAAAGCACCAATTTCTTTCTTTAGCTCAAATCAAGTATGAGCCGAGCTTAATTATTCCGATGTTGAAAACAAGCCTTCGCCGTGTTTAAATCAATCAAACATTTCGACCTTTCTTTTGAAACATACAAAATCATTGTCCCATTCTCTGCAGTTGAGACAATTATTAGTTCAAAAGGAAGTAGGAGAAAAGAGAGCTAATCAAGTAACATTTGCAAGAATATGATATTGATATTAAGCCGCCTAAGATTGTTAGAGGACAAGGTTTTGTAGATTATCAAGTGTGAGCTCATAACATACAAATTTAAAAAATCAAGATCCAACAATGATATTCAAGTAAGTCATATAAGTGTTACGTATTCTAAATGTCAATATGCTGATCTCATCTATTACTTCAAAAATGGCATGCTTCTTCTTAATCTCGCTATAAGAACAAACGTGCTTTTAAGATTGAAAGCTATTAAATATGAAATCATTGATAATGTGTTATTCAAACAAAGAATTATGACTCAATCCTATTAAGATGTCTTGAAAAGAATGAAGTCGAAAAGGTGTTGCGTAATTACATGATGGACCAAGAGGAGGTCATTTTGGAGGTGATACCACAAGCCACAAAATAATCCATGCCGGTTATTATTGGCCTACCCTTTTTAAAGATATGCATGATTATGTGAGGAAGTGCAAATTGGTCAAACTTAGTGGAAGACAAAGGAAACTCCGTTTCTTCGCAAACTGGGTGAATATTGAGCAACCATTTGAGCAATGGGGCTTGACATTATTGGTGAGACTCAACAACAAGAATACATCCTACAAAGAACAGATTACTTTACGAAATGGGTAGAAGCAATTCATTTGAAGGTAGCTAATTCTCGATGCAATTATTGATTTCATAGATCACTGCAACTAGTTTAAATGAATGGTTTGAGAGTAATGACCTATTTTTCCGGAAAACAAGATAATGGAATTTGCAATCAAAAAAGAGGTTTCAAATCAAATATTCAAAGAATGATATCCACAAGGTAATGGTTTAGTCAATCCACTAACAAAAAATTCATCAAAATTATTAAAATGACCATTGATCAAAATCAAAAGAATTGGCACAATTCTTTAATATTTGCACTATGGGCTGATCGTATTACTCAAAAAAGCTTCAATAGGAACTTCACCTTTCAATTTGGTTTATGGAAAAGAAGCCGAATACCATCAAATCTTACTCTCCCATCATTGGGGCTCTAGTGCCATTCATTGAAGAAAAACCTTCTTCATCCATTCAATTCGAGATATGATCAAATCCTTAAATTAAGAAGAAAGAGATAAAGCAAAAATTATTCATGAAAAAACATCAACAACTTTGTAAAAATCTTCTTTTTGATGCAAGTTTTACCGGTTTCAAGATTTTGTCAATTGGTATCTTGTTCGAAATGGGATAAAGCACATGAAGAAAAAGGTAAGCATACCAAGTTTCGTAAAATGTGGCTTGGACCATTTCAGACACGAAAAGATAGGCTCAAATACATTCATACTCCAAGATTTAACAGAAAGAGATAATCTCTTCCCGTAAATGGGCTTGTCTTGGAAGAAATCTTTTTCATAAGGAGGCAACCCTTCTGATTGTATATATTCTTACAAAGCATTTGTTTAAAGGTTGTTAATAAGTCTCTAATTGACTCCGTTTACTATTAAGAAAATTTCTTAGATGAATATTATAAATATTTATTTTGTGTAGATAAGAATTTTTAAAGAGATGATCACGTACTTTTGGATAGTTTAAAATAAGATGTTAAACTTTGAAAAAGATTATTCCAATCATTTGCATGATCTTTTGAAAACTTGAGGAAAAATGTAAATCATTATAATTTTATCGAGCAGAGAAATGTTATCTATAAAAGTAAAGATTTTTTCTAAGTCTTGGTACTCAAGAAGTTCAAAATTGTCATCCATTGATTCTTAAGGATAAACTATTTCACCCCATCCATTTGTTGATTTTAATACCTTGTATCTATATAAAATTTTAAGAGATAAGAGGTCTCATCACTTGTACCGCTTACCATGTTCATAAGAAGTAATAAAACTAACATTACCAATACTACATATCAAAATGGGAAATGGCTTATAAATATAAGACAATGGGTCTCATCACGCAGCCACTTTGTTCGGCTTTAATTACAACTAGTGAATGGCATTATTACTAACTAGCTACCAAACTTCTAACAATGGCTCTTAAAAATAAAAATAAGTAAAAGACAAAACATGAGATAAAATGTCTTATGAATTTATCTTTAAAAAGTCATAATCTAGTGATGATGAATAAGTTAATGGTTAAAAGGTAACCCCCCGTCGAGACTATGAATGTTTGTAGGCAACAGAGCAATGCCTATGACAATAGAGTATATTATAAAAAACCAAACTTGGTAAAATTCACTTACTTCATTATTAACAACCAATCAAAGCTTGGAGATAACTCAAAATGTTTTTATTGTTAAGAAATTAGAAAGAAATTGTAAGTAATTCTTATTCTTTTTCATATAGTTAGATTTTATTTGAATTATCCTAATATAGTTTTCATTATCTTTAAAAAATTTACTTACTAGAAATATACTTCTCATTTTATTTTTTCAGGATAAATGTTTCTTCCGTTGAATCACCAATTGTTGCACCGTACAACAACTATCCCTTTTTCAAAATTTTTAGAATAAAATTCATTTAGAAATGTGGTCCTTTTTCTTTTTAATATAGGAATAAAAGACTTAGAAATAAAGATTCATTGTTTGAAAAACTCATTGCATATATTTATGACCAAGTGTGTACAAACAAAATACAACATTTAAAACTTCCGATCCGATCAAATATAAAAGACTTTATCATATAAAAACAAGTCAATTATAAAAAGTCCCATGAACAATAATCGCAATTGGAAATCAGAGAAATCTTTAAAGAAAAGTTTTACATACATGCTCAAAACTCCGATGCAATTAGTTTAATCACAAATCGCCAATCGCAAAGGATTTAGCATATTTATTATTTTTCGATGTGATGCGATCAATCGCAATCGCATAATCGAAACACTTTTTAAATTTTGTAGTCAAATCGAGAAATTCCCGATGCGATGCGCTTTATTATAAGAACTCATTACAAAGGAAAAGCAAATGTTCCCTATGTGATGGACCCCACTATATCGCAATCGAAAATCGGAGATGGTCCTTGATAATTTTTTCGATTGAAACTCCCTTTATGCGATATACCGCCATCACAATCGGAAATCGAGAAGTTTGTAATCGCAATAGGAAATCGAAGAAATATTTATTTTGATATCTATGTACCATTTGAATACTTCCGATGTGATTGATATTCAATACACTATACACTCATCACATCGGAAGAATTCAAAATAGGTAATTTTATATTATTTCACAAGCACCAAATCTCCAATAAATATCGTTCAACATTGAATAGCAAATCAAAAACAAATATTGGTTTATGATTCTACGTGAGTGTGACCCAAGGAAAACATTTAAGTGTTATACTAATCAATAAAATAATGAATCGTGAGTCTTCATAATTTTCTTTTATAATTGTTCTTTCACTTGCTTGTTTATCACGACCGGAGCAGCTTATTGCCTTGCGTTAATCAAATAACACTAAACCCTTTCTCTATCGTAGACCAAGGAAAAATAATACCAGACATCGAAATGTCGAAAAGAACAAGAAAATGAAGGCCGCGATGTCGAAAGTTGCTGAACAAGTCTGCTGGTGCCAGAAAGGAATTTGGTTACTGCGATAAATCATGTCAAGGGCTTGGAAAAATGACATGGGAAGGAGTTTATAATCAGATTGAGAGTGAAAACCCTAAAGTCATACAAAGGTATCGGGCCCGGATGAAGATGACTCGCATTCTCGACTCGAGCTTACTATCGAACACTTGCAAACTCATTCCTACATCGAATTGTAGCCGCAGAAAATATCATTCCTTATTATGATGTGATTCGATGCGTCATCGATAATGTAGAAATAAAGAACAATGTTTATTTCGCTTCGTAGCATCTTTTGGATCATTTGTGCTGCATGACATTAAGGCAATGTATCATCTCCTGATCCGGGCAGAAGGTTTATAACAAAGAATTTGTCAAAGAATTTGTCGATGTAAAGAAGGTCTAATCAACCTATCAAAGAATGGACAAAAACTCAGCAAAAATGAGTCATCCAGATGTATTCGGATTCTCATCCCCATACTGTTATGTACGCTATGATGTGATTACTGTACAGCACTCGCTAGGTTTTCATGTCGGGTTCCCTTTAATCTCCCCGTTCACCCAAACGAGACCCTGTCCGTCATTCTTTCGATAGGATACATAGGATACTTCCGAATATAGAAGATAAAACGCTCGAAATACCACTCATTTTCTTCAAAGGAAAGTATTCTAGACGCCTTGTTTCAATTATGAGTTTTGTTAGGATGGAAATCAACTCCAACCTACTCATCCATATATCATAAACTCCTTTGGAAAGTTCATTTCAAGGACTGCTTATAGAATATGTCATGGTTTCCTTATCCCGCCCTTTTTCTCAAAACCATTTTCTAATTGCTTTCCGGATTCTCTCACAAAGCAAACCGACTATCCTCACAGTGATTGGTTTGGAGAAGAAAAATTCGCGTATGTCGCATTTTCTCGGGAGTATTGTGAACCCCCATGTTTCCCTCTCTTTGTTCGAGATAAGCTTCTAGCCGAGAAATATCATCAATTGAAAGCATACTGATTCGAGCAACACAAGAAAATAATGTGGCCTTATTTTCCATTAAATTGTGGACATTTTGATTTTTGAATGACTTCAAACATGCGTAAAAGGAAGCTCGTCAAAATAAAGGGCTTAAAATTCGCAACAATCCCGGGAGACGCATGATCCACAAAAGATAGCTTTTAATGTTACTTCGCTTCGATTGCTCGATTCGAGCATGAACCTTGATGAATTTGATGATTTGTTTTTTTCATTAGATAAATTTTCTCAAGTTTATAATTTGGCCAAATCCAAATTCCGGTAAAAGAAGAGATGAATAATGAAGTGTTCAAAATAAAGATTATTGTGTTCTCTAGATCACTAAGAGTTCCAGAAAAATTCAAATGAGACATTTATCTGAAATAGAGAGAAACATCTACTCAAAGAAGCAATACTATATACTATCTAATACAACCTATTGTGTATGTACATACCGGAAAGGTGAGCACCGATGGAAAACCCGATGTAAATATTGATCGGGCCAGATTCACAACTCAAACAGAAAGAATGCACAAGTACCGATACTAATGTGCATAGTAAAAGAAGGATCGACGTAAAACTAATGAACAAGGAACAAATACAAGAGAAATCAGATACACAACTTGGAGGAAAACAAAAACCACCGAGAAAATAGTAGACTCGTTGATCTTAATGTTTCTTCACAATTGTTAAAACAATATAATCAATTTTCTCATCAATTAGGACTGGCAGATGATCCCAAAGAGAAAGAGCCAAAAGATTAGGATGTTGAAATCATTCTTTAACATCCCACAGGGAAAATTATATTCAAGATTGAGGAAATTCCTCCTCGGATATATTCTACAGTCCTAAACATAAAGCTATTGGTTAAAAATAGAGAAAAGGAGGAGAATTGATCAAGACATTTTTTCTTCTTCACAAATGAGGAATTCATGAACATTGTTTATAAGAATGCCGAAGTGAATCCATCCGAGGATCTCACTAAGTTGTCCCAATATGTAGGAGCATACAAGCAGCCGCAACAATAGATAAAGTCAAGCAGGTTTCTCGCTAATGACCTAGAAAGATCTACATATATCTTTACTTGAAGAACAAGCTAATGAAAATCAGCGTAAGATTGCTCAATTGAGCAGAATTACAAGATCAAGAACTCATATCTAAAGAGCTAGTATGCACAAGCATGTAAAATAAGAAAATTGACAATAAAGGTATAAACAACAACATTTAACCAAGAAATTTCAAAGCTACAAAATTTGTTACAAAATGAGAAGAATACAAAGATTATGCAAGAAAAAGAAATTTTACAACTTTAGATAAGTTCAAGGATTTCCCCCAAATTAAAATGAATTCAAATCGTAGGCTCTGAGCCAATAAACTATTGTCTCGCAGTTAAATAATTTTTGTACAAATTGACATGTAACCATTATTCATATCATCTTTATCCATATACTTGCAAGAAATTGACAACTCCGATGAAAAGATTTCGAATTTCTTACTTGGCAAGATACATAAAAAGGAAGGAATGCTAATCTTCCTAGATAGAAGAAAGACATAAAGAGATCCCGTTACGCAGTGAAATAAAAGTAGTTGATGAAAGCCGAGAGAGCTATATCAAGAGCTAGAAGCATGATGGGTAATATAACACAATTTATCAATGATGTACTTTGTATGTAATTAATTTATTTCGATTGTGTTCTAGGCATACGAAAGTAGTAGAACACAGAGGGAAAGAAGAATAATAAAATTCATGACTAAGCTTCAAACAATATCTTGGGACAATATGTGGACTTATCTAATTAAGCCACACAATCAACAATTAGCTATTAAATTCCTATCAAATGCGCTTGATTGTTTGTTTCCAAAATTCTCCGATGCCACATACACTAGACAAGCTTACATTCCAAATGAGTCATCCATCTAAGGTCCAAGAAATGTTGAAAATTTGCCACTGCCAGCATTGAATGAGAAGCAAAAGCAATGAATCAGCTTCCACAAAATATAGCATTTCCATTTTTAAAGTTAATAGATTGTAGCAAAATAGTAGTAGGATTCGTTTTCATGTAATGTCATATTTAAACCCTCTCATGCATTGGAGAAGGGGTCCGGAGTTGTAATATTTTTGACTTGGAGATTACATGCATCTATTGACTCTTATATTGTATAAAGGACTAAGACCAAGATTTAGCAATTATTTTAAAGAGTTGCATTTAGACTTGATTTGATTGATTAATTGACTTAATGAATTTAATAAAACTTAAGATCATATGTTTATTTTATCTATTCACTATTAATTTATTTTGTTATATGATATTCTTTAAATTTTTCGAATATATATTTCGTTTTCACAATATTTCTTTATATATCATTTTTATTATATTAGAAATATTCACTCCTCATAAATGTATGTAAACTCGATATACAATGATGAATACAATATGTTAATATAACCGTTTAAATTTTAAATGTAGTTATCTTTATTTGTTGCCGCACATTTCCAATTAAACTTTAATACATTTTTATGGTTATTGTTAAATTGGAATAATTTTAAGTTGTATTCACATATGATACCCGGTTAGTCTTAGAATTTCCTTATCGCATTAAACTAGATTAGATAGTTTTATTTCACGTTTTTAGTTCCATATTTCATCCATCCAAATCAACCCATTACCAACCCATTAGTCATATGAAACTGTCTTTCAATCCTACTGAGCCACCATACCAAATGGATAAGGAGCTATCCTAAGGTCCCAACCGGTGGTTTTCCCAATGTTTGAAGCATAGATCTTCTAGGCTTCAACAGAGCTCATACCTAACTCGAACACACCCCGGTGTCTATCCCATCGTTGGATTTATCCAGCTCAAAAGGTCTTCCCGACCTCATCGTCTAACCTAATGCATTTATGCAAGCCACATCTTCACAAACCTTCCAAGGATGCCATATTAGTTAACATTTTTTCCTTCTTCATTCTCATGCTCTATTTCGCACCAAATACGCATCTTAATAGTTGATCCCTCAACAAAATAATGATTCCATTAGTTTGAAATTGGTTAAAACCCCTCACAATCAAGAAAATTATAAATTCTGTCTTCACCAAGCACGAGCTCTTTATCATGTAGAGGGCATGCGCATGGCCATCCCCCTTTCCCCGGAAGTGTGTTTAACGTGGACCATACACCTGGCGACCACGTTAGCCTACCAAGCCATTTAGGGCTTGCTGAAAAATTGCAAACAATTGAAATTTAGCGAGAAATAATAGGATAATGGTCTTAGTTCTTTCGAACTAGAAAATCAGAGGTTTCCACATGACCTATAATCACGACATAAGTTTCCTCTCTGTTTCTCTATAGCACTTTCACAAATTTCACATAGTGAAAATAAAGGCCTACTATCCTTCTTATAGTCACGCTAGAGGTATGAATCACTCTAGCTAGTCACTCAAATTAAATCCCTTTCATTCATGTTGTGTTTAAATATGCACCAATTATCTATTTTTTCAATTTTACATACTTAATTATTTTCTAGTGTCAAATGCGTAGTTGGCCATCTTTAACTTGAATGAGCAAAATAGCTTTTGCATTTTTCATGAAATAAAAAAAATGATTTTATTGAAGGAGAATCATGATAAGATATTGAGTATTTATTTTTTCACTTTAAAACCAAAAACAATTGATTTTTCAATTAACTGCTAAAATTTCACGATAATATCGATTTTACTTGCCTCCTACTCAGAAAATGAGGTATATCCATTGAACATATTTTTATCACTTTATCCTAACTCAATGGACTAACTTCTTACTTCGAAAGGAACTATGTTGGGTATACTATTAACTTTGTTGCACCCGATCATCAACCATGACAAAGGTACCTTGGAGTTGTTTCCTACAGACATTTTAGACTTTTCAACATATCATTGGGTTTACCTTTATGGAATCGTTAAACTTAATCGATGGGGGAAAATTGGATAGAACAATGACTCAATGTATATATTCTAAATGATCTTTAGTAACAGTATCCTCACCAATCCATTGTGAAGATGGTACCCTTGTTCCTCTTTGTTAGCTTCTCATCGAACCATACCATCCTATGAGTTTAGATTTCATACTTCGATGTCTCCGCATCTCCAGTATCCTAACACTCTCGTGTTCTTGAGTCTAAGATTCTGAAGGTCATTGATGTCAGTGGCTTCTATTGCTTAGAATGATCCATCTATCCTTTCATTCATAAATAATCCAAGCGATTATGATATGCCTAAAATTTCCCCTCCGTCCGTTAATCATTTTCATTTCATTCAAATGAACTTTGTATTCATATTTCTGGGCTAAATCATGGGAGATAATTTATCTCTCCTTTGAAAAATCTTTCCACGATTGCCAATTATCTAGGTATGATCCAAAATATATCGTACTCTGAACTTGTGGCCCTAGTGGCAAGTTACCTTGCATTTGATTGGGGGTTTTCATCAATATCGTCCTGCTGAAGTCTGATTCAGCAATTTGACACTAACATCATTCTACACTCACTCGGATTGTGTTTCTCATCTTAGAGACCATCACTTTACGGTGCCCATCCTTCCGTATGTTAACAATTTTCCTATCAACTAGTAATAAAGCATTTTCTCAATGGCACATGTTTGACTACAACTCTTTATTCACATGAAGAAATAGAAGAGGGAAAGTACCAATCAAGACCTGGGTAGGCTTCACGCTATCCGTTTCTCTCCTGGCAGTGTATATTATTTCGAGAAAATCATCGTATTGATCCTATTATATACAAATTCCACATTGTGCTTACTGACATGTAGCCAGCAGTGTCTTTTAAAACTACTGATACAAATATTGAGCATGGGAATTCCTCGAAGCTAGCATAAGTTCCTATATTTTTAATATATGTTTCCTTGTTTCAAGTTTCCTCGATGTCTCCTCGTTTCTCTCTCTCTCTCTCTCTCTCTCTTAAATTATTTAATAATTTTATTATCATCTTTCATCTCTCGAACTAATGCTGGGTATATGTTATACCAAAAATGACCTCCTATCATCTCAGGTGAGAATATTAATTTCATTGAAAGAAATACCCACGGTGGCCCATTTTCTAGGGTAAGTAACACACCCCAAAAAAGAGATTTATAGTTTCCTAGCCCCCAGCGAGGATGTAAAATAGTGCCTAGGTTAATGCAATAGTTTCTAAAGGGATGTTAGTGTATTTTCTTAAATTTTTTGGATGTTGAAATGAGTCACCATTTAAATCCCAACCTTCATTCTAATAGCTAGTTAAAAATAACAAAACCTATGTATCATTATCTATTTATATTTCCAAACCTATCTAAGTCATGAAATAAAGGAAACATCAATACAACAAGGCAAAGTTCTTAGTTTTTATTTGCTGACACGAATGGAAGAAGTAAGGGTGAGCCTCACTCCTATAAATTGGATGGTTGGAGCAAGGATAGAGGTCAAAATGATTGCTATTGCAGAGGTTGAGGTTGTATGATTAATTGAGAACACAGAGCTAAGAATCATCATGCGAAGGAGTTGAGGAAAGAGGGAGAGAGTAAAGAAAGAAGGATCATGTGAGGCTTGGCTGTCAATATGGTTGTAACCCTCCTTCTCTTTGATTTAATAATATAGAACCCGCCTATATTCCTTCCACTTAGTTGTCTTGATGCTATGTGGATTTATATACTTGTTCCATGCGTACATGCTAAGTGGCTTAGATACATGCTTACTTATATTCAGTTTATATGTTAGTATTTTTATTTTCAAAATTTATATAACGTGAGGATTACATTATTCTGTTGATTTTCGTGATCCGATCTAGGATCTAGTGAAGCAGCCTTTCCGCATTGCTACATTGGGATCTCTAGGTGGGATGCACGACATATTGAGGTAACTCTTCTCTTCTTCTTTTTCAATATTTATTTAACATGAATATATGTATGTTTTCCGTGACTTTTTGGATATAATCCGACAATCGTCTTGGATCTTCATGGAGCAAGATTTTTGTCCATGATTTTACGATTTGTATCGAATAGATACATGATCGCACCTAGTATTTTAATCATTGTTTATCCATTATATTGCTAATTAGACGAAGTTATAATTAAATTTTAATTCATGTTATTAATTAAATTGATTAAGTGTTTTTTGTGTAATAATATAATTAATATGTTTCTGCATGATGGTACAGTAGCTCGTATTTGTAATTGTTAAGTCATGCTCTAACCTTCATCTTGTTGATGGAAAATTATATCTTTTGGATCGCAAGAATCTTTTTCGCGCTAAGGATATAAGGATGCATGTGCGTAAAGAAGCATGGTTGACTATACAAATTTATGCAATATTGGAGGTTGATGCCATTATTGCTAGGTGCCGCAAAGATTTTATCAATTTCTTGAAGACGAATTAGTTTCTTCAAATATATATTAGGAATTGGGAGCTAAGGGATGAACTAGCTTAGTTATATCTAAATGTGTGGCAACATCCTAAATGGTTTCATTGGTTATGACACAATTCTCATGAATAGTTTTTTGGACTTTTTCGAGGTCAACGTTATCTCTATAATTTTCAAGAAAAAGAGCTTTATGATCTTACTTATCCACAAGATTTTATTGGAGCATCATTCAAATTTGAAGACTATATTGTATCAAAATGTGGGGTGTTGTTGATGTCGTTGTTCGTTCTTTTCACCACCACAATGTCGTTGTCATTTACTCTTAGGGGAGACTCGCCACACATGCTTAAATTCATTACCAGCTTTAGCATCATGCACAACATCATCTTCCAACATTTAAATCTATTTTTGATCATAGATTAACTACTGTTTTTGTACTCTATCATGATTGGAATCCTTTTCTTCCCGTTTGAATTTTATGATGACTCGCCTACTTTCCTTTATGGTGCTCACTTCCTTGTGTGGTTATGTGATCTCGTTTACAATGATCGCTGTGCGTACACCCATGTCAATGCGCATTTTCCCTAGTTTTTCTCGTCGTAATTTTTTTTTTTTCACATATACTTTTTCTCGTACGCATATGGTTTCGCATTTAAATTTGTCATACAAATGCCTTTTATGTAGCACTTGATACTATATTTTTGGAATCCCTTTGAGGCTATACGTGTTTATGTGGCAGAGAGATAAATTGCATCACCGTGAGCACCTATCATAATACTTACATCTACGTTCCATGTTACAAGATTAAATTCTAGGAGTGCAAACCAAATAGGTATTTTGAGTTCACTGCTTGACACCAAATCCGCAGGAAGGTAGTGGAATTGGTAGCAATGTTGTTTTCTGGCTTCATATGGACATCTTCGCAGGCACTAGAGTCCATAGCCCATTTAGGAATTTCCAGGTGTCGTAGCCTCGCCATCTTTCCATTCAGTAATGATCTCATTTCTGTCTTCTATAAGACTGAATATCTCTAATTTAAGAGCGAGAAGGGATCAAAGGTGCTTATAAATTCCTTGAAAATGAAATGAAGCAGACCCAATCGATCATAATATCGACTGACCAATGAGGAAGAGGGTGGTGCTAATAAGATAGGTTCAAAAAATCAAGGCATGAGATCCCACTCTTCTAGAAACTCGGATTCAAACAAATTCGATTTGAACCAAATCTCGAACCCAATTTGAAGAAATCATGATTTAAATTTACATCTGATAGTAATCGATCGATTATTAATTGAGGTATCACCGCAATATGAAGGAGAAGTCGTGCACAAATTAGGGAGGCGTTGAGTTTGTCAATTAGAGGGTGGAAGCTCTCGATGTAATTCTTATTTCTCGATGCAAGAGAGGATGAGTTAATCCATCATTTTAGAAGCAGAATTTCTCATTTGTAAAATCGATTTCGATCTAGAGAGGGCGTAGAAAGTGTGAGTCGATAAATTAGACAGAGGGAATTTTCGATGTAAAAGTCAACTTTTCGATGTAGAATTAAATTAATCTCTTCTCGATTTGCGTATCCGACATCGAATTGCCTGCCAAAGACAATAGTTGTAATGGAGCATGTTACCGCATAATGTATTTTTTGATTAATATTTGATTCGATCTTCCCGATTTAATTTAATAAATTTTGGCTTATGCATTTGTTTTTTATGTAAGCATTGTAATTTTTGTTTTTAACGTTGAGTTAGTTTAGGACTTGCTCCAGGGAATGGCAAGGATCCACCGCAAACTCCAGAGTCGATTCCCTCTGCCTTTCATAGATTTAGAATTATGCAATTTGCGTAATTCATATTTTGTTTTGAATTGTTTCTTGAATAGCATATAATATTTCCTAATTTCGTACTTAGATTATTATTTTGTTTTCCAAGTCTTGAGTTTGATTCATGAGTAAAAACAAATTTTAATGATTTGAGTTTTAATAATGGTCTTCCTTACTTAGTTTTTTGAATACAGCAGCTTAATATTCATTTGATTGACTATGCATCATGGGACTACAAATTAAAATTAGATCCTTTAAATTATTAGAGTTTCATATTTTTTCAGTTTGAGTGGATTTACTGTGCATGTAGCGGTGATTTAAATTTTTCATTATTGAGGGTGGAGTTTGATTTAGTTTTTATTATAAGTTGCATAATTTCAAGACTCGGTTTGTTTTTGAATAATAATTTGTTTTACTTTCATTAAAATCTTAAAAAAAGAGGTTTCTCATAGGTTATTTGCAATACTATTTTCACTGATCTTAAAGTGTTATTTTTGTATGTTATTTTAATAGATTAAAGATACTCTTAGAGATTGAAAAGTAGAAATGGAGTGCTAGAATGTTGTTGACTGAGGATTGATTTGTAGTTTAACATGATAGAGTTGTCTGATAGAATTATTTCAAGAGTTTCATTTTTCAGATTGTTTATTTATGTAGAAATGTGTTTCATTCCATATATTTTATCATTACAAAGGAATATATTTATACTCGACCATTAAGCTGATCCAATACGTAGTACAACTCACATTTACGACTCCCGATTGGATAATTAATATTGAGAGGTCTAATCCGATACCCGTTTACGAACATTTTTAAGGCCGTTTCCGAGGAGTTGTATTTCAACAGTGTTCTTTTTCCTCACATAGCTTAGCAGTATTGCGTGACGAGGGGTGGAGAGTGTACTAAGACATCAGCAAAGCCACGATCCACTATTGTAATGTCTGAAAGTTTGCCATCTTGCTACTATCTTTGAACTTTATTTCTTCCTATAGAAGTTTTTCTTAGACATTTGTTAATTTCAAAAATCAATTTCTAGTTACAGATTAAAGAGTACTTATTCGTCATTTTCCTTTCATGAAAGTGGTGAGTTAGACGCAACAAATATTTGAAATTCATGTACTTGCTAATCTAGTCTTCAACGAGTACATTTTGGGCATCAGAAGAACCTTGCGACAATCCATGTGGACAGACAGAATGTAACAATTTTCAAGTGAGAAAGAAGATTTGTATTTGAGAACTATTCAATGAGGAGTTTATGTCATGGCGATAAACAAGTCATCTCATGAATAATTCAAAAGTGAAAAATTTAACACCTTGCTTGGAACATAAATTTAATATAATTAAATCCTTTTTATTTTAAATTTGATGATTTGAATGAAGGATCAAGACCGCTTATCCTATGCTACAATCAAAAAGAAATATCATTTTGAAAGTTCCCACTTAGCAATTCAAAAGTTTGCGAATTTACAGATGGTCATGAAACTAAACATTTCCCATCAACGCTAATGACAATAAAGGTACTGTGGAATCAAGTAAGGAATCGAATCAACCGCCAGGTATAACTCAAAACCCAATGCCATTTGATAGTTGGAATAATTATTATTTTTTAACCGATCGTGTTCCCGAGCATGTTTATAATCCTAGAATTTCATGGCAAACTGGATCCTCCTCCAATTTAATATCCTACTTCATGGATGCAAAGGACTTTCCTTTTCGCCCTCATCCTCGAGCGATATCTCCATGGCCTCAAGGATCGTTTGATTCTTATCTCTAGGAAATCATGTAAATTCAACTATGAGTAACAAACAACCATAATTTTTCCACACCATATCAAGCATCTCCTATGGTCCTAACTATGTGCACCTACCTAACCCCTCATCCACACCCTAGTCCTAATCCAAACTCCTAATCCATAACCTATCCCTAATACATACCCTAGACCTAACTCCACTTCTAATTTAAAACCTAGACCTAACCCTAGTCCACACTTAATCCCAATCCAAATCCAAACCTTAGTCTAAGCATTAACCAAACCTACTAATTCACATCCTAAATCCGTCAACCACTGTGTAGCAACAATTTGAACCACCTATTCTTTCCGTTATTCCCTCATTGAACAAAGGCCAGACTTTCCATGTTGGCATGATGACTGAAACTTCATTACTAGTAGCATTTGTGTATCCTGTGAAGATATAATCTAAGAAATGCAGAGGATCAATATTTAATTGCAAATTTGTTCGAAATGTTGTTGAAACTCAAAACCCTGTAACTTTCCCCCAACCATTCTTCTACTCTGTTAGATATTTGGTTTCAAACTGAGGGATTTGTATTTGTCTTACCACTATTTATGCCTCACATAGCTGACTACAAAGGAAAACTTGTATCAAGGAATTATAAATATGTGGATTCCATTGAATCTCTGCTTTATAAATAATAACCTATCTATTTCTTCTTATCTGGGAAACTCTCAGTATCTATATCAGCGAAAGAACCGGTTTCTCATTCTTCGTATGTCTTGAATTCCTATTTTAAAACTAAGTGTGAGTATCACCATCATTTTTTACGCACATGGCTTCATTGGAAGTACTCCTATACTTAAACAAGAGTCTTTCGCCTCTTAGGGTAAAATAGGGTAGGAGAATAAATGAATAAAGTTGTTATAATGCTATTAGGTTTTTAAATTTAAATCATGGCTATTAAAACTACTTTGATCCACATTAGTTGTTAACAATAAACATTTCAGACAAATCTTGTTGAGTACAATTCACTCTAGTACCTCATGATTTTGTAAAAAGTAACCATGATTAATCCCTTTCAGTTGTCTTCTGATATATATTTTAGTTTCATTGAAGGTAATGGTTGGAAACCCTATGGTGGACCACTTTGCAAAGATCATAACAGATATTCGAGAACACTAGCATTCGTAACTCAAAGAATCTTTAGTCATTAATCAGATATATTTAACAAGTCTTAGGTAGAGGAGTTAGCTGCCGATTAGTCAATACAAAATTTTTCTACTAAACATCAAGAGAATATGAAATAGGTAACCCACTCTTACCTACTTTTTTGTAGCAGTATACCTGATTTTTGAAAAGTGGTGATGCGTAATCACCTTTTTTTTTTTTTTAGCACATTTATACTCTAATATCTTTATTTATGGGTTATGAAGATGGTTTTAAAATGTTAGTGATTTTCACATTTTGAAACGTATTGATACAGACTAATTTTTTTTTTTAGAGTAGTAATTTTCATGCTAATTTTTGAACGTGTTGATGCAAAGATCAACCTTACTTGCAGATTTTCATGCCGTAATAAACACAAACTTAGATAAAATATGTATATAAAAAACAATAAAAAAACCAATAAAAATGTAAAAAAGCAAAATAACTCTCGTAAAAAATAAAAATTTAAACAAAAAATAAATAAATAAATAAATATTCAAAAATTATATCAAAAAAAGAAATGACAAAATTTGAAAAAAAAACACATAATTTAAAGAAAAAAAAACAATATAAAAAAACATCAAAAACATTTTTTTCTAAGTTATTAAAAATCCATATAATTAAAAAAAAAAAAAAAAAAAAAAATTAAAATAATTTTTAAATTACAAAATTAAAATTTAGATAAAAATAAATACAAAAAAAGAAAAATTTAATTTAAAAAATTTAAATTAAAAAATAATAAGAAAACAAAGACAAATTTTAAAATTAACAAAAACAAATTAAAAAAACAAAATTTAAAAATTGAAAAAGAAAATTAAAAATAAAAAGAATTATAATAAAAAACTATCATTAAAAAACAAAAAAATAAACATGGCAAGAATTAAAAACAAATATCCATAAATTTACTATTTTTTTTGAATGAATAATTAGTATAAATTTTAAAGGAAACCAAATAACTAGTGATTAAAAATAATAATGAATAATGAACAATTAATGAATAAATTTTTAAATTTTTTAAAAATAATTAATCCAAAAAAAAAAAAAAAAAAAAAAAATTAAAGTACAAAATTTCAATTAAAACACACTGCATTTTAATTTAAAATAATTAGAAGAGATAGTGCCAGCAAAGAAGAACACTGGGGCGCTGCGCAATGGCTCACTTGGCCAGAGAGGTCAAGCTGGCGGTGAGGTCGCATGCCCCCCCCCCCCGCCGCCGGCCCGCCCTCCGCCACCACCAAGAGGATCTCAGACCGTTCAGCAGCTGGGAGGCCACGGACCGCTCGCGCGGAGCGACCCGCAGACCGCCTTCCAGAGAAGAGGTCGACCCCAAGAATCGGGAGGTCGATTTCGGGAATCACCGGAGGTATTCTGGAATCGCTCCGCGGACGAGAGGTCGACGCCGGGACCCCCCCCCCCCTCCGCCGGGGCCGGGAGTGTCGATTCCCCCCCCCCCCCCATCCGACGCCCCTCCCGCCCGCGAGAGGTCGATCTCCGGAATCGCCCACCCGCCGGGAGGCCGATTCCAGAGGTCGCTTCTCCGCGCGAGAAGTCGATTCTCGGGGAATCACCCCGAGGCCGATTCAGTGAATCGCTCCCGCCGCGGGAGGCTGACTTTAGGAATCGCCCGAGGTCGATTCGGAATCAACCTCCCCCACGTCGCGGGGCGATTCCCCAGATCGGCCAGGGCGATTCCTATCGTCTCCGTTGCGGGGGCGATTCTCGGAATCGGCCTCCCGCTCTAATGACCGACCTCCGCCTCACAATTTCTATGAGGCTGACAAGGCATACCACGATCAAAAAACTTTATTTTTATTTTTTTAATTTTTAATATATTTTTTTTTTTTTAATTTGATTTTTTTTAATTTTTTTTTAATTCAAAAAATTTAAAATTATTTTTTTTAATTTAATTTTTATATTTGAAATTTAATTTGTTTTAATTTTTTTTGTTTATTTAATTTTTTTTTTATTCATTTTTTTTTTAAAATTTTTTTTCAAAATTTTGTTAATAATTTTTATTAAATTTTGTATTTTTTTTTATTTAATTGATTTTTTTTTTTCATATTTTTTTATTATTATTAAATTTTATGTTTAGTCTTTTCATTTAATTTTTTAAAATTTAGTAAATTTTGTATTTTTTTTTAATTAATGGAATTAATATTTTAAATTTTGTATTTTATGGTTATTTTTAAATTGGTATAAAATTTTTATATTTTTTTATTTCAATTAAATTGACACTAGATTTTTTAGTTAAACTTAATATTTTCAAATTAATTGTTTTTTTATTTATTTTATTTAATATAACTTTTTTTTAATTTTTTTTTAATTATTTTATTTTATTTTTTATTTTTTTCGCTTTTCAATGTTAATTGATTTTTAAAGTTTTTAACTTTATACAATGTTTTTTATTTTGTTTTGTTTTTTTTTCTATATTTAGAAATTTATTTTTATTTAAAATTTATTTGTTTATTCATTTATTTATTAAAATTTATTTTATTTTTTTTAATTAATTTGGTATTTTAATATTTAACATTTTTTTTAATTTTAATAAAATCTAATATATATATTTTTAATTTTAAGTTCTTATATATATATATATATATATATATATATATATATATATATATATATATATATTATTTTTTATAGTTTAAATTTAGTATATTTTTAAAATTTATTTGTCTTTTAATATATTTTAAATTTAATATTTTTGTTGTATTTTATTTTTCATTTTTCTTATATTTTTAATTAATTTTTCATTTTTTTTATTTTACTTTACACGTTTAAGTTTTAAATCTATTAAAATTTAATATATTTTTAAATTTAAATTTTTTTTTTAAATTTTTTAATTTTTTTAATTTAATAAAATATTTTTCTTTTAAATTAATTTTTGTATTTATATAATTTCATTCTTTTTAACTTGTTTTTCTTTTTTAATTTAATATTTTATTTGCTTTTATTTTTATTTATTTATTATATATTTTAAATTTAATCTTTTAATTTTATTTTATTTTTTTATTTTTTTTTTTGCTTAAATTTTAGGTTTTTTTAATGTTTGAATTAAAATTTTTATTTTGTTTTTATTTTTATTTTATTCTATATATTTTTAATGTTTTGAAATGTTTTATTTTTTCTTAATTAGGTTTTTTTAATGTTGAATAAAAATTAAAATGTTATTTATTTTAAAATACAAAATACATAATTTTTTTTTTTGTTATTCTAGTACAATCAGTTTTGTTTTGAGGTGCTTTTTCCAATACTTTTTTCAAGAAACAATTTTGTTTTGTATAATTTTATAAAATGTTGAATTTGACCTTCAAAACCAAGAGTGTTTTGGGAATACACTTTTTTTGTTTTCGGGGTGTTTTCATGTTTTATGAGTCTTTTTGGGCTAAAGTTCCCGTTTTGAGGTCGTTACCTATTTCATCTGTACGTTGTTGCCATCCCGTACTCTTAAGGAGTAGATATTTCTCCCCACTCTGTTAAGTAACCTTTAAGGTTGAATCATAATCGGAAGTTACAAAGGTTTAGGGAAGGATAGGAGGTCTCGTGATGAGCCGACCTACCACGATCATGAGACCAGTACGATGAGCATACGGCATACTGGCCATTGTTATAGCGAGCCAAAAAGATGGAAGACAGAGGTCTCATCACGAGCCAACTCATTCATCCATGTTACTTCTTGTGAGTGGCACTACCATGAATCGGTTACCAAGCCAAGACAAACAGCCTTCATCTAAAGAGGCAAATAAGCTAACTCGAATCTTTATCTAGTAATTGGGATACGTACATTTCGCTAGGTTAAAGATATCCTTGTTGAGGTTATGGACACCCGCAGCAAGAGGGGCCAGGTCTGTATTAAAGTTAACTACATACCATGATTTTCCGGTTATCCTTCTTTTTCCCTAAGACTCATTATTTTTCTGGGCAATGGTTTTAGGAATATTTGAATATGATGCTTTGAGTTCGATTCTTCAAAAAAAATCAAGGATCTTTGAATGATGTGGTACCCTTTAGTGAAGGTAATCCTTTGTACTAGATTAAGAGGAAATTTATTTGAATCGATGACAATTAATTTAGAGTGGTTCACAGAGCGATGAATGGTATCGTAACTCACTAACTTTCATGGTATTCGCAGTGATGAATTGCTCAATGATGACTACTCACAAGGTGTTGGTTGCCAACAATGCATATTGGATCGTAGTTGCCTCAAATATGTATGATGACCTAGGTATGAGATTTCTGTTATAATAGGTGCACGAATCTTGTGTTATTCCTCTTGAAACTACACTTTTTTCAACAAAATTTGATTTTTATCATAAGGCTTCGCAAAAAATTTGGGACAAGGTAATAGGTATGTGCAAACACCTTTATTTTCTCCATAATTGTTAATTTTGGTACCTCGATATTGTTTCATCATTTCACATTGTTTTAGCCGGTAAAGTAATAGTAATACCAACGTTGTGGTTAATGAATGCATTACAATATCAAGCTAAACTCTTTGCCGACATTTTCCCTACCTTATTTCATCGCCTTATAGTTTTACTTGCACGAGGACGTGCAAGAAGTGTTGGGAAAATACCGAGAGGGGGGGGGGTGAATCGCATTTAGAGCCGACTAAAAACATTTTACTTTTATGCCTTTAATTATTTACTTAGATCATTTCCATCATTCATTCATCGATATTTAATAAGCAAGAATCGCGAGTAGTAACAACAAACTTTAATCAACCATCATACATAAGCAACACATGAACACCGCATTTAAGGTGGAAACCCAATTTAGGAGAAAACCACCGCCGCCGTCATCTCGCCTTCAATATTTATTATAAATAAAACTTACAATTTTGTGTCCGGAGCGTAATTTATACCAAGACAATGCACCAACCTATAGAAGGCTACAATCTTCTCTCGTTCTCGAGTTACTACCGAAGGAGCCCAAACCCCATGATCTCGTTTACCAAATTTCTTTCCGAAGGGAGCTTTGACCCCCCCGATTTTAACACCCGCCTTCTACCGACATAAAGTGTCCAATTTCATACCGAAGACTTCATCCCTTAGATCCACCAACTTTCTTCAATTTCTTCATCGACTTGCGCCGCTTATCATTTCTTTTGTAGTTTTCTAGAGATTCATCATTTCTAGATTCAGAGATCTTGTATCATATTCACCGTGTATCATCGATTCGATCTATCGTAATTAATCATGCAAGTATATCTCTTAAAGATATTTATTCATTAATGACCCCTCTACATGCACACCTTGTACTCTAATCGTCTTCTCCTTATATAGTATTTGCTCTTTATTAAACCATGAGTAGAAAACCACTCAACCTCTAATGATATTCATATTAAAAGTCGAACCAATCCAAATTGAAATCCCAATCTTCGTTCTTCCATGCACGAATCGTCACAAAGGTAATATTTATCTCCACCAACAATATTATAGCCAAGGTTAAGTAACATTAACGTGCCGTTGATGGTTTTATTTCTTTTATTTGAATTTATTTATCAACGGAATTTATTAAATAACATATTCATAACCTTTAAATTAAATATATGATAAGACTTATATTAATAACCAACGTTTTTATCAAATGGTTTTGGTGACCTTACTCAGCCTCATAATCGACACTTCAATCAATATAATTTAAAACTCGTCCATTTGCTAACGATCGTTTCCATCCGACGACGAAGAGAAATATCGTTAGTCTTCGGATGATCCGTTGAAGATTGGCTCATGATGATGTATCGTATGATAATGCGCGATGGCGCTCGTCGTACCTTGGGTAACCCTTCGCGCATCTACAGTAAATAAGCATCGTCCGCACTCTTCTTGATCAATGTATTCAATAATATCAACGTTTGGCTTACGAACATTAACGTGCGATATATGCGTTGATAGCGTGCTTTTGGGTCCACGTTACATGGCCAACGTTGCGAATCACCCTAACCAAGAACACGACCGATTACCGAAGGGGTGGTGCGATGAAAACCCAAAAACCGCCTTTCACTATTCACTTCGACGGTGGTTCTGTCAGCTTTGTGGTTCCGCTACCTTCTTGAGACTTCACCTCTGGGTTCCGTTCATGATTCCAAGGCGACCGTGTTCCACCGGGAGTTCAGCCGTCAAATACCATGTAGTTCTTCCGCATTATAACTGATTTTCCGTCTCATTCTTTCTATGAGTGCCACGCCCTACCACAGCGTAGAACTGTGAGCGAAACCATCTTTGTTCATATCATATATCCATCACAATCCGCTGATACACTCGTCGACCGTGTTAACATCATTTGAATAACATACAGCATCATTAATTATCACGGACATTCCATCAGATGCATACAATGTTCACACATGAATTACCATTTACTAGAACATTCACTTATTCTTTTTCTATTCGATGGCCTTTTTCTCCTACTTTATCTCTAGACAATTATGCTTCAATTGTGCACTCTTCTTCATTGCTACTTGTTTTTTTTCATATACTGCTTTATTCTTCTTTTGCCAATTCCTTTGCTAATGACAACATTTCCAACACCCCCTTTGGAATTGATGGCAACACTCTACTCGATTGTCTTATAGAAACCCCCTTTATTTTTCCTCCCCTTTTACATCAATGGAAAAGGGTTGATCGATCGAACGAGTTCATAGTTAAGACGTTGATATGGGATCAGTTGCATTTTAAAAATAAATAGTCCGATGATTATTCTTAATTACGCTTCCTCAGCATTCGAATCTAATTTAATAAATCTCGTTCATTTGAGGTCCGTGCTATATCAATAAATATTGATTCGGTTCCATATAAATACTTCAGACTGCTACATTTAACAAATTAATGTATCTTCAAGACCAATGTTCTTTTAACCTGCATCCGTGAGATACCCAACAAAGACCGTTAAGTACTGCAGCAAATAATGTTGACCCAACAAAAATTTTTCAACAACTAATTTCATACACCTGTCATTCCCATGCGCAAACCGCGTATTCAATTAATCTTTTGTAGTTAAGTAGATCTAATCCTTCGCATGATTGAGAGGACGATTCAATTGATTCGAGATATTCGAACGCTTCCGGGTAAAGGTTTGGTAAATATACGTAAATTGTTTTGAGTGTTATCTGACCAATTTTGTTCATAATTTGTTCACTAAGAAGATAAAGGAGAAGAAGTCATTCTGGAATGCATAATAGGATTTTTTGAGATATCGATGGCACTTGTGTTATCACACATAATGGATATAGGAGGTGAACATTTGATTTGAAAGTATTGTAAGGTTTGCATCATCCAGAGAAGTTGAGTGCAACATGATGCGGCAACCCACATATTCTCGCTTCGATGTAGATAAGGCAATAGAGCTTTGCTTGCCGAACCAAGATACTAACTCTGCCCCATATAGAATGCACCACCACTAGTGCTTTTCTCGATCATCAAAGATTTCAGCCCAATCGCATCAAGTATGCATTAAGAGTAAGATCATCATTCTTTGGATACCATAGTCCAAAGTCTTGAGTTCCTTTGTAGATATTTGAATATTCTTTTCTACGCATGAAGGTGAGACTCTTTGGATTAGTTTGAATCGTCCAACAATCCCAATCGCATGCATAATGTCCGTCTTGTCTTGAGATAAAGTAGACTTCCTATCATAGATCTATTCCGTTGATTCACCATAGGAGAATCAACATTGTGAACCGAGATTACATCCGTTATCATTGGTGTATTTTCATTAAAGTTTGCACTTAAAATATGACAGATTTATGAAGAGATGCCAGATAAGAATATGCGATTCATACCTGTACAAGAAAGAAATGTTATTCCTGCAAGAGACATTTACCTGCCGTATATCAAAAGAAAATTTCCGACTCATAGACTCTTCATTACTTCCAAAATGATATCATCAACGTATACAAATCCACAATCAATAGTTTGTCATTTTCGCTTGTGTATAAGTTGCCATCGCTTGCACTCTCTTTGAAAATGCTTGTTGATGAAGATATTTGTCAAGACGATAGTACCATGCCCTTGGAGCTTGTTTGAGACCATATAGAGCCTTTTTAAGTCTACAAACAAGTTTTTCATCATTTCCAAAATGAATCCTTCTCGGTTGTTCTATATAAACTTCTTCTTCTAGATCACCATCGAGAAAAGCAAACATTTAACATCCATTTGATAAACTTTGACTTGTTGGAAGCTTGAAAAAAAAGCAAGAAACATTCTTATGGCTTCAAGTTTCGCTTACAGAGCAAAAGTTTCTTCAAAGTTATACTCTCATATTGAGCATACCCCTTGCAAACAAGTCTAGCTTTATTTCTATAACATCCCCATTCTCATTTAACTTGTTTTTGAATATCCATTTAGTTCCTATGATATTTTTCATGAGGTCTTGGTACTAATTCCCAAGTGTGATTATTTTCAATTTGATCAAGCTCTTCATTCATGGCTTGAATCCAACATTCATCTTTGCTAGCTTGACTGACATTGTGTGGTTCAATAGTGACGTAAATGCCGTATTGCTAGAAGATCCCACAAGAGTCCTTTCGTTTGTACCCGATCCCTTTTCTCCCAAAATTTGAGATTCTCGATGATTCTTTTGAACATATCCGGATGGAGCTTTTTCGATAAATCATTCGGGTTGTTCATTGGGTTCATCGTCTATATCATTCCTATTTCTGATGTAGAAGGAAATATGTCATCATCGTCTTCATCTCTGTTGTTTGTTTTTCTTCTTTTGAGTTGCAGAGACTCATCAATAACAACATCAATACATTCAACACCAAGTTTTTTATCAGAACATTTATATGCTCTACCTCCTAGAGTAGTAACCAAGAAGTATTCCCTTCATCTACTCGGGTTCAAACTTGCCAAGTTTTTTATCATTATTTTTGATAAAGCATTTTCTTTCCAAAAATTCTAAAATGCTTTACAAGTGGGAGGATTACCATACCAGAGTTCATATGGAGTTTTATCACTATTTACACAAACATGTGCCTTATTGAGAATATGTTTTATCAAGGTATAGGCTGCTTCTCCCCCAAAATGTGTCGTGTTCCGGAATCATCAAGCATCGCTCTAGCCATTTGTTGAATCGTTCTTATTCATTCTTTCGTAACACCATTTTGTTGTGAGTGCCACGGCGTAAAATTGTCTTTTATGCCATGTTGTTCACATAATTCAAGGAATTCATCCGATGTATATTATCCTCCTCGATCAGATCCGAGACACTTGATTTTTAGATCTAATTCATTCTCAACTAGTGCTTTGAAGATCCGAAATTTCTCAAATGCTTCATCTTTGTGTTTAAGCAAAATTTCAATCCAACACATTTTAGAGAAATCATCAATAAATAAGATATAGTATTGTCTACCACATGGTGAGTTTTTCCTCATGTGTCCACATATGTCAAGATGAATGAGTTCAAGAGGCTCACTTGATGATCCTTCCTTGGCATTAAATTGTACTCGGTTTGCTTACCGAATTGGCAAGATTTGCATATGATATTTTCAGTAGAGTAATATTGGGAAGATCACGAATAGCTTTAAGTCCGCTTGATTTGTTGATTTGAGAGAAGCTCTCGATGCCCCAACCTTCTATGCCATACCGCTTAAAGATTTACTCATAAATATTGTTCTTGCGCTCTTTAATACATACAGTTGCTTGAGTTCTTTTTCCTCTTTTATAATTGTTTTAATTCGTATCAAGATCACGTTAATTAATAATATTCTTTTTGAACTCGAAGACAACTTCGCTCTGATCACACATTTGACTTACACTTAACAAGTTATGCTTTAATCCATCCACACATGACATTATTAGCTTTCACCTTTTTCTTTTAGAAAAAACAAACACTTTTCCCTTAATGACAAGCAGGAGTATCATTTTCCAAATGTAGCATTCCTTTCTTTTTCTAGAGCATTATATGCAAGAAGTTTGTTTTTGTCACCTTCGTCATGTGTTTAGAGCATCCACTATCAATGTACCATTGATTTTCTTCACCTTCGCAAATAAGGCTATGCCACAATTTTCAACTCGTAATTCCTTCTTTTTCCACACTTTGGAGCTTGAAGGACATTGCTCTTTTTCGCTGATTTTTCTTCGCATTCGCATTCTTCATGGCCAAAGTTATTGCAATATGCACATTCAACTTCATTTTAAAGAGGAGAAAAGTTGTTATATGTATTCTTCTTTTGTTCCAATATCAATCCTTTTCTTTTCTTGCTTCTCTTTGTCATGATGGTTTTATATGCAACACATTGAGCAAGCCTTTATGACCAAAATTGTGACATGAGAAATATTGTCCATTGAAGAAGAAATTTCTGCGAACATGAAATCTTATACTCGAATTTACCTATTGATTGGAGTTTCTTTGAAATTTATTCCCGTTATTGTTCTTTGAATTGAAATGGTCATGCTTTACCTCGTAAAGATTATTTATTCCCGTCGAAAAGTGCATCGTTGTATGCCGGGTTGTAGTCGCTTTTAGATAATTTGGTGCCGAAGTCCGAGAAGATTCTCCGATATATCCAAGACCTATATTTATAAGAGGAGAACGTTGTACCTTGATAATCTCATCTAAGGTTTCGTATACTTTAGAAAATCTAAGATTCAGAAGTCTTTAATTTCTTGTTCTTTTCTTAGACTTACTACTTCACACTCTAATTTCTCATTGTGTTTCTCTTTTTCTTCAAGCCGATTTTTTCGTAGTTTCTATGGTTATTTTACTTTCTTCTAAGTAAATTTTGAGTTGATCGTTTTCATCAAGAAAATCATTGTCTTCTAGAGCATCCACAAAAAGTATCATTTTCTTTCTCTAGATTTTTTCAAATGCCATGAGAAGTCTAAGATCTTGTTCATATTCTTTCCTTACTATCGATAACCCATCACCGCCTTCATGAGTATAGTAACTTTTTTCTAGTGCTAAACCGACTCTTATTCCTTCGCTACTTCTTTTCCTTTTTCATGTGTTTCTTTGTGAGGACACTTAAGAAAGATAATGACCCACTCTCTCCACAAGCAAATCATTTGAAAGGAAGCTTACCTGAACCGTCTTGTACCAAGTTGGAGTTTCTTTACAAAATTTACCTCATCTTCTTCTAAGATATACTCCCTGTCCTTCGTCTCCTTGTACTTCTTTTTCCCTTTGTAGAAGCTCTTAAAGACAAACTTTCTTTGACTTCGATGGTCCTCTCTTCTCATTTCATAAGTGCTAGTATGCCATGAATTTGTACCGCAGTAAGATTTTGAAGATCCCCGTTTTTCTTCAAGAGCAAGAATTTTTTGACTCAAATTTTGTCGTTAGTGATCTAAAACTTTTCAACCAGCATCTTGCCATTATTTCTCCCGTATTTCTCATACGATTTACAATATCATCAAGATGTAAAAAGAAATTAGCAATTCTCTCCTCATTATGCATTTTAGATTCTCATATCAATTTTGAGAGTTTGGGAGTTTAGCACTTTTTACCTTTGCATCACCTTCATAACTTAGAATGATTTTGTCCCATATTTCCTTTGATGTATTCACCGCATAACTTTGGACAAATTCTCGATTCATTAGACTTCCCAATAGAGCATTGACTCGCTTTGCATTCGTTTACAATTCTTTCTTTCTCCGTTGATCCGTTGGTACCGGCACTGATATTGATATCCTCCTTCAACTATAGCCCATACATCCGCTCCCGCAGACTCGAATATAGATCTCATCCTTGTTTTCCAAATATTGTTGTTTCAAGAAGAACGAGGCCTCAGATGCTTTGGGATTGTCTACTTACTGATATTCTCAATGCGAAGTGTATGACCTGCCTATACTAACATGGGTGCATTAAGAGGGGGGGGGTGAATCCTTATTTAGAGCCGACTAAAAACATTTTACTTTTATGCCTTTAATTCTTTACTTAGATCAATGTGATCATTCATTCATCGATATTTAATAAGCAAGAATCATGAGTAGTAACAACAATCAACCATCATACATAAGCAACACACATGAACACCCGCATTTAAGGTGGAAACCCACCCGGGGAGAAAACCACCGCCGTCGTCTCGCCTCAATATTTATTATAAAGAGAAATTTTACAATTTTAGGCCGGCGCAAACTTATACTCAAGACACAGCACCAACCTCGTGTATGGCTACAACCTTCTCGTTCTCGAGTTACTACCGGAAGGAGCTCCAACCCCCCGATCTCATTTACCACCTTTCTTAGAAGGGAGCTTTGACCCTTGATTTTAACACCAAATTTCTTACCGACGTAAAGTGTCCAATTTCATATCGAATATTTCATCTCTCGATCCACCAACTTTCTTCAATCTCTTCATCGACTCGCACCAGTCTTCATCATTTCTTTTGCGCTTTTTCCTAGAGATTCATCATTTCCAGATCTAGAGATATTGTACCTTCATCATATTCAATGGCATCATCTATTCAGATCTATCGTAGTTCAATCATGAAGATATCTCTTAAAGAGATTTATTCTATTAATAACCCCTCTACATGCACACACCTTGTACTCTAATTGTCTTCTCCTTATATAGTATTTTCTCTTATTAAAACCATGAGTAGAAAAACACTCAACCTCTAATGGTATTCATATTAAAATTAACCAATCCAAATTCAAATCCCAATCTTTGTTCTTCCATGCACGAATCGTCCCAAAGGTAATATTTATCTCCGCCAAATAATACTATAGCCAAGGTTAAGTAACATTAACGTGCCGCCGATGGTTTTCTTTCTTTTATTATAATTTTATTTATCAAATTCGTGGAATTTGATAAATAAATATTATTCACATCCTTTGGAAATTAAATATATGATAGGACTTTATATTAATAACCGCTTTTATCAAATGGATTTTAAATAGACCTTGGTTCCTGCCCCACATACATAATCGACGTCAATCAATATAATTTAAAATCGGGGCCCATTGCTAATGATCGTTTCTATCTAACGACGAAGAGCACATCGCTCGGTCTTCGTATGATCCGACGAATATCATTCATTGATGATGCACGTATGATAATGCTCGATGGCGCATCGTACCTTGGGTAACCTTCGTGCATCTATATAAATGTACAATCGTCCGATGACCCCTTCCCCGTATCGACGTTCAATAATATCGCTCACCTTCTTTATTAACATACGTGCTATGGCGCGTCTGGAGCAGAGGTTTTCGTGGGTCCACCTTTTCTATGTGTCAACGTTTCTATGGAATCGCTCCCCAACCAGAAATACCGCCTATCACCAAAGGGTGGTGTGATGAAACCCGGAAATCGCCTTCACTATTCACTTGGCCACGTTTTCTCTTCCATGCGGTGGTTCCTTCGCCTTCCTTTGTTATGTTCCACCTCTAAGTTCCATTCAAGACTTCAAAGGGTTGTCCACCGACCGGAGTTCACGTCATCACTGCTTTTATTTTCCGTTGGCACCACTTCTTCTCACTCTCATTCCTTTCAGTGCCGCCATCTCTTACTAATAGCGAGACCTTCCAAGGGAGCGAAACCATCTTTGTCTTACTATATCCACTGTCACAACAACAAGTTTGAGTACATTGCTGACCGCATTAACATTGTCTTCACAAATATACACATGGCATCATGAATTATCATTGATTCCACGTAGATACATATGTTCACACATGAATTACTACTGTTAAACACCATGTTGAAGCACACACATGGTGTATGAGGAAGATGAGCGCACACACACAAGAGACTCAATACAATAAAGGATAAGCGTGAGGCTTTCTTATTTTTTCCATTATACATGATGTACATTTATAATACAATGGTGTGACTCTTGGTTTCACATTCCAAGGTCGCTCGACTCCATTGTGACTTTTCGCATTCCACACCTACCCATGTAGGATTAGTGTTCCAACATCCCCCTAATCCGAAGGGGTATGTGTGTGAGTCCAAGAAAAGAGTTGTAATACAAATCTTCAAAGTATACATGGCAAAGACTTGGGCTGAATCAACTCTCTCGAAATGTTGGAAAAAGAGGTGGTTTTAGGATGACCACAAACACCGGAACGCAATACTTGTTGAAGTTCGCTGAATTTTTCCAAAACTAGCAAGAAGTCAAGGCTTCTCGCTAGGACGAATTGTCCCTCATAAAAAAAGGGAGACCTTCAACCTAAAGAAGGGAGGTCTACTACTCCGTGATGGTTTTAGGATTACCAACAACTCCTCGAATGCTTGAAGAATTCTGAACGAAATCATACTGGTAGTTTGTCACAGAGGGTTGTTCGTATATGAAAGGGAGACCTTCAACCTAAAAGAAGGGAGAGAGGTCTGGCACTGGTGATGGTTTTAGGTTAATCCACCAACCAAAGATGATGGTTTAAGGTTTTCCACCAACCGAAGGCATGCTCATGGGCATCCGTGTCTCCTCACATCTCTCGAACCGAATGACGAATCGTGGCTTAGGCTCGTCAACCGCCGGGCTACAACTCGAACATGGAATGAGAGATTGTGGCTCGGCTCGCTTGATCCGTCGTCGAAGCTTGTACATGACCACTCATTTTCCCTATCGTGACAAGGTGAGATGATGGAAAAAACTCAACCGCAAGTTTTCTCACTTCCGTGAACAAGTTCTAACATGTGTCGTAAACATCTTCGTCGCCGATGCCCATTGCCAAGAGCGATCCATCCAAGATGAATCTTGGTTCTTGGCAGAGGCTTGTGTCTCAAGCATCCGTCCGAAGAATGGGTGTGCTGACCATTGGCATGTATAGATGAAGATCAAATTAGTGATTCTTCATATGGCCAACTCGATCACAAGCATGTATTTTAATCAGTTGTGGTTGTCATGAGCAGATCCTCCGGAAATTGTACCGTTGTGTGAACTATCATATAGAGATTCAAGATCAAAATTTGATAGGTTTGTAACTGGAAGCAGGAAAGGATACATCCTTTGTCATATCCAAGACCAGCTGTGCTTGTTGTGATGCTTCTTCAAGGTCTGCTGACATTGGTGCGTGTTGAGCTGCTGAGATTCAGAGGTAAGACTGCCATACAGAATTGAAAATGTAATCAACCGGAACTTTTATCTTTTCTTCGATGAGAGTCCTTCACAATCTTCCGAACAAATGGTGTTCGAATGGTGACTCTTTTGTTGAAGTTCGTCTTTGGCCGAAGCCGAGTTTCAACTCGCAAAAACTCAATCTTTTCATGTGCATCTGCAAACAATTGTGAATTTTACAAAGAGCATCCTTGCTCATTTTTATCATGTCATCAACATTTGAATGAATGAGGTCATTCAACAACATTAATGCCTCATTGTTTTGGCCATTTTCAACAACTCGTGCTCAAAAATAAAGGGCGCTTCGCTACAAATCAAAATGCACCCGTTTACAATGTGATCGAACTTTTCTAAAAATACAAATTACTTATAGAAATCTCAAAGTACAAAGTGTGCTCCTCAAATGATGGAGGGAAATCAACAATCCAACAACTCAAACACGATTGCAACTATGAAGAAGATGCAATACAATGTCAATATAATACAATATTTCGCAAAGTATTTTGTAAATGTGCAAATTTCTGACAAATACTCATGCGCTAAATTTTTTCTTCAAAGAGCCGTTTTCAATGATGGCAAATCATTTTCAGAATGTAAAATTTTTCAAAAAATCACCTTCAAATCAATGCCAAATCATAAAATGTCAACTTAAATTTTCATGTATAGTCCATGTTCTCTTTCTATATCCGTTGTTCATTTTCTCGCTCACATCCTTTCCTTCTATTTAATTAATTAAAAATAATTAAAAAATAAATTAATTAAAAGAAAATAATTAAAGGAAGGGGATGGAAATTAAAAATGTAAAAGGAGGAATAAAGGGAGGGGGAATTTAATTAAAAAAAAAGAGGGAGAGGTTTTTTTTTTTTTAAATTAATTAAAAAATGAAAATAATAAAAATAAGAATTACGAAATGGAAGTGAATGAAGTGGGGAGGAGGGGATATAAAGATTAAATTAAAATCAAATTGTGGAAGGGAAATTTATTAGAGTGGGGGTATTATATGGGAGAGGGATTGTAGTAAAAAATGGAGGGGAAAGTGAAATATTAAAATGGGGATATGTATCGTAAGGAGGAGGGAAATAATGTGAGGAGGGCCGTAGAAGGGAGTGGATGGAGTGATAAGGTATGGCGTGAGGGAGGTGGAATAGGCGTTGGGTTGAGTGATGTGAGGGCTTGGAATGCCGACGTGGGAGAGTTGATAAAACGAGGTCGCGTGAGGGGTATGGAGATACAAAGGAGGAGGTATGTAAGGGGCGGGGCGACCGTGAGAATGGGAGCACGTGTAAGTGCCGAGCTTTGGAGTGATAAGGGTTGAGTGCGTAGTTAACGCAGAGGGATGCGTCATAAGGAGAGGGGGGTGTGAGTTTGAAGTGTTGCGTAGTGAGGGGCCGTGGGGAGAGATGTGGTTCAGATTTTTTTTTTTTAATTTCTTTTTTCTTTTTTTCTCTTTTTTTCTTTTTTTAAATTTAAACATCAGAGAGTAGAGATAGGAAATTTTTTTCTTCTAGCAGAATTTAAAATGTACAACGTAGAACTTTCTTCTTCCAAATATAGAGTGACTAATTCTAGTAGTAGAAAATGCAGATATGAATAATTTTCAATGTAAAAACTCAAATTTATTTCTGCAACTTAGAAATCTCCCAAGAGTCAGCAGAGAGAAAATGCAAATAATAAGAATTTTCCAATGGAAAAATCAGAAATCTTTTCCATTAAAAACTGTAAACTTCTTCTTCAAACCCAATCTTAAAACACTAATCCAAATGTTTCTAAGATGCAATTTAAAAGACAGAATGAAGAACCAACCTTCGTGCGTTCAACACCAATTATGTCTTTCAAAGCCAATTTTCTAAATGCCGCTAATATGAAGCTGTTCCAAGACAAATTTCTCCGAATACCCGCAAAACCACCGTAAAACTTAAATGGCCGCAAAAATGTCAAAAATTTAAGATGTACAGCCATAAACACAAATGGCTCAACTAATCTTTGGAGCGTGGCCGCCAATCGCCCACTGACATTGGATGTTAAACACCATGTTGAAGCACACATGGTGTATGAGGAAGATGATACATACAAGAGACTAATATAATGAAGGATATGAGGTTTATTTCATTATACATGATGGGCATTTATAATACAATGGTGTGACTCTCTTGTTTATATCTCAAGGCTTTGTATTGTGACTTTATCTCACCTACCCATGTAGGATTAGGTGTTCCAAACCATTTACTAGAACATCTTCACATATTCTTTTTCTATTCGATGGCCTTTTTCTCCTACTCTATCTCCGGACAATTTCGCTTCAATTGTGCACTCTTCTCTTCTCGTCGCTACTTCTTTCTTTCATAGCTATCGTTTTCGCATGCTCCTTCTTTGCTAATTCCTTTGCCATAAATGACAACATTTCCAACAAGAAGTTTAGCATGGGGGGATGTTGAGCTACATTTTTTTCGATGATTTTATGATTTTTATCAAATAGATACATGATTGCACCTAGTATTTTAATAATTTTTTATCCATTATATTTCTAATTAGAGGCATTTATAATTAAGTTATAAATTCTTGTTATTAATTAAATTGAATAAGTATTTTTGTGTAATAATACCATTAATAATAGGTTTTCATGATGGCAGTGCGAGTTCACATTTGTATCGTTAGGTCATGCTTCCAACCTTCATCTTGTTGATGGAAAATTGTATCTTCCGGGATCGCAAGAATCTTTTTCGCTCTAAGGATATATGATTAAAAAAGAAGAAGCATGGTTGACTATACAAATTTATGCAATATTGGAGGTTGAAGCCATTGTTGCCAAAAAAGCCGCAAAGATTTTACTTGGATTTTTGAACATCTTAAATTAGTTTCCAACACATATTATGAATTTTTGGAGTTGAGAGATGAACTAGCTAGGTTAGCATCTAAATGTGTGGCAACAAATGCCTTCTTATAAATGGTTTCATTGGTTATGACAAGACTCATGAATAGTTTGTTGACTTCCTAGAGGTCAAGGTTATCTCTATAATTTTCAAACAAAAGAGCTTTATGATCTTACTTATCCACAAGAGTTTAATAGAACACCATTCAAATTCTGAAGACTATCTTGTATCAAAATGTGGGGTGTTTTGGAGGTTTGTCTTTTTCACTACCACAATGTCGTACATACTTAGAGATCATATTTATGCTTAAATTCTACAATGTTTTAGCACGTACATCATCTTCCAACATTTCTCATTTTTTCATGTGATTGAATCACTTGTTTTTGTACCTATCATGATTGAATCCTTTCTTCCCTCGTTCAAATTTTATGATCACCACTTACACCCCTTTATGGTGCTCACTCTCAATGTCCTGTTATGTGAGTTGTTTACAATGATCGCGTACACCCATGTCAATGCGTATTTACCCAGTTTTTCTTTTCATTTCTTTTTTCACATATAATTTTTGTCGTACGCATATGGTTTCTCATATTGGCCTACGTTGGGCAACAGTTTTTATGCAATACTCTGACATTTATATTTTTAATAGCTTTGAGGTGCCAACATTGCAAAGGTTTATGTGGTAGAGAGATCAATCGCATAAATATCCCTAAAATAACTTACTCATAACATTTACATATACGTTCATGTTACAAGATTAAATGCTAGAGGTAAAAACTAAATAGGTGGGTTTGGAGTTCATCGTGCTAGAGATATAATCAACCAAAGGAAGGTAGGAATTGTAGTAATGTTGTTTCTTGGTCTATATGGACATCTTCGCATGGAACTAGAGTCCACAAAGAGCTCACGTAGGAATCTCCATTGTGGGGCCGTCGAGTCGTCATCTTTCCATTCAGCAAAGATCTCATTCCATTTCTCAAGAAGATCGATTATATCTCTAGTCCAAGAGAGACGTAGGATCAAAGGTGGTTATAAATTCTCTCGGAAAATGAAATGGGGTTGAAGAAACAATCGTATCATAATATGGACTCCACCAATGAGGAAGAAGTAAAGTAATCAAATAGGTTCAAAAAAATCAAGGCGGAGATCCTAATTTTAAATGGATTCAAAACAATCGATTTGAACCAACCAACCCACTTTAACAAATCAAACTGACGAAATTCATCAAATGTAACAATCACCGATTCTTAATTGGATGCCGCCGTCAGAAAGGAGAAGCTTACAAATTAGGGAGGCAAGAGTCGGTCACTCAGAGGGCGAGCCTTGATGTAAATTCTTCTTTCAAATGCCGCAGAGGATGAGTTAATCCGTCATTTAGAAGTAGAATTTCTCATTTGTAAAATCGATTTTTCGTATGTAGAGAGGCGTAGAGCGTGAGTCGATCAATTAGACAGAGGGAATTTATCATATAAAAGTCGACTTTCTCGATGTGAGAATTAAATGAATCTCTTCGATTTGCAGATTCAAAAGATCGAATTGCTCAAAGACAATAGTTGTAATGGAGTAGCAAATCGTATAATGTATTTTGTTGATTAATATTCGATTCGATGTTCGATTTAATTTAATAAATTTTGGCTTCTCGCATTTTTTTTTATGTGTAAGCAATGTAATTTTTGTTTTTTAACGTTGAGTTAGTTTAGGACTTGCTCTAGGGAGTGGCAAGGATCCACCGCAACCTCGAGTCGAGTCCCTCATCTTCATATATTTAGGACCAGCAATTTGTAGAATTATATTTTGTTTTAATTGTTTTTGAATAGCATCTAATATTTCCTAATCTCGTACTTAGATTATTATTTGTTTTCCAAGCTTTAGTTGATTCAGAGGCATTATATTTAATGCTTTAAGTTTTAATAATGTTTGGCTTACTAGCTTTTGAATGTTGTGCTTAGTATTCATTTGATTTATTGAGGATTGCACTGCAGAATTAGTAATTAGAGCCTTTCACTAGAGTTTTCTATTTTTCATAGTTTGAGTTCTGATTTAATTGTGCATGCTATGATTTAAAGTTTTGCCATTATATGAGTTTGATTTATTTTTATTATAAGTTGCATAGTTTTTAAGAGTAGTTTGTTTTTTGAATAATTTGTTTTAATTCTGATTTAAAAATTTGTATGTATTGTTTTCTAGGTTATTTGCAATACTATTTAACAATATATTTAAAGTGTTATTTTACATGAAGTAAAGTAGTTTTCCTAATAATTAGAACTTTTAATTAAATCTGAATTTTCTATCAAGGGTTTGATAGTTAGTTTATGTAACTTCCATAACGTGTGATATTTTTTCTTATTAGTTTCTGTAAGTGTGAGTTTCAAGTTAGTGAGAGGAGTTAATAGATTAAAGAGAATGGTAGAGATTTAGTGCAGAATGAGTGCAAGAATAAGTATTGTATTGATTATACTGATTTAGTTTAATTACAAAGATGTGGAGTTTGTTTGAGCAGGAATTAGTTCGTTGAGTTTTATTTTCAAGATTGTTTATTTTACGAGCAAATGCGTATTCTATCTCGTATCTAGTTTATCGCATCATACATATTTAATGGAATCCATTGTTGAGCCAATACGTAGTAATAACTCGCTACATAACTCCTGACTATAATTACATTAGAGGTTTAACTAAACAACCAAGCCACCACCGCATCCCAAGAACACCAAGAGGGAATTTTATCCACTACCACCCATGGAATTTACTTATAGTATACACCTCTAGCTTTGGATAAACTTATACTATGGGTTACTACTCCGTTGGTTATGTCATTTACTAGTTTTATCAAATTCACAATGAAGTAATTTAAAATTGCATTTACTCTATTCTTCTAAATTCTTTATGTAACCCATTCTCAAAGATTATTAGTTATTTTGTAATGATTGTTTTTCACATATTTTTAATGAAACATACATTACCACCGACATATAGTGTCCACTCAATACACAAGTAAAAATATATATGATGCCTAACTTGGCTCTTATCTAAACATTGGAACTTCTTAGAATGTGTTAGCATCTAATATTAACCATGCTTTACTTTGTAAATGAAATTGTATTTTTTCTACATTAATTCAATATCAACTAAGAAAATTACTAATTATATTTTAGATAGATTAGTGAGTGAAGTTGTGCACAAAACAAATTATTATCACCACAGAGAACTCCACAAGTGCATGCATCCGTTTTACTAATCTCCACTCGCATAAGAGTTAATCGATGACTGCATGGCCAATGAACTAAGGTGTTATTTTTCTTTAGTGCATGTTTACATCTCTCTCGATTAACTAGTAGACTCATTCCTATATGAGTTCAACTATGTAGAATATATTTCATTGAATTATATTCTATCATAATTTTATTTTTAATGCATGAATAAACTTCTTTTACCTCACTTTCTCTATTTTATTTATTTATTATTTCCTTCCCATGTTTTGTTCATTGTTGAGCTAGATCCAACTAGTGTCAGCTTAACTACAAGCTCATGGTATTAGGTTTGTTTGATTTAGAATAAGAATGAATATATTTGTAGGTACTAAATATTGAAGGTATAAGAGAAAAAATGAGTTTTGGCATGATACCTTTATGCCATATAACTACTAAATGAAGGTAAAGATTCCAACTCACTCAAAGGTAGAGCTTATATTAGAGATAGCCATACTGAATAAATATCTAACCAATTCCATACCCAGTAACCTGCCGAACAAATGGATGAGGTCTTTTTGGTCGTTTGTGCGTATCAATTCTCTAGAGTTAATATTTCATGTTAAATCATGCACCATTCCAAATCATGTTTGGACCACTTTGGAAACACTTACTGGGACGAAGGATGAGATGTTGGATCACATCCTTAAAATTATCTCAACTAATTATATCCAAATAGTTTAGAAAATTCAATATTTATTTGCAATGTTCAAAGCCTTGTTAATATAGTTGAAAGAATGTGAAATTGAAAATCCAATCCACAAAGTCAATTAATTCATGCAATATTTTCAAAACTAGGTCGAGGATAAGTTATATTTTCCTCCATTTTTACTTAGTTAGGCTTCCAATATGCCCAACCTCGAGGATTCTCACACTTGATGTTTTTCTTGAGTCCTTGTTACATGAGTAAGATAATCTCATAAATATGGGCACATTGAAAAGTTCCAAAGCCCATGGACCCATTTTGCATGAAAGGGGAAATGCCAACATGAAATCCAATTAACGTCCAAAGGCAAAGAAGAGGAAAAAGAACCAAATATAAGAAATGAAGGCAATATTATACCTCGAGATGAATATACTATCTCGAAGGAAAAGAAAATAAATATGGAGAAATAAAAGTGCAACTATTGTAATGGTGGTTACCATCCAAAATCATCATGCATGAAGAATAAAATGATCTAATGACACAAACTGTGGCATAAAAATCATGGTGATCGTATTCCAAAGAGAGGCAAGAAGAAGCACCTGAGGAAGAGTGCTTGCACAAGAGGGAATGGACATGAATTAATTTCTATTAATTATTCTCTTGATGCATGGTCTATAGTTTTTGGAGCTTCACATTTCCGATTGCATACACAAAATATTGTTCTATATTTAAAACCATATTTTGGTCCTCCTATTCTCATGGGAGATGATTCTCCATTAGAGGAAGCTTAGATAAGGGAGGGTAGATCTTGGAGATAGAAGTTTCAAGAAGGCCTTGCATATTCCAAACATGTTATTAAATGTAATACATATTGGCACTATAAGGAGACTTAAATTCACCCCATATTTGGTGATCATATGATATGTATTATGATAACTCCAAATTATTGTGGGTAAGTGTTGTCATCGTTACAACACCCTCCAAAATTTTTCCCTACACCTAAATTTTGGAGCCTACTTTTGATTTTTCATGTTTTCATTTCAAGTATTAAGATTCATCACATATGTTTTCTAATATTTTTGGTATCGTTTAGAAGAAAATCAAAGTGTCATATTTTTAGCCTAGAAAACATCAAATATAGCACAAATGTAGTTCTAGTTTTGTTTCATAAGTAAACTTGGTTTCAATGAGTCATTCTTATCATTTAGCTGTCCGACACGCATTCCCAACAAATTTTCAAGCATTGTCGCATGAGTGTCATCATTTTTGTCACAAAGTGTATCTTTAGTGTTTCACTTTGGGAACATCATTACAATGTCATCGCATTGAGGGAAATGTGTTATTCATGTGTTTTGAGTGGTTAATGTTCTCATTATAAATTTTTCGTGTGTGATCCCCGCTCAAGGTTTTTCACTATTCACTTTGGCCTTATTGATCCCACATTTAACCAAATCCACAAAATCTCCTTCGTGGGAAACATGACCTCACTACCTCCTCAACTATGAATTGCGCAATTTCAACCCTCAATATCAAAAAAAAAAAATTTCCAATTCACATTATGAAATGTGTAGTCCCTGGCTTGAATAAAATCACACTACGCTCTTAGTCCTCAAAATTACCCTGAGCTCCAAACTCGTGGAACCCCTTCCTACATCCATCCTCTTCGTGCATTGTGAGTCTCAACCAAAGAATAATGTAACAACCCCTATTTAAAATTTCATGTAAATAGAAGACTAATAAAGAAAAAAATAAGACTACTAAGTTAAGGGATACTTATTCCAAGATGAATGTCAGAAAAACATCCTAGTGGGTGTTCATTTCAAGTTATTATTGCTAAAGGGAAATTGGAAAAGGAAATGACTAAGGCATTAAAGAGGGAAAAAAGTATTTTTGGCACATTATTTATGAAAATAATGGAAAATAGGAGAAAAATAAGGTGAAATGTCACATGTTTCATTGATTCGAATGGGAAATGGCATCCACCCATGGTATTCATCCACCTACGCCATCCATACCCATGGAATTTACCCATGGTATTGTAATTACATCGATCATGGTATTCTCCATTCACCCATTGTAGCATCCACCCACATGGCATTAAACCATGGTATTGCAAGTGAAATCCATTCCATGTATTTACCCACCCATGGAATTTACTCCGTGAAATTAGAATGCCATAAAAAAGAGAGAAATACACAATAAATAAAACCACAAAGAAACTTATTTTATTAAAACAAAGAATAATTGTAGAAGCTACATTGTGGTGGACAATCTATCATTTTACAAATGTGACTTGTTACTTATAGCCTTTTTTGTTGCAATACCACAAAATTCCATGGGTGGGTAAATACCATGGGAGGATCTCACTTACAATATTATGGGTGAATGAATACCATGCGATGGACACTTACAATACCATGGGTGGATGAATACCATGGTTCGATGCGAATTACAATACCATGGGTAAATTCCATGGGTGGATGGATAACATGGGCGGATGAATACCATGTGGGTGGATGCCATTTTTCCATTCAGATCATTCATGTGAGGGAGGAAATGAAGGAAAATAATGGAAAATGAATAAATTATAGGCTTCATTGATAAGAAGGCTTCTCACGATTAGTTGGCAAGCTTTAGTCAATGTACTCATACCATTTTGGAGCTCTTTCATTATTCTCTTCACACTCTTGGATACTTAGAGTTTTCTCGGGAGAATTTCAACATTGATCCAAGAAATAGGAAAGAAAGCAAAGGAAGGAGAAGGAAAGTAAAGGAAATAAAATATCAAGCAAGGAAGAGTAGGACTGGCCAAACCTTTAGTAGGAATACTTGCATGTAACATATTTCATGTGTGATTTCTACTAGTTTAGACATGCATGGATTATGCATGTTGGTATGTGGTTCTCTTGTTTTCCTTGGCATGGTTTTCTTGGGTTTTGATAGTGGTTTTCAGCCTTTTCCTTCTTTTTATGGATAGCCTTGGTGTGATGGGATTTGGATCTCATTTTTTAGCTTTGAATTTCCTTGCATGGATTTTAGAATCCAGACATGAGGTGGTCTCAAGGAGATTCTGTGTTACCTAGGGAATCCCGGACCGATTTTGGCGGGGATACATAGTAAAGCCTAAGGGTGGCGTCTCTGGCTTCAGGCCTAGTGATCAAATATTGGATTGTGGTAAAGTCTCGAGAGACAGGAGACGTAAAATTCCTTAGGGATATGATGGATTTCGCCACCCATTCCAAGCCTCTGCTTTTGTCTTGTGATCGGGGCAATGATTTTGATTTGACTGTCAAGGATGAGCGTGGATGTGGTTTAACCTCTAGATTCCCTTTGTTGTTTTTTGGATTGGTTTATCCATGAGATCCCACATTCATGCTTGGAATATGGCACAGGGGTGGTCGAGGAGAGTTTGGCTGAGTTTTTTTATTGTCTATGGTCGTGTTCGTGGAAATCCCGAACTTGGTTGGCTATTGCCTATGTTTAATAAAAGCTAAGTTCTCTTGATTTTGTACTTATTAATGTGTGGATTTAATGGCTTTTATCTCACTATTATTTCCGTGGTTTTATGTTGGTTATAAGAATGGTTAGATGACCGGTTCATGCAATGGTTATTTCATGTATTTATTGTAAATGTTAATATAATGGATGCAATACCAAATTTATTTCATATCGCTCAAGGAATATGGTGGTGATCCTTCTTGTAATGTCTCTCAAGATTTTTCATCCATTTTCATTCGTCTTGAATCCTAGAGATGTAGATTTCATTCATCTCAATTGTTTGACGTAATTTTGGGTCTCCAAGCTAGATGTTCAGGCTAGCCTTGGAGTTTTTTTCTTTTTACATTGGCATTTTTTTCATGTGTTTGATGAATTCTAAAATCTATAGGAAGTTCTATGTAGTGCTCAAAATTTTGGGCTTAAAAAGTGCCTTAAATATCGTGCATAGCAATGTGCCTAAAAGGTTCCCCCGGGTGCGCACATGGTTATGTTGTGGGAGCATACAAATCTTCCCGTACGTACCCTTTCCCATATTAAGTGAGCTTTTTGGGGGTTTCCCTCATGAAATGTTAGTGGGACCTATGGGAAAGTCTCGCTTGATGAATATGATAGCCTCTCAAGGTCGTGTAGTAGGTGTAGGGAGTATATGTTATAGTTTTCCACACGATCCACTTTAAAGTCACCAAGGAGGTTGACTATGCTCTTAACTGCCCTCTACTAATTTTTACCCTAGTTGGTCGATTACTTGGGTAGATGTGAGTGGGGGTGTATGTTAAGTGTGTGGTATCAAAGCGTGCTGCGCTCTCATTGGGAAAAGTATGATGTTGTCAACATTATTATCATCATGCATTAATTTTGGTTTTACATATGTGTTCCTTATGTTTGTAGTCCATGTGCATGTTGCATATGCATGACGTTGTTCATAGCTGCAGTGGGTGTCGCCATGTGGAATTTGATGGTGTTGTTGATTGGATGTGGTCATCATGAATGCATGTTAGTTCTTTATGCATTTTTTATGCATGATAATGTATATATGTTGTTATGCATGCATTTTTCATGGTTAAGACTTTTGTACATGAGGTTGTCGTATGCATTTTAAGTCATCAGGATGTTTTCGTATGTTATGATGCGGATGTTTTGGATGATATAGGGTAGAGATGCGTATCATAAAAGTGATGTTGCGACATTATCTCTTGGAGTATGAGTAAAACATCATACAAGTATTGTATGTATGGTGTGCGTGTATGTTAGTTAATGGATTGTTATATGCATTATGGTTATATACATGTTTTTCTCATTTTATCGTTGATGTGGTTACATGCATGGTAGATGCTAGTGAGTCGCTGTGGTCATATTCACGTGTGTTGAATAGTCATGAATGATAGTAACTTGTTGTTATATGCATTGTTCTTGTTTTATGCTATTTAACTTGACGATTATGTTATATGTTGTTGATAAGTACGTTATATGTTAACTTGATGATTATTTCCCGATAGATAATTTGGATGATTACGTTATATGTTGTTGACGAGTATGTTGTATGTTAACTCGTTGTTGCTATATGTTAGTTAAATTGATGATTAGGGTTATTTCCTAAGATCTTAATGTTATATGTATCATGCTAATTTGGATTGGACTATGTAGCTGGTTAGGGTTATGACATTTAGGTATGTTGGGTGCAGGAATTACACTTAAGAAAACCCCTAACACTTAATTTGTCAACCCTGGGAATCCGAACCCTGTAGATGAAGCATAGCAATGCCGTAGATGGTACGAATCTTCCTAATATAAATCCTTACTTTCTTTAAAGGAAAGACGTAATTCAAATTAAAAAGAGAAAAAGGAAACTTGAACCATCAAAAATAATCTAAGACTCGGAACAAGGAAGAATGCATTTGCAGTGAGGGAATTAAATATAAATGCCAATCACTTAGCTAATTATTTTTTAACTATCGATTCTCGTGTTTTTCTTTAGCAGTAGACACTAGTAGTCTCACTGTGATGTGGCCCTTAAACTCGCTTCCTTTTAGATATTTTCACTTAATCAGTTTTGCACTTTCGTTACTCTTCTTGCACTAGTGAAGGAACAGATATTTATGTAGAAGTTATAAATGGTGTCTTTACTAAAGGATTTTTACTTCATGCAAGGGCTTGAAATTTTCCAGTTCAAAGCATCGTATCTGTGGCAAGAAACTAGTTCTTGCATCTAACATCAGAGATCCTACACTTAGCATTTAATTCTTAAGATAAGTGCTTAATTATTTCAAGTGCTAAGTCGATTTTCTCTCGTGGCCGGAACGGTGTAAGATCCAATCGTGCACTAGATTAGCTAATACAATAAGTATAGGATTAGCGGTCACAAGAAGTACCTAACTACCAAATAAAATACTGGAGATATCAATAAGCACAAAGAGTGATTAAAAGTAAGAAATCATGTAATAAATAATTAATTAATGCTAAGTTGAATTAAAAATATGAAAACTAAAGTTTATACAAAATATGTCACCGTTCTTGGACTAGTGCAAGATGAGGGTTCACAAAAGAGGTAAAACAACGGTAAATGGTTATGATTTAGGAAGGGGAAAATGGAAAAAAGAGAGAAAATTAGGGGGCTAACATCCTCCCATCCCTAAGTTGTTGTGTTTCCTCAAAAAATCCTTTACATTTGCAAAAACTTCAAAAATTTGAGCATTCCAAACTCAATCCCCGCTCTAACATACTATAATATTCCAAATCGGGAAATGTACTCTAGCAAGGCATGACTGAAAACACATTTTCCAAGAACTATTGCTGTGAATAAAACCAAGATTTCCTGATCCCTTAGATCCGCAGTATCTAAGTCCTAAATCCAAGAGGGAATCAAAATAAATCCTCCTGGTGGGTTAAACAGACTTCCCACACCTAGTTTCTTTGAAACGTGCCCCAAAGAGGGACTACGGGGAAGTGAACAATACACGCTTGCTCGTAAAAATAACACAATTTCTATAGAGCGTGATAGGAGACTCATAAAATGTTCTTCGCAGTACTTATAGTAGCAATAAGGTTATACAATTAAGTTCATCAAATACATAGCCGAAAATACAAGTCGTAGACGAAGAAATATCCTCAAAAGAGGGCCGCAACCATATGAATGACTCGAAAACTACCTTGATAGCGTTATTTTATTAGGCTATAACTACCGTATGTTACATGTCAGATATAGATCGGGACTGCATAAAAATCTGCATCTATATCGTAACCATGCACTAGAAGAGCTCCTCTTTCGATCCCCTTGGAATTAGCTCACACCAAGCATAAGTAGTAGATCTCCAGATCTAAGAAAGTAGATCTACAAGTGAATATTCAAAAAATTTTGAATTATCGTAATATGCAGTATCGATCAAGAATTACAATTTGTAGATCTCCTCTAAGGATCTCAAAGTGAAGGGTAGATCCCCCAAAAACTCGAAAACCATCTCTCCAATTGGTGCACCCAAACTCCCCGCAACACCACCTACAAGAATACCGCAACTGAGTAGAAACTTCATTGTATGAGATAAAAAGCTAATGGCCACATGCTAAGATCATAAAATAAGGCTCATGCACTCCAATACACTCCCTCCAATAGAGAAGAGGCCTCCACTCACAAAGAGCATCAGAATGACTTAGATCTCAAGAGATCTAATCTCCAATGAATAACGCAGCTCCCTCAAGGGGGACCGTGCCGTAGCTTGAATAAATGTGTTGGCTCGATGCCAAGATGAAAAATAAAGCTAAATAGTGGATGCACTCTTCCAAGAGGTTAAAAGACCCACTCACCGAGAAGAGGCCTCAATACAAGCTAGATTTGAACACATCTAGAGTTCCACTTGGTGCAGCCTACAAAATCAAGAAAACCCTACTAGATCTACGTTGTAGTTGGAAATAGAAGCTTGGTATCCAAACTGGGATAGGGACCAAGAAATAAAATCTCTCTCCCAAGAGCTCCCTAATGGGAAGAGATGGAACCCCTAAACAAGGAATTCCAATGCTAACAAAGATATGCAATCTAGAAGTTAAACAACTAAGAAAGTGGTGTGTCTAAACGTACAACAAATCGCAAATAAAATCATGAACAACCTCCATATGTTGCCTTCCCCTTCCTTTTATATGATGAGAGCTTTCCAAACCCTAAACTACCTTCATCAACTTATCTCTTTCACACAAGAGACCTCCTTCTAGAATTACGATGTGCCCTAACATGAGAACTCCTCCAATATTACGTTGTAGATATGGTCAAGATTGACTCCATTGAAGTGGATTTGTTCTTTTCACACTCAATTGTGTTTATTAAAGTGGCCCGAATTTACTCCTTTCATATCAAGTATGGATTTATTTCTTTTTCCATTAGGAGTTTAATGACCCTCCTTTACATAGCCTATTCTTTGAACAAAGAAAAATGAAATTGAATATTCCTATTAAAATAGGAATATTACAGCCCTCCTCTTCCAATGTTGCTTGCCCTCAAGCAACTTACAAGGACTTGAAAATCTTCCAATTGAATTGTTTCCTCCCAAGGGTATAAGTGTGCTTTTGGTGAATGAACTAATTAGTTGTCACATAAAGAAGTGGGAGATACATGTAGAAATAGTTTCTTGTTGTCCATTGGTTTTATCAAGGCATGAGAGATGGTATATGTACCCGTACTTCAACCCCATGAGAGGCTTCAATCTCCATGCTATCATCCAAACAAAAGTGAGCCCTTCCTGTGTAGCTCATTTAAAAAATTCACCAATTCCCCCATTTGCATTGTGTAGGGGCTCCATGCATTGAAATGAGAGATTAGGATACTCAACTCATGTTGTCCTCTTCCATTTTCGATGAATGTAGAGCCATCGTCCCTGGCCGCAATAAAATAGTCCTCAGAAGCCAAAAGGAACTTGACCTTCATGATTCTCTTCTCTCGATTCTAGTGAGTCTCCTTGCCCAATCTCCCATGCATATAGTGAGTATATTATTCACCATATGTGTTCAAAAAGAAACATGGACTAAGTGTCATATGACATATGGGATGGTGACAATAGTCCTCCCATTCGGCACGCATTGTCCATCATCTCATTGCCCTCAAATCATGGTGCAATAAGTGGTCATCCCACCACTTCCTCGCCGAAATAAGCTTCTTCAAAGCTTGAAAATGATGGAGGATACGGTGTTACGAACATGATTCTAGCAACACATGCCTTGCTCCAAGTGCTCCCTTGTGAGAGATCTTTCCACATGACATAAGCTCAATACATGACCCTTTGCATAAGAAAACATAGTATATAAGGCAACAACACAACAAGGCCCTATCCTCTTCTTGAAGGTAAATAAATATGGGAGATGACCAATGGACACATCCACACAATGTGTCATTCCTCTTCCCATGTTTATAACAACATTGGAGCATCATGATATAAACAATTTCCCCTCATACCACCTCATGAGAAGGTTACATTCTCCCCCAACTCAAGGTACATACATGATTATGATATTTATTCTAAACACAAATACATGTACATACATCATAGATATAAGAAAATGTATGGACATGGAATTCATCATGGGGTGCCCATACTTTCTTGTCAAACAAAGAAACCATGCCTCCTTCTTATGCATCCCTTTCTTGAAATACAAGACATGAGACAAGAAAATCAAAAACTTTGGGAGGTACCCACATCACTCCAATAGAAACTAGCGTAGGTCATGTCCTCCCCGCTTTTATATCTAGATGTGGTAAATGGTTTACATACCACTTACTTGTCAACATCATCCCACCATGGTCGAAGGTGAAATGTATATTTGGTGCTTTAGGGCAAAGACCCATCATGCCGCAAGACCTCCCTTAGCCCATCAAGGGAGTGGCCATATTTGAGAATAGTTCTAGCCCATATTTGGCCATGAAGTTTATAGGGTAGGACACTCCTTTAGGAGTCATACCGCATATGTAAAGTAAAAGAATGCATGCAATTAAAAAGTAAAATGTGATTTGCATAATCATGATTTAGTGGCCGTGATAGTTCCTCCCCGGGTCAAATGTATCATTACCGTACAAGGTTGAGAGAAAACTTTTCTCTTCCATGTGATCGCCCTAGGTGGGCTTTCCACCAAAGCAAGGAGACATCAAGGCATAGATCAAGATAGAAAGATGTATGGGGATCGATGTGTCCTTTCTTTCCTCGCATAGATATTCATGCCTTTCTTATTACATCACTCCTTTGGAAATAAAGAGGGGTAAATGTTCCTTTCCCCTATGGAGCTTCCTCCTCTTCATCTTCTCGAGTATTCGTGGATCCTTACTATTCGATAATGATGGCACATGTCGCTCATGGATTGTGCCATAATTTCTATATGTGGGACCCTTTTGAAACTCCTTGCAAGAATGCAAGAGCTTCCGGGGAGCATTTTCCATCGCTTATCCTTCATGAAATGCTAGAGGTGCCTCAAGGATGACCGCGCCGTCACCCCTAGCCTTTGTCTCCAATGGTGGAAAATGCCTCATCATTAAAAGGAGACCTGTGTATCCCGCATGCCTTTGAAAGAGAAATCTTCATGTCTTTCGAGAAGAAGACTCTTCATCCAATGATGATCTCGCCCTTGGCAAGGTATCACCCAAGTTCACATTCTCTTCAATGGTCTTCATAGGTGGATTTGGATTTGTAGATCCTCCTTTTGGCACATCTCCTCTTTCCTCTTCCGAAGAAGTTGCCGAGTAGAACATGGTAGCTTTGATGATATGGTCGAGTGCTCATACCCATAAGATGAGGATGTATACACTTCTCATTCATATATCTTCAGGATCCAATCGGGGAAACTTCATTATTCCCTCTATTTATCCGTTTTTCCTTAGGCTTAAACAATGGGTAGGGCTTCTGGAATAGAGTTCTTGAGAACTCTTTCCCTTCCATTCTTCCAAGAAAAGGGTTTTGACCCTTATTTTATATGTCTTCCATGCAATCATTATCCTTATTTCTTCTCCATTCCCCGAAAAGACATCTTGGCTTGATGACTGCGTCGAGCGAAGGATCAAGCTTTTATACCACTATAATATTCCAACTGAACACCTAGCAAGGCATGAATGAAATGCATTTTCCAGAATGGCCGATAAAGAAATGAAAAATAGTATTCTCCGATCCATTAGATTTGAGTATCTAAGTCCTAAATCTAATAGGTCATCAAAAATAAATCCTCCTAGGTGGGTTGCTGCATCTCCCACTCCTAGTTTCCTTGAAAAGTGCCCCAAAGAGGGACCGCAACAACAATACACAATTCTCGCTTCGAAATAATGCAATATAGGACAAGATAGGAGGCTCATAAAATTTTCTTCAATAGTACTTACAAGAGCAATAAGGTTATACAATAAATTTCATCAAATACATAGCTGAAATACAATTCATAGGCAAAAAAAAATCTCCTCAAAAGAGGGCCGCAACCATATGAATGACCGAAAACCCATTTTGACAGCTTTATTTTATTAGGCTACAAATGTCGTATGTTACATGTCGTATCTAGAGCAGATTTTTTCCATAAAAATCAGATATATATCGTATCCATGCACTAGCAGAGTCTTCGCATCCCTGGAATTTTGGGGTTTACACTAAGCATAACCATTAGATCTCGAGATCTAAGAAAGAAATCATAGGGATATTTGGAAATTTTGGAACTATTCGTAATATGTAGATCAGATCTCGAAAGGGGCAAAATGTTTAGATCTCCCTTCGAGGATCTCAAAGTGGAAGGGTAGATCCCCCAACGCCATAAACCGGCTCTCCAATTGGTGCACCCAAACTCCCCGCAACATGACCTACAAGAATAACATAGACTGAGCAGAAACCGCACCGTAGGGGATATAAAGTCAGATGGAAACATGCCAAGATCAGAAAATGAGGCTCATGCACTCCAATACACTTCCCAATAGAAGAAAGGCCTCCTCCACCCCACAAAGAGCAAGGGAATGACTTAGATCCGAAGAGGTTCAATCTCCACCGAGAATACGCTCCCTCAAGGGGACCTGTGTCAGCAGCCTTGAATAAATGGGTTGGCCTAATTCCAAGATGCAAAATCCGAGCTAAATGAAGGATGCACTTCCTTCCCCAAGAGGTAAAAGACACACTCGCAAGAAGAGGCCCTCCAATACAAGCTAGATATGAACAGATTCAGAGTTCCACTTGTCGTAGCTTACAAAAGCAAGAAAACCTCGTTGATCCGCATTGCAGCTTGGAAGTAGAAGCTTGGTCAACCAAATAGTGTGACTAAGAAATACAAGCTCTCCCAAGAGCTCCTCAATGGGAAGAGATGGAACCCCTAAATATGGAATTCCAATGCTAAACAACATATGCAATCTAGGCTAAACAACCAAGAAAGCAAGTGTGTTCAAACAAACAAATCGAAATCAAATCATGAACAACCTCCATATGTTGCCTTCCCCTTCCTTTTATACGATGAGAGCTTGCCAAACCCTAAACCACCTTCATCAACTTATCTCTTTCACACAAAAGACATCCTTCTAGAATTATGTTGTGCCTCACGATGAGCACTCCTCCAATACTCTGTTGTAGATATGGTCAAGATTGACCCGCCCAAACGGATTGTTTCTTTTCTACACCCGCGTGTTTATCAAAGTGGCCTGCATTTACCCCTTTTTCATATCAAGTATGGATTTAGTTCTTCCATTAGGAGTTTAATGACCCTCCTTACATAATTATTCTCTTGAATAAAGAAAATAAAATAGAAATTTAATATTCCTATTAAAAGGAATATTACAAGCCTCCTCCTCTTTCGAATGTTGCTTGCCCTCAAGCAACATACAAGGACTTGCAAAATAGAATGGAATTTTTTCTCCCAAGGGTATAAGTGTGATTTTGTTGAATGAACCAATTAGATGTCATCATAAAGAAGTGGGAGATGGCATAGAAATATTTTCTTGTTGTCCATTGGTTTTCTCAAGGCATGAGAGATGGTAGATGTAGGGTACTTCAACCCCATGATAGGCTTCAATATCCATGTTATCATCCAAACAAAGTGAGCCGTTCGGGTAGCTCGCGTAAAAAGTCACCAATTCCCCCAATTTGCATTGTGTATGGGCTCCATGCATGGAAATGAGAGATGAGGATACTCAACTCACACTATCCCTCTTTCCATTTTTGATGAATGTAGAGCTACTGATCTTGGGCTGCAATAAAATAGTCCCTAAGGAAGCCAAAAGGAACTTGGACCTCTCATGATTCTCTTCTTTAATTCTAGTGAGTCTCCTTGCCCAATCTCCCATGCATATAGTGAGTAGATTATCTTCACCATATGTGTTCAAAAAGAAACATGGACCAAGTGTGATATGATATATGGGATGGTGACACTAGTCCTCCCTGAGACCGTTGTCCATCATATTGCTGCCCCAAATCATGGGGCAATAAGTGGTCATCCCACCACTTCCTTGCTGAAATAAGCTTCTTCAAAGCTTGAAAATGATGGAGGATAATAGGTGTTGGTCGAACATGATTCTGAAGAACACATGCCTTGCTCCAAGTGCTCCCATGTGAGAGATCTTTCCACATGCACATAAGCCCAATACATGACCCTTTGCATAAGAAAACATAGTATATAAGGAAATATTCCAATAAGGCCCTATCCTCTTTCTTGACGTACAAATAAATATGGGAGATTGTGACCAATGGACACATCCACACAATGTGTCATTCTCCTCCCATGTTCATAACAAAGATTGGAGCATCAGCTTATTATAAACAAGATCCCTCATACCACCTCATGAGAAGGTTACATTCTCCCCCCAACCCAAGATACATACATGAATATGATATTTATTCTAAACACGTAAATACATGTACATAAATCATAGGTATAAGCAAAATGTATACATGGGAATTCATCATGGGGTGCCCATAATTTGTTCTTGCTTGCCAGCAACCATGCCCTCCTGATATGCATCCCTTCTTGAAAATCAAGGCATGAGACAAGGAAATCAAAAAATTTGGGTGGTACCCACACTCACCCAATAGAAAACCAAATAGCAGTCATCTCCTCCCCGCTCGGTGTATCTAGATGTGGTAAGTGGCTTCATACCACTTATCACTTTCTACCCTCATCATCTCACCATGGCTGAAGGTGAAATGTATATTTGGTGCTTTAGGAAGCACCCCGCGTCGCAAGACCTCCCTTAGCCCATCAAGGGAGTGGCAATATTTGAGAATAGTTCTGGCCCATAGTTGGCCATGAAGTTTATAGGGTAGACACTCCTTTTAGGAGTCATTGCCCGCATATGGAAAGTAAAAGAATGCATGCAATCATAAAGTAAAATGTGATTTTCATAAGCATGCTTCTTACCCAAATTAGCCGTAATAGTTCCTCCCTTGGTCAAATGTATCATTACTATACAAGGTTGAGAGAACAATTTGCTCTTTCCATCGTGGACAGCCCTAGTGGGATTCTCCCAAGTAAGGAGACATCAAGGCATATATCATGATAGAAATATGTATGGACTGATGTGTCCTTGCTTTCCTTGCATAGATCTTCATGCCTTCTTAGTACATCACTCCCTTTGAAATAAAGAGGGGTAAATGTTCCTTGCCCTATGGAGCTTGCCCTCCTCTTCATCTTTTGTAGTATTCAGATCTCACTATCTAATAATGATGGCAATATGCCGCTCATGGCTTGTGCCATAATTTCTATATGTGGGACTCTTGAAGATCCTTGCAATAATGCAAGAGATTCTCTCCCTGAGCAGCCGCCCTTCTTCTCCTTCATGAAATGATATAGGTACTTCAAGGATGACCGCGCTCGTCACTCCCTAGCTCGTCTCCACCCTGGTGGAAAATTCCTCATCATTAAAAGGAGACCTTAGATCTCGGCATGCCTTTGAAATAGAAACATTCATGTCTTCTTTTTGAGAAGCAAGACTTCCTTCATCCAATGAGAATGTTTCCCTGCAAGGTATCACCCAAGTTCACATTCTACTCAATTGTCTTCATAAAGGTGGAGTTGGATTTTGTAGATCCTCCCTTTGGCACATCTCCTCTTCCTCCTCCTAAAGAAGTTGCTAATAGAACATGGTAGCTTTGATGATATGGCCGAGTGCTCATACCCACAAGATCAGATGTAGAATTATCCTCATGCATAGATCTTATGGATCCAAACTTGGGAAAACTTCATGGTTTATCCTCTATTTCTCTTTTTTCTCCTTAGGCTTAAACAAAGTTTGGAAATAGAGTTCTTGAGAACTCTTCCCTTTCATTCTTCCAAGAAAAGGGTTTCGACCCTTACTTTCTATGTCTAACATGCAATCATTCTCTTATATCTTCTCCTCTCGAAAAGACATCTGGCTCGATGCTCATAAAGGAGCCAAGGATCAAGCTTGATACCACCGTAATATTCCAAATATGGAACAAGCCTAGCAAGGCACAATCGGAAAACACATTTTCCAGAATGGCCGCTGGGTTAAATGAAAATCCAGCGCTGGATCCCTTATATCTTAGTATCTAAGTCCTAAATCCAAGAGGGCATCAAAAATAAATCCTCCTAGGTGGGTTAAACATATCTCCCACTCTTAGTTTCCTTGAAAAGTTCTAAAGAGGACCGCAAGAACAATACATAGTTCTCATTGTGAAATAAATATGCCTATAGAGAAGTGATAGGAGGCTCATAAAATGTTCTTCAATAGTACTTACAAGAAGAATAAGGTTATAAAATTAAGTTCATCAAGTTATTAGCCGAAAAATACAAGTCATACATTAAGAAATCGCTCAAAAGAGGGCCGCAACCATATGAATGATTGAAAAATGCCTTGACAACGTTATTTTATTAGGATGCAACTGCTTTATGTTACATTTTAGATCTAGAGCAGATCTCTCGCATAAAAATTTAGATCTAGATCAGATCCATGCACTAGAAGAGCCTCTTTCGCATCCCCTTGAATTTTGGGGTTACACCAAGCATAAGTAGATCGAGATCTAAGAAAGCAAGATCTACATGAATATTTAGAAATGATGAAATATTTAGAATATGCACATCGATATGAAAAGTAAAATGTGTAGATCTCCCTCTCGAGGATCTCAAAGTGAAGGGTAACATCCCCCAACACTCGTAAACGCTCTCCAATTGGTGCACCTAAACTCCCCGCAACACCACCTACAAGAATAACGCATATGGAGTAGAAACTCGCGTTGTAGGATATAAAGCTGATGGCCACATGCCAAGATCAGAAACTCGGGGCTCATGCACTCCAATACACTCCCCCAAATAGAGCGTGCTTCCTCCACCGACAAACAACATCGGAATGACTTAGATCCGAAGAGATCTAATGTCCATCGGAGAATAACACAAATTCCTCGAAGGGGACTATGCTACGCCTGAATAACTAGTTTGGCCTCGATGCCAAGATGCAACCGAAGTCAAACAAAGGATGCACTCTTCCAGGAGGTTAAAAGACACACTCACTTTAGAGAGGCACCAACACAAATAGATCCTCAAACAAACATGTAGGGTTCCACTTTCGCATCTTACAAAAGCAAGTAAACCTCACCGGATCTGCCAGTTGGAAGTAGAAGATTGGTCTCCAACCAGATAGTCGACTAAGGTCATGCCTCCCAAGAGCTCCTCAATGGGAAGAGATGGAACCCCTAAACAAGGAATTCCAATGCTAAACAACATATGCAATCTAGGCTAAACAACCCGTAAATTTTGTGTATAAACAGACAAAAATCGTAAATCAAATCATGAACAACATCCATATGTTGCCTTCCCTTCCTTTTATATGAGAGCTCGCCAAAAGCATAAACCACTTTCATCAACTTATCTCTTTCACACAAGAGACTTCTTCTAGAATTATGTTGTGCTCCGATTATACACTCTTACAATATCACAAGCATAGATATGGTCAAGATCGACCTACCAAGTGGATTTGTTCTTTTCACAAATAAGGTGTTTATTAAAGTGGCACAGACATTTACCCTTTTTCACGTTAGTCATGGATTTATTCTTCCATTAGGAGTTTAATGACCCTCCATTACATAATTATTCTTCAACAAAGAAAACAAAAAATGAAATTGGAATATTCCTATTAAAAATAGAATATTATGTCCTCTCCATAATGTTGTCATTTCTCAAGCAACTTTCATGACTTGAAAAATCTTCCAATGGAATTGTTTCTCCCCAAGGGTATAAGTGTTCTTTTGGTGAATGAACCAATTAGTCGTCATCATAAAGAAGTGGGAGATACATAGAAATGGTTTGTTTTCCATTGGTTTTCTCAAGGCATGAGAGATGGTAGATGTAGGGTGCTTCAACCCCATGAGAGGCTTCAATATCCATGCTATCATCCAAACAAATTGAGCCATTTTGGGTAGCCACGTAAAAGTCGCAAATTCCCCCCCGCCCATTCGCATTGTGTAGGGGCTCGTTGTACCTTAAGAAAACAATTCCTTGACTGTGAAAGGAATTCGTGCTTAAGACATTAAAATAAATATGTCACAAGGGAATATGATCCCCCGTTTATCCACCTCTCGGAGCTCAATCATTGAATGTTCAAAATCAAATGATGTAAACATCCGACAACGCTATTATCTCGCTGATATAGAATGAAATGTTTAGAAGAAGAATGAAAGTAAAAAGCCCAAAACAATATGCCGCCGCACAAAATCTATCATCTCAAGCTCTAGAAGAAATAAAAGAAAGGAAATGCTTAAAATGAAGGAGCGCCTATTAAGGGTTTTAACTCCTCGCTCGCTTCGATACTTCATTTTATTCAAGGACTCGAAACAAATTATGTAAAACTAGAAGACGAATCAATATCAAAAAATACTAGAGTTTTCTTTTAATTCATCAATCATTTGAAAAATCCACAAAGATCGTCCGGGAGATCTCAAAAATTGGAACCCCTTCTCCTCCTCCTCTTTTGTTTTTATATCACTCATCTAAATAACTTCCTAACTCGCTATGATCGCCTTTAAAACCGATTCTTGAAAGTGCCGGAATCATTTAAATTTACAAAAATATTTTTTTTAATATTATATATATATAATATATAATATAAACCCAAAAATCGAATTGAAAGTTTTTTTTTAAAAGGGCGAATAGTGCATTTTGGGTCCCACTACTATGCATTCGATTAATAATAAAGTCACCCATGGTTTTGAAATCCAAAACTACCTACGGGGGGTAATGATAGTCAGTTTAAGAAATGGACCGAGGGGACGTAATACATCATGGCCGTCGATCCGGAAAAAGTGGTTTAAATCAAACCACTTACTGGCAAGATCTCTCCTAAAACCCGTTTAATTCATGTTCCCGTGCACTATCGATCCGTGCCAAATCGATCCACATCGTTGATCTAACTGTAATATATATGTGTTTTCTCGCTGTAGTAATACTTTAATGATTCATCATATACATAATTGGAAACTCGCCGCTCTACCCTCAAATGTATCACTACTGTAAGTGTTGCCTCCATTCAAAATTCGTCGTTGTTGCCTATAATGTTGGCTAGCATTTGTGTATTGAACCGAGGTCATGGACGTGGAAGCAAATCGCCGCATGGTAAGGCATACCTCCGACAAGGAACAACTTCGGCTAAAGGTTACGCGAGTAGAATTAGGTGGCTCACTTTTAGGTGGTATATTGGAAGATGTGTTACCAAGTTGTTGTAAAATAATTTTCCGTCTATTACTTCCACTAGATTTCCTAGTGTATTTGTTGAAATTACTTGAGAGGGTACAAGACTTGGTTTTGGCTCTCAACTGATCTATTGCTAAATGCCATCTCACGACCTTGTAAAGAACCCCACTTGTTTGGATTGCCCGCATCAAGTTTCCTCGATGAATTCACCGAATTTACACGAGTAGGTATAACTCTTGGTTTAGGACCTCCTTGAGAGGATCCAAATAAACTTTGGCGTAAAGAATGCATCTCCTCAAGGCACCGGAAGCCCGTGAAGAGATTGCTCAAGCCTTCAAGAATGCATCACATACTTTCGTCAAAGCTGATCGAGTCACGCATTCGCACAATTTTCGACATGGTCAAAAGGATCCTCAATCGTCATTGCATAGTTTTTCTTCATCCGAGAACCATTACCGAATGCATTTCCCCATTTGCCGTTGAATGTGCATATTGTCCAAATCTTTGCATTCATAAAGGTGCAACTTTTGTATACTATGCAAAGAATGAAACAAAGAGTTCGTAAATAGTGCTCTTATCATTTCTTCCAAATCTTTGACGTTTAAATTTCTCAACATTTAGTTTGCACTCCTCCTCAACTGCCTTTCATCTTTGTTTCTTCCACCTCGCTAGTTCACAAGCAACATATCCATTGTATATATCCTTGAAAGGGGGCAAATAATTGAGGAGACTGGATTTGTAAGTGGAAAATAATTAGTAAGCCTGGGAAAATGAATTCGTTGTCCCTAACTTTGGATCACTTATATTATGCGCCGCCCAAAGATTAATCAAAGAAAAACCAACTCTCCGAACCTTGTGTCTATTTGACTTATCCGTAGAGAAATTTAGACTTAAGCATGCCTAAACCATTATTAATCGAGATATCACAGAAATCTTCGAGAGTAAGGGATCCTCAAAAATGAGTAGAGGAACTCTTGCATTTGGAATAAATTGTATCTAGCTTCACCGCTTCCCTTAGTAGAGACTCGTTTACACGATAGATTTTCCGCTTATTTTTTTTCCCAAGAGTTGAAGAACTTTGAGAAGCAAGAAAGTAACCAATGGAAATATCTAGATCGCCCCATCGCATGTAGAGGTCAGATAAAAAGGATCCAAATGGTGTCGTGCCACCAATTCCTTGGAAAGATGCCTTAGATGCTGAAATTGCAGCGTGCAAACTTTAATAGAGATCATGAGTAGCTTTATTTCTTCACCCTTGAATTTATCTTTGGTAATCATTAGTAAATCATCATTTAGTGATGCCAAACTCGATCAATAACTTTTCTCACACAAATTACTGAATCATGGTGATAGACAAAGGATCCCACATGCTTATAGTTGCTGTTATGGTTAGTAATGGAAACAAACCCCCGCATATTTTTCCAGTGACAAATATCACAAAAAATGGCAAGGAAACAACATCATGATAAGATCCGTGAAATTGTGCTACAACATCGGCTCCAATTGGGGACAAGATTTTTGGTACCAAAGTACCGAGAACTTGTAGATCAAGAGTCTTTATCGGGCATGGAGTCAAGTCAAAAAATGAATTTTCTCTCTATCCAAAATCTCAAAGATTTCAAAACTTCTCTGAACCCTCCTTCTTCTAGGATCTTTATTCTTGAACTAAAATTGATAAACTAAAAATACTGCAACTGTGAATGCTCAACTTCTGAGCTTATTTATGTACAACTCCTATTTATATAAGCATTGTTGAACTCAATCAAGTGAAGTCAACCTTCCAATGGAACCAATCCAACATCTGCTTGTAAGATTTAATACCTTCATACTGCTGAAATTGAAAAATCAAAAGAGGAATGTACCATGAAAAATTTTTATATACAAAATTTTGTACATACCCTTGCATTAAAGCATGTTGCTGACCGAAGAAATTTTCCACATATTCAGCAACTAGATCATAGAAATCATGAGACAAAACTTTGGTTACCTTCTTTTCTCGAACATTTTGCGGATGTTGACTTCTTTGATCATGGAAGTTTCCTTCATTGTTTGAATTTTTAGTCAGGAACTGTGTGTTAGGAACTTGGCTGCCATTTCCTGTGGGCAGGCATTTAGGCTGAAAATAAACATCCAAGTTTTGCTCTCCATAATGCTGATGATCTTCACTTAACATCAATTGATAACTAAAATCTTCCTCTTCTTGCAAACAGGTCTGAGAAACTGCACTATTTTCCTCACTACTCACAAAATTATTGCAATGATCTTCCATGCTTTCATAATGTAGTTCAACTGTTGCAACTAAGTTTTGACTGGAATCTTTAAAAGACTTGGATTCTTGTTTTTTGTCAATACAGGAACCTTCTGACATTTTTTGAAAAACTGTATTCAACTCTGAACTTACATTCTCTTGTAAAGAAATTCCAATGTTTCCTTCACAAGCCCTCTTATTTTTGACAAAACTTTGACTTTCTGTATTGCAGGAAAAATTTCTAGAAGCCCACGCATTATCTTCGATTTCTTGCGCATGGAGAAACATCAGCTTAAGAGTACTAGGCTTTCTCTCCTTGAGATAAAAAGCTAGGGCGATAGAAAGAGCTTTCAAATAATAGACCATAGCTGCTGCCTCTGGAGGTCGAATTTCTTCTGGCATGCTGAAATAAATCTTTTGAAACCTCCTATTAAACTCAGAAATCGATTCATTACTTTGCCTTCAGATAGAATATAATTTCAAAAGGTGCTCTTCATATGACTTACTCTCGCCCCAATATGTAAGGAATATATCTTGAATATCTTGCCAGGAATTGATTGAACCTGCTTCCAAACACTGAAACCAGTGCTGAGCATCCTATTTTAAAGAATGAAAAAACATCCTTAAAGCTATGTCTTCATAAATGATTTGAAATCTGTCCAGAAAGTATTCAAATTCCAAGATATGTGATTTAGCTGAAATATCCTTCTCCTTCCCGGAGAAACTTGGCAAGGACTTGAATCCATTTGAAGGATATTGATGGAGAATAGCGGGCAGCTTCAGGGGTTTAAATATTTCTTTCTTTTTGAACTGAAAAGCAGTCAATTTCTTGTGAAGAAAAATATTATCATCCAAAGATGAGGAATCATCACCTTTATGCCCAGACTATGACTGATTATCTTCCGGGATTGTAATACAACAATCATCCCTCCTTTCATGCTTAGGAGATACATGTGTGTCAAGATTTATAATACAAGCATAATCTTTTTCGAACAATGAATTTACACTTTGGGCTTTATAATCTTCTGAGAAAATAAAGCAGGAAACAATCCTTTTAATATAAAAGGGAAAATAAACCATTAAACTGACAATAAAAAATAGAACCTCCTTTACAAAATGGAAATTCTGATACATGTTTTTTCCATGATACTTTCTCATCTTCTTGCCAGGAAAATTCTTCATCTAATGAAACCTTCATCCGTGGAGTCGCCAGGTGAATAATAAACAACCAATATTCAAATCTGAATCTTGTTCACCATCAAAAAGAAAGGATTACGAAACCATCTGCTGCAAGGCATTTGACCTCGCGCTTGGCTTTTCGAAAATGAGAATTCTGAAAAAGTAAACACAGCCAAAAACTTCCTCCTCACTGAACAACCAGAGGAAGTAGAAAGAAAACCCAGGGAAATGAACTTCGCTTCTTCGATCCCCAGCAACGGCGCCAATTAATGTTGTACCTTAAGAAAACAATTCCTTGGCTGTGAAAGGAATCCATGCTTAAGACATTAAAATAAATATGTCACAGAAATATGATCCCCGTTTATCCACCTCCGGAGCTTTATCAGTGAATGTTCAAAATCAAATACTGTAAACATCCCACAACGCTATTATCTGCTGATATAGAATGAAATGTTCAGAAGAAGAATGAAAGGAAAAAGCCCAAAACAATATGCTGTTGTACAGAATCTATCATCTTAAGCTCTAGAAGAAATAAAGAAAAGAACAGTTAAAATGAAGGAGCGCCTATTAAGGGTTTTAACTCCTGCTGCTTCGATACTTCATTTTATTCAAGGATTGAAAAAACATTATGTAAACTAGAAGACGAATCAATAGCAACAAATACTAGAAGTTTGCTTTTCATTTATCAATCATTTGAAAAATCCATACAAAGATCACTGTCTGGAGATCTGAAAACCGAAACCTTTTTTCCCTCCCCCTCTCTCTATTTTTATATCAGCCATCTAAATAACTTCCTAACTGCTATGATCAGTTTTGAAACTGATTCTTGAAAGTGCTGGAATCATTTAAATTTACAAAATATTTGTTTTAATATTATATATATAATATATAATATAAAACCCAAAAATCGAATTGAAAGTTTTTTTTTAAAAGGGCGAATAGTGCATTTTGGGTCCCACTACTATGCATTCGATTAATAATAAAGTCACCCATGGTTTTGGAAAATCCAAAACTACCTACGGGGGGTAATGATAGTTGTTTATAAGAAATGGACCGGAGGGGCCGTAATACATCAAGGCCGTCGATCCTGGAAAAAGTGGTTTAAATCAAACCACTTACGGGGGTAGCATCTCTCCTAAACTCTGTTTAATTCATGCCCCCGTAAGACCATTGGATCCGGGCCAAATGATCCACATCGTTGATCTAATTGTAATATATATGCGTTTGCTGCTGTAGTAATAATTTAATGATTCATCATATACATAATCGGAAACTGCTACTCTACCCTCAAATGTATCACTACCAGAAGTGTTGTCTCCATTCAAAATTCTGCTGTTGTTGCCCATAATGTTGGCTAGCATTTGTGTATTGAAACTGAGGCTGTGACGTGGAAGCAACTACTGGCTGGTAAGGCATACTTCCAGACAAGGAAAAACTTCGGCTAAAGGTTGCTCCCAGAGAATTAGGTGGCTCACTTTTAGGTGGTATATTGGAAGATGCGTTACCAAGTTGTTGTAAAAATACTCCCTTCTGTCTATTACTTCCACCAGATTTCCTAGGTGTATTTGTTGAAATTACTTGAGAGGGTACATTCGCTGAAATTACACGAGAGGGTATAGCACTTGGTTTTGGCTCAACTGATCTATTGCTAAATGTCGTCTCACGACCTTGTAAAGAACCCCGCTTGTTTGGATTGCCTGCATCAAGTTTCCTCGATGAATTCACTGAATTTACACGGGTAGGTATAACTCTTGGTTTAGGACCTCCTTGAGAGGATCCAAATAAACTTTGGCGTAAAGAATGCATCTCTGAAGGCACTGGAAGCCTGTGAAGATATTGCTCAGTCTTCAAGAATGCATCACATACTTTCGTCAAAGTTGACTGAGTCACAGATCTTGCACAATTTTCGACATGGTCAAAAGGATCCTCAATCGTCATTGCATAGTTTTTCTTCATCCGAGAACCATTACTGAATGCATTTCCCCATTTGCCAGTGAATGTGCATACTGTCCAGCCTTGTGACCATAAAGGTGCAACTTTTGTATACTGTGCAAAGAATGAAACAAAGAGTTCAGAAATAGTGCTCTTATTGTCTCTTCCAAATCTTTGACGTTTAAATTTCTGAACATTTAGTTTGCACTCCTCCTTAATCTGTCTTTCATCTTTGTTTCTTCCACCTGCTAGTTCACGGGCAACATATCCATTGTATATATCCTTGAAAGGGGGGAGAATTGGAGGAGACTGCATTTGTAAGTGGAAAATAATTAGTAAGCTCAGGGAAAATGAATTCAGTGTCCCTGACTTTGGATCATTTATATTATGCGCCTTCGCCTAGTACTTAATCAGTAAAACCAACTCTCTGAACCTTGTGTCTATTTGACTTATCCAGTAGAGAAATTTAGACTTCAGCATGCCTAAACCATTATTAATCAAGATATCACAGGAAATCTGAGAGTAAGGATCCTCAAAAATGAGCAGAGGAACTCTTGCATTTGGAATAAACTGCACATATCTAGCTGCACCTCTCCTCAGTAGAGACTGTTTCACATCAGATAGGATTTTCCGCTTCTTTTTTTTCCCAAGAGTTGAAGAACTTTGAGAAGCAGCAGGAAAATCAATGGAAATATCCAGATTGCCCCATCACGTGTAGAGGTCAGATAAAAAGGATCCAAATGGTGTCACAGAAGCACCATATCCTTGGAAAGATGCCTTATATGCTGAAATTGCAGTTGCAGTTTAATAGAGATCATGAGTAGCTTTATTTCTTCACCCTTGAATTTATCTCTGGTAATCATTCGTAAATCATCATTTAGTGATGCCAAACTCTGATCAACAACTTTTCTCACACAGCTACTGGAATCATGGTGATAAACAAAGGATCCTGCATGCTTATAGTTGTTGTTATGGTTAGTAATGGAAAACCACACCCCCGCGTATTTTTCCTTAAAGACAAATATCACAAAAATGGCAACGAAACAAATATCAATACAAGATCCGTGAAATTGTGCTACAAATGTGGCTCCATGCATGGAAATGAGAGATGCGGATACTCAACTCACGTTGTCCCTCTTTCCATTTTCGATGAATGTAGAGCTGCTAATCCTGGGCTGCAATAAAATAGTTCTCATGAAGCCAAAAGGAACTTGGACCTTCATAATTCTCTTCTTTGATTCTATTGGGTCTCCTTGCCCAATATCCCATGCATATAGTGAGTAGATTATATTTACCATATGTGTTCAAAAAGAAACATGGACTAAGTGTCATACGATATATGGGATGGTGACAATATTCCTCCCCTTGAGACCAGTGTTGTCCATCATCTTGCTGCCTCAAATCATGGTGCAATAAGTGGTCATCCCACCACTTCCTTGCTGAAATAAGCTTTGTCAAAGCTTGAAAATGATGGAGGATAATAGGTGTTGGCTGAACATGATTCCAACAACACATTCCCTGCTCCAAGTGCTCCCTTATGAGAGATATTTCCACATTACATAAGCCCAATACATAACCCTTTGCATAAGAAAACATATTATATAAGGCAACAATCAAATAAGGCCCTATCCTCTTGTTGAAGTACAAATAAATATGGGAGATTGCATTCCCAATGGACACACCCACACAATGTGTCATTCTTCCTCCCATGTTCATAACAAATATTGGAGCATCATGATATAAACATGCTCCCTCATACCACCTCATGAGAAGGTTACATTCTCGCCCAACCCAAGGTACATACATGATTATGATATTTATTCTAAAGAGAAATGCATGTACATACATCATAGGTACAAGCAAATGTATGGACATGGAATTCATCATGGGGTGCCCATACTTTCTTCTTGTCAAGCAAAGCAACCATGCATACTTCTTATGCATCCCTTTCTTGAAATACAAGACATGAGACAAGAAAATCAAAAACTTTGTGTGGTACCCACACTCACCAAATAGAAACCAACGCAGGTTATCTCCTACCTGCTTCAGATCTAGATGTGGTAAGTGGTTTACATACCACTTACTTGTTGCCCTCATCATCCCACCATGGATGAAGGTGAAATGTATATTTGGTGCTTTAGGGAAGCACCCATCATGCTGCAAGACCTCCCTTACCCCATCAAGGGAGTGGCCATATATGAGAATAGTTCTGGCCCATAGATGAGAGAACACTTTTCTCTTTCCATTAGGGGATTGCCCTAGTGGGCTTCTCCCAAGTAAGGAGACATGAAGGCATAGATCATGATAGAAAGATGTATGGACTGATGTGTCCTTGCTTTCCTTGCATAGATATTCATGCCTTCTTAGTACATCACTCCTTTGAAATAAAGAGGGGTAAATGTTCCTTTCCCTATGGAGCTTGCCCTCCTCTTCATCTTTTGCAGTATTCAGGATCTCACCATCTGATAATGATGGCACATGCTGCTCATGGATTGTGCCATAATTTCTATACGTGGGACTCATTGAAACTCCTTGCAAGAATGCAAGAGCTTCTCTCCTTGGAGCAGCTGCCCCTGCTTCTCCTTCATGAAATGCTAGAGGTGCCTCAAGCATGACTATGCTGTCACCCCTAGCCTTCTCTCCAATGGTAGAAAATGCCTTATCATTAAAAGGAGACCTTATATCTCGGCATGCCTTTGAAAGAGAAATATTCATGTCTTATTTTTGATAAGAAGACTCTTCATCCAATGAGGACCTTTCCCTTGGCAAGGTATCACCCAAGTTCACATTCTCCTCAATGGTCTTCATAGGTGGAGTTGAATTTGTAGATCCTCCCTTTGGCACATCTCCTCTCTTCCTCCTCCTGAAGAAGTTGCTAATAGAAAATGGTAGCTTTGATGATATGGTTGAGTGCTCATACCCATAAGATGAGGATGTAGAATTATCCTCATGCATAGATCTTGTGGATCCAGTTGGGGAAACTTCATGGTTTATCCCCTCTATTTCTCTGTTTTTCCCCTTAGGCTTAAACAGAGTTTGGAATAGAGTTGTTGAGAACTCTTTCCCTTCCATTCTTCCAAGAAAAGGGTTTTGACCCTTACTTTCCATGTATTCCATGCAATCATTCTCCCTCTTCTGTCTTCTCCCTTCCTGAAAAGAAATCTTGGATTGATGCTCACAGGCTTAGCCAAGGATCAAGCTTTGATACCACTGTAATATTCCAAATCTAGAACAGCTACCAAGGCATGACTGGAAAACGCATTTTCCAGGAATGGCTGCAACATAAATGAAAACCAGAACTTGGATCCCTTAGATATGAGTCTCTAAGTCCTAAATCCAAGAGGGCATAAAAAATAAATCCTCCTAAGTGGGTTAAATAGATCTCCCACACCTAGTTTCCTTGAAAAGTGCCCCAAAGAGGGACTACAACAACAATACACAGTTCTTCTTAGAAAATAATGTAGTTTCTGCAGAGAAGTGATAGGAGGCTCATAAATTTTTTTTCAATAGTACGTACAATAGCAATAATGTTATAAAATGAAGTTCATCAAATACATAGCTTAAAATACAAGTCATAGCCAGAAGAAATCTCCTCAAAAGAGGGTCGCAACCATATGAATGACTAAAAACTGCCTTGACATCGTTATTTTATTAGGCTGCAACTATTGTATGTTACATGTCAGATCTAGAGAAGATCTATGCATAAAAATTCAGATCTATATAAAATCCATGCACTAGAAGAGCTCCTCTTTTAGATCCCCTTCGAGTTTTGGGGTTTACACCAAGCATAAGCAGTAGATCTGAGATCTAAGAAAGAAGATCTGTAGGAATATTCAAAAATACTGAAGTATTTAGAATATGCATATCAGATCTAAAAATTACAATGTGTAGATCTCCCTCTGAGGATCTCAAAGTGAAGGGTAGATCCCCCAACACTCAGAAACCGGCTCTCCAATTGGTGCACCCAAACTCCCTTCAACACCACCTACAAGAATAACACAAATATGGAGTAGAAACTGTAGTATAGGGAATATACAATTGATGGCCATATGCCAATATAAAAAACTGAGGCTCATGCACTCCAATACACTCCCCCCAATAGAGCAGAGGCCTCATCCACTAACAAAGAGCACTGGAATGACTTAGATCTGAAGAGTCTAATCTCCACTGAGAATAACACAGTCCCTCAAGGGGGACTGTGTTGCAGCTCAAATAAGTGAGTTGGCCTGATGCCATGATGAAAAACTAAAGCTCAAACAGTGGATGCACTCCTCCAGGAGGTTAAAGCGCACACTCACTTAGAAGAGGCCCCAATACAAAGTAGATCTTAACAGATCTAGAGTTCCACTTGTTGCTGTTTACAAAAGTAAGAAAAACCTCACTAGATCTGCATTGTAGTTGTTAGTAGAAGCTTGGTCTCCAACTAGATAGTGGACTAAGCAATACAAGCTCTCCCAAGAGCTCCTTAATGGCAAGAGATGGAACCCCTAAACAGGGAATTCCAATGCTAAACAACATACGCAATATAGGCTAAATAGCCAAGAAAGATGTTTGTATAAATAGACAACAAATCAGAAATCAAATCATGAACAACCTCCATATGTTGCCTTCCCCTTCCTTTTATACGATGAGAACTTGCCAAAACCCTAAAACACCTTCATCAACTTATCTCTTCCACACAAGAGACCTCCTTCTAGAATTACGTTATGCCTCATTGATGAGCACTCCTCCAATACTGCGCTATAGATATGGTCAAGATTGACCCAATCAAGTGAATTTGTTCTTTTCACACTCAAGTGTGTTTATTAAAGTGGCCTAGATTTACCCTTTTTCACATTGGGCATGGATTTATTCTTCCAATGGGAGTTTAATGACCCTCCTTTACATAATTATTCTTTGAACAAATAAAAAAAAATGAAATTGAATATTCCTATTAAAATAGGAATATTACACATACTGACATCAGCTTGTAATGTTTCAGACTTCTTCTTTTTGATCTTCTTTAGTTTCTTTGTCACCTTTTTAAGTCGCTTGAAATATTGCACAGATCGGTACTTCCAAACTCTAACTTCTCCTTTCTTTTCTTGGATCTCCACCGTTAATTCTTATTTACTCTGTTCTTTATCCTCCTGCACTTTAGCTATGAGTTCTTCTAATTTTTGCACTTGAAGCTCTGGTTCAACTATCCGAGCAGCAGGAGTTACCAAATCTTCTTCTTCTTCTATCTCGACAGGGGCTGTGTCTTCCTCAGGGACCTTAGTATCCCTCATGGTTTCAGCAAACACTTCTTCCTCTTCTTCTTGTTCTTCTTGTTCTTCTTCTTATTCTAGTTCTTCTTCTTGCGCTGGTGCAGAAGGGGATTCAACATCCTGTGGGGACTGTGGTTATTTTCCTGCACCAAATTCTTCATTCTTTTTCTGGGGCCTTTTAATGAAATTGACCAACACAGTGTCATCCTCGGCCTCTACAAAATTTTTTGTGTCTGCAAGGACTGACAGGTTATATTCTTCGGGGGTCTGTGCCTGTACTAGTGGCATAGAAAGAGTCTCTTCAACAGGTGCACTAGTTGTCTTCTTATTTGGAGATGGGGCCCTCTCTTTTGTTGATTTTTTAGGTCGTTTCCTTTTTGCACTGGTGCAAGAAAGACTCCCCTTTACATTCTTACTCGGATCCTTGCTTGTGCTGGTAGGGTCCTCTGTCTCCTTTCCAGTAGCTGTATTTTTATGCAGCTATTTTAACAGTGCCTCCCAGGTCATGCCTTTAACTTCTAATTGTTTCTGGACCAAAATATTTATCAGGCTGTGGTGATATAAATTCTTGTCAGCCTGGTCTGCCCGTCCGTCCCACACACCCTTGGCCATTTTTTCCAAGCTCTTAAAAAAAAAAATAGGGAAAATCAATCCTCCACCGGACATGTCGGCTAGCTTCGAAATGCTGCAACATCCTAAAATGGTACACAAAAGTGAGGGAGTACCTTCCCTCACAGGTTACGAATTCTGTAGGATGAAAAGGAGGTCCCGCCACTCTCCCAACAGGGCACTGCGTGGAATACCTTTCTTCCAATTTACCTTCATATTCTTGTCGACGACAAAAAAATCCATCACTTCCTTTCTAGTTTCTCATTTTTAAACCACTGCTCACCAGAATTTTCCAAGCCTGTCACTGCTGCTAGAAACTCCTCTGCAACCTCAAATTTTAGAGGCTCAATTTTTAATTGGCCATTTTTTAAACTTCTGGCAAACTGTAGGACCACTTCACTATTGTGCCCATCAAAATTTTGCAAGAATTGAAGAAATCCTGAGTCTCGCAATAGTGAAATACTATTGTGATAATCAGCAGTCTGTTCTACCCTACTGAAAGACAAAGGTTCGCTTTGAACAAGTGGCATCATTGAACGGTTATGAACAGTCAAGAGTTTACGTGCAACATTAGGAAAATTGGTTCTTATAGATAGGGATCCAACCATCCACCATCCCTTCCATCTTATCACCCATTCATTCCACTGAAATAGCCGTGGATGCGCGACATCTTTGAGATCATGCCAGACTATTGCTTGTAGCGGCGTTTTAACAACTAGGTGAGGTAATCGTTACGAGTGAAGGACATCTAGGATTATGGAGGAAAGGGGCAATTATATCCAAGCAACGGTTGAACACTTCTGCACTCCTTCATAATTCAAAAAAGAGCTTTAGCATTCATTAAAAAATGATCATGATTCTTAACTTAAAAACACCTTGTACTTTAAATAATTTTCTCCTAGTTAATATGATAGCACAAGTACTCATCGACTAAGTGAAAGGACTTCTTATAAAATTTCATGATGACCACTTTCCTATGACGTATGCTATGAAAAGAACAAATTGTACTATGTTTCTCACAGGGTGCATACTTGCACCGGTCTGCTTGCACCGCTTAAACTATGTTATTCTGCTGGTACCATTCTTCTTGCATTATTATATAGGACAACATGCTTGCACTAGTGCAAGCGTAATATCTGAAAAAAGAACAAGGAATTTAAGTAAAATATATGCTAGACTTCCAACATGGCTTCCTCAACTTATATTGGAAATTTGCTTCGCCCTTTCTTGATGCTTCAGAGCATATCCTTTTACTCTTTGTACACGAGATCCTGCAATGAATTCATGAGGGAAAAACGAAGTGGGAAAAGGGGAATTTCTGAATGGGAAGGAATTCTGTTACAGGGATTCCAAGAATAGTACCATAAGAGGGGATAAACAAAAGTGGGATAGGGAAAAAAATTCAACGGTAAAGTGGGTTTTTTATGAAACGTATAGTGTAAATTCAGAAGAATATGGGAAGGTTAATCATTTTGGGATTGAAGAAGAAAACTGAGGGAATATTACGAAAGTGGAATATGAAGAAAGGTAGAAAATTTTCTGGAAGGTCTGCCTACACTGGTGCAAGAAAAATAACTGCGTCGAGAATTAAGCGTTACTTGAATAAAAAATATCCATGCTAATTACCCCAATTGTATAAAGGTTGGTTCTGCTGAACCTGCTTTTACTTGCTGGTCACTAGCATATCTAAAGATCAAGCAACATTCTCTTTTTATTAGAAATTTTTTATTTTCTTGCGAGCAAGCTGGTTTTCAGGTTGATCCTTTTGCAATCATGTCAGCGAAATAATTTTCATAATTACAGGAAAATATTTTTTCTTTACTTTTTATTAAAAAAAAAAATTGTATTTTTTTTTTTTTTTTTAAGAAGAAGAAGAATTCATGTTTTCAAAAGGTTGGTATTACCATTCACCACTACTGTCCCGAATTGCTATTGGACTTGCTATGTAAAATATTTCCTGGCAAGTGGCTAAAAATACTTCTTTAATCTGTGTCCATTTACTAAGAATATTGAATTTTGTCCATCAATAGTTTTAACTTCTACTGCTCCATTCTCGAATACTCAGATCACTTCATAAGGTCCCATCCAACGTGTATGGAACTTCCCTTTAAAAATTTTAAATCTAGAATCATAAAGGAGCACCCAATCACCTGGTTGGAATTGCTTTTTCTGAATAGACTTGTCATGCCACCTTTTTTGTTGCTGCTGAATTAGTATTTTTTGTTGAACAACATCCCTACGAAATTCATCTAACTCATTTAATTGGAGAAGATGTTGTTGTTGTGCCTCAGAGAGATCTAGTCCTAACTGAACTACAGTTCTGAAAGTTTTGATCTGGAATTCAATTGGTAACAGAACCTGTTTTCCATATACCATCTCATATGGTGTATGTCCCGTGCTATTTATCCAAGTGGTTCTGTATGCCCACAAAGCTTCTAGTAATATTTCAGCCCAATATTTCCAATGCATATTTACTGTCTTTGTAAAAATGGACTCGATCACTTTGTTTGTGGATTCCACCTGGCCATTTGCTTGCAGGTGATATGGTGTGGATTTCCTGTAACGGATCTTTTATTGCTCCATCACACCCTGTACCAGATTAGAAATAAACTGCGGATCATTTTCAGAAGAAATTTCTCTAGGCACACCAAATCTAGTAAATATTTTAGTAAAAAGAAAATCAACAACAACTTTTTTTGTAGCAAAGGAAACAACTTTAGCTTCTACCCATTTTGTAACAAAATTTGTACAAACCAAAATATGATTTTTACTTAATGACGTTGGATTTATTGGCCCTGTAAAATCAATAGCCCATTTTTCAAATGGCTCAATCATAACTTGGGGGCATAAATGCATTTCATTGGTTTGATTAGGCTGGCCCACTCGTTGATAGCTATCACATCACCTGCCATACTGTTTGGAATCCTTAAAAAAGGAAGGCCAAAATTAACCAGTACACAATAATTTATATGCAGTCCGCTTATCAGCGAAGTGGCCTCCACAAGGTTCATCATGAGAAGATTTCAATATGTCAAACATTTTCTCCTCTCTTACACATCTACGGATAATCAGGTCTGGACCAGTGTAAAAGAGATCTCCTTGAATCCAAGAGTATGCAACACTTTTCTGAATAATATTCCGCTTTTCACGAGCAGACAAGTGGGGTGGTATTTTCCCAATAACCATGTAATTAGCAATGTCAGCAAACCATAGAGAATCTATTGACATAGCAAAAATATGCTCATCCAAAAAATCATCATTAACAGGAGTTACTTCACCAGGATTATCTAATCTAGAAATAAAATCTGCTACAACATTAGATTTTCCTGGTCTATCAACAATAGTGACATTAAATTCCTACAACAATAGCAACCACCTAGTCACTCTACTGCTATTCAATGGTCTAGTCATCAAATATTTAATCGCGGAATGATCAGTATGTACAAATACTTCATATCCTGTAATATAGTGTGTGAACTTATTAATTGCAAAAATTACAGTTAAAAACTCTTTCTCTGTAATTGTATAATTTAATTCAGCGGAAGACAAATTCTTAATAATATAATAAATAACATAGGATTTCTTATCTCCCTCTTGTCCTAAAGTTGTGCCAATAGCCAAATCTAAAGCATCAGAGGAAATGTGAAAAGGCAGGGACCAGTTAGGACCTCTCAAAATTGGTGCATGTACAAACTTTTCCTTAAATGTTTCAAAAGACTGTTGGCAAGCTGTGGACCAAGAAAATTCACTATCCTTAGCTAGAAGTCGAAAAAGAGGGGCAACTATCTTAGAAAAAATTTCAATGAATCTTCTATAGTAACCAGCATGTCCTAAAAAACCTCTTACTTCCCTTTGAGTTTTTGGTGCAGGAAGATGCAGAATGATTTCAATATTTGATGTATCAACCTAGATACCTTTACTAGAAATAAAATGGCCAAGTACCACTCACTATTTGCACATTAATCTACATTTCCTCTCACTCAAGGCGATATGGGCTTCCTGACAATGGAGAAGTACTTTCTCCAGATTTTTGAGAGCTTCCTGAAAAGAATCACCAAACACAGAAAATTCATCCATATAAATTTCTACAAATTTTAGATCAGCAAAAATGGCTAGGACTGCCCTTTGAAAGGTAGTTGGGGCACTACATAAACCAAATGGAAGTACTTTATAAGAAAATGTACCCCATGGACATGTAAAAGTAGTTTTATCCTGATCTTTGGGTGCAATCTGTATCTGGTTATAGCCACTGAAGCCATCCAAAAAGGAAAAATATTTCTTTCCTGCAAGGGTATCAAGCACCTGGTCAATGAAAGGGAGAGGGAAGTAATATTTGAGAGTGACTTTGTTTAATTCTTGATAATCAATACAAATACGCCATCTTACATCTTTCTTAGGTACTAGCACTAATGGAGAGACCCACTGACTGTCAAAAATAGGATAGATAAAACCGACATCCAAGAGTTTCTGTGTCTCTTCCTTTACAATACCTCTTAAAGCTGGATTCATTCACCTTTGGGGTTGTTGGACAGGCCGAGTTCCTTCCTGAATATAGATATGATGTGTACAAGTTTCATGAGGAATACCCTTCATCTCTTCATAGCCCCAAGAAAAGGAACTAAGATGGTTTTGCAACAAATTCACAAGTTTCTCATGCTGAGATGAGTCCAAACCTAAACTAATATGCAAGGATTGACCAGGGCTAATCTCAACAAGAGTAGTGTCAGACTCATGAGTACTCAAGGGAGTGGTAAAATTCAGTGGTACAGAAGAATGAGAACCATGATTATCTTGAAAATCTAGGATGAAAATTTGGCTCAATGGCTCAAAATTAGGCATAGTGTCTAGATTATTCAGGAAATCTTGAATCTCATCTTCTTGTGAAGACCCAGTATAATGATGGATAAGGGAAATGGGCTGAGCCTCCTCATCACTGCTTTGATCCAACCATAAAGTATCTTGAAGGTCTTGAATGGATCTGGCAAGGGAGTATAAGGTAACTTTCTTCCTAGAATCTCCATGTGAAATATACATATCACCGGAACGACATCCAATATATGCATCAGCCGTAGCAAGCCATGGTCGACCCAAGATCAAGGGATGTCCTCATACTAGGTTCTTTGGCTGAAGCACAATGAAATCAACAGGATATTTTCAAGAATCTAAGGAGATGATCACATCATCCAATACTCCTTCTGGCTTAATTTTAGATCTATTTGCTAATTCAAGCATAGTGGGAGTAGGGCGAAGATGAGATAACTGAAGTTGATCCATGGTTTTCTTAGTCATGAAATTAATGGCTGCCCCCAAGTCTATAAGAACATTAGAGACAAGGACATTATCAATCTGAACTGCGACAATAGGGTTTCCATGATCAGTAATTTTTTCCATAGACACACATCCCGTCATCAACTCTACTACCCTACCAACAAATTGAATGGTTTGGGGTTCCAATCTCTTCCTCCTAGATTTCTTGAGACAAAGTTCCTTAATAATCTTGGTACAAATGGGGATCTCTTTAATGGATTGAAGCAAAGGTATCTTAATTAAAATATTTTGAAGCTCAAATGCCAAACTAGTCTCAGAAGTAGGCTCACTTCTTTCCATTACTAGCCTCTTTGGGAAGGGAGGCTGGTTGGAAGAAGATGGCAAGGATTCAGAGGGTAAGGACTGCTTAGTGATAGCTTTCAGAGAATGGTTAAGGGTTCCCTCTTCTCCTTTCTCTTCAACAATTACTATAGGTTCCTTCTGATTTTATGATGTTACATTCCTTCCCGATCTTAATTGAATATCATGAACCAACTGGAATAGATTGGTACTCGAATGCTAAAGGTGGGTTTGTTACATAGATCATTTGCATTGCTTTATTATTGTTAGGATTGGGCATAAGTTGAGCAGGCAACTGAGGAGGTCGAAAGGGTGGACGTAAAGGCAACGATGGAGTAGACTGACTCGGAAGTTGAGGCATTGAATAAGGTGTATGCGTAGATGGATATGACTGCATAGGTGGCTCGTATGAATATGGAGAATGAGTTGGCCCTCTCTAACCTTGTTTCCATGGTTGAGAAGGTTGCCCATGCTGATATTGATTCCCATACTGCCACTGTTGATTAGTGTTAGGATAAGAATATGCATGTGAATTATAACCAAAATAGTGTGGAGAAAATTCATGAGCCATACCTGTACCTACCTGAGGTCAATTCCTTCTTGCTCCCATAGCATACAAGTATTCAGCTTCAAGCTGTCCCCCTGTAAATACAGCTTTAAGTCCTGGTATAGAGGGACATTTTTCTGTGACATGGTCTTCTGCACAAATAGCACACTTATTAGTTTCTTTCAAATTAAGAGGACACTCTTTATAAGGATGCTTGTCTCTACATTTAGGACAGAAAATACATAATGAATCTTGTTCCTTCATGAGTTTTTGCTGAAATTTTAAAGATTCTAACTGTTTGGTAACAATATTCATTATATCAATTTTCATGTTTTCCATTTTATTTTCTAGTCCAATAATCATAACATCAGTAGATTCAGTTTTTCTATTTATTTTTCGAGTTCCTCTACCAGATCTATACTGATTTCTTGAAAATTTCCTGCATATTTCACAAATTTTTTCAAAAGTTTGCTGAGAAATATCACCATGTCCTAACAGATTTAAATTATTTCTAGCATTATCAGTAAGTCCTCTTAAGAACAAGGTTCTAATAGTACTTGGATCAAAATTAAGTTTCAACCTTTGTAAAATATACAAAAATATTTCTAGGCAATCTTCAAGAGTTTCATCCTCATCCTGTATGATTGTAAAAATATCATCCTGCATGTCCCGAGTTTTTCAATATTCTTGATATTTAGACAAAAACACTCTCTTCATCTAATCCCAAGAGGTTATAGTGTTTCTTCCTAACCCCATAAACCAGCATAAAGCTGAGTCCTTGAGAGTAACAGGAAATAATCTTAACTTCTGAGTGTTAGTTGAATAATCTTAACTTCTACACATAATATCAAACTCGAATAGAAAAGATTCATGATCTTCATCAAATTTACCATGGAAATGAGGGAGAGCTGATGGTGGAATATTCTTCATTTGCGCCACAGTATCAGGATCCACAATTGGAAACACAAAAGTGGATTTTCCTTCACTTACCTGGTTTTCACCAATCCCTTCCAAATGATCTTCATGGTCCACCATTATTTCCCTTTTACTTGTACCGTTCTCAACAGGTTGAACCACACCTGAGCTGTTGTCACTAGAATCCAGGTGGATTGTTCCTGCGTGATGGGTTTGAATTGGATTTGGCTTCCTGCTTACAGAAGGAGACCCAATATGAGAATTGTTTTCAGAATTATTTTGGCCCTTAGTGGGCTTCGAACCCCTAACTTTTCTAGGCATTCATTTCAAAAAAAAGAGAAAGAAAAATAACAAACAACTTCTAGTAAAAAAATGTTGTCAAAAATAAATTAACACCAGCAAAATTCCTTCAAAGAAGATTTGCCCAGCAAAACTGCAAAAATAAAGGAAAAATTACCTCTATTGTATAATCAGAAAATTCTTACCATATCAAATCGCCTCCCCGACAACGACGCTAAAATGTTGGGTGTAAGAATTACACTTAAGAAAACTCCTCAACACTTAATTTTTCAACCCAGTGGATCTGTAAACTTAGAGACGAAGCACAGGAAATGCTAGAGATGGTATGAATCTTCCTAATATAAATCCCTACTTTCTTTAAAGGAAAGATAGCAGAATCAAATTAAAAAGAGAAAAAGGCAACTTGAACCATCAAATTAATCTAAGGCTGGAACAAGGAAGAATGCATTTGCAAGAGGGAATTAAAGATAAAATGAAATCAATCTAGCTAATTATTGTTTAACTACTAAGCATGTGTTTTTCTTTAGCAGAGACACTAGTAGTCTCATAAGATGGGCCCTTAAACTTGCTCCTTTAGAGATTTCCTTCTTGCCCTAATCTTTCATGCACTTTCGCAGTCTGCTTGCACTAGTGGAGGAACTGAGATTTATGCAGAAGGTATAAATGGTGTCTTTACTAAAGGCTTTTTAATTCATGCAAGGGCTTGAAATTTTCCAGGTTCAAAGCACTCAGATATTGTGGCAAGGAACTAGTTCTTGCACCAGATCAGAGCTTCCTACACTTAGCATTTAATTCTTAAAATGAATGCTTAATTATTGCAAGTGTTATTATACTATTAAATGAAATTTCACACATAAAAAGTGAATTTTTCTGATGTCAACAGAGTGCAGGAATAAAGAAACAATAAATATACATTTATCCTTTCATAAGCATTTAATGAAAGAAAGAAGATTGTGGGAAGTAGACTAAGAAGGCTTGCTGCATCACACCAATGTGCATTGGTGCAGGTTCATTTCTCCTGCTTGGACCAGGTGGGGAAAACCAATCAAATAGAAGTGCAGAAAAGGAGATATCACACCAACGTGCATTGGTGCAGGGTTATTTCTCCTTCTTGGGCAAAGAAGAGGAAAACCAGTTTGAAATCAAGTGCAGGAAAGGAAATTGCAGGAAAATGAAATTTATCTACTTCACACAACAGATCTGATTTCACTCAGACAAGAATGCATGTGCTTAAAATTAAATCACACTTGAAAATGTAAACACAAATTACAAGAAAACGGGAAATGGGGTAAATGTGCTGGGTTGGTTGGGCCCTAGCCAACCAGCATGTTTCCCTTTTAAATAACAACGCTGCTCAGTACCTTAATCAATTCATTAGCTCAAACACAGAAACGTAATTTGTGAAACATGAGGTAGAGCTCCCTTTTATTAATTCACTGAGGCAAGTACATACATTAATACATCGTCCAGCCTAGATTCAGGCGATAAAAAAATACAGCAACCTGTTACCGCCTCTCTAGTGGTGTCTCTGTTCTGTTGTCCTATCAAAACTTATTCTTCCTTAGTGCTATTTACATTCTACATTATATAGATCTTTGGCCACAGGTAAAAATAGATCATTCAACCGATTACATAACCAAACGTAGAATTTATCCTTTCAGCCTCCAAATTAGACACTTAGCAAAACTGGTCATAGTCGATCTCCAGCTTTCGTCCTTTGCAGATTCGGTCTCGGCTACCTTTGGGTCGATCTTGTTATCGTGGATGAAGCTACTCAAAACAAGGCAGTGATCAAGGAGGTTTGGATCTGCTGCAAGGATTTGTTGTGCTGGCAATGGTGCAAGATCCGATCCTGCACTAGGATCAACGGTCACGGTAAGTACTCTAACTACCAAATAAACATTGGAGATATCGATAAGTTACAAATAGTGATTAAAAGTAAGAAATCATGTAACAAATAATTAATTAATGCTAAACTTAATTAAAAATATGAAAAATAAAGTTTATACGAAATATGTCACCATTCTTGGACTGGTGCAAGATGAGGGTGCATAAAAGAGGTAAAACACCGGTAAATGGTTATGATTTAGGAAGGGGGAAATGGAAAAAGAGAGAAAATTAGGGGGCTAACAAGGTATGACTCGACCTGATTATGATATTGTGTTGTACTAATCTAGACTAATTCTGCATTTATGATTGTTATGCATGAATGAAAATTGTTTATGAGGTTATGGCATGAACATGTTAGCTGGTTACTATTATGGATATCATGACCTTATTTATGTTTGAGTTGTCATGCTGAGAAGTTATATTATGCTAATCTAGATTTATTGTGAAAACATCATATCCTCCCATGAGATACATTAAGGTATGAGTTTCTTATGTCGTGTACTTAGTGTTTGATTGTATGATTATGTCATCTATCTGGTTTTGATTGTTTGATGTCTATTGTGTCATCTAGTTGATTTATCTAAAATGGTAGGTTTATAGTTCGTTTGAATGTTTGATTCATCATATGATATGATTTTGTAGTATTGTATGAAATAATGATCTTGTTTTAAGATTTTTGTACTAACACATATGTGTTGCGATATTTTACATTTACTTGAGTGTAAGTAGGTGATAGTTGTAGCATTATGTATTATGACTGAAGAATGTGAGTTAATTATTGACTATGACATGGTTGTTATACTTTGTAAATGTTGGTTTAAAATTGATATGTGTGTGTGTGTGTGTGTGTGTGTATTGTCTTGATATTTGGTACATATGGATGACATGTGTGTTTAGTTACAAGTTAGCATGCTTGGAACAACAAGGTAAGGTAACTAGTATGTTATTATGTTTATTTATGCATTGATAATTATTTTTTTATGGAAATATGATGTAGGGGATTTCATGGCAAAAGAGACTTCCATAAAATCTTGAAGAATGTGCGGGTTGAGGTTTCCTTGGGAACCATGGGGATTGAGTCATGGTGTTTGTTGATATTCTTTTGCTTTTGATATCTTGTGATTTTTTATGATTCATTTGCATCCTTGATTGCATCTAGTGTGTGATCATGCCATTTTTTTCATGGTTTTATATTTATAATATTGGTTTTCATTGGTTTCTCTTGGATTTTTTTAATTCTTTATTCTTTTGTTTTGAGGGCCTTGGGGATTGGTTTTGGAAAGGGGAAAGTTAATGGAGCTCAGGGAGAGTTATGTGGTACCCAACAGGTAATGTAAGACCTAGATGAAGCTCGGTGCATGAGTAAAGGGCAGCAGAAGGTAACAATATGACAGTTAGTTGGACTATTTTGGTCCATTATGGTAAATTGACAGTGGAAGTACAAACATGATAAAAGAAATAATAAAGGTAAATAAAATGGACTTGAGGTATCAGATTCCTTAGCTATGTTGGGAACTATTGTTATCAATGTTGTGTATGTTGTTCATGGATAAAATGTTAGGTCCCTATAATACTAGTGTATTCCCTTATTGTTGTTAGTGTAGCCCCCTTATTGTCATTTTTGTACCCCTGTAGCCCCCATATTTTTATTATTGTGCCCCATAAAAGACACTATTGTTATTTTTGTGCCCTTACATTTTTATTGTTAGGTCAGCTAGGATTATATTGTGACCCCATGGACTCCTACATATAGAAAGGAGGTTTTGTCATTTGGATCATCCAAGAATTGTTCATTTATGTAATGTAAAGGAAGTTTCCCCCGCAAAGTGGTTGATTTATAAGACGTTGATCTCTCTTTTCTTCTATTTTTGGAGATAGTTTCATAACATTTGTTATCAGAGCTTAGGATTCTAGGTTTTCGCTGCTTCAAATAGGACATTGTGGCATTTTTGCTATAAATTTGTTTCTACGAAGGTTTAGATGCTAAAACAAAAAACCCATTTGAGAAAAATCCTAGGGAAGTTCTTGTAAAAAAATTAGATCTTGGTTTGCAATATTTTCGGAGATCTGATCTATGGAATTTAGGGTTTTTGAAGGATCTCAAATTTCATCTTAAAGAGGTGATGTTGGGAAAATTGTCATAACTCTCTCTCTGAGCATCGGATTGGAATTATGTAAAAAGTGGAAAAAAATGAAACAAACTTTAGTTTCCTGTGTATCAATTTCAGAGTTGAAGGAGGAAACAATGACACATGGCACGCCATACACACTCAGTCTACTGAACGAGTCCATAATTAGGCCATTGTGGGAGATTGGGCATAACTTTGTCTTGGAGAATCAAAATCAGGTCAAACCTATGGCATTCGAAAGAATATTCAGAGGGGTGCTATAGAACCTTATTTCAAATATTTAAGATCCAAAATCACAGAGATAATTTAGTTTCAATATCGAGCTCCTCAAAAGTAAGAAAAAGGTGTTTATTTTTTAAACAAGTTTGCATAACATTTGTTTGAAAAATCAGTTTGAAGTGATTCCAAGGGCATATTGAAGCATAGATATCAGTATTGAGTTATGTAATTCCTCCCAAAAAAAATTCTAGACCCATTCATCCCTCAAAAATCTCTACTATGATGCATGAAGAGGAAGAATTGCAGTATGATATATCAAAATTATAAGTTCAAGTGAAAAAAATTTTGATCTTACAAAGAGCAATCAAAGAAGACATAAATGGTTTAAAATAAAAAATGGAGGCTAAGTTGGATGGTTTTAAGGATCAAATGAAAGGTAATGTGGATGATAAAGTAGTGTAAGATCACATCGAGCATCAACAACAATTTATCCAACTCTCAAAGGATAACCTAACTTTGGTGCATAATCGAATGAAACAATAGGAAGATCAACATCGCAGGCCAAGAAGTTCTGAAGCAGTCACATAAACAATAACTCGACAACTACAAAATCGATAAATTTCAAAGTACCTCACCAAGTGTTTACCCATTTAAGATTCCACATGGGAGGATGAGAATTTTATACAGAAGCATCCATAAATAATCAAGTGTTGAGCGCAACATTTGTTTGAAGGAGAGGGGAATTTTAGGTCCATATAATACTAGAGTATCCCCTTATTATTGTTAATGTAGCCCCCTTATTTCTATTTTTGTACCCCTATAGCCCCCGTATTGTTATTATTGTCCCCCATTAAGGCCACTATTGTTATTGTTGTGCCCCTACATTATTATTGTTAGGTCAGCTAGGATTATATTGTGACCCCATGGACTCCTATATAGCGAAAGGAGGTTTTTTCATTTGGATTATCCAAGAATTTTTCATTTATGTACTGTAAAGGAGGTTTCCCCCTCGAAGTGGATGATTTCTAAGGCATTCATCTCTCTTTTCTTATATTTTGGGAGTTTATTTCATAACATAAAGGGTGTTCTCTTAAACCTAACCATATTTTATGTAGTAATTATGAGTCACCATGATTAGGTTGATTGTTATATATGTATACATGTATGTATGCCATGTCTTAGAGGGTCATCATGGATCATAATTGTTTCTATGTTAATGTTTATATGTATATATGCATGTATGTATGTCATTGTCTGACGAGATCATGATCATTTTATACTAATGTTTATATATATATATATTTGTATGTGTGTATCGATGTCATTGTCTGAGAGGCTTATCACGGATCATTCTTATGGAGGAATGATTTATTATGCAACTGAATGACATGAAAGGGGTTCCTAGTCTCATGAGGAATCAAGTAGGAAGAGTAACCTTGAAAGATCTATGAGTTCAGTATCATGTGGACATAAATTGATATTATATGCTTGAAAAATGACTATTTTTATGTGATAGAAATGTAATGCTGAGGGGTACATCAGCAAAGTGAAAGTAGTGTGATATGCGGCATGCCAGGCTAAGCATGGATAGTGGAAAGACACTAGAAGCAAGTTTGTTGTGTGGGTGAGTTTGTGGTTTACGGATGTGCAATACTAATTTTTTGTATATGTTGTGCATGTTGTCTATTTAGTGATTGTACCTATGGTGATGTGCACATGTAACATATGTAGTGTTGTGTACATATGATGTTGTATGCATGTTGTATATTTGGTGTTATGTGTTTATTGCATATGCAGTGTTAGGTATAGATGGTGTTATGTACATGTTGGATATGTGATGTTGTGTACATATGATGCTATGTTCATGATGCATATGTAGTGCAATGTACATATGGTGTTGTGTGCATATTCTACATATGGTGAAATGTATAGAAGGTGTTGTGTGGATGATTGTACATGTGGTGTTGTGTAAATGTGGTGTGGTGTACGTGTGGTGTCGTGTACATGTTCTGCATGTGGGGTTGTGTACATGTGGTATTGTGTACACATTTTACAGGTGGTGTGATGTACATTCAGCATTGTGTAGGTGGTGTTGTGTATATGTGATGTTGTACACACATTGTGCAGGTATTTTTGTGTACAAGTGGTATTGTTTACATGTTGTGCATATGGTACTCGTATACATGTGGTATTATGTGTATGTCATACATGTTGTGTTGCGGGCATGTGGTAATATGTATGTGCATGATGTAGTCATGCTATTATGACATGTGTATTCATTGTGTTGTACTATGTATATGTATGTGTGTTGTGTTGTGATGTACAACAGATGTAGGTGTATGTGTTTTGTTTTACACCTGAATGTAAGTGTATGTGTTGTGTTGTATTTGTGGTGTAGGTATATTTTTTGTATGTCGGGTATATGTGCTTGTATTTTATGGTGTTATATGTCATATCTGGTTGTATGTGGTTGTATGTGTGTGATGCACCCTATGTGTATGTGTACATGGTCAAAGAGAAGCACCAGGCATTTTCTGGGTGTGGAAATCAATCCAGTGTGTGTACAAAATAACAAAGGAAGAAGTAAGGACCGATGAAGGATAAGTATCAATAATTTATTTTAGTTTTATTATGCATCTGATCTATGATTCTAACTGATGATGGTTATGTTCTATGGTGATTTCATGTGATTCATGATTTTAATTTATGATGTTTTTTTTTTGAACTAACCAGATGTTATATGTTTATAGATGATGATTTGATAAAACAAATATTTTGACTCATTCTGACAGGAATTGAATAGAATTGCAAGTGTACCTTATCGGCAAGCTACCAATGGGTATGATGGGAATTTATTTCAATTTATTTTGAATCTAATAGTAGTTATGTGCTTTGTACAGGAAGCACATAATTGCCTGGTTGGGTGGTTGAAACTGATTGCAAGCATTAGAAGCAACACCAAAAGGAATTGAAATAGGAAGCAGTATGTTGGTAAAGCACTTTAGGAGCGAGACCATTATGGGAGACTAGTACCCAATAGTGTCAATTGATTTCCATGAGCATGTTATGATCGGTATACTGGTTTTTCCGCAGGTAAATTCCTTGGTATCTGTATCTTCTGATGCGAGGAAGCCTTTCCAAGGGATGAATAGGGGTTTTTGGGGAGCTTCGAATATGAGTGACTGCATGGAAGGGGGTTACCGGATTTCCTAAGGGATTGTGTAGAAGAGAAGGGAAGTTTTGGGATGGATTTGTTTTGGTCATTAACATTTCCAGATGGAATTAGATGCACATTGGGAGTGCACCGTGGAATAATTATTAATGAGCCGATAATTGTTCACTAAGGGTATAGTAGCATAGGATTGTAGCGCTAGACATTGGATCCAACTTTGACATTAACAATGGATTGTAGACTTCCTAGGAGGGAAGTGAATCCTAATACTACTTTGAGGGTGGAGGTGTGAGACTTTGGATTCCCTTTTTGTGAATGCAGGCATCATATCCTCTTCTTTTATGGTTGAGAAAATGTGCATATGTGTATATTATTGTAAACACCGTAATGGGTTGTGTTATAAAGCTCCAATAAATAATATGATTTTCATGTTTTCAATAGGTTGATGAGTGTAAGTACTACAATGATCTATGTTATAAAGTTCCATAAGAAGTATTTTTTTCTTTTGAGTGGTTTTGCATTTCGACATTGAGCTAATAATCAGAAATAAATCAAAGGAAGGACAAGGAAATTAAAGAAAAGAAAAAATCAAGAAAGGAAGAGTACGATCCAATATCTTCATCAGGAATACTTGCAGGTAACGTATTGCATGTGTGATTTCCTATCTGGTTTGGACATGCATGGCTTATGCATGTTGGTATTTTCTTCTCTTGTTGTCGGTGGCATGGTTTTTCTGGGGTCTGATAGTGATTTTTAGCCTTGCCTTACATTTTTTCAAATATCCATGGTGTGATGGGATCTGATATCATTTTTGAGATCTGGAATTTCTGGATGAATTTCAGAATCCACAGTGGAGGTGGTCTCAAGGAAATTTCCAAAGGCCTAGGATTCCCTTGACCGGTATTAGCAAGATACATGGTAATTCCTGAGGGTGGTGTCTCATTTTAGGGCCTAGTGATATGGGATTGGATTGCTCTGAATCCTAAGAGACTGGGAGACAAAAAATTCCTCAATGATAATGATGGATTTCTAGAGATATTCACATTAAGAATCCTAAAACCTCAAGCCTTCAACTTGGCCCCTTCAGCCCGTCAACTGCATAGGTACCTAGCCCTATCCTGCATAAATTGTGCATTCCATAGTCTCGAGGCTCAATCATAACCCTTGAACTCCTGAGCTATGAAACTATGCAATTCTTGAGCATGTCTCCTAAGATATCACCTGTTTCCAACTCAGTTAGTGGTTGTCATGAATCATGTTAGAATAGGGGTTTATCAGACTAATGTCATTTTGTCATAAGTGTATTTTAGTTGCAATTATTATATCATGTTATTATAGGATGATGATGAAGAGGGAGACCCTTCTCGAAGACCCCTTTGTAGCTATACTGACAAGGTGATCAATCAATAAAGAAAAAATGACACCAAATCATGATAAAAACTAGATATCAAGATCATATTGAAGAATCCCTATCCTAAAGCCTTATGGAGGAGGAAGAAGAAAAACATGTTCCATAATTTAAGAGGAACCAGATGATAGAAACAACAAGAGTGGCTTGACAATACCATGTCATCATGTAGTCCATGTCATCGACGTCATTTCATGGGTCATCATTTTCCACATCATTTGTGGATTATGTAATTTAAATATTTGATAAATTTTATTATAAAGTGGAATTCCAAGGTTCATCTATAGAATTAAAAAAGTCATGGAGGAGTCAAAAGGTTACAGAGAAGTCAAATAGTCACGAGGGTAGTCCAAGAGTCACAATGGAGGTGAATTATTATTATGTTTCTTATATATACACCCTCATAGCTCATGTAAAGGAATTTTCACATTAGCTCCCCCTACCAGGAATTAGAGATGAAAATAGTTCTTTTGCAGGAGCAAGTGTTTGCTTTAACGCTCCACTCTTCAAGTTAGTAGTGTTCGATGTACTGATGTATCTTGGAAATTTTTCTTAATTTTGAAGCTCATTGATTCAACACAATTTCATGTGTATGTCGTAAATATTGTAAGACTATTCTTTTTATGTTGTTTCCATATGTACTAAGGAAATTGAACTATTTCAGTGGATTTATTACTTATCTTATTGAAGGTGTGTTGTATATTTTTTAACAATCGTTGATTCTAAATGAACTATTTCACTAGTTTTCCAATGATTAGTTCATATGTGTATGCTCATGTGTCTTTACTAGATGAATATTCTTATTCTTATTTTAAAGGTTCACTTTTCGTTTTCTTTATAGTAGAAAAACCTTGATACATTATATAGAAAAACGTTCCACAAATAATACTCACGTGTTCATCCAAAATACATGTAAGCTACTCTCTTGTGTTGAACATTGTAGCCAAATAAAATTTCTAAGAATATATTATAGTTGGGACTTATTTCTGGAAGGGATCCCACACCAAATGGTGTGATTTCTAATTGGGACTTTTCATTGTGAATACCCCCTTATGGGTTAAAATTCACGACATCCTAACACATGTACTTCCATGCAAGGCAACATTATTACCATTTCCACTCCCACTCATACTCCTGGAAATCAATAAATTATCCAGTATATTCTGGGACAATCCTTTGAGGCTACTTATGACATGCCCTGAAATATATGACCCATCAGTTGTTAGTTTGCGATAGCTCTTGGTTTACTCCCTGTTGTTGCAATTCTACCTCATAAGCATGTAAAGAAATAAGTAAATCTTGGCGACATTCTGCTTTTTTTAGTGGAATATTTGGTTATCGCAACCCTTGAAGATTTGGTTGAGCCTACAAAAAATCAAGGTGAAGTTCCACCAGTTCATGAGAATCGGGATAATGAAAAATAATATTTTCATTTTTATGATGAGGAGTACCATGGTTACAACGCAGTTCTGAACAATGAGAAAGAAGCTTGTTCAGATTTAGAAGAAGAGGAGGAGGACAAAGACGAAGGCACGTATGACATAAATTTGGATTAGATGGTTCAAGGGCCACTTTCTCTTCTGTAAAATCTTCACAATATTCCCAAACATCCAGAAAATTTGTTGTCAAAGCCTGATCCTTACAAGAAGACTGAAGCTAAAGACCATATAGATGAGTTTTCAATGCATTTATGGATGCTTGAGGTATGTTTCGATGCTTTTTATTTCATACTCTTTATATATGCTTTAGAAGGTAGAGAATATGTATGGTATTACAATATGTTAGCCAACTGAATCCAAAATTGGAGGGAGTTTAAGAAGTTGTTTCTTGAAAATTTTGTTGACAATAAGACACCCACCATGTTGTTGAAAGAACTTAGGAATTTGAAAATGGGGGAAAAAAAGAATCAAATATTTTAATCATATATCTATGCAATCGTTGAATAATTTCCCCACCGATGTTTATCCAAATTAGGGCATCATTAAATATTATTACAAATATTCCTTGCTGACTAACATTTTTGTTTTTGTAAAAAGAGTTGCGAAGGAAAAATTAACCTTAAATTTTGAAGAGGCTCTTTTAAAAAAAAAAGGTTTGCAATCTATTGGAGTCATCGTAGATTAAAATGAATTCAAATACTCCAAAGAAGTTGGTAGGAAAAACCAAGCCTCTTCGAGAAACGCTAAAGACAAAGATTCTTTCAATATGGAAGGCTTGACCAAGTCTATGAAGTTTCTGATGAAAAAAGTTTCGGAATTGAAGAGATGGTTAATTGAGGTATCCAATACTAGCATCAAATATTCGAGGCCACCATTCTTAAAAAAGAATAATAATTCACAACCATCCAAGTTTTATCATATTTCTGACACGATGTTCAATATCGAAATCTTGTGCATGGATAATTTCTACACCTTTCATCAAGAAAAACATTGAGAGAAGACATGTTCGTAGTGGAACCATAATATGAACACTATCATGATGATCTAGTGGATACTTTATTAACATAAGAACAATGTTGGCTGAATTAAGAAACAAGTGAACTTGGTATGACTGAAGAAAATTTGGGTGTTGGAAAATCAGTGAATATGTTCAATATTATATACAAAATTGATAAATAGAATGTTAATCAACTATTAGTGATTGAAGCTTCTCCCAAGTGGGCAACTGATTGTGACAATATGAGGAGTAAGGGACATGTTTCTGATAAAAAATTAAGAAGAAATTGTTGCACATAATGATGCCACCTTCCAACCCAGCTCAGAATTCACAGAACAAGTAAGGAGGTTCTCCTTCTTCCAAGAACAATTCCAACATAAACAAAAACAAGTTTGCCACTCATGTTTCAACGGATAAAGTTACACCACATGATCCATTAGCACAACCCATTATGATGGAAAACATTTAATATAGCATTGTTGAAGATATGAAGAGAGCTCACACCAACATTTCACGTTTTTAACTCACAAAGATAACCAGCCAGCGGGAACTGATTATCTAGACACTCTCATCCAATACTTCAGCAGGTGATGAAGTTCTTGCTTCTTAGGTAATGTCTGGTAACTTTCGTGATATCATTGAATCTGTTGTAAATGTTGTAAATTTAATTTTTTATGCTCTCTTCCCACCATTTTTGTTAACATTTGAAAATTTTAATTATAATGTTCACAACTTTTTGGTTGAATTTGGTGCATCCACAAATATTATTCCATTGTCAGTTACTAATATAATCAATGAAAAATGGAATAAAACTAATGCACAGATCATATAGATGAACATATCACATCTCGAGTCCTTTGGTGAACTCATAAATTTTCTTATATATTTTCCATATGATCATAAAGTTCACCAATGTCTAAATATTGTAGTTGTGGGCATTCTCGAAGCCCGTGAGTTACTACTAAGCATAGATTGGTCCAACAGAATCCAAGGATACTTTGTGATGGATTGGTCTAATTTATGGATTCCATGCAAGGGAAAAAATATCCATATCTGAGTTGATAGCAAGCCATACATGAAGCGTATCGTGACACAACTCGAGGAAAAGAACGAATCAATGGGATTTGCAAAAGTAATCTTCAGAAATTTTTTTATCGAAGTAGATCACAAATGTTATCTATCTTATATTTTACCAGTCCCTTTACGTCCACAGTTGGAACTCCTTCGTAGATATCCAACTGGTGATAATGACATTTATATAGTAGTTATATATAGTACTAGTGTAAGCCATAGTTCTAGCATTTTTTATACTTGGATTTTATATTTTGATGGTTCAACATGCAAGAGGGCTTTGCAGTTGGTTGGATTTTATTAGACGTGCAATCGAGAAAACATCTAATCTGTTTCCACTTAGAATTTGAGTGCACCAATAATGTCGTATTATACGAAGCACTTATCTTGGGTTTGAAGAAAGCCATCATCCTCAAAACTGGGATTCTGAAAGAAATAGGTGAATTTGAAATTATCATACGACAGGCACGAAATAATATACGTTGTGCATCACCTAATCTCAAAAGTTATAAACAAGAGGTATGGAATTTCATTTGAAAATTCCAAGCCTTTAATATTGTTTTTGTTCATAGAATACATAATTCTACTGCTCATACATTAGCAAATGTTATCGCTAGGTTTTCATCACTTATGGATGGCTTTTATATTGCAATTATTTACATGCCATCCAATCATATTAATATGTTTTCAAGGATGACTAGTAGATATTGGATTTTATGGTGAACGTTGATGTGTTAAAGGATTCAGTGATTGAAAAAGATGACCATGATCAAGCGTTACAATATGCAGCTCAAGCAAGCAAAGAAAACCCCATGGCCAAGGGTTGTTCATCAGCGGTTGTCATTGATGTCAACCCAAGCAGCACTAGGGACTACCCCAATATTACATGAAAATTTTTACCTACTAAATTAATATATTATGGGCCAAGAATGCGTTAGATGATTTCTATTTTTCGATATGTCTCCGTTGATATATGGCACGCCACGTAATTCTTCACGGTTTGAGATATATTCATGTTTGAAGTTTGTAATCCCAGTTAGTGGGATAAAACCCAATGGGGTTGTGGCATGGGTCATTGAAAATTCATAAATAATATTTTTTAATCTCCTAAAATCCCTCCGATGTTCACTTGTTGAATCCCCTCTCAACCTAAGCATTTATATAAATTGTGATCCTCATATCCTCCATATGCAAGGGATTTCGCCATCTGAAACGGGTCATTGTGGAATTTTCGCTCTAACTTTTTTGTACAAAGGTTCAGAAGTTGAAATTTTTATGAGGTGAAGCAGAAATCTGAAGGAATATCCTATGAAAATTTTAGATCAAGGTGCACAATATTTTTGGATACATGATCTATGGAAGTCAGTGTGTTTTCAGGCTCTTGAAATTCATCTCAAAGAAGGGACCTTGGGAAAATCATCATAACTCTCTCTCTAACTATCTGATTGGAATTCTGTAAAGAGAGGTAGGTAGTGTACGGATTGTAGTTTTTTCTCGATCAAATTTAGAGTAGAATGAAGAAACAATGACATGGGGCATGCCATACATGTTAGCTCTACAGAAATAGTCCATAATTAGGGCATTGTGAGAAATTGTGCATAACTCTCCCTTGATGACTCCAAATTGGGTTCTACCTATGGCATTGGAAAGACGACCCAGAGGAATACTATAGGACTGAAAGTCAGATATTGGGGATCTGAAATAATAGAAATACACCAGATTCAATATCCAACTCCTAGAAGGCAAGAAAAAGATATATCATGTGTTGTCAAGGGCTGCAAAGGACCAGACTTTCTAGAAAAGAAAAGAAAGGTGCAGAAGAGGGTAGCATGATAAGAGCAACAACCAAGGTGAAGAATAGTAGCAAAAATTTCATCACATGAAGTCTTCAAGTGGGCAGCACTACATACAGTCACTGTAAAGGTATCATTGTACTAAGTCATTGTAAATACATTATTGTAAAAACTGTTCTAGTGTCTATCTGCCAAGAGTTGAAGAGGTAGTGTTAGGAGGTCTATGATCATCATTAGGTGGTTGTGTCATAGTTGGGGTTATGGTCTAGTGTGTCTTCTTCTTCTACATCATTATATATCATTGTAAAGTGGACCATTTTCCCTGGTACGAGAGTCCATTCTTATTTTATTCTTCTATAGGGTGGTAGGGTGGTGCTAGGGTGAGTTGTAGCTCATTGGGTGTTGGGGCATCTGTTTAGTTGACTACTAAATAATCTCGGGCATTAGAGAATCCATCTAGTGGGAGCTGGAGAAGAATTCTTTTCTATATTCGGCGAATTTGGAGCTTTATTTTCAATTGGAGTTGAATATTAAAGAATTATTAGAAAAGCATTAGGTGGTTTTTGTCCGAGAGTGGGTTTCCACCTTAAAAATTGTGTGCATTTGTGTTCCTTTTGTTTTCTGCTATCAATGTACAAACACTGATAATAATTGAAGATTAAATAATGCTCTAATTGAAAGAAATATTGATTCACCCCCCCCCCCCTCATTATTTCCAACAATTGGTATGAGAGCTTGGTTCCTTCAATAACAGTTTAACAGCTGGAAGGAGGTCATGGAGCATACCAAGAATGGTGTACCTCTATTCAATGAAAATAATTATGCACTCTGGAAAGGAAGAATGGAGGTTTATCTCTTGGCGCAAGGTTACGAAGTATGGGACACCATTCAAAATGGATTTACATCAAACGCGAATGAACAAGGTAAGAAGAATTTGGTAAATGATGCAAAAGAAAAGAATATTATTATCAGTGGACTTATTGAATCTGCTTATCATAAGGTGTTGGGTTGTAAAACCGCCAAAAATTTATGGGACAAGCTTGAGAATATATATGCAGGTGACTCAAATGTCAAAGAATTAAAGCTTCAAATCTATAGAGAAAAATTTAAGCAACTCAGAATCAAAGATGATTGCAACATTGCTGCATACTTCCAATAAGTTGATGAAATAACCAATACTTTGGAAGGATTAGGAGAGCCAATTGACGAGAAGACTATTATACAAAAGATTCTTAGAACGTTACCAGGGAGATTCAACCCAAAGGTATCGATCTTAGAATACAGTGCAAATCTGGAAAAACTCAACAAATAGGAATTACATGGAGTTCTCATAGCATATGAAATGAGAATTGATGAAGAAGAGGGTGATTCGCATCTAGAAACTACGTTCGTTGCATCTAAGAAAACCCATAAGGAAAAAAAACCTTCAATTGAAAAGACATGCACCTGCAAGTGTGAAGAAAAGGGAGATGATGAAGAAGGTCTTTCAGATGAGGAATATGCTTACTTTACGAGAAAACTAAAAATTGTTAATGGAAAATTCAAAGCTAAACTTCCATTGATATATTTCGGCTGTGGTGAGGTTGGGCATTTCACATCAAAATGTCTGAACATAAGTGATGGCAACTCAAAAAGAAAGAAAGGCTTTTATAAATTCAACAAGCAAGGATCCAAAAGGAACTTTCTCTCTAAAGAAGATATCTCATCATTCAATGAAGACAATGACAATGAAGAAGAATCCAATGAGAGAGTATTTTTTATGGCCAAGCACAATAAACAAGAGGTATCAAACAATGAAGAAGAAGGATTTACCATAGAATAATTTTCTAAGGAAGCAGTCAAACTTATAAAAAAGCTCAAGGCAAAGAAGATCCGTTCCAGTAATCTTGAAGAACAAGTTCAAGGTCTCAAAATTGAATTTGAAGAACACAAATGCATTGAAGAGTCACTTCAAAAGAATTTGGAAGAAAGAAACCAAGAAAAGGAAGAATTACAAGCTGAAGTAGTCTCACTGCGTAAGAAAGTGAAGAAAGGAAAAACTATCCAAAACTATCCCAACAGCTCAAGGGAATTGGAAGAACTCATCAACAATCAACGATGTTACAATGACAGAACTGGCATTGGTTACAAAGAAGAAGAAGTAGGACCTTATACAAAAAAAATACAATGAACCTATGAGATCTGACATGTATGTATACTTCATTGGACAAGATTCGCAAGAACAACCTTGGAAGACAATTCCTCGACGAAGATTTCCATTCAGGTACCAACATATTTTTTATGGCTACTGTTATTCTTAGAATGTTGCACGTACCCCGGGATTGAATACAATTCCAGGAGCTCTGTCAAATATGAACCTCCTAGGGCTCAGCAAAACATCAATAAATTTGAACATTTTATAAATAATATTGAATGTTACAAATGTCGAAACTTTGGACACATAGCTAGAGACTGTGGACTTGAAAATCCTCTAGAGGAATATTCAAAGCCACAGAACGAATGAACATGGAAGAAGAATAAGACTGATAATTGTGCTTTCACTCTCAAGGCTCAAAACAACAAATATGTGTGGTATGTTGATAGCGGTTGCTCAATACATATGACTGGAGATAGAAATAAATTTGTCTCTCTAAAAGATAAGAAGGATGGAACTGTGTCCTTTGGAAATGATGGATCTTCAAATGTTATAGGATCAAGTACTGTCACTCTCAGAAGCAAAGATGCTCTAGCCAAGAATTCTCTATTGGTTGAAAACATGAATCACAATCTGCTCAGTGTTGGACAAATGTGTGATCAAGGACACACAATACTATTCAAATCCACAAAATGTGAAATCAGGAAATGCAGGTATGGTGAAATTGTGGCTACAGCAAGTTGAGCTCCAAATGACATATATGTTATGGATGAAGCAACTAAAGAATGTCTAATAGCTAAAGAGGATGATATAATATTTGGTAGCAATGATGATCGACTAAGTAAGAATTTTTCTACAAAGACGTAAAGTGATTTCGAGATGCCTTTACTTGGTGAGCTGACATACTTCTTAGGGCTTCAAATATCTCAACAAGAGAAAGGAATATTTATATTTCAAGTCAAGTACATCAAGGAAATGCTCAAGAAATTTAAAATGGAATATTGCAAATCCATCCTTAATCTGATGGTAACAGGTTGCAAATTTAGCATAGACGACTCATCTAAGGATGTGGATCAAAGGTTGTACAGATCTATGATTGGTAGTATTCTATATGTAACAGCCTCCCAGCCAGATGTTATGCAAGCAATTGGACAAGTAGCATGATTCCAAGCAGCACCAAAAGAATCACATATTATATCCATCAAAATAATTGTTTGATATCCAAAGGGAACAATAGAATGTGGCTTGTGGTATCCCAAGGATAACAATCTCATTATTCATTCCTTTACAGATGTAGATTGAGAAGGAAGTGTTAATGATCATGAGAGTACTCATGAAGCATTGGAATATCTTCACCAGAATCTTGGGATTCTCCCAAGTTCTGATTATATTTTCCTTATTCAGAATATAAAGGGGGAGTGGAAGTGTGTACAAGTCCGTAGGATGGTTGTATGTCAAGGGGAGTGGAAGTGTGTACAAGTCTTCAAAATGGTTGTGTGTCAGGGGGGGTTACCCTTTACCATTGATGTTAAAGGGGAGATAATGTTGTAGGAAGAGGTGTCATGATCGCAGGGGGAGTACTTGTGTTGCCATCAATGCCAAAGGGGGAGATTGTTGATCATTGGTTGTCATTGATGTCAACCCAAGCAGCACTAGGGGCTACCCCAATATTGAATGGTAATTTTGACCTACCAAATAAATATATTCTGGTTCAAGAATGATTTTGATGGTTTCTACTTGTCGAGATGTTTCTGTTGATATATGGCACGCCACATAATTCTTCACGGTTTGAGAGATATTCATGTTGAAGTTTGTAACCCTAGTTAGTGGAATAAAACCCCATGGGGTTGTGGCATGGGTCATTGAAAAGTCATAATTAATATTTTTTAAGCTCCTAAAATCCCTCCGATGTTCACTTGTTGAAGCCCCTCTCAACCTAAGAATTTATATAAATTTTGATCCTCATATCCTCCTTATGTAAGGGATTTCGCCATCTGAAACATGTCATCATGGAATTGTCACTCTAAAAAAATTTCTACGAAGGTTCAGAAGCTGAAACTTTTATGAGGTGAAGCAGAAATCTGATGGAATCTCCTATGAAAATTTTAGATCAAGGTGCTCAATATTTTTGGAGATATGATCTGTGGAAGTCAGTGTTTTTGCAGGCTCCTGAAATTCATCTCAAAGAAGTGACCTTGGGAAAATTGTCATAAATCTCTCTTTGAGTATTGGATTGGAATTCTATAAAAAAGTGGCAGATAGTGCATAGAATTTTGTTTTTTCTCAATCAATTTGAGAGCTGAATGAAGAAACAGTGACACGTGGCATGCCGTACATGTAATCTCTACCGAAATAGTCCATAATTAGGGCATTGTGAGAAATTGGGCATAACTCTCCCTTGATGAATCCAAATTGGGTCAGACCTATGGCATTGGAAAGAGGACTCATGGAAATACTACAGGACTGAAAATCAGATACTGAGGATTCTAAATAACATAAATACACCAGATTCAATATCGAGCTCCTAGAAGGCAAGAAAAATCTAGATCATGTGTTGTCAAGGGTTGCAAAGGACCAGAATTTCTAGGGCAGAAAATCAAAGAAGGGTGCAGCAAATGGTAGCATGAAAAGAGCAACAACCAAGGTGCAGAAAAGTAGCAGGAATTTCATCACATGAAGTCTTCAAGTGGGCGGCACTGCATAAAGTCACTGTAAAGGTATAATTGTACTAAGTCATTGTAAATACATTACTGTAAAAATTGTTCTAACGTCTATCTACCAAGAGTTAAAGAGGCAGTGTCGGGAGGTCTTGGATCATCATTAAGTGGTTGTGTCATAGTTGGGGTTATGGTCTAGTGTGTCTTCTTCTTTTACATCATTCTATATCATTGTAAAGTGGACCATTTTCCCTGGTATGGGAGTCCATTCTTCTTTTATTCTTCTATAGGGTGGTAGGGTGGTGCTAGGGTGAGTTGTAGCTCATTGGGCATTGGGGCATCCGTCCATCTAGTTGGATCTGGAGAACAATTCTTTTCTAGATTCTAGGAAGTTGGAGCTTTATTTTCAATTGGAGTTGAATATTAAAGAATTATTAGAAAAGCATTAGGTGGTTTTTGTCCCAGAGTGGGTTTCCACCTTAAAAAATGTGTGCATTTGTGTTCCTTTTGTTTGCTGCTATCATTGTACAAACACTGATAATAATTGAAGATTAACTAATACTCTAATTGAAAGAAATATTGATTCAGTCCTCCTCTCAATATTTCCAACAAGGGTGTGGTGTCACTAGAAAATTTTTATGACTTTGAAAATCACATTAATGGGTTGGCAAACACAAAGACTCATAGCTTGACTCTCTCACATGAACAACTCAATCTTGCTATGGAGGAAGATATGATGTTTTTTATATCAGTACTTGTTGTAGAAATTATATGCACTAAGCATGCATATGTCCAAGATCCACCTGATTTCACACTATTTGACTTTATGCAAGATACTGAATCTATTCCACTTGTTAATCTTTTGCGGAAAATTTAATTGCACACACATGTGAAGCATAAACAAAAATAATCAATCACACATAACACAGTTTTTAACCGAGAAAGCCTGAAGCTGAAACCCCAACTATATATTATGTAACATGGAGATCATATGACAATCTCATACAAACATACAAATCTTATCACAAGCTCTCAGTACAGTACAATCGTCATACACTAATCAGGCCCAATCTTGCAAATCCATGCACCAATCTTTGCCACCTGCTAGCCTGCCTCAACTACGCAATCCCTGTTGAAGAATAGCTCTGAACACTAGTATAAAATGGCTAATTAATTACTAAAAAAACGACTAAAATTTGCATATAAATGACTATTTTTCGATCGGTGACCAATAGTAGCTAATTTACAGTATCTTATAACGTGACCAACTTTTAGTCATTTTTAGCTTAGCCATTAATTGGTTATCTCAATTTTGTTGTCTAGTAGTATATTTGGTCATTAATTTGATCATTAATTTATTCAGTGATTTGTTCATTAATTTAGTCATTGATTTGATCATTAATTTAGTCATTGATTTGGTCATTAATTTGGTCATTTAGTCATTGATTTGGTCATTAATTTTGTCATTCATTTAGTAATTTGGTTTAATCTTTGATTTGGTCATTAATTGTCACAATTAATGACCAAATATACAACAAAATATATTACTATATGATCACCCAAGAAAACCAATTTATGACCAAACTGTTGGTCATGTTATAAGATACTGTAAATTAGCTACTAATAGTTGTATATATGTAAAATTTAGTCGTCCTTTGTAATCACAAATTTATCATTTGCATTAGTCATTTATCTTTTTTTGTTAGTTTCATATTCATTATATAAATGACTAATTTAGTAGTTTATATTCACTTCATTTACTTTCATTAATAATCATTATAAATGACTAATTTAGTCGTATATTCATTTTATTTGTGTTCATCATTAATCAATATAAACTACTAATTTAGTAGTTTCAAATTGATTTTGTGTTTATTATGAATAACCATAAATTAATTTGTATGATTTAAAAAATGTCATGCAATGTACATGTTCATCTAATATGAAAACACAAAGTTGCATATGTTAATTACAATACTAAACAATATCAAATGCAACTATAAATAATTTCAACCACTTAAATTATATTATATAAAATGTTAAAGTATTACAATATGGGTTTCCAACTTAATATTGGTTGGACTAAAATTTACACACAAAATGATGTTTCATCACTTCAAAACATTATTGTTGTGTTGTCAAGGCATTGTAGGTGAATTCACAAACTCAGAAGACTTTACCATCAGCCTTTATATGTGTGTCTTATGTGGGATATTGGCTCTAAGGGTATCAACAGACCAATTCTCCTCTCTCTCTTTTTGCATTTGTCGCTCCAATGTTGTTGCTCCCCTCTTTTTTAAATTTCTGCTTCTTACCATCAATACTAAGTTCATTTTCTGAAAACAAAAGAAGATACAATGTAGAGTGTAAGACATGAAGGACAACGAACACTAGAATATTAACTAAATTAGACTATAAATAGTTTATACGACATATACCTTAACATCAACAATGTCAAAGCCATTTTCCCCCATACAAGTAAGAAACTCGAACAAATTTTCTTCATTGGGGCGATAATGGCCACTATAATGTGGCCAAATAACATGTATAAAAAAAGAAAATAAAATGTCACCATATATAGAAAAGAACACTTTAGTAACTTAGTATTAAAATTTCAAGGAAAGCTTAGGAAAATTCATGTCAGCTAAGTTATATGCTAAAAAGCTCAAGCTGTAGATAACTTGTGAAAACAAATAATATGAGGTGTGATGTTTAATTCTTATCATTTTATTCACAAAAACATTTCATTTTCTAACGCATGAACTTATTCAAATACATAAACAACATTTACTCAAATAACAACATGAAAGTAACCTTTTCTGATAGTCATGAAAATATTTTAACACAAAATAGCTATAAGGATTCCAATCAATATAGTGTAATAGTAATTTCATCTTCAAGCTTTGGTTTTTGGTTTTTTTTTAAATGAACATGATACTAAGTATTTTCAAATTCATAGTTAAAAGACAAAACAAAATCAAAAGAAACATCCAAAATACAATCAAAAAATAAAGAGAGGATATCATGGAATGGAAATTTCAATTATAAAAGATTTGTTTACTTGTCCACCGATGTCGTGTCTGGCATTCCTAAAACATTTTCTTGCCCAAAATAACCACGAGGTGAAATAATCACACCATTAAAAACCATAGGAATTCCTACAAAAAACATTTCCAAAGTCAATGGCTCAAGTGGCTAAGCGATCTCTAACAACGAATGAACCATATCCAAGACATGATATGCATTGTTTCCCCATCATTTTTCCAATCACATTTCCTGTAACCTACAGCATAGTCAAGTAACAATCAAACAAAGACATTGACATGTGTTTTTATCTTTTATATCTATAAAATTTGAATATAGATTTTTTTTTGTTACAACTCTGTTGAGACCACCTACTCTACAGTCAAAAATAGAAAAGGAGCCATTAATTAGACATGACAGAAGAATAGGTTGAGCCATTAATTAGAATTGTAAAAATATTGAGGAAAGACAATTCATTATCTAGTTAACCAATTGCACATTGAACCCTATATGGATGAGTAGCCCTAAATAAAGCCAATTTTCTCTATCATATGCCTTGGAAAGACAAAATCACTAACATTGCTTGTAATTTTTTGGTTTGATGTTATAAATTCCTTCTTGGGCTACTCCTATTCCATAATGGATTTGTTTCCCAGGAAGGATGAAAATTTGTTCTAATGACACGGAATCAGCTTAGTCGATTTTGACCCTACATGCAATGATTTTGTAGATGCAATTACATAGTGATATGGGTCTGAAATCATCTCATTCTTGTCTAATTTTTGGGATTAAAGCCTAAAATGTTGAATTGAAATCTCCCAAATCCTGCATGTGTATTTTAATTTGTCAGCAATTCTTAGTTTCTCTGTTTGAAGGAAGTCATAGAACCCCTAGAAGAATTATATTGTCCTGTGAAGTGGCTAAGGGTTATTATACTTTTGGAAACAATGATTTTTTTTTTGTAATTATTCCTTTGATATTTGATCCATCAATGCCTCATTACCCACCTCACCTACAAAAATAGGAAATATGAAGTCATCTTTAAGAATCTCTTTTAAATTTCTTCTATCATCCTCTTTATAAATTCCCTCAAAATGGTTTGTTGATCAGAAAATTGCTCCTTGAGATGAGACACCTTCTCATGAGGCAAAGTTTTTTGATAAACACCATCTTGAGGAAATTGTTCATTATAATTATGAGATGTTGAAGAGAGGAAAGATTGGCTATTTAGTAAAGGCTATGCACAAATGTTAGTGATTTGGTACAAGGAAAGACATGGGTAGTAAGAGAATTGTGGAGATTCCCTACAACTCTTTTCCAAATGTGACACATGAGGACATATTCTTATTAAAAAACTATATTTGAGAACGTGCACCATTTTGAAGGCAAGACTATTTTGGATGTAGGCGCAAGAAGTTTGACGCAAGCTCCTGCACCTGACCCGACAATCCACCTACTTACCTATGACTACGATCTATGCGCTTCCCTATATTGGTACCTCGAGAGCGGCCTCCCTGTCCATGTAGTTATTGCACAGCATCTCGATGC